>CM066601.1:623473-1223473 GCA_033816785.1 Picus viridis | reverse complement strand
TGTGCGGGGGAACCCTGGGCCTGGCTGGCCGCAGCATGGTCTGTGCCCTGAAGGCAATCCTAGGCCTGAAGGTGAGGTCTGTGCTGCCAGCCAGGCGCAGGGTGGGACGGGCAGATGGGCACAGCCCAGCAGCATGGCTGCTTGTGTCCCCTCTCTGAGTCACCTGCATCTCTGCTCTTGCTCTCTGTGCCTGCGGCAGCACCCACGGGACTGGGCATGGAGGTCATGGCTCCTGCCACCATCAATGCCCTGAATGGCTCCTCTGTGAAGCTCTCCTGCACCTTCAACTCCTGCTACAAGGTGGAGAACAAGCAGTTCTCCCTCAACTGGACTTACCAGGAGTGCTCCAACTGCTCGGAGGAGCTGGTGAGTCTCTCCAGGGCTGGGGGTCTGCTCAGGGGCCCTAGGACCAGCGCGTGTGCGTAAAGAGCCAGCTGCCCCGATGTGGCAGGCCCGGGTGGGGAGGGGGCACCCCGTCCCTGGGTGCTGTTGGTGGCCAGAGCTAAGCAGGCACCGTGCCACTCGCGGAGCCAGGCGGGTGCTGGCCGGCTCAGGGGTGAGCGTGCAGCGTGGGCATGTGCCCAGGGCAGGACGTGCAGGGGAGGGGGGAGGGAGAGGGGGAGGGTTGCCTGGTGGGGGCAGCAGGTGGGGTGCCAAGCAGTGTCTCACCTGTGCCACGGGGGCTGCCCAGTTCCTGCAGTTCCGGACGAAGATCATGAACAAGCAGCTGGACCGCTTCGGGAACCGGGTGGAGTTCACCGGCAACCCCACCAAGTACGACGTCTCCTTCACCCTCAAGAACGTGCAGCTGGAGGACGAGGGCACCTACAACTGCTACGTCCTGAACCCCCCGACCGGCAGCGGGGCCACGCCAGCATCAGCCTCAAAGTGCTCACCAAAGGTAGGCGCTGGCGCTCCTCTGCCAGGCGCTCCGCTGCCAGGCGCCCCTCCGGCTCGCTGCTCCTTCACCCTGCCCCCTCCTGGCGCCTGTCCCAGGCGAGGTCTGCGCGTCCTGAGCCCCCTGCCCTGTCTCCCCAGAGCCCCCGAAGCACGACTCGACGGTGGCTGTCATCGTGGGTGCCTCTGTGGGGGGCTTCTTGGCCGTGGTGATCCTGGTGCTGATGGTGGTGAAATGTGTGCGCCGGAAAAAGCAGCAGAGGCTGAACACCGACGACCAGAAGACAGAGGAGGAAGGGAAGACAGATGGTGAAGGCAACCCAGACGAGGGCACCAAGTAACAACCCCCCCTTGGCTGCTCCTCCCTCTTCACCCCTGTACAGCGTGACCCCCTCGATGTGCTTCCCAGAGCAAGGATTTCTGTCTCCCCAGAGCATTCCTCCTTCCATCCAAGTACCCAACCCACCTGGAGCAGGGCACGGAGAGAAGGTGGCCCCCGAGCCTGGCCGCAGCCGGCAGGGCCGGGGAAGGGCGGCTGAAACGCATCGAGGCTGCCCCTTGAGGCTGAGCTGGGACCAGTTTGTCCCAGTGGGGCCAGGCAGCCCCGTGCCCAGGTGCCCACACCCTGTCCCCGCTAGAAAAAGAGCCAGGGGCCAGCAGCTTCTGCCCTCGGGGCCAGGTCTCACCCCCGAGGCGTTCCTGCTGTGCCCAGAGCGTCGGTGCTGCTGTACCCGTCCCCAGGGAATCCCCAAGAGCTGCCCTGTCTCCTCCTTGCCAATCCTGTGTGCCAGTGCTGAGGGTGCTGTGACAAGAAGCTCACGTTCCTCAGGGACTGTCCCAGCCAGCTCGGGAGCCGCTGGCCAGGTGGTGGCCACCAGTCCATGTGTGCTGACTCTGAGCTTGGCTGGGTGCTGGAGCTGCTGGGGGCTCCTGGGGTGTGATGGATGTAGCCCTTCTGCCTCTTGGGCTGGTTTTGGGCCTGAGCACTTCAGCCAAAGGTGCTGGGCTGACTTCTTTCTGTGTTGGTTTACCCTCTTGGGGAGGGTGATGGGAAATGGGAAACGTTCTGCTGTGCCAATCCCAGGCAGTGGGGTCGGGGTGCAGCTGCTAGGGACAAAGAGCTGCTGGGAGGAAGAGGAGGTCTTTGGCACTAGAACTGAGGGTCCAGAGGCAGCTTTGTCACCTCTGCCAAGCCTGCCCCTCCAGCCTCCCTGCAGAGCACTGCTCAGTCTGTAACTGCCATGCAACGCACTGCCAGCCTGCCCAGCCACCCCAGCCCCTGCCCTGCCCCAGCCCTTGCCCTGCCCTGGTTCCTGGTGAGCAGTGGCCTGGGCAGCTCATGGGGTGCAGGTGTGAGCAGGCAGTGACCCCAGCTGGTCCCACCACGCTGCAGTGCAGGGGGCTGCAGTGAGCCCCAGGGCTGGCACTTGGTGGTCCTGCCTGCACTGGGCTCACTGCCTGCCCTTGGGCAAGCCCCTTTGCCTCCTGTGCCAGACCTGGCAGCCGAGCTGTGCTGGCTGGAGCATGCCAGGGGCTCACCCTGGAGCCTCCTGTGGGCCAGACAGGGAAAATGACCCAGGGCAGTGCCCCCTGTCACGCCGTGCCCCCTGTCACGCCGTGCCCGGGCTGTTCTTCCCCCGTGGTAGGCGGGATGTGGGGCAGCGCATGGAGCCCCAGGGAACACCACCTGATGGGCGTCCCTCTCTCACCCACGAGCAGCGCTGCCAGGGAGAAGGGAGACCTTCATCCCACCGGTGCCACGGGTGGTGCCATCGGGCCCCGGGGACGGAGGGACGGCCGAGCACTCCCTGCTCTGCCCCAGCGCCTTGTGCCCAGCCCCCCCTGCCCTCTGCGCCCTGCTCCACCTCGCTGGGCTCTGCGCCGCTCCCCTTCCCGTCTGCCGCAGGAATGTGCCATGTCTGCCAGGCACTGCCCCCTCTCCCGCGGGCTCTGCTGCCCGGGGAGGGCCGGGCAGAGGCTGCCTGCCCCCTGCACACCCCCTCACCCCCACGGATGGCTTTCCCCAGTCAGTGCCAAGAGGAGCTGGCCGCAAGGCAGGCTCCCGGGACCGTCTGCTGCTCGAAGCTGAGCCCTGCGCGGCTCCGCAGGGGCTGGGCTGGCACCTCCGCGGCCAGAGGCTGCTGCCTGTGCCCAGCCCTGCATCTGCCTTTCATTTCTCTCATGCACTGTCCTTGGATTGCAACTTGCCAATGCCTCTGTACAGAGCTGTACCCAGCAGAGCCTACAAATACAGAGCTACCCCCAGGAGGCTGCTCGGGTCTGACTCTGGCTTCGGGCTGCGCCTGCTGGGCACCTCGCTTCGCCCAGCACTCTGCCCCGGGCAGGATGTCTGTATTGCTCTTTGTACAGCTCAACAAGACAACAACCAAACACAAAACTCTGCACTCGGTGCTTCTGTGCTGCAGGAGGGGCAAAAGGAGGGTCCCTTCCCCTGCTCTGCCCCCCAAGGGGGGCAGCAAGGCTCCTGCGTGCCCAGAGCTGGCACCCGCTGTGGCACCAGGTTTGCTCTGGGTGCCAAGGGAGGCCTGGGCAGCCTGGGCTTCCACGGCTCTGCCCGCAGGAGCTGCCACAGAGCCAGCAGCAGGCAGAGCCGTGCTGGGTGTGAGAGCTCCTGGTGCTGCCTGGGTCTCCCTGCACTGAGGTTTCAGGGGTGCTGAACTCCCCCCATCTCTGCTCTAGAGGGAACTGGCCACAGCAGCTGCTTGGGGCATGGCAGGTAAGGCTTAGTGGGCACCAGCAGAGCCCAGGGTATGTGCCAGGTGATGGGCACCCCTAACCAGGCTGCTCTCCAACTTAGCACCCCGGCAGTGCTGTGCCGAGGCGCTGGAGCAGCAGGGCACAGCTGGGGCACAGTTAATTGGCACATCTACCAATTACCCACCACAGAGACAGGGGTTGAGGGAGCTCTGCCAGCCGCCCCCTCACTCATGCCTCTGCCAGCTGCCCTACTCCTGCCACCTTCCTGGGCTGCTGCTGCCTGCCCCTGCCCGCTGCCAGTGACCTCTCCTCGCTCAGCCGGTTGGTCTTTGGGGTCCCTTCCAGCCTGGCATTCTGTGGTTGTGCTGTTCCCAGCAGCAGGGTGACACTGAGCAGCACCAGCAGTGCCCGGCCCGGGCACGGTGCCCTGCACACCTCGCTGTCTGCCTCTGGGGCTAACTCTGCAGAGCAGGCACCCAGATCACCTCCCATGCCCTCTGCTGACACAGCCCAGCGGCGCTGGGCGGCTGCTGGGGGCACAGCCCAGCCAGGCTGCAGTCAGCCCTGGCCCCTGGCAGGGCACAGCTTCGCTGCTGCAGAGGAGCGGCTCTCAGGAAGGGGGCACACGGCTCTGCCCACCCACCCCGATGGAAGGGCAAGGACAGCCCTAGGCGAAGGGGTTGGGGACCCTCGGGTTGGCAGTTTGGGGACACCTCTGGGAGAGTGACTGGCAAGAAGCTCGGGAGGAAGGCTGGCACGGTGGGATGCCAGAGGAGAGCCCGCGGGACTCAAGGGTGAGTTTCCAGCGCTGCAAGGGACTGGGGGCAGTGGCTGCAACCCTTCCCCCCAACCCAGTGCTAGGGCTTCACGGATGCCCCCGAGCAGGGGAGAGAGCGTTCTGTCTGCTTGGGCCAGGTGGGATGGGAGGCACTGAAGACCGAGAGAGCAGGGCAGGGCACGGCGGGCACCTCTGCTCTGTGCTGCCCAGAGAGCCTTGGAGGGAGCCCAGAGCTGCTGCCCCCACGATGCCACTGCAGCCTGGCCGCCCTCCTCGTGGGGCTGGAAAGGGGGCAGCCAACTCTGGTTGGTGAGGGATGAGAAGGGCAGCGCTGGAAAACCAGAGCTGGGGAACGTCTGATGGAGGTGGCCTCGGGCAGTGCCAGCTCAGGAAGAAACTTTCTCCTGAGGCACAGGGTGGCTGCCTGAGTGCTTCTCGCAGATGCCTCTGCAGTGGCTGCCTGGGGATGCCGCTCCCCTTGCCCTGCTTGTATTAAAGGGCACTTGAAATGGGTGGAGGAAGCTGCTGACCCCGGGGGACAAACAGCTCTGCCTGGGGGGAGCCGAAGCAGCAGCGTTCAGGACAGCTCAGCGCAGGGAGAAGGAGGCAGCGAGAGGGGAAAGCTCCGAGGGAGAGCTGCAGGCAAGGGAGGGCTGGGAATGACAAAGGCAGCCACGCACTCACCCGCAGTCTGTGTGCTCGGGACCCCTCGCTCAGCTCCCAGCCCGGCCCAGCTGGGATGGTCCTGCAGTGCCTGCTCACTGTGAGCCTCTCCTCCCCGCTGCCAGCTCCCGGGCTGCCAGGCCAATTGTCTTTTAAAGGTCACAGCCAGAGGACCTTGCAGTAAATACAAGGTGCTGATGGGAAGCTCTGTTCCAGTGTTGCCACCTCCTCCATCGGCAGGGGGCTCTGCCTGCTCCCGGCCAGGTAGCCCAGTGTCCCCTGGCTCTGGGAGCTGTGGAAGGGGGCCAGGGCTGTCCTCCCCTTGCTGCTGGCAGTGGGGCTGAGGCTGCACCCAGCAGGATGCTCCAGGGCAGCCGGGGCCAGCACTGCGCCTGCTGCACTGAGCTGGGAGCTTGCAGCCTAACTGCTCTGCTCAGCCCTGCCCTGCTGGCTCCATCCCCACGTGGAGGGGGGAGCAGGAGCCCTCCTTGGGGACAGCCCAGCACTTTAACCCTCCCAGCTCTGTAAGTGCCAGGTGAAGGCTACACAGGGGTCTGGCAGCCACTGTGACCCTCTTGGCAGGCTTCGAGCCAGCTGGCAGCACAGCTGAGCCCTTCTTCCTGTCCCCTGGGAGGTGACAATGCCCGAGCAGAGGGTGCTCACCTTGCCTGAAACCAGACACAGCAGCCTTGTGCTGGGCTCAGCAGGAGGAGTTTCCGCTGAGCCACACGATCCCGGGTGCCATGCTGGGCATCGCAGCACCACGCCGAAAGCCCGAGGCCAGCTGCTGTGGGTGCCCTTCCCTTGCCAGGGCACACACAGCTCGCCCAGGCTGGGCTATGGGAGAGCAGAGCAGCAGCAGATGTCTCACCAGCTCAGTCAGCCGAGACCAGGCAGAGCTGCCAAGTGTGACAGCTCCATCAGGTCCCCGGGCCAGGCAGCGCCCGTTCCGAGCCCCGGGGCAGCAGGGCCAGGAGGGCAGGGCTGGCCCGGGGGGAGTGGGGGGCAGCAGGAGCAGGCAGCACAGCCTCTGCAGGGATGCTCAGCAGGGGGAGAGAGTGGCTGCCCCCAACTTTACTCACCTCCTTGGAAGCAAACTTGGCAGACACCTGAGCATCCCAGGAAGGAGTCCTCCACGCGTGCTGGCCTGTCCCCGCAGCAGGGCATGGGTGCCACTGTTGCAGGTCCCTCTGATCCTGCTTGCCGGATGCTGGAGGGTCCAGGCTCGACCTCAGCTGCCCCCTCACTTCAGCCCCCGTGACCGCGGCCCTAGCAGCCACCACGCTCCCTTGCAGGGCTGACAGGCATCCCTCCCTCCCTCCCCCCTCCGGACCTCTCCGCCGAGCTGCAACTCAGAGGTGTGCCACCCCCACGCAATTAGCACGGCTCCAGCAGAGGCAGTGCTCCTCCTCCTGCCTCAGCACACCTCCTGCCTGGTCGCCGGCGCCTGCAGCTCTGCTCACCCAGCTGTAACCATCACCTGGCCGTGTCCATCACCGAGCCGTGTCCATCACCTTTCTGTACCCATTACCTGGCGGTGTCCATCCCCCAGCCGTATCCATCACGGCTGCTCCCCCCAGACACCTCCTGCTGCATCAGCAATACTCTCCCCGGCTGCTCCTGCAGCACCGGCTGCCAGCACTGCCCAGCCTGCTCCGCCTGTACTTTTCCTGTCTCTGCTGCCAGCTCTGCAGCGCAAATTCCACAGCCCACAGGCACTGCTGGCATCTTCTCAGGATCCCCTGGGATGTCCCCGTGCCCTGCAAAGCCTCCTGCTTTCCATCTTTCCTCCTGCTTCACACTTCTGGCCAGGTGAGAAGGCAAGCAAGCTGCAAAGGGAGCTGGAGCGGGGGTGAGGAATGCCTCAAGGTGCCCTGGAGTGGGGGTGAGGAGTGCCTCAAGGTGCCCTGGAGTGGGGGTGAGGAGTGCCTCAAGGTGCCCTGGAGCTGGCAGGCAGTGGCACCCTGGACACAAAATCCCCGTGGATTAGCTGCTCTCACACCCGAGAAGCAGCAGCCCTGGTCGGGAAGGTGGTGCTGTAGTGCTGTACCATCAAGGGAGGTGCAGCCTCCTCTGGCTGCTGGCAGGAGCTCTGCTGGGACCTGTGCCTTGTGCCAGCCCGGAGGAAGGCTCAGTGCCGCTCCTGCCCCACGAGCAGGTCATCACCCCCTCCCCCTTCCCACCCAGCCCCTTCTGGGGATGCGTCACCTCCAGCAAGCTGCTGCTCAGCATGGGGGCCTGGCAGCCTAATGGAGCTGGGCACAAGGGTACAGCTCTATCTTTGGCCACCACATCACCAGAGGCCTCCATTAGGAGGGCCCCTACCACCCGGCGCCTGGGCTGTGGTCTGCGGAGGTCGGGGCTAATGGATGTGCTGGTGGGGAGAAGGTTGCTGCGATGTGAACTTGTGCGCAGCCTGCTGTCCCAGAACCGTCTCACGGCGAGCAGAATCCCATTTCAGCGCTGCCCTTGGCGCCAGGTGCAGCCTGCTGCAGCCTTGCCCATTAGAGCCGTGCCCCGTGCCCCCCTGCCCATCTGCACAACTCTCTGCTGGGGGTGGGGTGGGGACAGGGGGTGCTGGGAGGGGGCAGGGAGCCCGGGGGATCACCCTGCTCAGTTACACTGAGCAGAATCTGATCCCCAGCTCCAGCCCCTGCAGTTGTCCTTTGGGAAACCACCAGCCTGTGCTCCCCCAGCCCAACACCTCCGCGATGTGGAGAGAGAAAAAGGGGCACCCCCGGGGGCTGGGGGGAGGTGCGGGAATGCGCGGAGCAGCGCGGGGGAGGGCTCAGCGCGGCCCCGCCCGGCACGGCCCCGCCCGGCTCTGCTCCGCCCGGCTCTGCTCGCCCTCGGCGGGGGCGGCCAGAGCCGGGCGGCTGCGGGCCAGCACGGAGCGGACCGGACCGCAGCGCCCCGCAGCCATGGCCCCGGGCTCGCCCCCGCCCGCCGCCGCCCCGCTCCTCGCCTGCTGGCCGCGCTGCTGGGTAAGGGGCGCGGTGGGAGGCACCAGACAGCCGGGGGGCACCGGGGACCCGCTCTGCCCCGGGCACCGCCGCTGGCCTGCTGCCCACCCCCGGCTCTCCCGGCAGCCCGGTGTGCGGGGTGGTCGTGGGGCCGCCCCCGGCTTCCAGTACCCCCCGGCCCCGATGCGCGCTGACCCCCGCTTGGCGCTCGGCTGCTCCGCACCCCGCACCGCGACGGCCCCGGGCAGCGCTCGGGGCGGGGGGGCTCCCGGCGCTGATGAGGCTCTCTCTGCTCTGCAGCCCCGAAGCACTGAGGATAAGTGACTTGTCCAAGGTGACTTCGAGCGGACTCCGAAGCGCTCTCCAGCCCCTGCCCTGCCCGCAGCGGTTCTGCCGTCGCCCGAGCTGCCCTCCGGGAGCGCTGCTGCGGCTGCACCCCCGCTTTGCCCGGCGCTGCGAGCGGGGACCGCGGCTGCCCGCGCAGGGGAAGCGGGGAGCAGGCGTGGGGCAGCCATGCACGGCTTCGGCGCGGCCGCCGGCACCCACAGGTCGTCCTCGTTACGGCTCGTTCCGTCCGGCAACCATGGCATGCGCTTCTCCCCGGGGACGAGCCCTCGCTGCGGGGCTGCTGCTTGCAGCATGATGCCCAGCCCTGTGCCCGGCCCTGCCTGAGACTCCCCCGAGCTGCAGGGTGGAGGAAGGGGCTTGCGGCCAGCCCGTCCCTCCTGCCACGCCTGGAGCTGCTTCCAACCACCTGCATCAGCCCTCACGCACCTGCCGCACTCCTGCTCGTGTTGGTCGTTCCTGTGCCAGCGGGCACGGCGAGCCTGGAACCTGCTGCCTCTGCGGCTCTGGCTGTGAGGAAGCTCCCCCGGGACGTGCTTTAGAGGGCATAGTTCTTAAGTGTGTTTTAAGTGAGCTGGAGACACGAAAAGACATGTAAGTACCTGGCTCCCTGCAGGATCTGGGTGCAGAACGATGCAGCGTGGGCTACCTGTGGCATGGGGCTGGCACCGGGGTGGTAGGAGAGCCCCAGAGGCACTGCAGGTCTGGGGTGCAGGCTGTGGAGTTGGGAACCTGGTCCCACAGGTCGCTGAGGCAGGGCTGGGAGCCTGGAGGTGGGAAAGTGCTGGGGCAGGTCTCTGCATCTTCCAGGCATGCTGTGCTTTCCAGGGAGTGGCCCTGGGCTCCTGGCAGCACCAAGGAGCTGCCACACACCTCCTGCCATCGGTACCCACAGGAGGGGTGAGGCCCATCCGTCCTGTCCTGGGGCACAGGATGGCCAGGGGGCTCCCCCCTGCCCAGCCTCGGGGGACAGGAGCCCGGCCAGTCTGCCAGGCATGGCTGGCTGGTAGTGCCAGGAGGTCGTGGTGGTGTTTCTGGGCAATGAGAGTTTGTACAGAGAAGCTTCCTCACAGGTGGCCGAGGTGCCCTGTGGCTGTTTGGGTCTATCCTGGGCACCCTTTCCATTAGCACACAGCTTCCCAGGCTGCCTTCCTGACAGGCTGCAGCAAAAGCAGGGGGCTGCCAGCACCCCATGGGGGAAAGGCTTGCTCTGGGCTGGCCTGAGGGTCTCTTGCTGCTGGGGCTGGGCTTGGGTCCTGGGCTGCAGATGCAGCACTGCTGCACGTTGAGCCGCCTGGCTCTGGGACCCCTCCTCGAGGAGCTCACTCTCTGCAAGAGCAAGGAGCAGAGAGCCAAGGCTCTGACAGCAGCAGGAGTGGCTGCTCCCAGATGCCCTTCCCAGTCTCTTGGGGTAACCTTGTGCCTGAAGCCCCCAGAGGGGCTTGCCCCACGCCCTGGAGGTTGAGGCCCTGGGGGGTGCAAAGTGAGGCAGGTTTTGGGCATCTAGATAAGTGTCGTTGGCAGCTGGTGTGGCAGGTTCAGGCAGTCAGCCGCCAGCATGGTTTGTGTGCTTTATTTAGTGCTGACACAGCAGTTCTGCCTCCGTGAGCCCACAGCCCGGCAGGAGCGAGCTCAGCCCCCGCCCACCCCCACCTTCAAGCCAGGCTACGTTCCTGAGCTGCTCGTGGTGGCAGCCAGGATCAGAAGTGTCACAGACTGCAGGGGATGGTCCCTGCTGGCAGCGGCTCTCTCCCCTGGCCGCTCTCTGCCCACTCAGCCATACCTGCAGGGCCAGGCATCCCTCTGCTTGCTCCGGGCAGCAGCACGGTCCCCCCGGGGCACTCCTGCCTGGGTGAAGCTCCCCTTTGTAAGCCTCGCCGGGGCCGGCCTCCGAGCCTGACAAACTGCAGCAGGAGACCTCCATCTGGCGGGGACCTGCTCCCGTGACGTTAGCTGAAGCCTCTCGGGCAAATGGGAAGAGCTTCTTTGTGAAGTTAAATAACTCCTTCCCCGCAGTGCCTGCGATGCAGCACTGCAGCAGGGCCCAAAGCCCAGGATGCAGGGCTCTGGGCTTGGCTAGGGCTGCGACGTGCCTGGGGAGCTGTTAGCGCCGGCTTGAGTGGGAGAATAAATCAGCAGCTGAGGAGGCTGCAGCCAGAGGAGAGCCCAGGGCAAGGAGTTTGAAGCTGTGTGGGAGAGCTGCGTCCCCTCTCCTCGGGCTGCCAGAGCAAAGCTGTGCTGGGTCCCTTGGGGGGGGGGGGGGGGGGACGGAGTGCTTGGCTGGGTTGTGTCCTGTCTTGGGTTTGTTGTGGTAGGATGAGGGGGAGTGGATTGAAGCTTGAGGAAGGCAGATTGAGGCTGGAGGTGAGGAAGAAATTCTTGCCAGTGAGGCTGGGGAGACTCTGGCACAGGCTGCCCAGGGAGGCTGTGGATGTCCCCTCCCTGGAGGTGTTCAAGGCCAGGCTGGATGAGTCCCTGAGCAACCTGGGCTGGTGGGAGGTGTCCCTGCCCATGGCAGGGTTGGTGCTGGATGATCTTTGAGGTCCCTTCCCACCCAATCCATACCACATGACAGGAGGCAGCACCCTGGTGTGATGGGGAGTGGGGCTGCTGGGGCTGGCCTGGAGCAAAACGTGCCTGTGCCCCCCAAGAAGGGTTTGTGTGGACACTGCTGGCTCAGCCTGCTGCACTGGGGGTAGTGCCAGGCCCCAGTGTCGGACCCCAGGAGCTTTTTGGTATAGCCATGGCTCCTGCCACCAGGCCTGTGCCTGCTCCCCCATGCTCCCCTCCCTGCTGCTGGGGAGGAGGGGAGCAGGAGAGCCACCTTCTGTGGTTTGAAGGTCATCTGTCAGCTACAGCAGGAGAGGAGCTCTCTGCCAGGCAGGGTGAGGGGTGCTGCTTCCCAGGCCCTCACAGGGCTTCAAGGACCTTGGCTGGGCTGGGGGACAGTGGAGTGGCAGCTGTCCAGGACAGCAGTGCTAATTAGTGCTCCAGCTCCCTGCTTGAAGAACAGAGAGCGCTGCTCTGCTTTGGGCTTTTTTTTTGCCTCCCCCCCCCCCCCCTTAAGGCTGAGCTGAAGGCCTTGTGGATAACATGCAAATCAGGGCTTTCATTTGCATACTTTAGCCGTGGTGATATTATGGCTCCCTTTGAATCCAAGCTGGCTCTGTGGGTGCCAGCCAGCCCCTGCCCTTCCTCCTGGAGTGGGTCCCTTGGCTCTGCCAAGCTGTCCTGGGGTTGGGCACCGGTGTGTGCCATGCCCAAGGGGACAAGGGGTAACAAACCCCCACGGGAGGGGAGCAAAGCTGAGCTCGTGCTCCCTGGGCTGAGGCTGTGAGTCCCTGGTGGAGCCAGGAGCAGGAGCTGGAACATGCTCCCTGGGATGGGATCCCCGTGGCAGGTGGTGCCCCAGGGCCATGGCCCCTTACGCAGAACCTTCTTCTCTCTGCCCCATCGGCCCCAGCAGAGCCTTGCAGCAGTCTGGGCTGCATCCCATCCCATCCCATCCCATCCCACCCCACCCAGGAAGGAGCAGGCTGGGCTGCATGCTAGGGCTGTGTCCTCACTCTCCTCCCCTCTCCCTGCCAGGGCTGCAGGTCGTCGCCATCGCCTTTGCCTTGGAGGTGTCTGTGGGGAAGACCAACACAGTGATGGCTCTGAACAGCTCCAATGTCCTGCTGCCCTGCACCTTCACCACCTGCATTGGCTTCCAGGACCTGGTCTTCACCTGGTATTTCAACTCCACAGAGCTGGTGGGTGGCTCTCTGGGCCTTGCCTGTTTTCCTGGCAGGTCCTTTTGTGTTTTCCTGCTGGGAACCAGCACTGTGGCTCCCAGAGAGTTCCCTCTCTGCTCTCGCAGAGTTCCCATCCCTCTGAGCATCCCCAGCTCCAAGGGGATGGGGCTGTGCAAGCAGGGGGATTCCCTGGCACGTCTGTGCCTTTGGCACAAAGCTGGCCTGGATTTCCTGCTGCCCACAGGCTCATTTCTGTGCCTAAGTTGATCATGAAGTGATCAGCTGCAAGTCTGCACTTAGGCCCAAAGCTGCTTCATTTCCTCCTCCTGCCCTGGCTCTGAAATCCAAAAGGTTCTGCATCGATTCTCTTCCTGCTGGGCACATTCTGCTCTGCAGCTCCTTAGCAGCAGGGCTGGAGCAGGTCTGTCCCTGCACGGTGGGTGGCCCTGGAGCAAGGGGACCTTCCGTGCCCTGGGGTGCTTCTGTCTTTTGTCTGGTCTGCACCCTTGCTGCAGGGCAAGGCAGCTTGGCCCTGCTGCTTCAGCTGCCCCTCCACGGCCATCCTGGCTTCCCTGGGGGTGCTGGGACACTTGGCTGTGTGTGCAGAGCTGGGGCAGGACCCCTGGAAGCTTTCCCTCGCCTGGGGGCCGTGGGGAGCCCGGCTGAGCCCCCCCTCCCTCCCTCCCTCCCTCCCTCCCTCCCTCCCTCTGCAGATTTACCAAGGCAAGATCAAGAGCAAAACCTCGGAGCCCACGGTGGTGACCAGCAACCCACGGGTGGAGTTTGTGGGCTCCACCACGGGGAAGGACAACAACATCTCCATCGTGCTGAGCAGTGTGGAGTTCAGTGATGCTGGCAAGTACACCTGCCACGTCAAGAACCCCAAGGAGAAGGACGCCCAGCACAATGCCACCATCTTCCTCACCGTGGTCCAGAAGAGTAAGTCTGGGTGTGGGGGGCACTGGGGGTGCAGGCACTGACCCCTCCTTGGCTGCCAGCTGTGCCCATGAACTGAGTGCCCAGGGCTGAGGGCTCTGGAACAGCTCTCGTGTGAGGAGAGGCTGAGTGCTGGGGATGCTTAACCTGAGGAAGAGGAGGCTGAGGGGAGGCTCTTGTGAATGCTTGCAAATATCTAAGGGGTGGCTGCCAGGAGGATGGGGTCAGACTCTTCTCAGTGGTGCCCAGTGACAGGACAAGAGGTGATTGGCACAAACTTGAACAGAGGAAGTTCCTTCTAAACAGGAGGAGGAGCTTCTGTACCATGAGGGTGGCAGAGCCCTGGAGCAGGCTGCCCAGGGAGGTGGTGGAGTCTCCAGCTCTGGAGACATTCAACTCCCCTGGATGTGTTGCTGTGTGCCCAGACCTGGGTGCCCCTGCTCTGGCAGGGGGTTGGACTGGATGATCTCCAGAGGTCCCTTCCCTCTGATTCTTGGAGGCAGTTGGCATCCCAGAAGGGCAAGTCCCAGCCTTGTGCCCCTCTGTGCTGTGGGGCAGTAGCTGGTGGAGGGGGTCCCTGCTCTCCTGGAGGAGCCTTGCAGCTGCCCCCCTCCTGGGGCCCCTCAGCACCTTCTCTCCTGCAGTGGTGGAGACAGACAACACTGTGACCCTCATCATCGTGGGTGTGGTGGGGGGGCTCATCGGCCTCCTCATCCTCTTCATGCTCATCAAGAGGGTTGTGCTCTTCATCATCAAGAAGACCCAGGATGGGAAGTGAGTGCGGGCAGCAGCCCTGGCACCCTTTGGCGAGCGGTACCGCGGCGCCGGGGGCGGCGGTGAGAGGGGCGGGGGGTGGGGGCTGGGGGTCTGTCAGCTGGCCCTGTGCTCCTCCCCCAGGAAGGAATGTCTGGTGAGCTCGTCGGGGAACGACAACACCGAGAACGGCTTGGCTGGCTCCAAGGCAGAACAAAAAGCACCACCGAAGGCATGAAGCAGTGGCACCCCCTGCCCGCGCCCGCCCGGCGGCGGGGGAGGGTGGGCAGGGGCACAAACCTTGCCCTTTTCTTTTCTTTCTGGACTGCCAACGCTTGAGACATGTTTCTATGACACACGTGCCTGCCTGCAACCTGCACTGCTTCTGGGGACAGGCTTCGGCTGCGGCGGGGACTGGGAGCTGCTGGTGGGCTCGGACCGGGACGCTGCTGGCGCGGGGGCGCTGCCTGCTCCGCTCTGAGCGAGGGCAGCAGGTGCTGGGCCGGCAGGAAGGGTGCTGGGAGCCGGGGGCGCCCCGGTCTGCAGCCAGGTGGGTGCTGTGCCGCGTGTGTGATGCTCCCGGGGTGGTGGTCTGGGGGTTAGAGGCTGTGAGGAGCTTGGGGAACCCTGTCTGGCTTTGGCGGTGCTGAGCTGGGGCGGGCAGGGGCTGCCTGGCTGCTGCAGGGGGTTCGTGGGGCAGTGGAGCTCATGGCAGAGGTGGAGGCTGCTGCCTTGCTGTCATCCTCACGGCGTGGGAGGAAGGCAGGAAGCAGGGCTGGTGTGGCGGGGCTGGGCTTCAGCTCTCCTCTGAAGCACACCTGAGAACCACGGGGCCGGTCGGTGTCTGTCAGGGCTGCCACCCTGTCCCAGCAGAGCTGGGTGCCAGCCCCCTGTGGGCAGGCTGGCCCCGAGGTGCCTCAGTTGCCCCCGTGCCAGGGCTGGCCTGTCCCGGGGTCGCTGCTAGCCCGTGGCAGGGTGATGCTCCCTGCTTTACCTTCCCTTCGCCCCTGCACAGGGACAGGCGAGAGCTTTCCCCCGGCGCCAGCCCTCACGGGAGGTGCCCCCTGGGCTTGTGCTGCTGCTGCTCCTGCTGCTCCTCGCCTCCGAGAGCCTGGCACTCGGAGCAGAGCTGCTGCCTGTGCCAGCTCACCGAGGCCGAGCTCGCGGCGCCGACATCTCTTACCTTGGGCTCCCGTGGGAAATCAGCAGCTTGTGCTCCCTCCCCCCAGGAGCAGGGTGGCACCCCTCTGGGATGTAGGGAGGGAGCCCTGGCGAGGGGAGCTGTGCCAGGGCAGTGCCAGCCTGCTCCCGGGCCTGCCACTGGCCCGCTGGGCGACCTTGGGCAAGTCGCTCTGCCTCTCCATGCCTCAGTTTCCCCATCTGTAAAAGGGGATAATAATTCTGCTCTACCTCACAGTGGGGGTTGTGAGGCTGATGTCTGGGAAGTGCTCGGAGCCCCTCGGAGGAGGGGTGCCACAGAGCCAGAGGGGCTGTGTGAAGGGTGCTGCAGGGGGCACTGGGGCAGCCCTGAGCCACGAGCTGGTCTGTGACTGAGGTTGGTGATGTCCTTTACGAGATCCACTCCCTGATTCTCCTCTGTCTGTGAGTGTGTGGCAGTGAGGCTGCAGGACAGGCAGCTCCCCATCCCCACTCGAGGCTGGGAGCCCAGGCTGAGCCCTGACCCCCTCTTGCAGGGGCTCTCACCCTGGCAAAGCTGCCAGAGCAGAAGGTAGGCAAGGGTTTGGTGGCCAGGGCAAAACAAGGTGAGATTCAACACTTGCCTTCTGTGGAGGCTGTGGTGGGAGAGCTCAGGCCCCACTTGCCCAGGATGGAGAGCACCTTGCCAAGGCTCAGGGGCACCCGCTGGAGCTGGGCCATGCCACTGGGCAGGAGATGGGTGTGGGCACCTGGCTCCACGCCGGTTTCCTTGGCTGCTGGTTAGATGGGCAAGCAGGAGCCAGGTCCCTGGCATCCTGGTCCCCTCTCTGAGGATCCCTGGGACCCTCACCTGAGGTCTCTGTGCCCCCATCTGCCACATGGGGACAGCAAACCTGAGCTACCTCACAGGAGGGGTGAGGCTCCCTGCATCCCTTGGCAAAGTGCTCCGAGGCCCTGGGGCACTCCACTCTCCCCTGTAGCTGCAGGGTGTTGTGACCTTGCCATGGCCGTGGTGAGACCGGGCAGGAAGGTGTGAGACCTCCCTCCGGCCCCAGGAGAACCCTGCCCCCAGCCCCATCCTTGGAGGAGACCTCCCGGGGGAGAGGACAGTGAGGGGAGGAAGGGACTTCTAGAGACTCGTTGTAGCTGTCCTCACCTCTCAGCCTTTTTTAGCTGGTATCTGGACAGCAGTCCACTGACCCCAGGATCTGCAATGCTGCATGCTGTGCTCCTCAGGCTGCTGCAAGGAGTCACCAGGAGCAGCTTCTGCAGCAGGGGCCCCACAGCCACCCGGGTGTGGGGCTGTGCAGAGCAGCAGGGCTGGCACGGGCACTTGTGACAAGGGGGGTGGGAGGGGGTGGGGAGGGGTCTGGAGGGGTTTTCTGGGGTGTGCAGGGGGAGAAAGCCCTGTGGAGGTGTGTGGTGTGACAGACACGCCTGTGTGTGAGCATCCAGTACCTGCACCGAGGAGGTAGCTGCCGCGGGGGGTGGGGCCCTGGCTGTGCGCTGCCCTCCAGCACATCTTTGCACCGCAGAGGTTTCCTTAGCTTTGCCTTGGATCCAATAAAGTTGATGTTTACTAGAGACACTCCCCCTGGCTGCCTGCTCAGGCTCAGCGTGGGCCCTGCCTCTGCACCCGGACTCCACCATCTGAGGTCCAACCAGCAGCCCAACCCCACCCTGGCCCCCAGTGCCACGGCCACAGGAGTCTGCAACCCCTCCAGGGGGACTCCACCACCTCCCTGGGCAGCCTGTGCCAGTCCCTGACCGCTCTGGCATCACAGAAATGGTTCCTCCTCCTCCCCAGCCTCAGCCGCCCCTGGCACAACTTCAGGCCATTTCCTCTCATCCTATCATCTGATAGCCGGGAGACGAGACCAACCCCCCTTCTCCTGAGGCAGAGGTCAGGGAGGAAAAGCCAATTCCAGTCAGTTTTAACCTCCTGCCTGACATCTTCCTTTGCTTCCAGTCCTTTAAGCCGACCCCAGCAGCTTGTCTGAGCGACTGCCCGAGCTCCGTGCAGCACTTGGATGTGCAGCAGCTACCTGTCCGTGAGAGCCAGCAAGGGTCCCTGCCTCCTGCTGGGACACAGCCTGGGGGCACAGTGACAAACGCCCCCACGAGCAAGCGGGACGAAGCCTCCCGAGGCTGCCTGAAAAAGCAAACAGCCACCAACCAGTTTGGTTTAATGAGAGCTCACCTCTGCCTGCGCCACGGCAGGGACCGCGCAGCGGCTCAGCCCCCCGGGAGCCTTCCTGCCGCCGCGGGGTCGGCGCAGGACAGTAAACGAATCCTTCTCCGGAAGGGAGCTGGAGCTGCTCAGCTTCCACCCTGGTGTCAGCGGCCGTCACCCCCGCTGGCCCTTGGCTGGCCTCTGGCGCACCACATCCCAGCGCTCCGGGCAGGGCTCCCGAGGCGCCGCTCGCCTTCCGCCGCTGGAGACCCGCTCCCCAGCTGCTGCCAGGGCTGGGGGCGAGTGCTGAGGGACGGGGAGGGAGCTCGGGGAGAGAGGAGGGACCTGTCCCAGCAGGCCTCAGAGCTCTGACTGGAAGGAGAGAGGAAGAAATGGCAAACTTGGAGAGGGCAACCAAAGGCAGGGGGGGGAGCACAGCCATGTCCTTCAGGAGCCCACTCGAAGGGGCTGGCTGCCTGTAGTGCCCACCCCCGCAGCCACCGGTGTGATTTGCCCTCTGTGTGGAGCTGCCAAGGGGTTTCCCCAGCCCTTCCCCACTCTCCCCCAAAACCTGTGTGGTGGGGCAGCCGCGGGTGGTGCTGCACTGACCCTCCGGACGCTGTAGATCCAGTTGAGGTAGCCGCGGACGCTGGTGTAGACGCCAGGGGTGCTGGGGGTGCCACAGCCCTGGCCCCAGCTGACGATGCCCACCACCTGCCAGTGCCCCCCAGGTAGAGCAGGGGCCCTCCGCTGTCCCCCTGCCAAGGACAGAGCCTCTGAGTGGGCGCTGAGGAGCCCTCAGCTCGGTGCCCACTGCCACAGCTCGCAGCTGTTCCCAGAGGCTCCTCTGTGGGATCACAGAAGTGGTTTGGGTTGGCAATGCCCTCTGAGAGCAGCCAGGCAGAGACCCAGCACCCCCATGGCCA
This sequence comes from Picus viridis, assembly GCA_033816785.1. Classification (NCBI taxonomy): domain Eukaryota; kingdom Metazoa; phylum Chordata; class Aves; order Piciformes; family Picidae; genus Picus; species Picus viridis. The sequence continues at coordinate 1,205,429 of CM066601.1, read as the reverse complement.
CCAAACCACGGCCCCAGGTGCCATGGACACAGGGTTCTGGAGCACCTCCAGGCATGGGGACTCCACCACCTCCCTGGGCAGCCTGTTCCAGTCCCTGACCACTCTTGCAGCAAAGAAATGTTTCCTCATGTCCAACCTGTCCCTCCCCTGGCACATTCCAGGCCATTGCCTCTCCTTCTATCACCTGAGAGTGGGGACAGGAAGAGCCCAACCCCCACCTCACTGCAGCCTCCTCTCATGGAGCTGTAGAGAGCAATGAGGTCTCCCTCAGCCTCCTCTCCTCCCCACTAAACACCCCCAGCTCCCTCAGCTGCTCCTCCCCAGACTTGGTAGTCACAGGTCGGTGGGGACCAGCCCAGCCCTCACCTGGCAGGTGTCCACCCCTCCCTGGGGCAGGCCAGCACACAGCATCCTCTGGGTGACAGCCCCGTGGTAGGCAGCCAGGTTGCAGCTCTCCTTATCGATCAGCCCCACCTCTGCCTGCTGCAGCGTGCCTGACAGTTTGCCTGCGCAGATGTGGCCGCTCAGAGAGGCTCCCCGGCAGCCCCAGGCGAGCAGGGAGCCCATCCCCTCCCACCAGCAGCGCTGGGGGCTCTGCCCTGGCCTCGCCCAGGCGTGGTGCCCACCCCCGTGCCATCCCACTCACCGCGCTGCTGCGTGTAGCCCCAGCCTATCACCCACAGGGGTGTGCCTGGCACCAGCTCCTCGTCGAAGTAGGGCAGACAGATGGGCCTGCAGCTGTCTGGATGGGAGAGGTGAGGTGCAGGAGGTGCCTGGGGGGGGGCGGGTGGGGAAGGTGCCCCTCGCCGGGGCCGTGTGCCAGCTCCCCACTGCACCTTCAGGAAGGCAGCTCAGGCGCAGCCACGTGGTGCCCACCGAGCGCTGCCAGCCGGGGCGCAGCTCCCCCAGCCCAGCTCTTGGTGCCAGCAGGAGGGGCTGCAGGGGGGAGGCTGGTGCCAGAGCTCACCTGAGCGCCGCAGCGGGGAGCGCAGCTTCACCAGGGCAATGTCATTGTCCCTGGGGGACGCAGGAGTCGCCTGGGCCAGGAAAACCTTCTCCACAGGCAGGGTGGCAGTGCCCGAGAGCAGGTTGGAGCCAGCCTTGACTCTCCAGCTCTGGATGATGGGGTTGTTCCTGTGCACAGACACCTCTGGCTCTGCTGCCCTCCCTCACCCTGCTGTGGCTGCGCCTGCAGCCTGCCCTGCTCAGCACCGGGCAGTGGAAGGTGGCTTTGAGGGCTCACAGCTTCACAGATGGCATCGGGCTGGAAGGGAGCCTCCAAGGGCATCCTGTCCAAGCCCCTGCCCACAGCAGGGACAGCTCCAGCCGGAGCAGGCTGCACAGGGACACAGCCAGGCTGAGCCTCAGCCCCCTCCCTGGGCAGCCTGTGCCAGTGTCTCCCCAGCCTCCCTGGGCAGAACTTCCTCCTGGTGCCCAACCTAGCTCTGCCCTGCTCCAGTCCCAAACCATTGCTCCTGCTCCTGTCACCCCAAGCCCCTCTGAGCAGTCCCTCCCCAGCCTGCCTGCAGCTCCCTTCAGACACTGAGCTGCAGCTCGGAGCTCTCCCTGCAGCCTTCTCCCCTCCAGGCTGAGCAGCCCCAACTCTCCTGCAGCCTGTCCCCACAGCAGAGGCTCTCCAGCCCTCTGATCATCTCTGTGGCCTCCTCTGGACCCTCTCCAGCAGGTCCCTGTCCCTCCTGTGTTGGAGGTGCCATAGCTGGGCACAGCTCACCGGAGCAGAGCTGAGTGGCTTAGACCCAAAGGCCTGGAGGACCCGCAGCAGCCCTGGCACACAGGTGCCGGCTGAGCAGGGAGGTGGCACTCACTTGAAGCAGTGTGCTGCTGTCAGCACCCAGCTGGGGTCGATGATGCTGCCTGCACAGATGTGCTCCTTCCTGTACTGCAGGCTGACCTGCCAGGGCCAGGCCTCGATGGCAGCCGGGGTGCCCCCAGCACGCGGGGGTCCTCACGCTCTCCCCGCAGCCTCCTGCCAGGCAGCAGCAAAGCAGCACATCAGCAACACAGCTCCTGCTCTGCCCCCGCCAGACTCGGGGGTCGGGGACAGAGGCTCCCACGCCCCCCAGGTGCCTCATCCCCCTCCTGGCAACACTGCCCACACCCCTCTTCGTGGCACCCTTGGCACCCCCTGGCACTTCTGTGGTGTGTGTGCCTGGGGGGGGGGTTGCAATTGGATGATCTTCCAATCTAAACCATTCTCAGGCTTGCTGAAAGTGGTTCACAGGTTCATGGAAGGGGTTGGGTTGAAAGAGACCTTCAAGATCATCCAGTCCCACCCCCTGCCACGGGCAGGGACACCTCCCACCAGCCCAGGCTGCTCAGGGTCTCATCCAGCCTGGCCCTGAACACCTCCAGGGAGGGGGCAGCCACAGCCTCCCTGGGCAGCCTGTGCCAGTGTCCCTTTGACTTCTGCAGCCCACCAGGGCCACTAACAGAGGTAATTAATCAGCTAAATGAGACCCACCCAGGCAGCTGCTTAGGAGAACTGCCTTGTGTGCCTCCTTTCGGGGAGGTTTGTGCTGCCTTCACCAGCAGCAGGGGAAGCCAATTGCGCTGATGCAAACCAGCGCGGGGAGGAGCAGGGCTTGGGGCGGAGCTGAGCTCCTGTGGGCACAGCGCAGCCCCGTAGGGCCCTGCCAGGGATGAGGACCTGCAGCAGCGTGAGACCCTGACAAGGTACAAGCAGCACCGTGGTACTCACTGGAGCAGAAGAGGGAAACAACCTTCCCAGAGAGGCATTTCCTGGAAGAGGGAGGAAGAGCTGCGACCAGGTCTGGCAGGACTCAGGGCATGGGCAGGACCCTGCAGAGCCCCAGCACTCACCTGCCTGGCTCAGGTATCTGCAGGCTGCCGTTGGTCAGCACAAGCTCTCGGGGAGGCAGGGGCTGCCCTGGGCCCACCTCCTCCTCCCGGAAAGCTGGGGTGCTGAGAGACAGGGGGCACGGTCAGCAGGGCCACCCTGAGGGGGCACAGTGCCAGGTGTGCTGCCAGCGGGGCACCGCTGCTGGGAGAGGACAGGCACTGGGGGCTGAGGGAAGGGAAACTACCCCCTGCTGTTCGGGGAGCTGCAGGCACCCGGGGGGGGGCTCGGGGGTGTCACTGCAGTGACCTCTTGTGACATTTGAGGCTGGGGCTTAGAGCCTTTGTCCGTGAGTTTTGGGGCTGAAAAATGCCACCTTGGGCTCTGTTGGGGTTCCAAGCAGGGCTCAGACACCAGAGTCCTCCTTCTCCCTGGCACCTGCCCTGGCCAAGCAGCAGGAGCAGGGCAGGGTGCCCCTGGGCTGGGGACAGAGAGGGACAATGGGCACAGGACTGTGCTGACATGGGAGGCTGCCAGGGCATCTAGCACCGAGAGCAGCCGGCTCCGAGGGACACAGAGTGCTCGGGGGGATGGACCAAAAGCATCAGGGCAGAGCCCTGAGTGCCTCATAAACAACCAGAGCCCAGCCTGGAGAGAGCTCTGATGGGAGAGGGGAGGGAGGGATGGCAGGATGGAGAAGGTGGGAGAGGCGTGGAGGAAGCAGCCTTGTACCTCCTGTAGCCCATCTGCTCGCAGGCTGCTTTTGCCAGACCCAGGTTGAAGTGGTCATAGCAGATGCAGGACCAGGCTCCGGTGTTCCTGTTGAGCACCTGCAGGATGGATCTGTCTTTGGAGACACGAGCTGGGGAGGGACACAAAGGCTTCAGCAGGCAGAGGCTTGCTGCAGCTCCCAGCCCCTCTGCAGCTCCAGCAGGGGGTCCTGGACTCACCCTCGGCTGGTGGCCCCTGAGGGACCCACTGGGGGCAGCTGGCCTCGTCCTCGCCGTGCAGGCAGTCCAGCTGCCCATCACACACCTGCTGCAGTCTCACCAGCTTCAGGGGCTGCTTGCAGAAGAAGTAGTGGTAGTCCAGGTAGAGCTTGACTGGAGGGGATCACAGAATGGGAGGAGTTGGAAGGGACCTCCAGGGACATCCACTCCAAGCCCCCTGCCAGAGCAGCAGCACCCAGGGCAGGGCACACAGAACACCTCCAGCTGGGGCTGGAAAGTCTCTGGAGCAGGAGACTCCACAACCTCTCTGGGCAGCCTGCTCCAGGCTCCAGCAGCCTCACACCAAGGAATTTTCTCCTCCTGTTGAGGTAGAACCTCCTGGGTTCCAGTTTGTGTCCACTGCCCCTTGTCCTAGCACAGGACACTGCAAAGAGCCCTGCCCCTGCTGCTTGCCCCCCACCCCTCAGGTGTTTATAAACATTGATCAGATCCCCTCTGGGGCTGCTCTTTCCTGGCTCAGCAGCCCCAGGGCTCTCAGCCCTTCCTCCTCAGACATCTGTTTCAGCCCCTTCATCATCCTCCTGGCCTCCATTGGATGCTCTCAGCTATTTCTCTGTCCCTCTTGAGCTGGGGAGCTCAGAACTGGACACAATGCTGCAGCTGTGGTCTCAGCAGGGCAGAGCAGAGGGGGAGGAAAACCTCCCTTGACCTGCTGGCCATGCTGGGTGCTGAGCTCAGCTGGGCAGGCTCAGGGCTGGCTTTGGGGGCTCAGCAAGGAGGTGGCTGAGCCCTGGGGGCCAGGAGGTGTTCGCTGAGGCATGGAAGGAGGAGAGAGAAGGAAGGGAGGAGCCGTACCCAGGAAGCCGACCATCAGCAGGCAGGTGAGGCTGAGCAGCAGCGCCAGGACGGGGATGCCGATGCGCTTGAAGGACTCCCGCGCCGGGGAGGCTTTGCGCCGAGTGCTGGGACCTGCAACACAGAGGAGCTTGGCCCCGCGTCGCCTGGCACAGCCTGGCAGCGCCCCCGGCTCCCGCGGGCATTACCTGTGCCGTTCAGCCGCTCAGAGGCCAGGTCCTGCAAAGCAGAGGGGAGAGGCAGTTAGCCAGCTGCGAGCCCAGCCAGGAACGTGGCTGGCAGGTGGGAAAGGTCTGTGGCAGCCTGGCCCAGCTGGTGATTCCTGGTGCCAACTCCCGTGCCTAGCACGCTGCTGACATGCCCACCCTGGGCAGGGCAGCCCAGAGGGGCAGGGGTGGAGGCTGCTCTCTCCTTGGCTTGCTTGAAGCCCACCAGGAACTCGGCTGCCCCAACCCACAGCTGAGATAGCTTGAGAGGTGCTGGGCATGGAGGGGGCAGCAGGCACTGGCACGGCCCGGGGTGACAGCGCACGGCTCTGCTGCCACCTGGGGTCCCTGGCTGGTTCGTTCCCGCGGGCACGTTGCTGCAGTGACTGTGTTGGTGCTGTCTTGCTGCTGGCTCTGGCGCAGCAGAGGCTGCACAAGTCGCAGGCATTGTGAACGTGGCACTTCCCTTTGTGCCCACAAGCCCTGAGCCCGAGTCCAGGTGCCCGCAGGGCTGCGCCGCTCAGGTCAGGCTCAGCCTGGGGTGGGCAAGCGAGAGGCAGAGCCGGAGCGCTGCCGAGGAGGCTGCTGCGGGCAGAGCCCAGCCCGTGGGGAGCGGGCCGGCTGCTGCTGCTAGGACACGCAGCAAACACAGCCCTGCGGGCGGGCGGGGCCGGGCGAGGCGGGGGTCCCTCCTCGTCTCCTCTGAACCGCTCTGCTGTCACCACCTGCCGCGGGAAGGGTCCCGGGAGCTGCTCCAGCCGCTGCTGAGGGAGCTGCCCCTGCTCCTGGTGGAAGGGTTGGTGCTGGGCAGGGATCAGAGCCCGCCTTGGGGCTGGGGGGTGTCTGGGTTGTCCATTCCTGCTGCCCTGCTGTTCAGCTGTGCTTGGGCCGCGCTGCTGAGCTCTCTCCTGGTAGTTTGCAGCTTGAAAGCCTTCTCCTGCCTTGCTGGGGTGGTGGGAAGCAGCACACTTCTCCTTCCTCGAGTGCCCTTCCAGACCTGAGCAAGCTCCTTCCTCTGCTGTTGCTTCTGGACTCCACCAGGAGAGGTAAGAGGAGATTATTTTTTCGGTAGGGCTTCTACCCAGCAGGAGCAGAGGTAAGGAAGATTTAAACCCCTGCTGGGACCTCAGGGATGCAGGTGCACAGCTCAGAAGAACTCAGGGTTCAGAGGCTTCTGCTCCTGTGGCTGTGGAGCTCCAGGCTTTGCTCTGGGCTGGAGATGTTTGTTTGGTGTCTCACAGGAGAGCAGAGGCTCCTTGGGGCTCAGCCCCTTGCAGAACAGCGGTGGGGTGAGGCCAGGAGGCTGTGGGGAGGTTGAGCTCCAGCTTCAGGGTGGGTAGGAGGGAGTGGTGGAGCCCTTCCTCTCCAGGTCCCTGTGGTTGGGCAAGTCCAGCCAGGCACAAGGGCTCTGGCAGCAGGGGTTTGCCAAATGATTGTTTGTGGCCTCACACCAGGAGCTGCCAGCTCAGCTTCCACTGCCCCATCACAGCCTCCTGTGTGGCTTCAGCACTGGCTGCTCCCCAGCCTGGGAACAAGGAGGAGCAGTGCTGTGGGCATGTGGCTGTGCCCAGCCCCCAGCCCTCTGGCTCCTCTGAGGAAGTGCTCGGGGCCTTTGTCAAACAGCTGGGCTCAGCTGGCATCAGTGCCAAGCATGGGCAAGTTGTGACTGGTGCCCAGCTCCTCCACGGGCTCTGCACAGCCCCTCGGGTCTTCCTGGCTCCTGTGAGGGCACTCCAGTGCTACCAGGGCATCCCAGCTTCAGATCAGCTCCTGGCAGCATGGAGCTCCTGGTGCCAGGGAGTCTGGGACCTGCTGGGAGCAGGAGGGAAGGATGGGAAGGGGAGGGTGGCTGCCGGGTCTCCCATCTTGGCTGCCAGACCTTCTCCACTGCACCTGGTGCACGCAGGAGCCCTGGGAGCTTTGTCACACCAGGCCTGCTGCTCCCAAACACCACCCACGTCCTCCAGCACTGCCAGCTGAGGGCACCTGGGGCTGGTCCTTCCTCAAGCTGACCTCTTGTGTCACCACAGAGCTGGACTGGGCATGACCTGGATAATGGGATCCTAACGGTCCCTGAAGGAGCAGTGCCAGGGCCCTGGCCACGACAGCTCCTCCAGGCTCTGTGAGGGGCACTGCTGCTGCCCTGCCTGCCCATCACCTGCCTGTACCAGTGCCCATCACATCTGCTGCCAGGCTCCTTTCTGACAGCCCCATGCAGGTCTGGTGTGGATGTGGGTGGGAGGGATGATGCTGTGGTGCTGGCCCCCAGTCCACCCAGAGAAGCTGCTGCCCATCGCTGGGGCTTTGCTGGCACTTTCTTCAGCCCATGAACCCTCCCCCACAGAGCCACAGCAGGGAGCTGCCCCAGGGGCTGGCTGCCTCCCCGTGGCTGCCCTCTTGCTCTCAGACCTCAAGCAAGAGCTGCTCTGGTTCAGTTCTAGCAAGGGCAGAGCTGTGCCAGCTCCTGTGTGCAGTGGCAACGCTGCACCTGTGCCAGCTGTGCAGGCTTGGGCAGCTGGGCTGCACCCGGGCTCTCCCCTTTGCCCCCTGCAGTGTGGGGCTGAAAGGTGCTGTGGGGCACCAAGTAGCTGTGCCAGCTGCTCCTGGGTGAGGGCAGGTGGGATCATGGCATCATAGGGTTGGGTGGGTGGGAAAAGCCCTCTAAGAGGTGCAGGTGATGAGGAAAGGCTCGGATGAGGCACTGGGAGCCGTGGGTTAGTTGTCAGGAGGTGCTGGGCATTAGGCTGTAGGTTGGCCTTGATGAGCTCTGAGGTCTCTTCCAGCCTGGTTGATTCCAAGATCATCTGAGTCCAACCAGCAGCCCAGAACCGCCACGGCCACCCAGCCGTGCCCCCAGGTGCCACGGCCACAGGCTTCTTGAGCACCTCCAGGGGTGTTGCTGTGCAGAGCCCATCCTCAGAGGGCGCAGGGTGCTCGGCTCTGGGGCTCTCTCCCTGGCTGCAGGGCAGCAGGAGCTGTCCCAGCAGGCAGGAGGGGGAGGTCCCCACCCCGCCGGGGACGATGTCCCCAGGGACGGCTGGGGAAGGGTTTGGAGTGCCCAGCAAGATGTGCCATGTGTGGCTGCCCTCTGCCAAGGAAGCCTCTTCCTGCTAGGGAGGGACTGCATGCCAGGCTGGGGTTTGGTGGCCAGGGCCTTGCCTGCAAAAGGCACTGTGGGAAGCCAAGCGTGTCCCTTGTGCTGAGCAGAGGGACCGGCAGTGCCCTGCCGAGGGCAGGGGTGCCAGGCTTTTGCCCAGGCGTTGCCAGGGAACCAACCCCTTCTTGGGGTGGATAAGACACTCCAGAAGGGCATCTGGTCCTCAAGAGCACTCCTGTGAGGTGCTGCTGCCTTACTTCTCTGCTTTCAGTGCACCGAGAAATGTGGGAGCAAGAGCTGATGGGCACAGCCAGTGCCACCTCCAGCGGTCATGGGAGGAGTGGAGATGGGTACAGCTGTTCCCTGCCTGGGTGCTGAGGGGGTCAGGGAGCAGCAGCTCTCCTGAGCCTGGGCTGTCTCACGGCTCCTGCCCTGCTCCTGGCAGAGCTGGGCTGTGAGAGACCCCAGCCCTGGGGGTGTGGGGTCCTGGCCGCCCCCTCCTGGGACGAAGGGCTGGCACGCAGGGATGGGGCAGAGCGGTCGGCAGAGCTGTCGGTAACTCACCATGTTCATCCAGCCCTGGCGCGGTCTTCTGGCCTGCAGAAACCCAGCGAATATCCTCCAGCGGGTGCCCTGATGCCCGGGGAGCCCCGGGGCCGGCGCTGGCACCCCTGCGGCCGCTCCGCCGCCGGCCGCGCTGCGCCGAGTGTGGGGCAGGAGCGGCCGAGAACGCCTTAAAACCCACCCCGGGAGTTGTGAAACCGGAGTTCCGATTCCCTCTGTAACCCAACACCGGTCTGTCAGCAGCACCAGCCCCTGCACCAGCCTCCCCAGCATCTGCCCCTGCAGCGTGACTCACCCGCGGCGCCGCTGGCACCCCAGGAGCTTATCAGGAGCGCCCCGACTGACGGAGCAGGATTCCTCCCGCTGCTCTCCCGGCGGCAAGAGGAGCCCGCGGCCGGGGCTCTTCCGCCTGGCACCCAGGGTGTTTTCAAACAGAGGGTTTGGTAGGTGGAGGAGGAAAGCAGAAGAGTTTGCACAGGAGGTTGCAGGGCCGGGAGGTGCTCCGGGGTCACTCGGGATGTGTGGCCCTGCCCTGCCCAGCCCCGGGGCGGGCGGGTCGTGGCTGGCAGGAGCTGCTGGTAGGGCCAGCATGGAGTGAAGGGGGAAGTGGGCAGGGGTCCCACTCTGCCAAGTGGCTGCTGCCCTGGCCAGGCTGTGGGCAGTCATTGCTCCACGGAGGGAGCACAGTGCCCACCCCCTGCCCAGAGGCTGACAGCGGGAGGTGTCCTGGCACGCTGGGCAGAGGCTTGAGCATGGCCTCCCAGACCTTCCCCTGTGACAAACCTCCCTCTCTCTCCCCAGCTTTTGTCCCCAGTGCTGTGACAACACTGCCTGCCTGTTCCTACACCACTGGGGTGCTCCATGGGCCCTGGGCCCTGTGGATGCTCAGGGCTCTGTGCCCAGGCTGGCCCATGGGCAGGTGCTGAAGCTGCCCGTGGAGCTGTGCACCTCTGATGCAAAGCCCTCCCAGAATCACCCTGGGAGGAGGAGCAGCAGCTGGCTGTGGCTGCAGGGTGGGCACCCAGCTCGGGTGTGCTGGACCCCTGGCCCCAGCCTGGCATAGGCAGACAGGCACAGGGAGCAGGCTGGGGTCATGGAGGCTGCCCGCTGAAGCCAGCCCTGCTGGTGGCTGTCTGGAAGGGCTGGAAGTGGTGGGTGTGCAGGGTTTGCAGAGCTGCTAATTACCCTCTGCTCTAATCAAGCTTTCCCAACGGTCTGTAGAGCTGCTGCTGCTGCCAGGGCTGTGAGCTGTGCCAGCAGGGAGGCCGCAGAGCATCCCAGACCGGCAGCTCCTTGGCCAGGGAGCCCAAGGTGACACAACCCTGGGCAGGCATCCTGGCATCTACCTGCCTGTGGCTCTGCAGGTAAGGGACATCCTCCTCACCCTCACTGGTGAAGGCCCAGGCACCTCAGGAGGTGTGGGAACCTTGGCAGATTGCAGTCTCAGCTCCTGCCCACGTGGCCCCTGTGGTGCCCCTTGACCATGGGATGCAGGGTGGGCAGTGGCAGCTGGCAGATCCAGCTGCACTCTGTGCAGGAGGCTGCCCAGAGCCTTTGTGGGAGCCTGCAGCTCACAAACTGGGCTAAGGGGCAAGGTGTGACCCTGGCATGGCACAGGGGGTGATGGCACAGGGGGTGATGGGGCAGCACAGTCTGTGTGGGCACTCAGTGCGGTGTGAGATGCAGTGCGGTGCAGTGAGCTCTTGCCCAGCCTGGGCATGCCTGGCCCTGCTGCCATGGCAGGGAGAGCAGCCTGGGAGCACCGTGGGGGCAGGAGGTGGCACAGCCAGGAGCGGCCCTTCCCCTTCGAGGCTGAGGAAGGCTTTGAGGAAGCAGCTGAGGTTTGCAGAGGTTGTGTCACAGCTGCCTGTGCCTTCGGGGCTCTGCTTCCTGGAGTGCGGCTGGGAGCCTGCCCTGCCCCCTGCCCTGGCACGACGCAGGCTTCCGGGCACCACAGCTCTGTCTGGGGTCAGGCAGGGGCCAGGCAGGGCTGGCACAGGGCTCTGCACAGCCTCCCAGAGCCCTGTGGGCATCCACCCTGTTCCCTGCTCTGCCCAGTGAGGACCAGTCCCAGCCTGCCCGAGCCAGGCGCTGCCAGGGCCTCAGGATCTACAACGAGCATCAATCCCTCTGCACCCCAGCCAAGAGCCCAACAGGTGCCAGGCATTGCCCCTGGGAGCTGGCACGGAGATGCTCCCAGGGATGCCTGCTCAGGGGCTTGGCTCCTGCCTCGGCTGCCCTGTGCCAGTGGCACTGGGGCATGGCGTGATCTCAGGCTGTGCCAGGCAAACCGCGCAGCGGGTGGGGGAGGAATTTCACCCCTGGCTGCCCAGTTCCAGGCTGTTAATGTTTGGTGATTTCCTCTCTCCCTCTCTCTCTCTCTCTCTCTGTTACCTTCCCCCTGCAGCCACAGGAGATGCTTTGCCCTCTTCCTGCCAGCAGGTGGTGAGTGCCAGCTGACCCTGGGCATCAGGAGAGGATGGAACCCAGCCGTAAGTGCTTCTGCCCGGGGGCAGTGGGTGAGGAATGGCCTCTTCACCCTGGGCTCCTGCCCTCCTCCTCCTCCTGGCTGCACAAGGCCATAACTGCCATGGGCATCCTGAACCCCAGGGCTGTGCTCTCAGTGCCAGCCTGTCCCTCTCCTGGCTGCTGCTCTGTGCCAGGAGGTGGCAGTCAGAGGACACAGCTACCTTGCCGGCGTGTCCCTGCCCCTGGGGCTCCCAGTTCAGCCTCTGGCAGGGTGCCTGCCCCTAACAGCATCAGGAGGAACAAACTTCCCACGTGGTCAGGCATGGTGCCCACCCTGTGCTGGTGAGGAGGCTGGGCTGGACTGGGAGCTGCCACCCCGGCTGGGGCACGGCAGACGTGCTCTCCATTGCATGAGGGATGATGTCTGCTGCAGCTCCTCTGCTTTCTCCCCTGGAACCAGTTGAACCAGTGGGTGAGGAGCAGTGCCCAGCCTGTGGCACTGCTGGTAAGGCAGCTGTGTCACCCAGAGAGGGGACGGGCAGGGCGTGCCAGGCTCCAGCACACACCCGGCACTACTGCAGCCCCCACCCAGCCCGAGCCGGGAGCAGCTCCCGTGGCACTGCTCTGGGCACAGACCTCCAGGCAGGTGAGTTGGTGGTGGCTGCTTCCTCCCCTTAGGGAGCAGAGCCGGGCACGCTCCGTGGCACAGCCGGTGGGCCGGTAACTCCTCTGTGGAGCTGCAGCTCGGCTGCTGCTGGGGCTCTGCCGTGGAGCCATCTGGCTGGCCAGGAGGGCATCTGCTCCTGAGGGTGTCGGGGCAGGGAGCGCCACCCATGCCCGGCACGGGGCAGGGGCTGGGCACAGGGCAAGGGCTGGGCACGGAGCCATCATCCTCCCACCAGCGGCAGGCGTCGGGGCCAGGGCAGTTTCGGCAGCAGGCTGATTCAGGGAGCCTCTTGCACCAGGCTCCTGCGCCGCGGCTCCGGCCCTGACTCACCCCCGCGGCACACTCCCCGACCTCTCCCTCCCGCGGTGCCCGCAGAAGCTGGCAGCGCTGGCTGCCTGAGCCCTGGCTCGAGTGGCCAGCAGGGGGCAGGGCGGGCTGGTCCCGCCGGGCTGGCAGCGGTGCCCGGCGGCTCGGGGTGCCCAGCAGGTGGAGCGAGAGCTGCGGGCAGCAGCGGGAGCAGGGAGGGCCCCGGCTGCCCGTGTAAGCAGTGTGCCCGCAGGGGAGGTGCGCTCAGCCCGCGGGCAGCTCGCGAAATTCAGCTGCTCTCAGCTCAAGCCTCTTCCGCTCGCCTCGCTCCTCCGTGCCCAGCGCATGCCCTCAGCCCTCTCTGCGGGCACCCTGTGCCTGACTGCACCCCCAGCCCTCTCCAGGGGAGCACTGTGGGGCTGACCACGTGCCAGGGTGGTGGCAGACCCTGCTGTCCCCTCCTGGCACAGCTCTGGCTGCTGTGCCCACCGCCGCACTGCCTGGTTGTGGTTAGTGGGCTGCACTGCCACTGAGTGGGCAGCTCACTGGTTAGGGACGCCCTGTGGGGATACTGGGGTGCAGGTGGGTGTGCCAGGGGCTGTGCCCTCTGTGAGGTGGGCCCATGCCAGTGCCCACTGTGGCAGCAGAGAAGGGTCTGAGATGGTGCTGGCTGAGGAGCCTGGGGGGCAGGAGCTGGCAGCAGCTGGCGAGGGGTGGTTGGCAGCACTGGGTCAAGGAGTGGACTTGATCCTAAACCAACTGACCCTCTCTTGCAGGTCCTGTGGTGCCCAGCCTGTGCCACGGTCTGTGGGGGACTTGCTCTGTGCAGCACATGGCCTGGCATCAGCAGAGACGTGGCTGTTGTGCCAGGGCACCTTGCTGTCCCCTTGGCAATGCCAGGAGCGTCGGCTGGCACTGGACTTCCCCAGCCCCTGCAGCGTGGGCAGGAGGGATGGAAGGGGTGCAGAGAGCCTGCGTGGCCCTGTCGTTGCCCCATGCCAGCTGCTTGCCCTGACGGCTGCATCCTCTAGAGGGAACTGCCAGCCCAGGAATGGGGCTGCCCGGGGCGCGGCGCTGCGCGGCTGTGTGAGCGCTGGGACAGCCGCAGCCTGGCTCCTGGCTCCTGGCCGCTCCTCTCTGCTCCGAGTGTGCAAGGACCAGGGGCAAGGGGCAGTGGCACCACCAGGGTGCCCAGCTCCCCACCCCAGCACGACGAGATGGGCACCAGGCGTGCCTGGGTGAGCTCTCGGCGAGGCCAGGAGTGGGAGCAGATGAGAATCCTGCTTCTGGGCTCCTGTTTGCAGCCGTTCCTCTCCTCTTTAGGTTGAGGGACAGTGGGTTGCCCTCAGTCCTCCCCGGGTGCCCTTCCCAGGTCACCATCCCTGCTGCCAGCTCCCCGGGGGACAGCTGAGGTGGTGGCACAAGCTTCCAGCACAGCAAAAGCTTCCAGCACAGCAACAATCTCTTTGCCTCAGCTCTTATCAGCCTGGTGGAGCACGGCCAGAGGGTGGAGGGCTGTGTCCCAGCCCCACGGCTGCTCCCTGCCCCCCAAGGGATGGTCAGGACCCCCTGCTGCCAGAGGTGGCGGCCTGCAGAGCCTCTTCTCCGTCTGCTTTCCAGGGCAGGAGTCCTTCGGCGCTCTTGGGACGGCCCTGGGCGTGGGGCTGGGCTTGCTGGCCCTGCTGCTGCTGGGCTACACCTTCCTGCGCTGGTACCAGCGGGGGCGGTGCTGCCGGGGTGAGCGGGGGCAGAGCTGCGGGGCAGGCGGCCGTGGGCAGGGGGAGCTCAGAGACAAGGGCTGCAGGGCCTGGGATGTGGGGAGCACACCTGGTGCCTGATGTTCCCTGAGGGATAGGGACCCCCCTCCCCCCCCCCACCCAGGGTGGCCGTGGGGCCAGCTGCAGGTGAGCAGAGGCCAAGGAGAAGGATGCAGGGGGTGCCCTGCTGCGGCTGCCTGCCCATGCCCCCAACCCTGCCCATCCCCTGGCAAAGGAAAGGTGAGTTCCTGGCACCACACAGCCCTGACCTCTCTCTTTCCCACCTCCCCAGGGCCCGACTTTGTTTTCAGCCTCTACCACACGCGGTGAGTGGGGACCCGGGGCGGGCTGGGTGCTCCCTTTGCACGGTGCCAAAGTGCTGCAAACCCTTACCGGTGCCCGGGCTGGCAGGGGCCGGAGCAGGGCTGGCAGCTCGCTGATGTCTCTGCCATCCCTGCAGCGGGCTGGGGTCGGTGGCAGTGGAGCTGGTGCCTCCGTTCAGCATCAGCGGAACCCTGAGCGGCGCCGACAGCGGCTACAAGCCCTTCCACGGCCGGGGGCACTGAGGGAGGAGCCAGCCTGGCCTGGAGGTAGGACAGCCCCCAGCTCCTCCCTGCCCACTGCGGGGTGGGCAGGTCCCTGGCACCCCTGGTGCAGCCCGCGGTGGGAGCCTCTGCGGGGAGCTGTGTTCCACAGCTTCGTTCCTCCTTCTCCTTCTCCTCCTTCTCCTCGCAGCTTTCCCTGGGGAAGCCCCAAGGGTTTTCCTTCAGAAGTCCTCCCCGTGGCTGTGGGGTCCTGGGGGCTTCCCCTGGGCTCTGGTTTGATGTTACAGATTCACAGAATGCATCAGGCTGGAAGGGACCCTCCAAGGGCATCCTGTCCAACCCCCCTGCCCACAGCAGGGACAGCTCCAGCCAGAGCAGGCTGCACAGGGACACAGCCAGGCTGAGCCTCAATGGCTCCAGGGATGGAGCCTCAACCCCCTCCCTGGGCAGCCTGTGCCAGTGTCTCCCCAGCCTCCCTGGGCAGAACCTCTTCCTGGGGTCCAACCTAACTCTGCCCTGCTCCAGCTCCCTCCATGCAGGCTTTGGGTTGCATTTCCTCCCCCATGCCCTGCCCTGGGCCTCGTGCTGGACAAGTGGCTGGTGGCGAAGGTGGCTCAGAGCTGGAGTGAGCTCCTCAGCCCTTCCCCATGCTGCTCACAGCCACCCTGGAGACAGAAAGAGCAACCAAAACCAGCTCAGGGGAACTCCTCTGCTCTTGCTTCTGTAAAAAGCAGCCCCTGGCAATGTTGGATTTCTGCTGAAACCAACTCTGTGGTTTCTGGTTTTAAAAGAGCTTCTCCACCTGCTGCCTGCAGCTGCATTTCTCTTGTTGACCCTCCCTGGTGCCAGCTGCCACCCCTGTGCTGGTGCCCTGGCACAGCCTCCCCTTCTTTGAGCTGGGGCACGAGGGAGCTGCCTTACCCCAAGCTTCCTCAGCATGCATCCTGGAGAGAGAATTCACCTTCCCCATGGCTTGGAGACACTCCTGGGAGCCAGCTGGCTGCATGCCCAGGGGGCCTTGGGCCGGGCTCTTGGTGCACAGGGCAGGGGGAGTATGGACAGGGAGCCCCAGGGCTGCAGGGCTGGGTCTGTGCACCAGGGGAGAAGGCTGTAAGGAAGGGAGAGAGCTGCAGACTGCCCTCCTCAGCCAAGCAGCTGCACCAACGTGGGAACTTGTGCTCTGCACTCACAGTGCGAGGGAACATCTCAGAAAACCCCTCTGGACTTTCTGGTGGCTTCCTCCTGCCCAGCAACCTTCACCCTTGGCAGAGCAAGTGGCCCTGGAGGAGCCTGGAGCACAAAATCAGCCCTGGAAAGCTGCTGTGGCCCTGGGAGAGCAGAGAGGGAGGGGTGAGGCAGTGGGGCTTGGGGTCTGCTTCGTTGCAAACTCAGGAGCAGGAAGAGAAGTCAGGAGTCCACCCCCACGGTGTGCAGGGACCCCACAGAACCATGGAATGGGTTGGGTTGGAAGGGACCTTCAAGGTCATCCAGTCCCAAGCCCCTGCCATGGGTAGGGACACCTCCCACCAGCCCAGGTGGCCCAGGGTCTCATCCAGCCTGGCTCTGAACACCTCCAGGGAGGGGGCAGTGAAGGTGGGAGTGGAGAGCCCCAGTCTACAGCCCAGCTTGCCAGGGAGCTGGTGGCCAGTCCCTGGCCCCTTCCCTTCTGCTTCCCCAGCGCTGCTCCTCACAGGCTCTGTGCCGTGCTGGGGGCTCTGTGGCCCTGCGGTGGGAAATGTGCAGCACTTGCAGAGGGTCCACGCTGGGGGGGGAAGCTGTTTGCAGGGGTGCAGCCCCTCGCTGGGGCAGCCAAGGTGTGGTGAGCCCTGCTGGAGGAGGAGCAGGAGGAGGCTGCTCGCAGGAGCCAGAGGTCTTCCCAGCGCTGGGCTGTGGCTGAAGCCAGGAAATGTGAGCCCCTGGGACCGGCCCAAAGCCGACCAGCCTGTGGGGCTGCGGCTTGCTGACAAACTCCTCTGAGCTCGCTCGAAAGGAGGAGAGCCTGGAGGAGGAGGAAGAGGGAAATGTGACGTCCCGGCTGCTCCCTGACCCTTTGGTGGTGCGCAGGAGCCGGCAGCGCCCAGCACTGCGCAGGATCCGGCCACAGAGCTTGACGTCAGGGGGTTGGAAGAAGGAAAAAAAAATCCCCTCCTGCCGTTTGATGACTCTGCTGCTCCTTTGATGACTCTGCTGCTCAGAGGAAGCTGAGGGGGAAAGAAAAAATCCCCAAGCCCTAAAATACTCAGGGGCAGAAGAGAGGCTGGAAAGGAGGGGCAGAAGGATGCTGACAGCTGGCAGAGGGCACCCAGAAAGGCAGCAAAGCACCAGGAGTCCTCCTCCCCCCCTGCTCTGATTCCTGTCTCCAGCTCAAGACAAGCACTCCCCGAGCTGATTTCCCCCCCAGCAGCAGCTCCCTGGGACTGCCCTGCAGTGAAGCTTCTTGGGAAGCAATTGACCGCTGGGGAAAGCCTCTGGTGAGCTGGCAGCGGGCAGAGGCAGCTCATGGTAAGCCCCTCCCACCTCAGCTTCTTTCCATTCTGACACAAACTTGCTGCTCCTCCTTGTGTGGGACCCGCTCTGCCCTGGGGGTGCTCCTTGTCCTTGCCTGCTGCGTGGTCCCCGTGGGATGCTGCTCACCCAGAGCCCCCTGAGACACCCCCTGAGCTTCCCAGCTGCTTCCCCACGGCACAGCATCCACCCGGGACAACTGCCCTGGCCCTCAGCTGAGAGTGAAACTCCCGGGGTGGGGAAGGTTTGTTCTCCTTTCTTGTGCTGGGGAAACGTCCTTCCCCCTGTGAGGCAGAGCCCTCTGCCGCGGGGGACAGCCCCTGCCTGCCAAGGGAAAGCACAGCTTGACCTTAGCAGGGGATGTACAAATGAGTGGACCACAGGCAGAAGGGCCACATCCTGTCTGTATTTACACATTAAATAGAATAAATAATGTCTGGCTGCAAGAGTTTAGAACAGGGACCACGGGGTGGGCAAGGCTGCCCTGAGTCACACAGCAGCTGCTGCGCTTGTCCTGCCCCCCAGCAGAGGCAGCCGGCACCCTGAGGCCTCTGCCGTGGGGGCTGAGGGCTGGAGGGTCTCTCCCTGGGCTTAGGAAGGTTCTTTGCTCCCTGCAAGTGAAGCCATCCGGGGTGTGAGCTCCAGGCCCTCAGCAGCAGGAGGGCTGACGTCAGGCTGCTGCTCGCTTTTGGTGGCTGTGTTGTGACAGCCTCGGGTGGCATCGCAGCACCGATGCCAGCTGCAGCCACTCACCACTCCCCCACGGAGGAGAGAAGCTCAGGGCTGCCCTGAGCCCAGGGGTGGGCTGCCCTGCACTGGGCTGCTGGGAGGGCAGACAAAGCAGGGGCAGCCCCTGGAAACATCTCAGTTTCCTTGGGCTTGGTTGTCAGATGTGATGGGGACCCAAAGATCCTTGGGTTTGGTGGTCAGGTAAGGTGGGGACCAGCCCCTCCGGCACAGCCTGGCCCCTTGCCTCGTTAGCTTTCCCCCCAGGCTGGCTGGAGGGAAGGTGCAGGGTGTGCTGGGGGCTGGCCATGGTTTTCCTGGGGACAAAGCCCCAGAAGGAGATAAGCTGGCGCTCCCTGGGCACCACTCAGCTCGAGGCAGTGCCACCCAGGGGCTGGCAGTAGCTAATCAGAGTAGCTGCTCCCCATGGGCAGTGTCTAGATGAGGTAGTTGGGTCAGCATGCAGGGCTGGTGGGCACCTGCTCCCTGGCACAGGGCTGGCTCACAGGCGGCTGTCCTTGCTGCCCCCGCTCAGCAGGCTCAGGGGGCTCATCTGCACCCCGAGCCACTTGCTGGTGCTGAGGCTGGAGATGAGGGGCAGCGTCCCCAGGAGGTCAGTGTTGAAGGTGCTCAGGTCAAAAGGAGACTTCAGGAGCTCGGGGCCAGCTTTGGAGGCCAGAGGAGCCCCTGGCGCCTCATAGCTCAGCGGTCCGGGGGCTTGGGGCCCCGCTTGGCTGGACACATCCCAGGCAGTGGGCCCCCGGGGGCCCCTCCAGGGGCAAGGTCCTGTAGGTGGCTGTGGGGACGCTCAGGAGAGGACTGCTTCAAATACCCCTTGACCACAGCCAGCTCGGAGCTCTCCAGATCCAGCACGATGTCGCTGCTGCCCTGCAGGGGTCCTGCACAGCCCGCGGAGGGCAGCCCCTTGGCCGGGTCCTGCCGTGGCTCCACCCTGCCCTTGGACTGCCGCAGGTAGCCACGGAACTCCACGTCGTGCCCACAGTCCTGGCTGGCAGCAGGGCAGAGGCTGAGCTCCTGGCTGTGGGGCAGCCTGGCCTCTGTGGGGTTCCCCTGCCCGCTGCCCCAGCAGTGTGTGGGGCCGGGGGTCCCCAACCCCACGCCGCTGTCGTCACTGGGGGCTCCTGCTGCTTGTAGCCCTGGGGCTCGGGGCTGGAGGAGCAGCTGAGCTGGGAGGAAGAGGAGGAGGCGTGCAGGCAAATGCCACTGTCAGTGCTGGTGCAGCTGCTGTCTCTGCTCCCCATGGCCCCCGGTCCCAGCAAGCACATCTGGTCCTCGGGCCGTGCCGGAGCCTCCAGCCCTCCTCCAGAGGCAGCTGGGCCGTGCCGGTGCTGCTGGGGGGGCCACAGTCCTGCTGGGGCTCCTTCTGGCACAGGAAGAGCTGCTGGATGGGGTCTGGGCTGCCCAAGGACGAGGATGACTCTTCCATCCAGAGAGAGCTCTGCTTCATGAAGGACTTCTGGGGAGAGAGACAAGAGAGGGTGAGATGTGCTTCATCCCTGCTCATCACCTGCCTGCCCGAGCCTGCAGCCTCCTGCCCAGCTGCCTTACCAGGACAGATGGTGGCCTCACAGGTTTCTTGAGGTAGGTGCACAGCAGCAGTACCCCCAGGAGACCCAGGAGCAAGAGGGTGATGAAGAAGGAGCTGCCGATGATCAGGACAAGCTCTGAGCTCCCTGCAAGAGAGGAGGTGCCTGGCTGAGGAGGGAGAGGCAGAGCGCTGGGTGCCCTGGGCAGGGGCACAGAGAGGAGTCCCCAGGGCCAGGAGGCTGAGGGGGGGTCCCAGGCCACAGCAGGGACACTGTCACTTACTGTCCCTGGGGTGGGTGGTGATGCACTGCTCGGGGGTGCGGGCAGCCTTGGTGCTCCTGCTGGCCACCTCGGGCTCCACGCTGAGGCAGTACTCAGTGTCCCACCACAGGCTGCTGATGTTGAACTCTGGGCTGGTCTCCAGCACTTTGTACTGCAATGAGCAGAGACTGGGCTGGTACCCGAGAGCCCCCCAGCCCCTCTGGGAGTGCTGGGCCCTGTGCTTTCCTCCCTCCTCCTCCTCTGCTCCCTGGGGGAACTCTCCCACTGCTGACAGCAGCTAGACCCAAAATGCCCCAGCAAAAGCTGGGAACCTACTGCAATGGAATCAGAGAATCAGAGAGCTGTTTGGGTTGGAGAGGGCCTCCAAGATCACCCAGTCCAACCTTCAACCCAGCACCACCATGGCCCCCAAACCATGGCCCCAGGTGCCATGGCCACAGGTTCCTTGAACACCTCCAGGGACAGGGACTCCACCACCTCCCCGGGCAGCCTGTGCCAGCCCCTGACCACTCTTGCAGCAAAGATTTTTCCCTCCTCTCCAACCCAAGCCTCCCCTGGCACAGTTTCAGGCCATTTCCTCTCTCATCGTATCACCTGACACCTAGGGAGGAGAGACCAACCCCCAGTTCACTCCAGGGAGTTGTAGAGAGCAACGAGGTCTCCCCTCGAGCCCCCTCCCTGCCAGGCTGTGGCTGTGGGGAAGCTCGAAGTGAAGTGAAGAAGCTTTACAGGAGGCTCTGCTTTACAAGATGTGCTTTCCAGCCTGAGCAGCCCTGGGAGTGCCAGCTGGGGCCAGCAAGGGCCCAGGAGCTCCTCTCACCGTCCAGTTGTCCTGCGTCCTCCGGACGTGCACCCAGTACCTCCTCGCGTGCTGCTGGATCTCCTCGTACCTGATGCTGAGGTTGCCCACCCGGAGCAGCAGCTGCAGCTGCACATGGATGCTGTTGCCACTCACAGAGAGGCTCTGGCCTGCCAGGCACAGGCTGGCTGCAAGCAAAAGGGTTGGAAGAGCACATCAGAGGCTTCTCCTCCTGCTGCGCCTCCCGGAGCCTTGGCGGCGGCGGACGGAGCTGTGGCCGCTCCTCGTGGTGCCCCCACCTGTGCCAGGTTTGTCCCAGCCCACAGAGAGAGACATCCCCACTCTCCTCTGTCCCAGAGCTCTTCCCAGCAGCTTGGCACCCTGACCTCTGCCATCCCCCTCGGCCACGGGGTGGAAGCAGATGCCTGACCCTACCTTCTCGTGGGGAGAAGGAGTTGGTCCTGTGCCACGGGGACGCGAGGTTGCCAGCCACAGCCCTGACCCGTGCGTAGTAGCGGTGGGCAGGATCCAGGGTGTAGTAGGTGAGGTCACAGGAGTGCCCTGAGATGTTCATGCAGGCTGGGATGGGTGCCCAGGAGACATTGGTGCCATAGCTGCGGGGAGAAGCACCCGGCATCAGAGCAGTGTGGGCAGGTGCCAGGGGCGCAGTGGTCACCGCTGTTGATGCCAGCACCCGGGCAGGGCTGGAGCCCTCTTGCTGTACTCACACTTTGTGCTCCACTTGGTACTGGACGTGCCCAGGGGCGTTGTGCCCAGCCCCCAGCGCAGCAGGTGATGCCCAATCTCTGCCTCGAAGCGCACGTCCGTGGGTCGTGCCAGCTGCTCACCTGTGGGAACGAGGGGAGGGCTGAGTGAGGGCTGCCTGGCACGGAGCTGGGCACAGCTCTTCCCGACTGCCCCCTCCATGACTCTCCTGGAGCTTCACCCCCAGCTCAGCCCAGCCCAGGGGCTCTCGGCGCTTTCCTGGCCCCGGAGCGGCTCCTGCGGCAGCCGCAGCCCTGCCTGGCCGCGCCGCCTGTGTTTGGAGTCAGCTCTCCTGCTCTCCGCCCTCCGGAAGCAGCAGCCCTTCGCACACCTCCTGCCTGTCGCCTGGCAGCAGAGCATCACTCGGTAACTTCTGGCACCCCTTCGGCGCTGGTTCCCTCAGCAGGCACCAAAGCTCCCCGCTGCCCAGGCAGGACGGCTGGCAGCGAAGGACTGTGCCAGCAAGAGGGGCAGTCAGTCCCCCCAGTACGAGACACCGCGCTCGACGCTGGTGGGGCTCAGCAAGGTTCATGCCCGAGGGCTGATGGCCTCTAGGCTCCCAAGCAGCAAGGAAAGGCGGGTGCCGAGCAGGGAGCCCTGGCTGTGTCCTGTTCCAAGCACGGCCAGCAAAAGCGTCCGATCTGGGTGCCCCCAGCCCGGTGCCAGTACCTCGGGTGGGGTTGAGGGTAGCAGAGCAGCCTGCCAGGAGCCGCGGGCTCCCGCACGGCCAGCGGGGAGTTAGGCAGCAGCAGGGTATGGGCAAAGGAGACTCACCGTCTGCCGGCCGGGCGAGGAGCAGCGCCATGCAGAGCGCCAGGGCTGCGGTGGAGGAGGCCATGCCCGCTCAGCATCCTCTGCGGGCACCGAGCAGAGAGCCGTCTGCGCCGCGGCAGGGCGCCCAGCCCTCCTTTTTCCCCTGTGGGCTGGCCCCGGGTGACGTCTCGGAGGCGTTAGCGCAGCGGGAGGAAAGCAGCTGCGTAGCCACTTCCACTTTTCTCTGCTGCCCACCCACGCAGCCCCTCATGCCCCCGCTGAGCATTTCCTGCCAGCGGCCCCGGAGGAAGCGCCCCGGGGACTTCTCTGGGCGAAGCTCCCTGCTGAGGAAGGGAAAACGGGAGTGAATGATGCGTGCGTCAGGCGGGGTGTGAACAGCCCAGCCCGGAGCAGGATGGACCCTTAGCACCTAGGGTGATGTGCACAAGGGACCTGTGCTGCCTGGCAGCGTCCCCTTGAGCCAATGCTGCCAGCAGCTGAAGCCAGCCAGGCCCTGGCCAGCCCTGGAGACCCAGGAGGGGTTTCCCATTCTCCCTTCCTTTGGGCTCAGCCCGGACTGCTTCAGCTTTTCCCCATTCCTGGGGCCAAGGGACAGCCTCTGAGCTGTTTGGTGTCCTCCACGCTCAGGCTCTGGCCCCACGGCCCTGTCCTGCCTGCCTGGTGGTGCTGGCCGCGGGGGCAAGGAGCTGAGCTGCCCCCAAGCAGGCTGCCAGTCCTCAGCTTTGCCTGCTGGCAGGCTGCAGGACAGCAGAGCTTGCTCGAGGGCTTCCCTGGGGGCTGTGCAAAGCCGGGGGCCCTGGGATGGAGAGCAACCTGTGCCAAGGGAAAGGATTTCCCCCTGGGCAAGCACTGGAAAGGACTCAGACCAAAAGAGCAAGAGAAAGCAATCTGAGCTCGGGGGTGGTGCTGGGGGGTGCCTGGGGGTGCCTAGAGGCCCAGGGGTGGTGCTGGGGGTGCCTGGAGAGAGATCCCAGGGCAGAGAGGATCCCAGGGGTGGTGCTGGGGGTGCCTAGAGGCAGAGAGGAGAGGGGTGCCTAGAGGCAGGATCCCAGGGTGGTGCTGGGGGTGCCTGAAGGCAGAGAGGATCCCAGGGGTGGTGCTGGGGGTGCCTGAGGGCAGAGAGGATCCCAGGGGTGGTGCTGGGGGTGCCTGGGGCAGAGAGGATCCCAGGGGTGGTGCTGGAGGTGCCTGAGGGCAGAGAGGATCCCAGGGGTGGTGCTGGGGGTGCCTAGAGGCAGAGGGGTGGTGCTGGGGGTGCCTAGAGAGGATCCCATCCCAGGGGATCCCAGGTGGTGCTGGGGGTGCCTAGAGGCAGAGAGGATCCCAGGGGTGGTGCTGGGGGTGCCTGAGGGCAGAGAGGATCCCAGGGGTGGTGCTGGGGGGTGCCTGAGGGCAGAGAGGATCCCAGGGGTGGTGCTGGGGGTGCCTGAGGGCAGAGAGGATCCCAGGGGTGGTGCTGGGGGTGCCTGAGGGCAGAGAGGATCCCAGGGGTGGTGCTGGGGGTGCCTAGAGGCAGGCAGGGGTGGTGCTGGGGGGAGGATCCCAGGGGTGGTGCTGGGGGTGCCTAGAGGCAGAGAGGATCCCAGGGGTGGTGCTGGGGGTGCCTGAAGGCAGAGAGGATCCCAGGGGTGGTGCTGGGGGGTGCCTGGAGGCAGAGAGGATCCCAGGGGTGGTGCTGGGGGGGGTGCCTGAGGGCAGAGAGGATCCCAGGGGTGGTGCTGGGGGTGCCTGGGGGGAGAGGATCCCAGGGGTGGTGCTGGGGGTGTCTGGAGGCAGAGAGGATCCCAGGGGTGGTGCTGGGGGTGCCTGGAGGCAGAGAGGATCCCAGGGGTGGTGCTGGGGGTGCCTGGAGGCAGAGAGGATCCCAGGGGTGGTGCTGGGGGTGCCTGAGGGCAGAGAGGATCCCAGGGGTGGTGCTGGGGGCAGGCAGAGGGATCCCAGAGGTGGTGCTGGGGGTGCCTGGAGGCAGAGAGGATCCCAGGGGTGGTGCTGGGGGTGCCTGGAGGCAGAGAGGATCCCAGGGGTGGTGCTGGGGGTGCCTAGAGGCAGAGAGGATCCCAGGGGTGGTGCTGGGGGTGCCTGGAGGCAGAGGGATCCCAGGGGTGGTGCTGGGGGCGCCTGGCAGCAGGGTGAGGCTCTCCCCCTGCTGAGGGATGGGCAGGGGAGCACAGCTCCAAGGGCTCCCTGCCTTCCCCCACCTTAGGCATTATTCTTCCCTCTGCAGGGGACCACCTGATGTCCTGGCAGTCTGCTGCAAGCTGGTGAGTCAGACCTGGCAGCCAGTGAATTTGGGAGCCCCACAGCTCACCCCACACAAAGCCACAGCTCCTGCTTTGTCTAAAGGTTTGAAACCCGAAAGCAGCAGGACTGAAAAAAACAAACAAAGGAGGAAGGAGCTTTGTGGAAAAGCCCTCCTGGGGCTGGCCCTGCAGAGGAGGAGCCTCAGAGGCTTGGGAGAAACAGCTGCAGTTTAGGGGAACATGAAACAGGCTGAGGAGAAATGTGCTGCTGGGTGCTCAGCCCAGGGGTGCTGCACTCACTCCATGCTGCTTGTGCTGGCATCCAAGCTGCCTCTGCAGGAGGGTGGGCACTGCCAGGTGCCAGGGGAAGAGCTGGTGGTGCTGGCACAGTGTGGTGCTGGCACAGTGTGGCATTGCCCCCCACATCTGCTGCCTAGGGTCCCTGTCTTGCTTGTGCTTTCTCCTCCCTGAAGCACCTCCTGGCATCTCCTTCTCTAGAGACTTTCAGGACCCACCTGGATGTGCTCCTGGCTGACCTGCCCTGGGTGCCCCTGCTCTGGCAGGGGGCTTGGCCTGGATGACCTTCAGAGGTCCCTTCCAGCCCTTCTTTGAGCCCTGGACTGCAGGATTGGTGTGTCCTGCTGCCTTTGCGCTGCTGCAAAGGGTTCCACGAGGGACCCACAGGGTCGGGAGGGCAGAGCCAGCCCTGTCCTTGCAGCCTGAAGCAGGTGGGTGCAGCAGTTCCAGCACACAGCCCTGGCACCAGCAGGGGCCTGGAGCTCACCACAGCCCTGCTCTGCATCAGGTGTTGCTGAGCACCTGAAACCAAAACCCCACAGGAAGGAGGGAGAGGTCTTGAGTTCACCCCCAGAGCACTGCCAGCTTTCCTTTGCATCTTCACAGCCACTGAGTAATCTCTGAGCAGCAGCAGCTGTATTTTGAATAACCTGGAAACCACCTGAGGCAGAGCCAGGCAGCAGATCTTGGCCCAGAGCTTCTGCAGCTCCCCTGGGGTGAGGCTGGGGTGGGGCTGGACCCCAGTGGCTCCTCCAGGGATGTGACTGACCCTGAAATGCCTCCTTGCAGGCCACTGTTGGGCAGTGTGACACCGCCACAGATAAACCCATCCCACAGGACACCTGGCACAGCTCTTCCCTGCCCTCCACCACTGGGGACCTTGCCCAGGGTGGCAGGGAGGGTTGCCCAGCCCCAGAGGGGCAGGTGTGGGCAGTGATGCTGGCTGGCTCTGCTGCAGGGTAAAGCATCCTGCCTGGCAAAGCAGGGTTGTGCCCTCTTCCCTTCCCGGTTCCCTCATGCCTGGAGGGAGTGGAGGAGCTCCTGGCCTGGCTCTCCTGGCCTGGCTCTCCTGGCCTGGCTCTCTTGCTTTGCTGGGTGGGAGGGAGCAGCAGTGTCCAGAGGAGCAGTTGCCAGCAAGAAGCCGTGAGGCTTTCACCCAGGAGGTGTTGCACACGCATGACATTTAACACCAGGCTTCTGAGGTCGAGGCCAGGCAGAGAGTTCTCTGAATCTTGCTTTCTGTGGGTGGCTTTGCAGAAACACCAGCGAGGAAACATCCCTGGAGCTGCCACCTGAAGCTGCTTTCTGAGAAGGCCTTTTCAGAAGAGGAGGAGGGGGGCACAGGGGCAAGGCTGGCTCAGGGCTCTCTGGGGACACAGCCTGCCCACTGGAGAGAGGTAGGTGAAGGGCTTGGCAATGGCCTGGCCAGAAGAAATCAGCAGCAAACACCAAGACCAGTATGGATCAGGTGATGTTTTGAGGTCCCTTCCAATCCTTCACACTCTGATTCTGTGCCCTGAGCATCACTCATCTCCTCCAGGCAACCCTCTCTGGCTGCCCAGGTTTGGCCCCAGGCTGTGAGCAGGAGAAGGGCAGGAACTGACTCCTCTGGGAACGGATGGGATGGGGAGCCCCAGGACAGAGGGGAGAGGACAGCAGGATCCATCCTGGGCTTTTCAGCCTTGAAATCACGAGAGCTTTGAAGAAGATTTCCTTCAAGCTTGGCTGGCCCTGGCTGTCTCCTGCCCCTGTGATGAGCAGCTGTGGGTGGGGAGCTGGATGAATAAGGGACTTAATGCTATGAATAACACCAGGAGATATGTGCCTGGAAAGTAGTGTTGGGATGGGGCTCACAGGGGGCTCCACACCACCAGACAGAGCCTCCTGGGCCATCAGAGAGGTTGCAGGAGGAGGCCACTTCTTGCCATGACCTCTCAGCCCAGAGGCTGCTCATCCACCCTGGCCAAAGCTGGGAGCAGCCTGGGTTACAGCAGACACAGAATGGCTCAGGTTGGAAGGGACCTTCAAGATCATCCAGTCCCAACCCCCTGCCGTGGGCAGGGACCCCTCCCACCAGCACAGCTTGCTCAAGGCCTCATCCAGCCTGGCCCTGAGCGCCTCCAGGGAGGAGGCAGCCACAGCCTCCCTGGGCAGCAGTGAACAAACACATGAAACTGTTTGGACCTCGGAGAGCCCAGAGTGAGGCTGAGCCTTCCCCTTTTGATGTGGATATTTTATTGCCCATTTCTCCCAGCTGTGAGTTCTGGGTCATGCAAAGCATTCCCCAGCTCTTGCCCACAGGGGATGTGGGAGGCTGATGCTTTCTCCTTGCACAACTCAAGAGCATCCTCCCGTTAGCAGGGAGGGGAGAAAGCCTCTGGAGCTGCTCTCGGGGGGTTTCTCAGTCACCTGGGACACAGAGAGGGTTTTGCTGGGCATGGACTTCCCTTCTTCTCCATCCTCAGCTGGCACTGGCAGCCTAGGCTCACAGACTGCATTGGGTCAGAAGGAAGCCTCCAAGGGCATCCTGTCCAACCCCCCTGCCCACAGCAGGGACAGCTCCAGCCAGAGCAGGCTGCACAGGGACACAGCCAGGCTGAGCCTCAATGGCTCCAGGGATGGAGCCTCAACCCCTCCCTGGGCAGCCTGTGCCAGTGTCTCCCCAGCCACCCTGGGCAGAACTTCCTCCTGGTGCCCAACCTAGCTCTGCCCTGCTCCAGTCCCAAACCATTGCTCCTGCTCCTGTCACCCCAAGCCCCTCTGAGCAGTCCCTCCCCAGCCTGCCTGCAGCTCCCTTCAGACACTGAGCTGCAGCTCTGAGCTCTCCCTGGAGCCTGCTCCCCTCCAGGCTGAGCGGCCCCAGCTCTCCCGGCCCGTCCCCCTGGCAGAGCTGCTGCCCCTGCCCGGCAGCACGGGGCTGTGTTTTGCAGGCTGTGCCTGGAGCAGTTGGGAAAGAGGCAGCGGCGGAGCCGGGCAGGTCCGACTGGTTTCCCTCCGCGCTGGCACTGACGTACGAGCCCCAGCTCGCCAAACACATCCTGCCCTGTGCCTGCGCTGCCGAGTGCCGGCTGCGCCGCCAGGGATGGCAGAGCCGCGGCGCTGACCCCAGCCCTGCCCTGCCCATGGACGGGGAAACCTCACCGGTAAGGCGCCGGCAGCTGCCCCCGGCCCCGGCCTGGCACGGGGTACCCGGGGGGCTTCCCTCGGGGCTCGGTGGGTGCCTGGCTTCCCCCTCTGGCTCTCCAGGGCATTGTCTTGGCAGCAGGAGAAGGCTCCGGGGTGAGCTGCCCGTGGGGTGCTGCCTCTGGCACCCCTTGGTACGTGGTGAGAGCAGCGGTGCCAGCAGCATCCCTGCGGGCAGGGGTGGTGTTGTGGCCCTGGATCTGAGAACCAGGGAGACCAGCCGGTGCCACTGGGCGCCTGTGGGAGCTGCGTGCTCCTGGGCCTTCTGGCTGGCATGGTAGCTGTGGCAGCATGATGGTGGCCTTGGGCCCCACTGCTGTCCCTTGCCCACTCTCCTGGCAGCTTTCTCCATCCTCTTTTTGGGCTGGAGTGACTCAGGCTCACTCAGCCTTGGTTGTGGAGCCTTGCTGAGCATCCTGTCATGGGGCAAACATCCATCCTGGCTGGGCACTGGTGAGGGCAGCAGGTAACCACCATGTCAGCAGTGCCAGTAGCATCTGGAATGGGACAAAACTGGCAGTGATGGGGTGGATGAAGCTCGAGGGGGAGCAGGACCAGCTCTAACAGCCACTCCCTTCCTGCCCCTTGGCATGCAGGTGCCTTGGAGGCAGCCAGGAGCAGGGGCAGAGTGGGCATATGCCAGGTGCTGGCTGGGTCACCAGCGCTGCTCTGTAGTGTCCACATCCTGGCTCTGGCTGGCCCTGAAAGTGGGCATCTCGGTGGGAGCAGGGCAGGATTGGGATGCCCACCTGTGGAGGTGATTACCCCACACTGGGCATCCCCACTGGGCCACCTGGGCTTTGTCACTTGGCTTAAATGGGCCATTAGGAGTCCCAGGTGCCACCCTCGGCTTTGGAGCTGCGGGAGAGGTCGGCTCGTCTGTGGGTGCCCGGTGTGCCCATCTGTGGAATGGGCTGAGCAGGGATTACTCACCCCTGGAGCATGGTCTGCCAGAAGGGCTGCAGGTGCCAGCGAGGGACAGCCCATGGCTGACTCAGTTGTCACCTGTCCTTGCCAAATGGCCCTCGCCCGCTCAGGGATGGCACTTCCCTGCCGCCCCCTGGCAGCACCCAGCTCCCAGCAGCATCCTCCTGCCCTCTGACCCCAGCGCCGGGAGTCTGTGCCCTGGCAGGAGGCAGAGCTGAGCTGCAGGCTGGCTGGCACTGGGGGGAACCGGGAGGCTGGGAGGACAATGCTGCTGCTGTGTGCTCGGTGACCTGAGCTGCTGTGCACGGCACTCAGCGAGCAGGTGGAGGAGCCAGGGCCCTGCCCCCGAGAGGGCTGCGAGCGGTGGGGAGGGGCAGCACCTCCCCGGGCAGCACCTCCCCGGGCAGCTCCTTCCAGCCAGGCTGCCTCCCTCCTCTCTGGATGCTCCCAGCTGTGGGGAGCTGCTGGGTCCTGCTGCTCCTCTGGGACGCGGCTGGGCCCTGGGTCAGTTGCAACACCCCAGGTGTTGCCTGGCTCCTGCTCTCCCTCCCACCCCTGTGGCGGAGTGCTGGCTGCCTTCCCGCCACACCACCCGTGGATCCTGAGCCCGGCCCCCACCGTCCCCTGCCGAGTGTCCCCTGCTGCTGCGGATCTGGTGGCCTCTCTGCAGCACGGAGCTGAGCTGCAGCAGGTCAGTGCACGGAGCAGGTCGCTGTGTGGAGGCTTCTGTGGTGCTGCTCTCTGTGGTTTTGTTCTTTCCCCCTGCTCCGCTCGAAGCCTGAGAGCAGAGCAAAGAGGGAGTGAGCTGGGGGCTGTGCTCATAGAAGCAGAGAATTGTTTGGGTTGGAAAAGCCCTTCCAGAGCATTGAGTCCAGGCATTGATCTAAGACCACCCTGGCTTCACCCTGGCCACAGCTTCCTTGAACCCCTCCAGGGATGGGGACTCCACCACCTCCCTGGGCAGCCTGTGCCAATCCCTGACCGCTCTGGCAGCAAAGAAATTGTTCCTAATCTCCAACCTAAGCCTCCCCTGGCACAATTTCAGGCCATTTCCTCTTGCCCTACCACCTGATACCAGAGAGAAGAGACAGCTTAAGCAAAGGGCACAGGCTGCAGGCAGCTGGGCTGGGTGTGAGGTGAGCAGGGCTGGGTGTGAGGTGAGCAGGGCTGGCCCAAGCCTCACCTTGTCCCCAGCATCCCTTGTCCCCAGCTGTTTTGAAGCCAGCCCTGCCAGGGGAAGGAGCTGGTGGCGCTGCCCCTCCCCACAGCAACCCCAGCAGCGCTGAAGACCTTTGTGGCTGCCACAGCCTTTCAGAGAGGAGATCAGAGGCAGGGCTGAAACCGCAGCCAGGCGTGAGAGAGTCATGGCTCCGGGTCTGACTTTTACTGAAAAGCCAGCAAAGGATGAGTAAAGGTTTTGTGGGCAGCAGTGGCAGGGGCAAGGCTCACTCCTGGCAGAAACAGCATCCTGGAGCTGCTGCTCTTTGCTGCCTGCTCCCCCGGCTCGAAAGCTGCAACCAGTTGCGCTGGTTACTAGGAGCCGTGGTAAAGGGTTTTGTTTGCTAGCTGCTGGGACAGACCCGAAGGAAAACCTCGGACTTTAGACGCTGAAAGCAATAAAATAGGTGAGAGCTCAGCCAGGTGTGAAAAGGCGCTTGGGCTTCCTGCTGGGGGATAATAAGAGCAATTTAAAGCGTTGATTGGAGTTTGCACGCCGGAGCTGGGAGTGCTTCGGTACCCGGCGGCGCTGGCTGGCTGGGGAAGCTGAGCTGTGTTCCTTGGTGTGATGGATTCACAGTCAGGGTGTGAGCCACTGGGACAGGTTGCCCAGGGAGGATACGGATGGCCCCTCCCTGGAGGTGTTCAAGGCCCTGAGCAGCCTGGGCTGGTGGGAGGTGTCCCTGCCCGTGGCAGGGGGCTGGAACTGGGTGAGCTTTGAGGTCCCTTCCAGCCCAACCCATTCTGTGAATCTGTGGAGAGGTTTGTCCTTAGCAGGGCTGCAGATGATACCTGAAGGTTCTGACTGCTGCAGGGTGAGCTGTGTGTAGCATTGGATGTGTTGGAGGTCGCAGGCAAACAGTTGCCCAGCTCTCTGGCACTGTTCTGGGCATTTGCAGAACTCCTGTGTGCACATGGGCAGGAGAAATTCTGCCCCTGGGGTCGCCTCTTGCTTTGTTTCTGCACAGCAGGGGAGCAGCGCCTTGGCGCGGTGCAGGGCCTTGGCGCGGTGCAGCGCCTTGGTGTGGTGCAGCTCTGGCTCTCTTGCCCAACACTTTCAAACAAGGGGCACGGAGGTGTCCAGCGGTGCAGCACCTTGGTGCGGTGCAGCGCCTTGGCGCGGTGCAGCGCCTTGGTGTGGTGCAGCTCTGGCTCTCTTGCCCAACACTTTCAAACAAGGGGCACGGAGGTGCCCAGCGGTGCAGCGCCTTGGTGCGGTGCAGCGCCTTGGTGCGGTGCAGTGCCTTGGTGCGGTGCAGCGCCTTGGTGCGGTGCAGGGCCTTGCCAGCGCCTGGCGCGGTGCAGCTCTGGCTCTCTTGCCCAGCACTTTCAAACAAGGGGCACGGAGGTGCCCAGCGGTGCAGGGCCTTGGTGCGGTGCAGCGCCTTGGCGTGGTGCAGCTCTGGCTCTCTTGCCCAGCACTTTCAAACAAGGGGCACGGAGGTGCCCAGCGGTGCAGGGCCTTGGCGCGGTGCAGCGCCTTGGTGTGGTGCAGCTCTGGCTCTCTTGCCCAACACTTTCAAACAAGGGGCACGGAGGTGCCCAGCGGTGCAGCGCCTTGGTGCGGTGCAGCGCCTTGGTGCGGTGCAGGGCCTTGGTGAGGTGCAGGGCCTTGGTGCGGTGCAGGGCCTTTGTGCGGTGCAGGGCCTTGGTGAGGTGCAGCGCCTTGGCGCGGTGCAGGGCCTTGGTGTGGTGCAGCTCTGGCTCTCTTGCCCAACACTTTCAAACAAGGGGCACGGAGGTGCCCAGCGGTGCAGCGCCTTGGTGCGGTGCAGGGCCTTGGTGCGGTGCAGCGCTGGCTCTCTTGCCCAACACTTTCAAACAAGGGCCACGGAGGTGCAGGGCCTTGGTGAGGTGCAGGGCCTTGGTGCGGTGCAGCGCCTTGGTGCGGTGCAGGGCCTTGGTGCGGTGCAGGGCCTTGGTGCGGTGCAGGGCCTGGCTCGGTGCAGGGCCTTGGTGCGGTGCAGGGCCTTGGAGGTGCAGGGCCTTGGTGCGGTGCAGGGCCTTGGTGCGGTGCAGGGCCTTGGTGAGGTGCAGCGCCTTGGCGCGGTGCAGGGCCTTGGTGTGGTGCAGCTCTGGCTCTCTTGCCCAGCACTTTCAAACAAGGGGCACGGAGGTGCCCAGCGGTGCAGCGCCTTGGTGCGGTGCAGCGCCTTGGTGCGGTGCAGCGCCTTGGTGCGGTGCAGGGCCTTGGTGAGGTGCAGGGCCTTGGTGCGGTGCAGGGCCTTGGTGCGGTGCAGCGCCTTGGTGCGGTGCAGCTCTGGCTCTCTTGCCCAGCACTTTCAAACAAGGGGCACGGAGGTGCCCAGCGGTGCAGCGCCTTGGTGCGGTGCAGCGCCTTGGTGCGGTGCAGCTCTGGCTCTCTTGCCCAGCACTTTCAAACAAGGGGCACGGAGGTGCCCAGCGGTGCAGGGCCTTGGCGCGGTGCAGGGCCTTGGTGCGGTGCAGCGCCTTGGTGCGGTGCAGCTCTGGCTCTCTTGCCCAGCACTTTCAAACAAGGGGCACGGAGGTGCCCAGCGGTGCAGCGCCTCTGGTGCGGTGCAGCGCCTTGGTGCGGTGCAGCTCTGGCTCTCTTGCCCAGCACTTTCAAACAAGGGGCACGGAGGTGCCCAGGGATGTCTCCCAGGGTGATACCTGCTGCAGGAGCTTGAATCCCATCAGTGAGGCTGCTCAGGCTCAGTGGCAGGACACTGCTGGGGCAACCTGGCTGCTGTGCCAGCCCACCCACAGCACACACTGAGGGGCTCCCCTGGGCTCCCTGGCACCTCTGGGTGGGCCCATGAGAAGGCAAGCCTGGGGCACAGCTGCCCTGGGCTTGCCCTCACAGCTGCTGGGAAGGTCAGGCACAGAGAAATGAGGCCCTGGGCTGCAGGCTGAGCAAATTCAGGCTTGTTCTGGCTGCCTGGGGGGAAGGGGTGAGAAGGGGGTGGGTGATGCTGTGAAACAGAAACTGCCTCTGCTCCTCCCTGAGCACACAAGAAGCCAGGGAGCTGCTTGCTGGGTCCCTGTCCCCTGGTGTGAGTGGGGATGTGGCCTTAGACAGCCAGGAGACATCGGTGGTGCCCGTGCCAAGGGGCCCGCAGGCAGCAGGAGGAGGTTCATGCCGGGGGTGGCTCTTGGCACCTTGCTGCTGGCCAGGGCAGGTGGCCGGGCAGGCTCCCCGGGAGCCTGGGGTGCTGTGCCTGGGCTGGGAGCAGTTTCGGAGGCAGAGCTCAGGAGGTGGCATGTCCCTGGCGATGCTCAGGCCAGGGGCAGAGCCTGGCAGGAGCCTGCATGGCCACACGGGGTGTGTGACTCAGGGGATAATGCCCAGGAAGTGACAGCACCGCCCGGGGAGGGCACAGCCTCTCACAAAGCACCGGCCTGAGCAGGCTCCAGACCTGCTCATTAGGCTCCTGAGTCCCAGCAGGAAACACGAGGGCAGGGAAACATCCAGCTGGAAAGGGACAAGCTGGCAGTGGTGGCTCCTGCCCTGCCCCCGGCCCCCGCTTGCCCTGCCCCCGGCCCCCGCTTGCCCCCCCCGGCCCCCGCTTGCCCTGCCCCCGGCCCCCCGCTTGCCCTGCCCCCGGCCCCCCGCTTGCCCTGCCCCCGGCCCCCGCTTGCCCTGCCCCGGCTCCCTGCTTGCTCTGCCCCTTCCAGAGCCAAGCACCAGCCTGGGTGCTGCTGGCTGGCTTGGCAAGGCAGGGCAGGGGAAGCTTTGTGTCACAGGGGAATGCCACCTCCATGTGTCTGGAGTCCACCTCCTGGCCAGTGAGTGGTGCTGGGGTGTGGGTGCCAAGGTGGCCACGTTCTGCTGCCAAAGGATGGCAGCTCTGCTTCTCCTGGGGGTGCCCCTGCTGTGGGACAGTGTCTGCAGGGACAGAGAGAGCCTGGACTGCTCTGGCTCCCATTGAGCAGCCTGGTGTGAACATGGTTGTGTGGAGCTGAGAGGCAGCACCCTGAGGACCTGCTGGGAGCAAAGCCCAGGCTGGCAGCGCCCAGTGCTGGCTGGCAGCGCCCTTGCTGTCCCTGTGAGGCACCCAGCTGCTCCTCATTGCCAGAGCTGTGCCTGGGGTCTTACAAGGGGCAGAGGAAGCAGCACTTCTTGTGGGAGGAGGAGGAGGAGCAGAGGCTCTGAGTGCTGATGGAGCTCCTGGACGAGGGTGTCTGGAGGAAAGGAAGCAAAGCAAATGCATGGACCAGGAGTGACACAACTGCAGAGCAGCATTCCAGGGGGCAGGACGTTGCAGGGCTTGGAAGACACTGATGATTATTAAGTGTTACTAAAGAGCTGCTGGAAATTGCAGTGTATTTGTCAAATGGCTAATTAGGGCCAGATGCATAAATTGGGGCACTGGCCCCGTGGAACTGGGCCACAGCGTGGCTGACCCCACGCCAAACACCCAGCTGCTTGCTCTGATCCAAGGCAGCAGCTGGGGAAATCTGGCCAGCAGCTGCCTGAGGGGGCAAGGTGTGTGCCAGAGAGGGCACAGCTCAGGCTGGAGGGCACAGGAAGAAGCCCTGCAGCGGTAACTCTCCACGTGGTTGGTGGCACCGGGGAAGAACAGCAAGGGATGGCCACGCTGGGGAGCTCAGTGCCGTGCCAGGGACCTTGGTGCCGTGCTGGGAAGCTTGGCTCCACGGCACCTGGGTGGCAGGGTGGCAGCTGCGGGGGCAGGCCGGGGGCAGTGGTGATTGGCAGTGACAGTGTCCCCTGCTCCCAGACCAGCAGTGTCCCTGCCAGCCTCCATGCCTCCACGGTCAGCAACATCTTCGG
Source organism: Picus viridis (assembly GCA_033816785.1). Lineage (NCBI taxonomy): Eukaryota > Metazoa > Chordata > Aves > Piciformes > Picidae > Picus > Picus viridis. The sequence goes on along the minus strand of CM066601.1, from coordinate 1,171,175 downwards.
TGCCCGAGCTCCACAGCCCCGAGAGAGTGTCCTTGGCATCAGCTTCAAGCCCTACAGCCCCGAGCCCAGCACAGCCTCTGCCGCCTGCACGACCTGTGAGAGCCCACGTAAGAGGATGGTGCCAAGGGTAGGCTCTGGCAGCCCTGGCCCCTGTCCCACCTCAGCTGGGGAGGCATGGAAGGAGGCAGGGAGTGGGCACCTGTGCCCACTGCTGGCACAAGCCCTAGCCCCAGGCTTGTGCTTCCTTGGGGGTGTGAGGGGTGCTGGGGAGCAGGAGGGGTGATGCCGTGGGGCAGTGTGGGGTGTGCGTGGCCCTGCTCACCCACATCTTGTGGCACTCTGGGAGGCCAGGGTGCCGGTGGACATTCAGGAGAGGCAGTCTGCTCCCCCTGAGCACTGTCTGTGCCCTGCTGCCAGGATCCTCCATGTTCAGAGCTCCCTGCATGAGCCAGCGACGCCTTGCGCTCATCTTCTGCGTCTCCATCCTCATCGTGCTGCTCATCGCCCTCATCCTGCTCTGTGAGTGGGGTCCCAGCTGGCACTAAGGGGGACATCCTGAGGGGCTGGGGGTCAGCAGGGGCTGGGGAGTGCCCCAGGGAAAGCCCCGGGCCCGAAGGGAGCAGTTGTGCTCTTCCCATTTCCTGGCCGTTCCTGACATCTGGTGGACAGGCAGGAGCAGATTGCCAGGGAATGGAGATGCGCTGCGGGGGCTGATGTGGTGCCTGGGGGTAGGGGGCTGCAGGATGCTTCCCTTCTCCCCAGCTTGCTTCGGCAGAGCACCTCCGGCAGCACCCGGGCTTGCCCTCTCCGAGCGCAGGGTGGGGAGGCAGGACCCAGCGCCCAGGGAGCAGCCTGTGGGTGGAGAACAGGCACCGGCACCGGGAAGTCGCTTCGGTCCCGGTGACGCCCAGCTGCGGCGGCTGGGGGCTTGAAGCACTGCGCTGGCTGCGCGCATCCAAAGCAGTGCGGCCAGCAGGGCAAGGCAGGGGGGTCTGCCCCTCTGCGCTGCTGAGAGCCCACCTGCAGCAGTGCCTTCAGTTCTGGCGTTCCCAGCACAAGAAGGACACAGAGCTGCTGGAGTGGGTCCAGAGGAAGCCACAAAGATGATCAGAGGGCTGCAGAACCTCCTCTGTGGGGACAGGCTGAGGGAGTTGGGGCTGTTCAGAGAAGAGAAGGCTCCAGGGAGGCCTTAGAGCAACCTTCCAGTACCTGAAAGGGCTCCAGGAGAGCTGGGGAGGGACTTCTGACAAGGGCTGGGAGTGGCAGGATGAGAGGCAGTGGCTTTGAGCTGGAAAAGTAGAGAACAAGGCTGGAGATGAGGAAGACATTCTGTGGAGTGAGGGCGGGGAGACACTGGCACAGGTTGCCCAGGGAGGCTGTGGATGCCCCCTCCCTGGAGGTGTTCAAGGGCCTGCCAGCAGCCCTGGCCTCACAGTGCCCTTCCCTTGCTGCCAGTTATGTTCTGGAGGTCCCAGACTGGCATCATCTACAAGGAGCCTGCCGAGAGCTGCAGGGACAGCCCCGTGCGCTGCGACGGAGTCGTGGACTGCTCCCAGCGCAGCGACGAGCTGGGCTGCGGTGAGCCCCCCAGGGGTGCAGGGGCTGAGGGGACCCTGGGGGTGCTGGGTGCTGCTGACCCCCCGCTCCCTGCCCGCAGTGCGCTTCGCCTCCGACCAGTCCTTGCTCCACGTCTACTCCAGCGAGGAGAGCCAGTGGCTGCCGGTGTGCAGCAGCGCCTGGAATGAGTCCTTCTCCAGGAAGACCTGCAGGCAGCTGGGCTTCCAGAAGTAAGTCAGAGGCTGTGCTGGGCTGGAAGAGCACCTCCAAGGGCACCCTGCCCAGCCCCCTGCCCACAGCAGGGACAGCTCCAGCCAGAGCAGGCTGCACAGGGACACAGCCAGGCTGAGCCTCAATGGCTCCAGGGATGGAGCCTCAAGCCCCTCCCTGGGCAGCCTGTGCCAGTGTCTCCCCAGCCACCCTGGGCAGAACTTCCTCCTGGTGCCCAACCTAGCTCTACCCTGCTCCAGTCCCAAACCATTGCTCCTGCTCCTGTCACCCCAAGCCCCTCTGAGCAGTCCCTCCCCAGCCTGCCTGCAGCTCCCTTCAGACACTGAGCTGCAGCTCTAAGGTCTCCCTGGAGCCTTCTCTCCTGAGGCTGAACAGCCACAACTCTCCCAGCCTGCCCCATGGCAGAGGTTCTCCAGCCCTCTGACTATTTGGTGGCCTCCTCTGGACCCACTCCAGCAGGTCCCTGTCCCTCCTGTGTTGGGGGGTCACCCTGTTGGGGTGCTGGGCACCTGCCAGCCCCCTGGGAGTTATTCCTGCCCTGGCTGGGTGCACTCTGCTGTTCCCCCCAGTGCTGTGCTTGCTGTTGGAGGCTGTGTCCAGCTCTGAGCATTCCAGCCTGTCCCCAGTGGAGTTTAGTGCCCAGACCCTCTTTGGGAAGGCAGGTCCAGGTGGTGGGCCCCAGCTGGGGCACCCTCACTGTCCCTCTCCTCTCCCCTCCCAGTGCCTCTCAGACAGAGTACATCCCCCTGCACCTCTCCGGCAAGAGCCTCGCTGTGAGTGAGGAGCGAGAGACCATCCAGCAGAGCCTCAACAGGTACCAGGCAGTGCCACCCCCTGCCCCTGCCCTGCTGCCACGTGGCTGAGGCTGAGGCTGCCTCTCCCTCTTCTCTCCCCCAGCTCCCAGTGTCCCACGGGAAAGTACGTCTCCCTCCGCTGCACAAGTAAGGGGCTGGCTGGCCAAGGGTGGGCGCTGCCAAGGCAGGCTGGGGAGCCCTGCCCTCCTCTCCTTGGCAAGGCCAGGCAAGCAGGGCACCTTCCGGCATTGCCCTGATCTCCACTGGCCTTGGCTGGTGCCTGGGGCGGTGGGGGCTGTGCGCCTGCCCCCAGGCTGCCTTGCCTCAGCCCTGCTCTCCCCACAGCCTGCGGGCAGAGGATCTCCGGGAGGATCATCGGAGGGAAGGAGACCTCGGTGAGCAAATGGCCCTGGCAGGTCAGCGTGCAGTATGGCCCCATCCACATCTGTGGGGGCACCCTCATCGATGCCCAGTGGGTCCTCACCGCTGCCCACTGCTTCTTCATGTGAGTGCTGCTGCCCCGCACTGCCCGTACCCAGCCTGGCGGGCACCGGCTGCCAGCGCCCAGCCCAGGGCCTCACCCCTCGCTGCCCTCCCTGCCAGGAACAGCATGAAGATCCTGGACGACTGGAAGGTGTATGGAGGGGTCTCGGACCTGAAGCAGCAGGCAGAGGCCATCCCTGTGTCCCAGGTGATCATCAACTCCAACTACAGCGACGACCACGACGACTACGACATCGCCCTCATGAGGCTCTCCAGGCCCTTCGTGCTCTCAGGTGGGGCTCTCAGCTCGCTGTGCCATGAGGCCAGGCCTGGCTGGGGCTGGTGTTTGGGGGGGCAGACAGTTTTGGGGGTGGGCAGGGGCAAGGGGCAGCGCAGAGCCCTGCAGAGCCATCCTCCGAGCTGCCGCCGGCTGCGGCATCCTGCCCGGCTGCGGCCACACTGCTGTGCCCTGGCGGGGATGTGGCACATCCTCACCTGGCATGACGTGTGCTGGGCACCTGCAGGGAGGGAAAGATGCCTGCCAGATGAGCAGGGGGCTCACGGCCCACCAGGCAGGCTGGCATGGCCTGGGGCACACAGCTGTGCAGCTGGCATCCTGTTGCTCCCCGTGCCCATCGTGGGCAATGTTGGCAGAGGGCCTGCCTGGGTGGGCACGGAGTGGGCAGCCTGTCCTGCCAGCACGCCCCTCCCCAGCTGCAGGGCTGGTGACCGCGGTGGGTGTTTGGCTCCCGGGTGACTCACAGCTCTCTCCCTGCCTGCTGCTCCTGCTGCCCCCTGCAGCCCAGGTGCGCCCAGCCTGCCTGCCCATGCACGGGCAGCGCTTCCAGACCGGCAGGTCCTGCTTCATCACCGGCTTCGGGAAGACCAGGGAGAACGAAGGTGAGGGAGCACACGGCCCCCGCGCCACAGCACCCCCCGGGAACTCTCTTGCAGCTCTGCTCTGCTACTCTGGGCTCAGGTTTGGGCTCCTCGCTCCCAGAAGGACATTGAGAGGCTGGAGCAGGGCCAGAGAAGGGCAACAGAGCTGGGGAAGGGTCTGGAGAGGAGGGCTGGGGAGGGAGCTGGGGGTGTTGAGTGTGGAGAAGAGGAGGCTGAGGGAGCCCTCATTGCTCTCTGCAGCTCCTGAGAGGAGGCTGCCGTGAGGTGGGGGTTGGGGTCTGCTCCCCACTCTCAGGTGATGGAGGAGAGGAACCGGCCTGAAACTGAGCCAGGGGAGGCTTAGGTTGGAGAGGAGGAACAGTTCCTTTGCTGCCAGAGCGGCCAGGGACTGGCACGGGCTGCCCAGGGAGGTGGTGGAGTCCCCATCGCTGTGGCATTTGGGGGGGATGGTTTGGTGGCCCGAGGTGGGGTGGGGGACACACCAAGCTGCCCCTGCCCCACGGCTCTCCTGCCTTGCAGACAACACCTCCCCCCGAAGCTGCGGGAGGCAGAGGTGAAGCTGATTGACTACAAGATCTGCAACAGCGACAAGGTCTACGAGGGCTACCTGACCCCACGCATGATGTGTGCTGGGTACCTGCAGGGGGCAAAGACGCCTGCCAGGTGAGCAGGGGGCACACAGCCCGCCGGGCACGGCTGGCAGGGGCCTGGCACACGCAGCCGTGCGCCCCGCCGCGCAGCTGGCAGCCCGCTGCTCCCCGTGCCCGCCGTGGGCAGCTTGGGCAGGGAGCCTGCCTGGGTGGGCACGGGGTGGGCAGCCTGTCCTGCCGGCACGCCCCTCCCCAGCTGCAGGGCTGGTGACAGCGGTGGGTGTTCAGGCGTGGGACTGGCAAGCCTGCCCGCTTTGCCCACCCCTGTTTCGCCCTGCACACCCGGCTGGGTACCAGCAGAGGGACGTCTCCTGTCCCCTCTCCTTACTGCCCTGCCCCTCTGTGCCAGGGGGACAGCGGAGGACCCCTGGTCTGCGAGGACAAGGGCCACTGGTACGTGGCAGGGGTGACGAGCTGGGGCACAGGCTGTGGGCAGAAGAACAAGCCTGGCGTTTACACCCGGGTGACAAAGCTCCTCGGCTGGATATACAGCAAAATGGAGGTGAGGTGGCATGCCAGGGACACTTGTGGGTGCCCCCAGCCCTCGGCACCTCACCTTTACTCTCCCCTCTCTCCTTTGCAGAGTGAGAACGACTAAGGCCAGGAAGGAGCCTTGCCTGGGCTGTGCCTCTCGGGTTGGCACGGGCCCCTGCCCTCGGTGACTACCAGGGCATGAAGCTACCAGCAGACCCCCCACCTCTCTCAGGGCTGCCCACGCAGCCAGGGACCTGGCACTGCCCCCCAGAGCCTGCAAAGTGTCTCTGCCCCCACCCGGCGTGCAGGGGGCGGCCTGGCAGCAGCTGGGCAAAGCACCCTCGTGGCTGGCAGCAGGCAGGGGGCAGCAGCCTGTGCCAGCAGCTGGCCTCGCTGGCTCCTCACCCCGGGTCTGTGGCTCTCCTGGTGTAAATAGATGTCTCCAGACAGGGTGTCACGAGTGCTTCCTGTGGGACTGTGGCAGGCGTGGGGCCGCTGGCACTGCCCCTCCAGCTGGTGGAGGCTGTGGATGGGAGCGAGGAGCAGGCAAGCACTGGGGTGCCCATGGTGAGGAAGGGCTCTCCTCCTCCACCTGCTGTAGCCAGGCTGCACCTGTGCCACCTCTGGGTGCAGGGTGGGGTGTGGTGGGCAGGGTACAGCCCTGTGCCATGCTGCTGACACCTGCCAGGCCACGCTGCCCCTCCTCATGCAGGGCAGAGCGAAGTGGGCAGCGTGAGGGGGCACCCCGAGAGGAGCAGCAGCTGCTGTGGGGTTTAGAACCCCAGAATGGGTTGGGTTGGATAAGGCCTCCAAGATCATCCAACCCAACCCCACCACGGCCACCAAGCCCTGGCCCCAAGTGCCATGGCCGCAGGTTTCTCGAGCACCCCAGGGGTGGTGTTTGCAGATGGCTCTGGGGAGCTGATGCCCTCCCCGTGGCAGGAGTGCCAACCTCTTTGGTTTTCCATGCCCTGGATGTGCCCTGAGCCACTGCCCATTCTCTGCCCTCATGAGGAGCTTGGCATGGGCATGGGGCAGGTCTGCTTGCAGGAGGTGTGACAGAAGGCAGCAGCAGCTAAAGGCTGAGGTGAAGAGTGCCCAGTCAGTGCCCAGCTGGCATGAGCCAGTCCCTGGCTGTCCCAGCTGCTTCTTCAGTGACCCTGCTGGATTTGCTTCCTCCTCCCTCTGGCTGCTGAGCAGGCAGGGATGCTGGGCACAGCCTCAGCTCCCTGGCCACACCAGAGCGGGGACACATCCCCCCCTGGAAACCAGTGCCCACATCACCCCCGGGGTGCTTTGAAGCTCGTCAGGTGCTACAGGAGATCCCCAGATTGGCACTGCCAGTGCCTGCTGGGTGAGCAGAGGCTGCCTGCCTTTTGCCACGGCTGCAAACTTCTCCCCAGATGTTTGGCCAGCTGCAGAGGGGTCCTGGGGAGCCTGGGCACCCCTCCACTTCTTCTCAATAAACGGTTTGGTAGTGCTCTGCATGGAGATGGCTCTGTTGGACAGGCTGGGGAGGGAGCAGGGGAGCCCCAGTGCCCAGGTAGCAAAGGGGCCCCTGGAGAGGGCAGAGCTCTGCCCACCCTGGCTCTGCACCAGGCCCTGTCTGGAGACCACACTGTGGTGCTCCAGGGCTGTTCCACTCCTCCTGGCTCTTTGGGTCCTGGTGCCAGGGCTGAGCATGCTGCTGGGGGTCCATGGGTATGGTGGTGTTGTGCAGTAGGTGAGTTGGGGGCTGCAGCTGTGTGCCCTCATGTAAAAACCCTTCCTGCCCTTCACCCTCTGGGTTTCTGCTGGTGGCTGGGAGAAAAGGGTGGGTTGGGTCTTGCTTGGCAGCAGATGCTCAGGTCTGGAGGTAGTGTGGGCACAGAGCTGTGTGTGGGCAAAGCCTCTGGGAGGGGCTCTGTGGGAACGAGCTCAGGGGAGAGCTGTACCAAAATGCAGGCTGTGGATGCGGTGGAGCAGAAGGAAACCTTCCCTGGGGGGGCTGCACAGCCCCTGCCGTGGCCCCACGCTGCAGGAATGGCAGCAGTGAGCATTTAGCCTTGAGTTTCCCTTGGGAGGATGAAAGGCTACCTGCAAGTGGTTCTTTATAACCCAGCAGGAAACACCTGCAGGAGGGACTGGTGCTCTGAGGAGCTCACTCACTCTGCTTGGATGCTCTGAAGCTCCCTCAGGAGCCTGCCTCTGCTGCTCCAGCTGCCACAGCACGGGAGGGCAATGGCCACCCTCTCTGTCCCTAGGGAAGGTGTGCTGTGGGGAGCCAGCCCGAGAAGAGATCAGGGCTGTGGTGTCCAAAGTGTCCTGCAGAGGAGCTGAGCTCAGCAGTTGCCCACATGGCACAGGAGTTGGACTTTGCATGGGCCAGGAGTGACCAGCACCCCTTAGACTGGGTCCACCTGGTTGTTGGTGGACTGGGAAGGTTCGTTTCCCATAAGTGTGCTGGAGACTCCGGTTTCCAGGCTCGGGAGCTGCAGAGACTACCTGAGAAGTGAAGGTGACACATCCTGGGGGTGTGTGGGCTGCAAAGCACATCCCCTCCTCTTCCGAGCATCCCTCGGCTTCCCCGAACCGGCCGGCTGCCGCGAGGGCAGGCAGAGGGCTGTGGTTTACTGCTGAATTTGGGGATCGGCAGGGCCGGGCTGGCTCGGAACAGCAGCCAAAAGCACCTCCCGCGGCCGGGGCTCGGGGCGGGTCCCCACGCACAGGGAGGTGCTTGGCGCTGCTCTAGGCCTGCCCCAAAACAATGGGAGTCGTTGCCTTTTGGGAGCACTGAGTCAGCCTGACCCGAAACAGCTTTGCAAAGCAGCAGCCCAGAAACCTCCCACGGCGAAGGGCTGAGCAGAGGCCGGGGCACGGCTTTCACCCTGCCTTGGAACCCCTCTGCTGCTCCCCGAGATCAGGAGGCAGCAACCTCGCTGGGGCAATCCTTGATGGCAAGGCAGGCTGGGGGGTGGGGAGGCTGAGAGCAGCCCTGCAGAGAAGGACTTGGGGGTGCCGGTGGGGGAGAAGCTGGAGAGGAGCCAGCAATGGGCACTGGCAGCACAGAAAGGCCAGCGGCAGGAGTGTGGGCTCTGGGGAAGCGCCAAACCACCAGCTGGAACCTCTCCAGAGCTGATCTTGCTGGGGCTGTGCTCCTGGGGATGCCACTTTAGCACCTGGAGGACCTGCTCCTCTGCTGTGGGTTTCAGCTCCTCAGAGGTTATGGCTCTTCAGCTCTCTGAAACGCTCTCCCCAAGCAGAGAGATGGCTCCAGCCCCTAATGCAAATTGAATCTCTTTGCTCTAAGCCTGCCAGGCACTGGTGTCTCCCCCAAGCCCAGGGAGAGCTAAGCTGTGTTTGCCCAGGGGCTGAAGTTTTCTAACCAGATTAGAAGTGATTTAGTTTCTCACAGAGCTGCCTGGCCACGGCTGCTGTGCTCTGCTCCCCCCAGAGCCAGCATCACACAGAGGAAGCAGAGGGCTGGGACATGGCTCCAGCCCTGCCTGGGGAGCAGCTGAGCGAAGGAGTCCTGCTGTCCATACCGCTCCTGGGGGAGCACAGCTGTGGTGAGTGCCAGCCTGGCCCCGAGGAGCCTCCTGGGACCACCCCAGCCTGGCAGGACCTGCAGCTCTGGCAAAGCCGCCTGTGCTGAGCACCCTGTGCTGAGCACCCTGCTCCAGAGCATCACCCAAGAGGAGGGCTGTGGAGCGTGGCCCCACATCTGGGCAGGCTCTTGCCATGTTCCTCTCTGCTGTGGAAACCACAGGCTGGTGTCCCCCAGGAGCCTGAGCGACAGAGCCACCGTCTGCAGGGCACCAGCTGAATTACTGCCCATTACTGGTGGCTTTCAGGTCTCCCTCACCACCCCCCCGCCCCCAGCTCTCCTTTTATAGCTCTTTGCTCTGCTGTGTCAAAGCTGCTTTGTTTACACGGCCTCAGCGATGATCTCTCCCCACAGCAATGTTATTTTCTTTCCCAGAGTTTGGGATTGGTTCCCTTCCACCTCGCTAACATCATCCCTTGGCACGGAGTCACCAAACTTCAGCTTGAGCAACACCCACGCTGGCTGTGCCCGGCTGGTGCCTGCAACCCTCCGCGGCTTGCAGCTCCCTCCGGCCGCCCTGACCACGGCTCCTCGGGAAGGCAGCAGAGGGAATGCTGCTGGCCTGAGGCAGGAGGATGGCGCTGGGTTAAATGCAGCCACGTGGCTCTGCACAGCTCCTGCCACTGCTCCTCCCACGGTCCTGGCCAGGCTGAGGGCTGCCTTGCCACCCACCAGGCACTTTGCAAGCCCAGCATGACTCCTCTGGTTCAGAGATTCATAGAATAGTTTGGGTTGGAAGGGACCTTCAACACCATCCACTTCCAACCCCTGCCAGAGGCATGGACACCTCCCACCAGCCTGGGGTGCTTAAGGCTTGGATTCATCCAGCCTGGCCTCGGATGGCCCCAGGGCTGTCTGACTGAAGTGTGACTTCAGTGGGTCTCAAGTTACAGTCCCAGCTTATCTTCAGCCAAAGCTTGTCCAGGAGCTTGGGGTTTCCACTCACCAAGTCATGCTGTGCCCCACAGAGCAGCAGCTTCTACCCTTTCCTTGCTCCCTGGAAGGGCAGAGCAGCCTCTCCTGCCCTTTCCTTGCTCTTCAAGGCAAAGACACCCCCATGGGGCAGTTCTGGAGGGAAGAGGCTCCTTGCCCTACCCCCTGCCTGGCCTGCCTGCCCCGAGAGCACAGAGAGAAGACGACAGCTCCACTGTAAGATGACACAGGCTGAGATGAAATCATGCCCCTGCTGAAGCTGCTGGCAAAGCTCCTATTGACTCATTGACAGCAGGAGATCAGCAGGAACCAGCATCACCTCTCTGGCCCCCACACTGCTAATCCACATCACACCAGCAAGAGCTTTGGCCTCGTTTTGCCAGGCCAGCCCTACCCTGGACACAGCTCTCCCACCACTGTGGCTCTGGGAGCTGCTGCTTGCCACTGGCAGCTGCTGGAGCCACTTGCCCTCGGTGGGAGCAGACCCTGCCCTCCACCCCTCCCAGCAGGGCCTCCCTCGACCTGGCTTTGTACAGAACAAAAATCTATGCTGCCATCTTAATTTGTTTTCCCCAATTATCTTTGCTTTGGACAAATCTGCAAATGAAGAACTGAAGGAAGGGAAGATCAAGCAGCCCTTCCAGCCCCATCCACCTGCCTGCCCCAGCCCCAGCCTGCACTGGGGCCTGGGGGCTGTGCACTGCAGACCCACCCTGCTCACTGCAGGCCCCAGGGCATGACCACGGCATCAGAATCTTTCACTGTGTGCTGTGGCTAATAGCAGCTGACTAGTGGGGGAGGGTCAGAGAAGCCCAAAACTGGATTAGAGCTGCTTGATCTCTTGCCTTGCTCTCTGCAGGGTGTCTGACAGCATGGTGGTGTCATCCCTACACATTAAAGAGCCTTGACGTTGTCCAGCTCCTCTGTCTTGGTCCATATCTCCTGACCCTCCCCAGTAATTGCCTGGAAATGCCAGGGCTGGTTTGTTTTCTGCTCCTGACTTGCTGGGAAGCACAATGGTCTGTGTGCTGTTATTGCCTGATGTCTATCTCAGCTGCATTTGAGTTATGAGGGGCTGGGCCAGCCTGGTGGTGCCAGCCCTGCTGGGGTGTTTGTTGGCAAGAAATGGCTTTCCAGGGCCAGAGCAGGAGCTCAGCAGGCAGGGCTGTGCCAGCCTGGAGCACCATGGCAGTCAGGTACCGCCCTGTAGCGCTCTCAGCACCCATCTGACACAGTGTCCAGCTCGGGGGGTGGGGGTGTGGGGTGTGGTGGACACCCCGGAGCAGTTTTGGTGCTGTGGCTTGCAGAGCTCTCCAGAGCTCAGCTCCCTCTGCTCCTGCTGCAGATGCCCACAGCCATAGGGTGGTGGCCCTGGCCAGAGCCCACAGCTGCCTTGGTGGCTCCAAGCGCAGCTGGGACCAGAGCTTCCCTCCCTGCTGTGGCTGTCAGCAGGCTGCTCCCTGGCCACAAGCAGCTCTCCAGGCATGGGTGTTCCCTGCAGGGCACATGCTGTGCCCTGTCACCCAGCTCCTGCCCCTCCCGGCGTGCCCAGCTGTCTGATGGCAACCGACTGCTTGCTTGCCACGCAGCTCTGACAGAGCCTCCGTTCACAGCAGGGGTAGGTCCGAGCCTTCCCCTGTCAGACAGTGTTTTGTCTGGGCTGTCAGAGGTACGTGCTGCTTCCTGCTCTGCTCTGGGTGACCCCCAAAGGCCCTGGCTTTCTGCAGATCCAGAGGTGGCAATGCCAGCTGCAGGTCCTGAGCGTGCTTGAGATGGTACCATCACCAAGCCAAGCCAAGCCAGGCTGGAAGTGCCCCTGATGCCTCCTCCCCCAAGGCTTCTACTGAACGATGTGACCAAAGCCCTCTGAACGGCGCCCACCTGGCCTGGCAGCCTCTTCCCCAGCTATGCCTTTTGCTCCGAGGTGGCAGCGGGCAGGCGGGCACGGCCTCTGCTCTGTGATGCCAGTTCAGCTGTGCAGGTTTGCTGCCAGCCTCACGGGAGCTGCAGCCCCACCGCTTGCCCAAGGCCAGCCCCATGCCAGCTGCACAACACGGGGCAGAATCCAGGCTGATGCCCGCTGGGGGCAGAGGTGGCTCAAAGCTTGCTGCACGCTGCCCCTTCCCTGGGGCACCCTGCACCCACTGAGATCTTCTGGGGAGCTAACTCTCAGCACCAGAGGAGCAAACCACGCCGCCCCCACCCCGAGCCGGCACTCGCCGGGACCCAGCGGCAGGTGGGTGAATGAGGCAGAGCTGCCTGGGCACGTCCCCGGGGGTGTGCAGCGGTGAAGGACCGGCTGCCCCCGGCCCCGGACGAGCCTCTCCGGCTGCCGGGGCGCGGCGGCGCCAGCTCCGCTCGGTCCGAGCATCGCTCGGCGGCGGGGGCCGGGCCGGACTTCCCGCCCCCCGGCCGCGGCAGGCACCGCCCCCGGCCCGCCCCACTCCGCTCCCCTTTGTGCGGCAGCCCCGCTCCGCGCACACGCTGTCCGCTCCGCTCGGCTCCCACCGGCACCGCCCGCAGTTGCAGCCCCTCCCGGTCCGGCCCGGCCCGGCCAGGCCAGGCCAGCTCAAGGTGGGTCCGGCCCCGCGGTGCCCGCGGAGGGGAGGGGGCGGCTCTGGGCTAGTAGCGGCTCCGGGGGCGCTGGAAGGATCCTGCTCAGCTCGGAGCTCCGCCGAACCGGGGTTCGACAGCGCCCGGCCGGTCATAGCGGCCCCCCGCCCCGGTGCCCCGACGCATCGCCCCTGCGCCTTGGGGACCCGTATCCCGGCCGTGGCGGCTGCCATGGCAACGCCGGTACCGCGCTTTCCCTGATCCCCCCGTTGCCTGGCTACCAGCCCCCCGTGCTGGGGAGGATGCCCCGGCGGACCAGCCATGCCCAGCGGGGAGCACCGGGAGGTATCGCGGGCACTCTCGGGCGGGCTGGGCTGGGGGAGCTGGGGAGATGCTCCTCTCCCAACTCTGGCAGCATCCAGGGTTCTGTGGTTAAACATTTGGGGTAACGCCTCAGGGGTCCCCCCAACAGCGAGTGTTTCATCTCGAGGAGGTGTAGCGGAGGAGAACACATTTCGGGGGGAGGGGAGCGCGCAACGCTCCGTGGAGAAAGAGAGCTGGGAGCCCATGTGGTGGAACTCGGATCACGCAGGAATATCCCCGTGGGAGGGGAAGTGACAGGTGGTTGGTGTGGATGGACCTGGACAAGCTTTGCAGCGTGAAGGGGCAGCCTGGGGTGTGTGGACGAGGACTCGGAGCCCTCCCCTGCCCCGTCCGGACAAGCCCCTGGTGCTCCGAAGGTGCTGTTGGGTCCCGCGGGGATTTTTAGTCTTGCTGAGAGGTTTCCCTCCCAGTTTGGAATGGAGACAAGCACGGAGAGTTCCTCCTGCCGGAGCGTGGTTCCGAGGCAGAGGAGTGAGCGAGGGCTGGCTGCCAGCGCGGAGAGCAGTCGCTGCCGTGCCAGGCCACCTGTTGGCATGCCTGAGGGTATCCCCTGCCTACACAGTGGGGTCTGCCCGCACCTTTCTCGAGATCCGCGCCTCCTGCTGCCTCCTTGAAGCTTATTGTGGTCAAACGTCGTGGGGAATCGTGGTGTGCCAGGAGTTTACATGTTGGTGCTGAGGACCCACTCCTTGGTGCCACGCTGCACCCCTGGCTTTGCTTTCTGGCTCTGGGTGGCTTTCCAAAGCGTAAAGAGGCTGCACAGGGAAGGCACCACTCGTGCCAGGCAGTGTGGAGGTGTCTGGCTGAGGAGCTGTGCCACCTGCCGAGCTGTGCCACCCGCCTGGCTCTCCCTTCTGTGGTGTGTGGCTGTGGTGCCGGCGGGGACCGGCGTCTGCCTTGTGCTCGGTGGTGGTTGTGACTGGAGAGAGCAGAGAAAATGTCTGCTCTGGTGCTCTGCTGAGCCTGGCGGCTTGGAGGGACACCAGGACACACAGGAGCTTGAAGCAGCTTCTCTGGAGCTGCTGTTTCAGTGTTTTCTGGTGATTTGGATTTCTCTCTCCATCAGGACCTGCCAGGTAACCTCTGCTTTGGACTGACCCATTCGGGTCCTGCCCTGTTGGTGCCTGGCCGTACCCCACTTGGAGCCTGGGACTGGGGTGTGGTGGGAGGAGAGGACAGTGCGGGCAGGAGTGTTGGCTGGGCTCACAGCGCTGCTTACCTCAAGCAACTGGGGGCAGGAGCTCCTGATGGGGGTGGCGGCTGCTGCTGCTGCTTCCCAACGCCAAGGGCTGGGTTCCCTTCCTGCCTCCCGACTGCCAGGCAGCCATTAGCTCAGCACTCGCTGTGGTTTGCCTCGATGAAGCGCTGTCCTTGCTGCTCCACGCCTGCCACGTTTATGTCTGGGGAGATGTGGATGGTGAGGGTGGGTGCCTGAGCTACATCTGGCCAGGCAGCTTTGGCTGAGGCTCCTCGATGTTCTGGGACCAGCTGCTTGAAGCTGGGAGAAGCCCTGTAGGAGGCAAGTTTAAAGCTGGGGTGTAGGCTGCAGGGTGGGGTTCAGCTGTGGTCAGTGATTGTGTTCTTGCAATCATTGACACAGCCGCAGCCGGGCTACGGCTGCCTCCATCTGAGCCTCGTTTTGCAGAAGCAGGGCTGAAGTTTGGGTCTCTGGGGCTCCCGGTGGGGGATTCCTTTGACAATCTTTGCTTTGAGGAGACAGCCCCCATCTCCAGAAGACAATTTCCTCTCGGCACAGTTAGTTCTGTGCCTTCCATTCTGGTCAGCCCTTGAGTGGGCAGCAGATCTGGGAAGCGCCCTCCACACCAGCAGGCTGAGGGCAGGGAATCTCTGCTCGCCCTGCGTTCGGCAGCAGGAGGCACAACAACAGGCTCCCTAATAGCCTGATTGACGCTGACGTGAAATGGCAGAGGAGCACATCCGTGCGGGGCTGGGGATGTCCATTCACACATCCCCGCTCTGCAGCGCCCCGGAGCAGCCGAGCGCTGCTGTCACCATCTTGGGGGCTCTGCACAGAAACGAGAGATTTTAACTAGGTCTGATCTTCAGGAGATGCCCTGAGGACTCCTGACGGAAGGAGGAGGCTGCCCTGCGTTGTGCTGTGATGTCTGAGACTTGACAGGGCAGATCTCTGCAAAACAATGGGAGGAAAGGGGACTTTGAGGTTCAGCAGCATTAGGAATCTACCTGCCTTGCTCTGGGGTGGTTTGTTGTGCTGTGAAGAGCTGCTCTGAGGGCAGGAGAGACTGGTTCTGCCTGCCTGGATTTCCCCCTCTCCCACGCACCATCTCCATGCACACACCAACCCCACGGCACAACTGCTGGGAGGGGAATTATCCAGGAGCAAGAGGCTGAGGGAGAGCCGTGGCTGTGCCTTGCATGGAGCAAAGTGTGGTGGCTGTGAGCCTGGCAGGGGGGCATCTGGCCAGCTCTGGTGCCTGTGAGCCATGCCTGAGTGGGTATGGGTGACCCCCAGCTCCGGGAGTCTCTCGGGGATGACGGGGGGTGTCAATATTGAGGTTTCCCTCTTAGAACTGCAGGTTGGGTCGAGGTGAGAGGGAAGAAGAGCTGTGGGCGCTGCCGTCCTGCTTCCCGAGCCGCTCAGGCTCCCTCTGTATCTAGGCAGCAGGAAAAATGCCTGCTTTGATTCCGGCTGCCTGAGAAACGTCCCACGCTGCCCCTTCCCTGTGGCTGCTGGCTTCGGTGGCTGCGAACTTTGTGTCGCTACTGGGGGAGAAACCAGAGAGATCTGCGCCCAGCGGCTGTGCCAGCGTGGCCAGGCACGGGGGGCCGCCTCTGCTCATCCGGCAGCTGTTGTTCTTCCGCTGCCTTTGTGCCCAGGCACAGCTGGATCCAGCGGGAGCGCCGGGCAGGGAGCGCCGGGCAGGAGCGCCTCCTCGGCACTGTTTGCTCTTCTCACTTTATCTCAGCTTCTCAGGAGGGGCAAAAAAAAAAAAAAAAAAAGCGGGTGGGCCAGCTTGAAACAACCCCAGCAAGAAAACCTGTGGCACTTCGCAAAGCATATGGCTCCCAGGAGGAGGACCGGGCTGCTCCAGAGCGCTGTGTTTGTATTGTCGAGCGAGGGCACTGCCAATCCCCGCGGGTACCTCCTCCTGCGCCGGGGAGCTTCGGAAGTTGTGAATTTTAGGGCTCGAGCTAGGAAAACAAAGAACATATGTGTGCTGAGCGCCTGGCGGGCTGGAAGAGCAAACGCTGCTGCAGCGAGAAGCAGGGAGCTGAGCGGAGCGCTGGAGGCAAGGGCTGCGGCTGTGCAGGGCCCCACGCTGGCCCTCCGCCCCGGGCGGCTGCCGAGGGGGGAGAGGGAAGCCTTGGTCCGCGCCGGAGCTGGGGAGCTTCTCTTCTGCCAGTGCTGGCAAAAGACAAGCAGGCAGCCAGCAACATGGCTCCTGCCCTGTCCCTGGGCTGTGGTGAGTGGAGCAGAGCTTCTTGCTGCTGTAAAGCACCTCCCCGGGTGTCGTAGCTTCGCGGATTGCACGAGGTTGGGAGGGAGCCTCAGAGCTCACCCCATGCAGGCCCCCCAGCAGGCAGCAGGGACACCTCCAGCTAGGGCAGGACGCGCAGGGGCGCATCAAGGCTGAGCCTGAATGTCTCCACAGGAATGGAGCCTCAACCACACATCATTTGTCACCCCAAAACAGGAAAGGTGTGAGGGCAGAAGGCTCACTGACTTGGGCTGGCAGGGGGAATGGTGCCAGGGCTGCCTGCTGCAGGAGGGGAGTGTGAAGGGGTAAGCACGGCTGGCACACTGGGGCTGCAGGCAGGAAAGCTTGGCTCTGGCAGAGAGGTCTACCCCACCTTGGCTGGGGTGGTGTGGCACAGGGCAGGGGATGGGTGTGAATAATGCAATGTTCCCCAGGGATGCTCTCCAGGGAATGTCACTTGAGGAGCTGCTGCTGCAGGGGTAGTCAAATAACAGCGAAATAAACAGCGAGAGCTGATGAATGGCTTGTTCAGAAACTAAAGGCATCATTAATACTCTAGAAGAGGCAATTAATACCCTTCATCTGGCACTGGCATGTGCTGTGCTGCATCCCCTTGTGCACACCCAGCAGCCTGGTGCTGGGTAACGACGCTGATTTGGCGCCGGCAGCCTCGGCGGTGAATAGATAAAGGACGTGAGATAAAGGGCAGAGGAGAATGTGCGGCTCGAAGTTAGCGTAGCGCCAGCTGTTGGGTCCTTTGTAGGTGTTTCTGGGGCCTGGTAATTACCCAGGCTGACGCTCCCCAGCTGACGAGGGCGCTTGTCCGGGTGCGGGGAGCCAGCGGCGTGCTCCGGCGCGGCCCCGCTCCACACAATGGCAGCGGCAGCTGCAGGCAGGGAAATGAAACCCTCCAGCGTGCAGAGAAAACACATCGGCTTCCAAAGGACAAGACGTGAAAGGGGAGGGAAGGACGTGAATTACCATGGGATGTGATCTGCTGTGATGAATAAACAGGCTCCTGGAAACGTGCTCCCCATCTTCATGGGGCCGAGAGGGGTGCTGGAGGCAGGCTCCTAGGGAGCTGGGCTCATGAGGGCATCACTGAGGACCAACCATGGAGCCAAACGCTGCTGGGACTAGTACTGGCAGGCTGGTGGGTGCTGCTGAGCCTGCTCCTGGGCACCTTCCCAGCACAAACTGGGACAAGGG
Organism: Picus viridis; assembly: GCA_033816785.1. Taxonomy (NCBI): domain Eukaryota; kingdom Metazoa; phylum Chordata; class Aves; order Piciformes; family Picidae; genus Picus; species Picus viridis. Next base: position 1,153,960 of record CM066601.1, on the reverse strand, counting down.
GCTGTGGTGGGATCTGGGGGACCCTGGTGCCTTGAGAATCCAGCCCGGGGCAGCTCAGCTACCACCACCACCCCCCCCCCGCTCGCTGGCAGTTGGGGTAGGCTGCGATGGAGGCTGCACCCGAATCAGGTCAGGCTCTGGAGGGGCTGAACAGCAGCACGCCAGGGATCTGCATCCATCAGGCAGCAGAATTCCTGCTCTGTCGAGGGCCCCTTCCTTATCGGCACTAATCCAGCGCAGCAGCTGCTGCAGCTCTGTAGCACTCGCTGCTATCAGTGCTCTGCAGGGCCCCCGATAACCTCCCTCCTCTCTCCTGTGCCAGCAGCAAGCCCTCTGCATGCTCCGGCACCATGTATGGGCACCCAGCCCTGTCGCCGGGCACTGGGTGACTGCCTGGCGGCAGCAAAGCACAAAGAGGCAGAGCCCTGGGTGCGGGCAAGCTGCAGGCACACAGCTTCCCTCCGTGCCCCAGAGCCCCTGCCTTGCTCCCTTGAAGGAGGCAGGAATGCCAAGCCCTCTCCTCCTGGCAAGAGGAAGAAGTGTCTGGGTCTGTAGTGCCCTGTGCCAGCTGGCAAGGCAGAGAGCAGCCCTGTCCCCTCGGGAGGAGGAGGAAGGAGGCTTGGGGCCAGTTCACAGGTAGCTGGAGCTGTCAGGACCCTCCCTGGGCATGGCAGTGGCACTGGTGGCAGCCAGTCCCAGCAGCAAGGGTGCCCATCCCAACTGGGTGCAGCAGCTTGGGGCATGGAGACCTGCACCGCTGCCCAAGCTGGCAGGGAGCTCACAGTTGTGGCCACCAGGCTGGCATCCCTCAGAGGAGGGTTTGTGCTCCAGCCAGGTGCCCCTGCATGGGGCAGTGTGTGGGTGCCAGCTGTGAGAGGCCCAAGGGTTGCTTCTGGTCTCTCCTTGCTGCTGCAGGGGAGTGCGGGGAGCTGGCAGGGCAGGAGAGGCTGCTGAGTTGTGTCCCACCAGGGCCATTGGCCTCGTTGTGCCATAATTACCCTGCTAATTGGGACAAATTAACGAATGCTCTAGGTGAAGGGCACAGCATTAACCTTGGTGGAGAGATCACAGCCCTCCTGCTGCCCCCATTGCCTGCGATGCTACCTTGAGGCTGTGCTGAAATCCATGCCAGGTGCAGAGAAATATGCCACAAAATGTGTCTGTCTGTCTGTCAGCTCAAACCCTTCCTCGGCAACGTGTCCCTGGCAGGATGGGCACAGCTATGGCGCCAGGTATGGTGGTCTGGCTCCCAGGGGTTTCCCAGGGCCAGCCTGGCTCCTTCTCCCGTGGCAAAGGCTGCAAGGGCTGTGCCCATAATTGGGCACAATTTGCCTCTAGTCCCTCTGTGTACCTCGGAGCCCTCCATCAGGTGCTGATGCCTGCTTCTCCCCTCTCTCTCAGCAGCCATGGAGGCAGCACTCATCTTCCTGTGCTCCCTGATGGTGCCAGCAGCCCTGGCAGACGGTGGGTACCAAGAGCTTCCTGCGTGCTGGAGGTGGCAGGGGCATGGGAAAAGGCTGTGGAGCCCTGGGGCTGGGGTGGGACGTGGGGCTGTGAGAGGGGGCCCTGGCACTGGGAGGGGGGCCGTGGGGCTTCGGGGCTCAGCTTGCTCACCTCACCCCTCCTTGTCTGCTTCTTTGCAGTGGCCACCCAGGAGAAGGAGGAGGAGGACCCCTTTAACTACGGTGAGGCTGGGTGTGCCAGCAGGGACATGGGGTGGGGGCTGCCCCCTTCCCCGAGCCCAGCAGCAGCAAGCCCTGTGTCTCCTCCCTGCAGATTACCAGAGCCTGAGGATCGGGGGCCTGGTGTTTGCCGTGATCCTGTTCACCGTCGGCATTCTGCTCATACTCAGTAAGCTGGGGAGGGGGCAGCTGCAGGCCCCGGGGGCTGTTCTCATGGCGGGTGGGCTGCTGGGAAGGGCCCTGGCTTGTCCCTGCTTTGGCCATGCTCATGGTGTTCCTGTCCCCTTGCAGGCAGGAGGTGCAGGTGCAGTTTCAACCAGAAGCCCAGGTGAGTGAGGGCAGCCCGGGGGGGTGGCACACCTCCCTTGGAGGGCCTCTGTGCCTGGCACTCAGCCCTTCCCCCTCTCTCTGCAGCTGGCATCATTGTAGCTGTGCTCTCAGAGCATCCCTTTCAGGTGCCCAAAGCCAAGGGGTACTCTGCTGCAGAGCTGCTGTGGGGCAAAGCACCTGTGCATGCCCCTGGGGCACCTTCCTCGGCTTGTCTGTGTGCCAGCGGGCAGCCCACCCCTGGCACAGGGCACAGGTGCCTGCTGCTCTCACTGTGCTCCTCTTCTTGCAGAGCTCCAGGGGATGAGGAGGCTCAAGCTGAGAACCTGATCACCTCTAACGGTAAGGCCACCCCTGCAGCTGCTGCAGCCACCTGCCCAGGGGCACCAGGCTCCAGGTGGGCACTGCCAGCTGCTCCTCTCTTCCCTTTGCAGCAACAGGGGCACAGAAAGCAGAGAACTGAACGAGAGCCATGCGGTGAGTCCCGGGGCTGCCATGGGCCACTCTGCGTGGTGGCAGAGGACTGCCACAGCCTGGGTGCTGGGGAGGAGGTGGGGAGCAGCCAGGGCTCTGTGTGTGGGCTCTGGGCAGCTCTGCAGCCCCAGCGTGGTGCAGGAGCTGGTGGGGACTGGGGCAGGGAAAGCTGCAGTGCTGGTGAGGTCCTGAGTGCCCTGTGCTTGGCAAGCCCTGGGCAGCCCCACAGGACAAGGAGCATCCACCTGGATTCTCCCTCGGCCTGCAGTTGCTTCCTTTGTGGTCCTCCACCCCGAAGTGGGTTTATTTTTAGGGTCCCTGGAGCACTAAGCTCGAGTCCCCGGGAGGTGTCTTGCTCCCTGCCTGCACTCGGAGCCCCAGGGCTGTGGTGTGGAGATGAGGGAACTCGGGAGCCCATGCTGGAGGCTGTGCTGGGGGCGAGGGAAGACAGGGGGAGCGGCTCCCAGCCTGACTCACTGCTCTCCTCCCCACGCAGAGCCAGAGACCCGGAGGACAGGCGCTCGGACCGCGGGTGCCAGCGGCCTGCGAGGAACCTGAACTGGCAGCCACAGGTCCCTCTGAGGAGATGCCAAAGCTGCTGTGTCTGTGCCACCCTCTGTACTCCAGCACCGGTTCTCTGCTCACTAACCCGACTCACCCACGCCCGCTCTGCCTCCCGTGGTGTGTACCCTCGATGTGAGATGATCATTACCTCTAGGGCTAGTCCTTGCTGATGTTGTAATAGTGACTTCCTCCTCACCCTCCTCGTGCTGTGCGTGTGATTGGGGCTCTGTAGGGCTGGCAGGCGCTGCCCACCCAGGAGCAGGGCAGCACCGTGGGGCACGGAGCCCTGGGGACCCTGCACTGCCCTGCTCAGAGCCAGCTCTCTGCGTGCCAGGCAGTGCCGTGGGCAAGGTGCTGGTGGTTCACTTCCCAGCTGGCTTTGGGCAGGGCTTGGGGACCAGTCCCACAGCGCTTTGGGGACCTGCCCACTGTGACTGCAGTCTCAGCAATATCCTCCTGCGTGCCCCCAGCCCAAGGGCAGCCGGGGGGACGAGGCAGGCAGGGACATCCCACGCTCCGCTTCCCTGGGTGGTGGCACCGGGTGGTGGCACCAGGGTGCTGGATTTGAGGCTGAAGGCAGCTCCCCTTTCATGCCTGCTCAGCTCTCCTGTCGCTGTCCCGGGCTCAAGCCCAGCCGTGGGTGTGGGATGCTGCTCTGAGTGTGAGGAGAGGCTGTGGGGGCAGAGAAGCCCGTGGAATCCCCCAGCAGGTGACACTGTGACCGCGGCTGGCAGCGCAGCAGGGACCCTGCCAGCCAGCACAAACCAGCTCCTCGCCAGCACTCCGAGGGGGGGCAGGTTCCCCAGTCCCTGAGGGCTAAAGAGAAACGGGGACTGCAGCAAGGATCCTGCCCGTGCTTGTCCCTGGCAGGGAAGGGGCAGCGACAATTCCTCCTCTTGCTCCCTGCCCTTCCCCTTGCCTTTGTCGCTCCCTGTGCGGTGGCCCAGGACGTGGCCACTCGTATCAGCCCTGCGTGTTGTCCTGTGCTGCTTACATGTTGTCAGCCCCCTGGTGCCCACTGCGCCTTCTCCCCAGGGAGCAGCCACAAGAGCTGCCCAGGGCCGGCAGAGGCAAACCTGTGAGCCTGGCCCCTTCCCCGAGCCTGTGGGCACACAAAAGTGCAGCCTCCCCTGGGGCTGGGGGCTGCTGGCTTGGTCAGGAGTGCTCACCATGGCAGAGTCAGTGTGGGCAGCAAGAGGGCACCCCCCAGGGTGCACTGAAACGTGCTGCAGTGCTGTCTGTGTGCCAGGAACAGGATGGTTCTGAGGGGAGTTTCTGCTGTGCCCACCCCACCACAGCAGCCCTGCCTCAGGGTGGGCTGTGTCCCTGCGTGCTTGGCACAGGGAGGCTCTCTCTGTCTCATGCCCAGGGTGGAGGAGTCGTGCCTCCAGAACCATGTGCTTTGCCTTCCTCCTGGCCATGGCAGAGAGCTCTGCTCCCCTCCTGCCCGCCCTGGGCAGAGCAGTCCCCACCTCGCCCAGCCTGAGCCCAGCTGTGTGCCACATGTCCCGCGTCGGAGTGCCCCTGGTGCCCGTGGTGTGCCCGTCGGTGTTCACACGAAACAAAGCAATCCCTGTGGTGTGTGCAAATGGCAAAGTCCTGACTGGTGTCAAATAAACAGAGCTGTTGTGTTTCCTTTTAACTGGGCCGGCGTGGTGAGGGCCTGGCGTGCTCCCTGCTGGCAGCCAGGCAGGAAGGAATCGGTGCCTGGCAGCAGCGGCGCCGGGGCTGCAGCTTCTGCCAGGGCTCCAGGCCTGGGGGAAGGCTGGTGGGCAAAAGGTGTGGCCAGCAGGTCAAAGGAGGCTCTCCTCCTGCTCTGCTCTGTCCTGCTGAGACCACTGCTGGAGTGTTGTGTCCAGTTCGGGGCTCCCCAGTTCCAGAGGGACAGGGATAGGCTGGAGAGTGGGCAATGGAGGCTGTGGGGATGATGAAGGGACAGCAAAATCTGTCTGAGGAGGAAGGGCTGAGAGCCCTGGGGCTGCTGAGCCTGGAGGAGGCTGAGAGGGGATCTTACCAGTGTTTATGAATATCTGAGGGGTGGGGGGCAAGCAGCAGGGGCCAGGCTCTTTGCAGTGCTGTGATAGGACAAGGGGCAGTGGACACCAGCTGGAACCCAGGAGGTTCCACCTCAACATGAGGAGAAGCTTCCTTGGTGTGAGGCTGCTGGAGCCTGGAGCAGGCTGCCCAGAGAGGTTGTGCAGTCTCCTGCTCTGGAGCCTTTCCAGCCCCTCCTGGATGTGTTCTGTGTGCCCTGCCCTGGCTGCTCCTGCTCTGGCAGGGGGCTGGACTAGGTGATCTCTGGAGGTCCCTTCCCACCCCTCCCATTCCATGATTCCCACATCACTCCTGTGTGCAGGGCAGTGCCAGCAGACAGGCTGGGGAGGAGGGGAGGGCAGTGGCACCTCGCCCCCTGAGCAGCACAGAGAGGCTTTGTGCTGGCAGCAGCAGAGGGCTGTCCAGGCCCCCTCCCTGCTGCTTGTTTTCTGCAGCCAGCAGCAGTTTCAACAGCAGCCAGGGGCGGGGAGTGTGTGGGCAGCTGTCCCAGCTGTGCTGCCCAGGGCACGTGGGCACAGAGTCCCCTTGTCCCTCGGCCTCTTAGGTGGGCACTGGCACAATGGTCAAGGGGGTGCTCAGCACTGTCTCAGCTGCATGACAGCAGAAGTGCCAGGATGGCACCACACATCCCCCCCAGGGCTTGGCATCGCAGTGCAGTGCCAGAGCAGAGTTGTGGTGGGCTCTGGGTGCCCACACTCCTCCAGCAAGCCCTGGGCATGGCGAGGGGAGCACTGCCCTGGGGCCAGCTCCACCCAGCCATGGCAGCAGTGATCAGCTTGGGCGCGTGACAGCCTCTCGCTGATTGTGAGAGTAGAGCAAACTGGATTGAGCAGCCCACCTGGCAGCTGGCAGTGCCAGCCAGGGCTGGCACAGCCCTGAGGGGCTACAAAGTCCTGGTACCCACTGCCAGGCAGGGATGCACCGTGGATGTTGCTGTGCTGGGGTGCTCCAGGCCCCCTGGCACAGCTCAGTGCTGACCTGGGAGGTACTGACCTGTGTGTGGCGAGGACCTGTAGTGCCAGGCTGCAGGGATGGGGCATGATGCCCGCTTGTCTCTAGCCAGGGGCGGTCACAGCCCATCCTCAAGCCCATCTCTCTGCTGGGATGGTGGGAGGTGAAGCCCAGGTGTTTGGAAAGCAAAGGCAGGCGTGCCCAGCTGGGACATGGACACCCGTGACTCTGGGGTGCCCAGCCCTCCCTGCTGCTGGCACGGTGGGTACATGCCCGGCCCTCCCCTCCTGGGCCTCCTTCCCACTGGCGGGCAGCAGCCCTGTGCCTCCCCTCGTGACTGTGATAAAGCCTGCAGCAGGCCGTTAATGTTTAATGAGGTTTGCCTCCCAATTAATGTGCCCTCCCGGGGTGCCCCCTGCCAGAGCCAGACCCACGGCACGCCGCGCACCATGGGTGACGGTAAGGGTGCCCCGGGGAGCACCTGCAGCCAGCGCTGCCCACCCCAGAGGGGGAGGGTAGGTGCCCTCATGGGGGGCATCTCTGCGTGGTGATGGCAGGAAGCTCTTGAGGAGCGTTCAGGGCAGGCACAGGGATGGATCCTCGGCAGCCGTGGGCACCTTGGTGCCGGTTGGCGTTTGGCTTCTCGGGGCATCCCTCCTTCCAAATGGCTCCTGGCAGAGGGATGCACAGCCAGGTAAGGTGGCTGGAGGGGTGGCACGCAGCCGTCAGAAGGGCAAGCCTCCTGGCCTGGGAGGAAGCCACCGGGACACACCTTGGTGCGAGGCTGCTGGGTGCCAGGAGTGCAGAGCCGTCGCCGGCACGCTGAGCCCGGTGGGCAGTGCCACTTGCCAGGGGCACTGTGAGCAGCAAGCAGCTGCTGCGTGCAGAGGAGGTGAGTCCCTGACCTGGAGCCTCCCCTGGAGCTCGAGGGCTCCCCTGCATCCCGTGAGAGCATCCTGCACCAGGAACTGCAGACTTCTTGGGGTGAAAAACGGGGATCTGGGAATCCTCTCCTGGCTTGGCTGTGCTCAGGGAAGTGGAAGTGCTCTTGCCTGCAGTCTGCCTCCCTGACCTTTCCCACCTCGCCTCCCTGTCCAGGCACCCACCACGAGCCTGGGGCTCCAGCCCTGGCTCTCACTTGGGTTTCTCCTCTTTTCCAGAGCAAGCACCAGGGCAGGGCTTGGACAGGTTCAGCTACGGTGAGTGAGTGCCCACGCAGCCTGGGCACTGCGGGCAGCGGGACGGGCAGCCCACTGCTACAGCTGCCCGTGGGCTCTGTGCCGCGGGCTCAGCCCCACACCTCGGCCAGGCTGACACCTGCTGGGCTCTCCTCCTCCCCAGACTATGAGACCATCCGCAACGGGGGCCTGATCTTCGCCGTCGTGGCTTTTGTGGTCGGGCTCCTCATCATCCTCAGTAAGTGCCGTGGGTGGGCTGGACGCTGCCCTCAGCTCCGTTGCCCCTTCTCCACTCCCTGCTCAGCTGGTGCCAGGTGCTGGCAGGGTGCCAGGGCAGGGGCACTGCTGACCCTACCCCACCGTGCCAGGGGTGGGCACCGCCTGCAGCTGGGGCTGCCTGGGAAGTTTCCAGCCAGGCAAGCTCCCAGCAGAGGCGAGTTGGGAAGGAGACCACGTAAATATTTAGTGCTTCCCTGCCAGTGCCCAGGCCTCAGGGAGAAGGTCACCAATTAAAAATAGCAGAGAAAACTCTGCTCTGACCTTTCCAGAGCGAGAAAGAAGCTTTCCCAGAGCCCTCAGAGCTCCCAGAGAGACCCCGTGCCAGGCATGCAGGGGCACCCTGCAGCCCTGCCTGGCTCTGCGGGGCCACGGGCAGCTGCAGCAGCTCTGCTGTGCCCAGCAGCATTGCCCAGAGGGTTTGGGGAGGAAGAGGAGAAAACTGCCTGCGCTGGACATCACAGGGGCAGCTGAGGGAGACAGACAGACACCTGAGCAGGCTCTGTCTGGTGCTTTGCTGGCAATGCTGAGGGCTGCAGGTTCAGGGAGATGCAGAGGGACTGGCCAGGCAGGGCTGGTGGGAGTGGGGTCCGTGTCACCCCACACCAGTGGGAACCACGCTGGAGAGGGCTTGGGAAGCCTCAGGACCTGAAGCTGCTGGTCCCCAGTGAGGGACGAGCCTGTGGGTAGGGGCAGAGAGGAGTGAGTGAGGCGGGGCAGGGGAGGAAGGCTCCCGTGAGGAGAGGTCTCAGTCGCTCCTCTGCCCCCAGGCCAGCGGTTCCACTGTGGAGGGAAGAAGAGGAGGTGAGTGTTGCATGGCCTGCAGGCAGCCTCACCTCTGCTCCCCATCCTGAAAAGGCTCGGGGGGGGTTGGTTTTGGTCCCTCTCATCACAGCCATGCTTTTCACCCCCAGACAGGACACCAACGAGGACCTGTAGCTGCAGGTAGGTTTCAGGATGCAGCCAGGCAGCGATGCTTTGAGGCTCCTGCACTTCAGGGAGGTATTTGCACAGGGGTTTGTCTCAGGAGCAGGGGAGCTGGTGCCCATCTAACACCTCCCACTCTGGTTGCAGAGCTGCCATGGGAGCTGAGCTTCATCCCAAGAGAAGGAGTCCTTGCCAAGAGCCACCCCTTGCCCCGCTCCAGTGGATCCATTACCCTGCTCACCCCCGGCAAGGCCAGAGCACAAACTGCCCTCGTGCCCTCCCCTCCCCTGCAGCCAGCAACAGTTCCTTGGCTAATAAAGTTCAAGCTGAGAGAGGTTAAACTCTGTGCCCCAGGCATCTGAATCACCCACTCTCCTGGCCTGGCACCAATGACTTTTGTGCCCTGTAGGCATCTTCCAACACAGACCTAGGGAAGGTTTTCTGTGAGCTCCTCCACACACCCCTGGCAGCAAGAAGCCGGCTGGCAACGGGGGCTGCACAGGGGGGACACATTCCTGCTCCTGGCTGCTTTTCCAGCTGTGGGTGCCCAAATCCCATGGCATGTGCCCTCCCCCAGGGATGCCCAGTGAGGGATTTGCAGCAGCACCCCATGCTCTGAGGCTGCTGCTTGTGCCAGATGCAGAAGTGGGCACGGGCTGCTGGAGTGCCCGCTCCCTCCCAGCTCCTGGGACACCTGCGCTCTGGCAGGGCTCAGGAGGTTGAGACGTCCTCGATTCCTTAGCAACAGCTGAAAACACGAGGCTCTTATCAGCGTGCTTCTCGTGCCAAACCCCAGGCTGGATCCAAAACACAGCACTACCCCAGCTACTAAGAAGAAAAATGAGCTCTACCCCAGCTGAAACCAGGCCAGATTGCTTGATCTGGGCAAGAGTGGAGCTGGGGTGGAGCAGCCAGCTCCTTGGTTTCACAGCCGCTCTCATCTCCGGGTGCAGCCAGGGACGTCTCTGACACCAAACCAGAGCAAAACCTCCCACGCTGGGGTGGTGAAGGAGGAGGGAGCTGAGCTGGTGCAACACAGACATCTAGCGACCAGCCAGGCAACCCCAGCGGCAGCTCCGGCAGTCGGGGGGCTGCTGCCCCCGCTCGGCCCACAGGTCGCGGCGCCGCGGGGTGGGGAGGGGTCAAGTCGTGGCTCTTACCCAGCTCAGGGAGGGTCTCCTCTTTATCTGCAGCCCCTTGCCCGGTCTGCAGCCCCGCGGGGAGGCTCAGCTGTGCCAGCTGCAGTGCTCTGGAAGCTCGACCGTGCCAGCGCAGCTGGTGGAGGAGAAACTGCCTCCTCTTTGGGCTGCGGTGGAGGTCACCGAGCGGCAGCCAAACAGGATTAGCTGGGGGAAGGTTATCAGACAAAATCCGTGCAGTTTGTCTGCTCTGAGGTGCTTATTTAACACGGTAAGGAGATTATTTGGCAATGTAATTTTGACTTGACACTGACCCACTAGGAAAGACCCACTCTGCACAGAGCAGAGAGGATCCAGAGCCCTTGGGTGGAAGGGGGAAAGCTCTCCCCTTGGACTGCAGGGACAAGCCGAAGGCTCTGCTCCCAGCCGAGCTGGCCCTGCTCGCTTCCTGCTGCTCAGCAGGGTGGTTGTGTCCCCCTGAAGAGGGTCACAGCAGCCAGGAAGGCAGGTGCAGGACACAGAGTCATGAAGCCACAAGAGAGTTTCGTTTGGAAAAGCCCCTCTGAGATCACCCAGTCCAGCACCGCCATGGCCACCAAACCACAGCCCCAAGAGCCACGGCCACACGTTTCCTGAACACCTCCAGGGACGGTGACTCCACCACCCCATGGCCCCATGCTTGCCAGGGGTCTCACACCCTTTAGGCCCAGGGCTCTCCATTTTCCTCCGTGCCCAAGCATGCCAGGGCTGAGGGAGGAGGCGATGCCCTTCAGGGTTCATGCCGCCTGGCCCCCCGGAGAGCCCCACAGACAGAGTTGGAGATTAAGGGGAGTGAAAAGCTGTGTCTGGCTGCTGGGCAGGGCAGCTCTGCCTCGGCACCAGATGGCATTAATAGCATTACCCTGCAGGGCTTGTGGACACCCACGTGTGCACCCAACCCCCACATGTGCACCCAACCCCCACGTGTGCACCCACACGCACACAGCCCTGTGCACCCCAGCTGGGCAGGGCACACTGTCACTCTTGCAGGCTGGCACTGGGGGATATGCTTGGGCTGCCAGGCTGCTGTCAGAGCTCAAACACTTAAGTTGTGTCCTCTCTAGGACAGAGTCAGGGAACCTGGAACCAGGGAGAGCACCAGGGAATGCTGTGATGTGTAGTAAATGTGGCCTCGCTGTGCCAGGGGCAGGGGTGCCTGGATGAGCCACTTAGGAGGCAGAGCTCTCTGCTTCTCTCCACACCTTCACAGCCCTTCACTCTGCACCTTGAGACCAGGAGCTATGGGATCAGGGAGCTGGGAAAGCCACAGGGAGAGGCCACCATGTCTCAGATCAGCTGCTACCCCCTCCAGCCACTGCCTGTGCTCAGTGGGTGGCTCATGGGACTGGCACCAGCCCTGCAGCCCTTTCCCTGTGCGCCTAGGCTGCCTGGGCAAGGAGGTGTTCTTCTTCTCCTCTGAACCAGGCAATCTTGGAGGATTTCTCTCACAGTGCCTTGAGCCATTAATCTTCTCAAAGTAAATCTTTTCCACAACACAAAGGGGATTGGGTAGATAATACAGTGGGCAACTGGAGTGTCCTTTTCCTGTGGGAAGGCTTCCAGCTCCAAACAGCTTCCTCTTGGCACTGGTTGTTCCCTGTTTGCCTTGCTGGGTGGACAGGTGTGAGGAAGAGGAACTCTGGATGGCTCTGGCTTGGCCAGCTCTTGTGCTTCCTCCACAGCTGAATGTGAGGAGAAGAGGCACAGGGGCAGGAACACGAGGAGCAGCAGCCAGGGAGGCTTGGAGCCTGCCAGCACTGCTCCACCATCTCCACAATGCCAGGGATGCATTTGGCCCGGGGGAAATGTGAATGCAAAATGGCTTCTCATTAGTTAAAAGAGGAGAGCAGCAAATGGTGACTAATGGAGCCAAAGAGGGACCCTTGATGAGTGGAGAGCTGGGGCCAGGCTGGCAGGGAGCCAGCCCCCGCCTCCTCCTCCCTTTGTTCTGCTCCCAAAAAGGCAGCGCCGTGACTGCGGGAGGAGCCACACGCCACGGCCGGAGCTGAGCCTCCAGCCCGAGCCACCGCCACCCCAGCCCAAGCCAGTGCCACCCCGGCCCTCATTTCCCTGCTGCACATGCCCCAGGGCCATGGTTTCTAGGCAATAACCACTCACACCATGCCAGGCGGCCGCCCCGGTGCCAGGCTTGTGCCTGGCCACGCAGCGGCGGTGCCGTGGGTGCACATCCCAGCAGCTCGGCTTCAGCAGAGGCTGACTCGTCACGGTGGAGGGAGGTGGGAAGCAAAAAAGGGTCCTCGTGAGTGCAGGCTGCAGGTCTTAAGACCTGCTAGAACTTTGCAGAGCCTCCCGTGCCACCAGGCTTGCCCCGGGGCTGGGAAGGACACAGATCCTGGTCACCGCTCGGTGTCGGGGCTCCTGCCAGCCCTAGGCACACGCCTCGGGCACCCTCACCTCGCTGTGCACCCCAGAGCACTGCCGGATCGTTCCGTGGCGGGAGCTGGCACCCCGCGCAGGTGTCCCTGCTTGTGCTCCTGATTCACTTGGCACGGGGGACACCTGCCCGCCGCTCATGGGGGGCACCTGCCCGGGGCACCGCGAGGGGCACGGGGACAAGGAGCCACAGCTGAGCCCCGGAGAAGCCGAGGCTCGGTGCCCACTCCGCGCCGCGACGCTAGGGGGAAGCAGAAATCCAGCTTCTGGCCTGGAATGAGCCTTGCCCGGGAAGCGGCAGGTCCCGGAGCAGCCGAGCAGCGGGCACGGCTGCGGGCACGGATCCCGCTTGCTCCCGCAGCCCCTGGGCTGCAGTGCAATGTCCCAGAGGCTCGGGGAGCACCCTCTGGTTTTCTGGAGTCTGCCAGCCCGGGTTACCCAACTCCGAGCACCTCGCTGACACCTGGGCAGTTATTTAGCCGTCCCACACGGCAGCGGCTCGGTGGCCCGCGGGGGAAACTGAGGCACGGAAAGGGCCCGCACCCTGCCCACAGCTGAGGTAGGTAGGGTCTGTCCCAGCTCAGCACCAGGACAGAGCTATCCTTGGCGGGTGAGGAGGCTGCCCCTTAGCCCGGGCTGTACAGTGGGGTCAGGAACAGGTGAGTGCAAGGCTGTGCTGGGGGCTCAGGTGTTGCTGGTCAGGGCCCTTTCCCCACCCCTGCTCACGCTAGCAGCACAGCTGCAGCCTATTCCCTCATCAGAGGGTTTTCTGTGCGGTTCACTGGGGGGGACCGGGCTGGTAGTGCAGGACAAAGCTTGTCCCGGTGGAGGGTCACAGCGGGCTGGCCCTGCCGGCCGGAGGGGTGCCGTGAGGCTAAGCTGTTGCTGCGTGGGAAGTGCTTTGTGGCTGCCAGGCTGGTGCCAGGTAAGGAACCCTGGGGTTTTCCTGGCTGCTTCCTCTTGGGATTTGTCTGGGAGGGCAGCTGAGGCCGGCAGGCTGGGGGCAGGAGGGAGGTGAAGTGTGCACTGGCTGAGGGGGACTGCAGGGAGGAATGGTCTCTGTGTTCCTCTGCAGGATCCTTTCCTCAGCCCAGGGCAAATCTTTGGGCTGTGGTTGGCCCCAGCAGCTGGGGAGGGGGCTCTCAGGACCCTCCTTCTGGCTGCTTTCCCCAGACACCCCTCTGCATGTGGGTATGGGGAGTGGGTTTTCCACATTAGTGGAAAAAATGTCCTTGGGGAAAAGCATGTGGCTGGCTAAGAGGCTCTGTGGGCACCGGGCACCTGCTGAAGGGGTGGGTGTGAGCAGGATGCCAGCTCTCAGGGTATGCAAAGGCTGTGCCCAAAGGCTTCCTGCCCCCTATTCAAATGCGGGAGCTGCGGGGAGCCCAAATGGTGGCTGCTGGGCAGGAGCTGAGGCCCAGGTGTGGGCTGGCAGCAGCCAGCTCCGGGGAGTGCCTGGCTGCCTGCCCACCGCTGCCAGGCCTGCGCGTGTGTGTCTGGGCACGGGAGGCTGACAAATGGCCTGGGCTGAGCAATCAGCGGAGGAGCAAACAGGGCTGCAAGGAGCGGTGCAGGCAGCTCTAGGACTGGCTGCGGCTCCCCGGGTGTGACACGGGGCTGATCGTCCACCCTGCGAGCCGTCAGTGGTTGTCGCTCGTTGTGCTGCTTCCCAGCTTGCCAGCAGATGTCCTGCCCTGGAGGAAGGAGCTTTGGGCAGGGGGAGGCTGGCGCTGACGGCAGAGGCTGATTCTGTGAGCTAGGGACGCTGAGGAGAGGCGCTGGGGATACTGAGCAGCCGGGGGAAGCTAAAAATGAGCTGGCGAGTAGCATCTGCTCCCCCTGCACATGTTCCTCACATGGAGATCTGCGAGGCCCTGTGGGTGCCATGCCAAGCGAGTGCCCTGCCAGCCCACGCACCCCTGTTTCATTCACTCCCGAGTGTAGGAGGCTGGAAACTGCACCCGGATCCAACACATTGCTTGATGGAGAGCAGAGTGCTGTAGCAGATTTGTGGCTGGAAGATTCCTGTTAGCAGCCTGGCCCATGCTGCCATCCTGCTGCAGCTGCCAGCGAGAGAAGGGGGCAGATGCCTGGCATGTGGCTGGGGCTCCCCAGAGCCTGGGATTTGCTTGTTGCCTCGGGTGTGGGCATGAATACCAATTTCCTTGCCAAGTGCCAGCTAACATCTGTATGGGGCTGTTGGCAGCAGCTGAAATGCACCTCGGTTCCTGGAGGGGTGCGTGGGCACCGGCTCTGCATCAGCTGCTGCCTCATGGGGATGCGGATGGCACGGGCAGGGGTACGAGCGAGTGGCAGGGGGCCAGGGAGCAGCACATGCAGGCGTGGGAGGGCTGTGTGCTGGGGACACCCACACACGGTGACAGAGCTACTGAGGTGGCCCAGGAACGGGCTGAGTAGGGGGTGGTGACAGCTATGGAGCTTGGCAGCAGCGAGGAAGGGGAAAGCACATCCTCAGGGAGGGGGAGGAGGAGGAGGAAGGCTGTGGTGTGTTGGACCCACACAGCACGGGCACAGTGTGTGCTCCCTCCTCTGCTTTAGGTGTTGAGGTCTGGGTGTATGTGCACAGGTCAGGGGACAGCTGGCCTCATCCTGCTTGGCACCACAATGAGGGTGGCCTGGAGCAGGGAGGGGGCCGCGGGGTGGGGGTGTGCAGGAGCCAGCTTCTGCATGCTCCTCAGCTGTGTGACATGGGAACCGCTCGCCCACGCTGTGCCAGGACCACCTTGGTGGTGTGGGTGAGAGCTCTGACTCTTCCCTGGGACTTCCAAGCATGAGGAATTGCAATGAGCTGCTGTGGGTTCAGAAAGGGCAAGGAGCTGCTGGGCTGCTGCCTTTTGTCCTCTCTTTCTCTTTCCTTCCTGGGGTTTTCAACCAGATCTGTTGGGTTTGTTTTAATAACTGGGTTGTGGGTTTGGGTGTTTGGGTTCTTGTTTGTTTGGTTTTCATGCTTGCTGTTTTGTTTGAGAGCTGAGTGCTTCAATCCCAGTTTTCTGGGAAATGGAAAACTGGAAAGGCTGTTTTGGAAAGCTAAAGCAAACCTGCTCTAATCGCTTCAGGAAAAGACCTTCTGGATGGCTCTGATGGTCTAAATTGCCTTTGGTGTGACTAGGTCTTGGGGGCAAGATCCTGCCCTTGAATTAAGCCTTGGCTAAATACCCTCTAAAGTGGAGCACCCCACCTCCCCACCCCCTAGTGTTTATTTGTTGTTTGCTGGTTAGAGGATGAAGGTGTGGTGCAGGATTAGGCCCAGCAGAGTTCATTGGAGCAGCACAGTGCTGCTTGTGTCATGAAAACCCAATTCCTGTCCTCAGGCTGCTAAAACGTGTCCAGGATGCCTGAGGAGGGGTGCTGGGACCAGCAGGTCCTGAGCGGCCCAGCCTCAGGGCTAGGATGTAGAGCACCCTGGGGCCGAGATGCAGGTTTGCCAGGGGCTGGGGGAGCCTGCAGTTTGGCAGGGTGCAGCAGCCAGCTGGGGGTCTCCGTGGAGTGTGGCCAGCACGGTAACCTCCCCCTGGCACCTGCCAACGGGTGCCACCCGGGTGCGGGGTGTGCAGCTCGGCGCTGTCCCTCTCCTCCCTCCCCCCCCGGCCATGCTCGCACAGTGGGAGGAGGAGGAGGAAGAGGAAGAAGGGGGAGCGGGGCGCTGCCCTCGGCGGGGGCCGGGGAGCGGGGCGCGGGGCGGGGAGTGTGCGGGAGCCCGGCCCATCTCCCGCCGCCAGTCGCCGGGCGAGGGCCGGAGGAGGAGGAGGAGCGGCGGCGGCGGCGAGCGGGGCTGTGGGCACCTCCGGCGGGCTGGCAGCGCGGCGGCAGGAGCGCGGCACGCCGGGGCACCGCACCGCCCGCAATTGCGCCGCAGCCCGGGGCCACGGCTGCTCTTTATGGCATGTGGCTGGTAACTTTTCTCCTGCTGTACTCTTTGCGGAAAGGTAGGTGGGCGCGGAGCGGGGTGGACGAAGGGGGTCTCCGGGCACCGTCTGGGTGGCGTCGGGCTGGCCCCAGCAACGGCTGGGGCTAAGCAGGTCTCGGCTCTCGGGACGAACCGGACTCGGAGCTCCGCGGCTCTCGGTGCGCCGTCCGCGGGGTCCCCGGAGCTCCCCGAGGCTTCCGGTGCAGCCCCTCCGGGGAACTCGGTCCCGGAGCTCTCGGTGCAGCCCATCCCGGGTAACCGGAGCTCTCGGCGCAGCCTCTCCGGGGAGCCGGCGGCGGCTCTCAGTGCTCCTCCACGGGACGCACCCGTCTCGGGGCTCCGGATCTCTCGGTGCGCAGTCCCCGGAGTTCCCCGGTGCTCTCTGTGCAGCCCCTCCGGGGGACCGACCTCGGGACTCGGCGTTTCTCGGTGCTCTCCCACGGGACGAACCGTCTCGGCGGGGCTCTCGGCGCGCCCGCCGCGGGCGGGAGAGGAGCACGGAGCGCGGTGCGGCTAGCGCGGAGAGGGGCCGCGTCCCGGAGCTATCCCAGAGCCGCTTCTCGGGGGTCCGCCGGTGGCTGGAGGAAGGCGGAATCGACGTGCGCGGTATCGCCGGGCCGGCGCTGGGAACCGGAGCTCCCCGCGGCTCCGCGTCCCCGCTTCCCGGGAGAACTTGGAGCGTTAGCCTGATCCCGTAAGGCAGAGGAGATGTAGCGATGCTTTGGAAATCGCATCCTTCCCTCTTGGAATGCTGCACCCGGTGCAACCCGGCGGCTCGGCATGAATCGGATGGCGGCGGGGGGAAAGGGGAGGGATGAGGAATCGAAACGAGCGTGGAGCAGATGCACACATAAAGATTAGAGCTGAATTTGAAGTTGGAGATGAAGGGAAGGCTGCCCACATCCATAGAGGTGATACTCTGCAGCGAGTCTCCAGGTGCAATTGAAAAGGAAGGGAAGGAGCTGCTCCTAGCCCGGGCGGTTCAATCGCGGCGCCTGGCCCCGCGGCCAGCCGGGGTTACATAAAGGATCTGCCCCTTTCCCCATCTGCAGGAATTTTAAGTGACATTCCTGTGCCGAATCGCCACCTCCTTGCCGCCTTGCACATGACCTGACCTGCAGATGTGGCAAGGGGAAGCTCCCACCTCTTGGAAACCCTCTGCTCGGAGGATGCGAAATGACATCTGCCCTAATTAGCGGTGGTGGCATTTGGGAACAGCGAGGGGGACGTTTAGGGAAGAAGGAGACAAGTGAAAGAGAGGGGCCCGAGCTGCCTCCTCGCTCGAGCCCCCTCTTGCTGCCCCTTGCTTTAACCACTCGGCGCTAATCCGCTGAAAAAAAATATATATATATATATATATATGAAAAGATATTTATGGAGGTTTACTAGGGCACCCTGCCCGCTTCTGTGGGGATGATCAATTATCCCATCGATTAGGAATTGTGGGATAGCAGCTGGATTCCAGCTGGAGCAGAGGGAGCGAGCGAGCGAGAGCTGCGTTCGGGAGCTTTTCCCCCAAATCGCTATTGTGCTCGGGAGCTGCGGAGCCGAACGTGCCAGCCTCTGCTTTGCTTACATTTGCATTTTTTTGCTGTGCTGGAAGAGGGAGGGAGGGGGAAACTAAACCCAAACCCAACAACCGTCGAGGCTGCTACAATTTCTACCCCCCCTTCCTTCCCCCCATCCCCCCCCCCCCCCAATAACCAAGAGCTGCCCTGGCTTTGTGGCTTCTGCAGGGTTTCAGCCTCAGCTTCTTGGTAGGAAGGAAAAGAAAGATCTCTTCCCCACAGAGCTCTCTCTTTGGAGAAGAGCAAATTAAAAGCCTCCATTAGCACAACTCCTCGTGGCCTCATTTTCTCCCTTTTTTTCTTCCCCATCTTCTCTATTTTTTTAAATTGTTTTTAAGGAATAAAAATGTAATCTTCAGTGCTGAGCAGTCCTGGTGATGGGAAGCGTTAAAGCGAGACGGTTCCAAAGAGAGGACAGCAGCACAATGGAAGTTTCATTATAATAATAGGATAAAGGGGAAGGGGGGGGGGAATAGAAGAAGAAGAAATATAATGAATTGCTTAATGCATGATAAACCTTTCAGATACTTAATATTTCTGGGCACCGGAGCACATCCTTTTAACGTGTTCCCGCTGTAGAACAAGAGCTCAAGTAGAAACTGAAAGCAAATAAACACTTGATCCAGGGGAAACCGCTGAAGTTTAGCGATGCCCTGGGTGGGTTGGAGCTGCTCCTTTCTCTCCCCCACCCTTGGAAAATCAACAAGAACCGGGGGGAAAAAAGAGGTTGCTGGCAAGCAAAGGGAAAGGGGAAAGCAGAAAGATGGCCTGGCAGAGGAAGAGGGGAAGCGAGCGGTGTGAGGAAGAGCAGAGTGGTGGAAAGGGAGAGGTTTGGAGCTGGGGGGAAAGCATCTCCCTGCGCGATCTTGCTGGCTCCCCGTGCCGCCCGCCCTGCGCTGGCATTCCGGCTGCGTGCTGCTCGGCGCTGGGTGCAGTCAGCTCCGCAGCCTGCGCCTCCTCGGCTCGGCCCCATCTCGGCCCCCCAGCGTGGCACAGCGCTCGTTTGTCTCTGAAATGAAACATGGAAGCCTCATTAAATGCGCGGCGGAGAAGCCTGCAGTGCTGCCCGCTCCTCGCCGTGCCCAGGGTTTGCTCAGCCTCGCCGGGTAGCCCAACAGTGCCTGGCGCCAGGAGCCGCAGTGGTCACTTGCCCCAAGTCCCACAGCTCCTCCTGCCCTCGGGTGAGGAAATGGAGAGAGAGGCAACCCCAAGGTTTCTGGGTGGGTTGGTCGTGCGGAGGAGCGGGCAGTGCCTGGCGTGGGTGCCAGGGATGTGCTGTGGCACAGCCCTTCCCAGAGCTGGGGGATGCTCAGCGGCTGGGGGCTTTGTCTTAGGCAGCCATGGCAGAGGGCACCTTTGTGCTGCAACGCTCTGCACCCTACCCCTGTAGCCCTGCTCTGGAGGGGTGGGCAGTGCTCCGTCCTCCTCTGGAGCCGCTGGCCAGCCGAGCGCAGGGATAAGGCTGGAAGCTTCTCTTTGTGGCAGGAATTCTGCCATGGCAGCACACGGGCTCTGAGCTGTGCCATGGAGAACGTGAGGCCATCTTGCACCCCGCCACGCAGAGCCTGGCTTGCTAGGGGGCACGCAGGAGGAAGATGCTCCGTCGCCGCGGTCGCTCCGAGGCTTGCCTGGGAGGCTTGGGCAGTGCCTGGTCTGGGAGCGGCGTTCCTGGTCTGGGAGCGGCGTTCCTGGTCTGGGAGCAGCGTTCCTGCTCCGGGAGCGGGTTTACATAACCCTCATGCTGCGAGTCCCCCATTCCCTGCGCCTGGATCCTGGAGCAAGCGAGCCCAGCAGGGGCGGTCTGCCTGCTGCCGCCATCATTTGCCAGCAGCCCTTCTACCAAGTATTTAGGAAAGCCATTTCCCTGCCCCAGCGGCTGCTGCCTCTCAGAAAGGGCTCTGCTGGCCTCTCTCTGAGAGAGGGGACTGAGCACAACTTGGGGGGAAGAGGAGGAGGAGGAGGTGGGGAGGTTTTGGAGCTTGCTCCATTGATGGCTTCCCCTCGTTTCTCAACCCTGCTGGGGCAAATCCTTGTGTGGCACAGATGGCACAGGCCAGTGGCTCCAGAGGAAGCCTGGCAGCAGGTGTGTGTGGATCCCCTTGCACCTGCTTGGCTTGGCCTTGGCCTCAGAGGGGGATTGTGCTGTCACCGTGGCTTGGTAGTGTCACCAGATGTTCCCTTGGGACCTGGCTGCAGCTCCTGAGGTTTTGTGTCCAGCATGGCTGAGGTGTGGAAGTGGACTGTGGAAGGGGAGGCAGAGGCCATTGCCTGCCATGCCTGGCATCATTCCTCACCCCCAGAGCGGAGGGCCCCTGGGAAAGGCTTGGGCAAGCTGGGGAGTTTGGGAGCTGGTGCAGAGCTGGGGGATGTCCAGCTCCGGGCCAGCCCCTTGTGTGGATGGGGTGGTGAGACTGGTACCTCAGCAAGCTGATGTGGGAGGTGCTGGGGCCGGGCACATCATCAGGGAGAGCTCTCCTTGTGCCAGGCAAGGGTTACAGCCTCAGCCTGGGTGCTGGCGTAATCGCTGGAGGTGGCTCAGGCCCTAATTTCCATGCAGATGCATTAAGGAGCAGGCAGCTCCAAGCCTGTTTGAGCAGTGCCCTTCGGTGGTGCTGGCTGCCAGGCAGGAAGGGCCACGGTGCTCAGGCCACAGGGGCTGTGCCACAGGGCTGGCACTCCTGTGGGGGCTGAACCTCGATACCAGGGCAGGGAAGGTGCTGTGGTGTTGACCATCGCTGTGCTGGGCACCAGCCGAATGCCCCAGGCCCTCCTTGCTGTTTCATGGCACAATTTCCACCCCCTTGAGCCTGGCCACGATGTAGGGGAGGCCTCTGGGCTGGAGTCATGGCTTTAACCCTTTGGGCTGGAGGGATGGCATCCTGCATGGCTGCACCATGCTCCTGGGAGGATGTGTGCACCTCCTGAGAGGGTGCCAGCCTCGTGTTTCTCACCTCAACTTAACCACTCCTCTCCCCACCCCTTCTGAGGTGCTGGGGGATGCCACTTCTGGCTCTGTCAGCTCTAAGGCTGCTCCCTTCATTAGGAGAAAGGACATTAAAAGTGTCCTGAGGATGAGGGCTGAGGGCTTGCAGGCAGCTGGTACCAGGGAAGGCAGAGGACTGCTCCAGTGGGCAGGCAGGATGTGATGGCACCGCTGCTGTGTCTTCAGGCAGAGGAGGGGAAAGATGAGGACTTGCCACCTACCTGTAATTCCCACCCTGCCATGCGTGCCAAGCCTCAGGTCACTTTCCCCTTGAGCAGGGCAGGTGTCAAACCCCCTTAATGAGGATAACAAAGGAGTGAGGAGGTGGTGATTAGCCCTGCTGCTCTGCACAGCAGCCCTGCAGCCCCTCCAGCTGCTGGCTGGAGAAGCCCTGGTGGCTCCTGCAGTCCCTCTGCTGGGCGGCAGGTGGGCAGTCATGGACCTCTGCCACCCCTTGAGGAATGGCATCAGCCCAGGCTGGATCCCCACGCTAGAGGAGAGCCTGAGCACCCTTGAAACACAACTCGTGTAGCCTTTTCCTATCTCTGATGGAGTTCCACACTGTCTAATATGCAAAGGACCTTGCTCAGCTTGGAGGAACTATCTGGGCTTGGGTGGGCATGGGACTGGTGGGGAGTCCTGATGATGTCTGAGCATCATGGGCAGAAAAAGCTTCTTAGCTCAGGAGAAAAGGCTCTGATTGCACTGGCACTGAGCTTGTCACTGTCTGAGAGCAGCCCTAAATCCACCTCACAGCAAAGGGTGGGATGTTCCCTGTGAAGTTTGGCGGAGAGGAGGGATCATGCCACTGGGCAGGGGCCTGGGGAGGTGATCTCCCTGGGTGATCCTGCTTTTGGCAGGGGGTTGGACTTGATGATCTCTGCAGGTCCTTTCCACCTCTAACACTCTGTGATTCTCTGATGGCCCTTCTGGGGTACAGAGGCTGAGGTTCAGCCCCTGCTACTGCTCACACAGGACTTGTGCCTACATCTCATAGAGTCATAGAATGGTTTGGGTTGGAAGGAACCTTAAGGATCATCTAGCAAGGCAGGGACACCTCCCACCAGCCCAGGCTGCTCGGGGCCTCATCCAGCCTGGCTCTGAGCACCTCCAGAGAGGGAGCATCCACAGCCTTCCTGGGCAGCCCGTGCCAGTGTCTCCCCAGCCGCACTCTCAAGAATTTCTTCCTCATCTGCAGTCCAAATCTGCCCTCCTCAAGCTTCTCTTGGCTGCCTCTGCCAGAAGCAGGTGGCTTGGGGACAGTGTGGGGGGTCAGAGCCACGGAGCGCATTTGGCAGCGCAGCGCTGTGCCGCTGCTGCCGGTACCTGAGTTTGGGGAGCCCAACCATCCAGGCTGGCAAACATTCCGAGGGGATGATGATAGCAAAACGACTTGCTTCTCCCAGCTCAGATAGAGAGATTAATATTTCAGCAGCTGCAGGTTGTAATTTAGCACAATTTGGGAAGATTGCACTCTGATAACTTCCAGCTCCTGCCTCCCGGAGCCAGCCCGGGCTGCGGCCGGCCCCGCGCAGGGCTTTGTGCGGCTCCCAGCTGCTCTCCGGGGCTGGGTTCCTCCACTCCTGCTCTGCAAACCCTCCCTCCCCACCCCCCAGCAGAAACTGTCCCATTTTGGCTCCTCTGTGCAGGTTGCTGTGAATTAATGCCCTGGGTATTTAGGTTAGGGTCAGCAGAGCTGACCAGATGCGAGCAGTGCTTTCTGGTTTAAAAATACATTGCAGCCACTATTTCTGAAATGTTTAATCTCTCCTGGGTGATTTGGAGACAGTTTTATGAAACATGGAATTAGGGATTGGTGCTCAATGCTAAATGGTAAAGGAGATTATCTGGATTTAACTCCCTGCGTCTGTCACATAACTATTGCCAATCCCATAACCTCCATTTTCCTCTGCAAAAGCCTTTTCTCCCTTTGACCTGAAAAAAAGCTCGGAGGGAGAGCTGGGTGTCTCCCTTCAGGAGGAATTTTCTTCCACTCTTCAAACCCCAGACCCTCACCCACCCATCTCCCAACCTTCCTGGGTGCTGTCTGGGGTGAAGGTGTTGCCCTCTCGGGTTGTGGATGCTCTCTGGTCTTTGTTGTAGCCTTCAGGCCTCAGCATCCCGGGGCGGGAGGGACCCCGAGGATCCTCTGCTCCAGCCTTTCGAGGTGACAGCAGAGTTGCAGTGAGCTGGCTCAGCACCCTGGGAGCAGAGTCTTCAGTCTGACCAATGCAGGGCACTGCTTCCCTTGGGAGGTGATTCCAATGTCCAACTGTGCTCAAGGTGACAAATTTTCTTCTGGATTCCAATGGGGATGTCCCCACCAGCCCCTTGTCCCCACCAGCCCCTTGTCCCCACCAGCCCCTTGTCCCCACCAGCCCCTTGTCCCCACCAGCCCCTTGTCCCCACCAGCCCCTTGTCCCCACCAGCCCCTTGTCCCCACCAGCCCTCGGGACTCTGCATGAAAGTCTCTCAAACTGCCTCTTCCTGTTTGATGGGAACCCGGGACAGGACCTCCTAAGGACCTGCTTGCAGGTGATTCTCCTCTTGCACGTCAAAGATGCTGCTTTTTCAAGTCCTGGAGTGCATCAGGAGGGAGTTCTGCACCATGAGGCTGGTGAGACACTGGCACAGGCTGCCCGGGGCTGTGGTTGAGGCTCCATCCCTGGAGCCATTCAGGCTCAGCCTGGCTGTGTTCCTGGGCAGCCTGCTCTGGCTGGAGCTGTCCCTGCTGCCTGTGGGGGGTTGGACAAAGACATTCAAGAACAGACTAAATGTGGCCCTGGGCAGCCTGCTCCAGAGGTGTCCCTGCTGCCTTCAGAGGTGCTGGACAAGCTGCCCTTTGAGGCTCCCTTCCCACCCATGGCAACCTGTGAGTGTTTCCCTTTGGGTGAATCGAAGCTGTGGTGTGGGACCTGGGGCAGAGGTGCTGAGTGGAGCAGATCTGGGTGGTCATTGGGGTGCTGAGCAGAGATGAGCCCTCCTGGTGCCAGGCTGGTGGGTGAGGGAGGGTGGCTTTTGCTGTGTTCCTCACACGTGCCTGCCCCAGCTCCAGCCATCTTCTGCTGCTCTCGACAGGCGTTGCCACAAATAGCTTGGCTGCTGCTGGCGAGGGCTTTGTTTGCCTCCTCCGCCTGCAAACGTGCCTCTGCCTCTTTCATCTGTTGGGGAGCAGCACCGTGCTGCTCTGATGAAGGGAAGTGCTGATTCATGACGACAAACCAGCCTGGAGATGTCACAAAATGACATCCAGAGGGCCGAGCGTGGCCCCGCAGCAGCTCTGCGCAGCCCGGCTGGAGCCTTCGCGCCTCCGGTCCTCATCCTGCTCTTGCCAGCGAGGGAGGGCAGGAGAAATGGCTTTGTCCGCTCCTACCTGTGCGTGGATGTGGAGAGCTGGTGCATGGGGAGATGTGGAGATGGTTCCTTGACCTATAAATCTGTTGTCTGGTGTGGTGGCAGCACCAGACCTTGCCAGGCAGCTAATCCGGGATGTGGAGAGCTTGGCTGGGCAGCTCTGGCTGTGCAGTGCCCCTGGTGTGGGACAGCGGAGCCCCGAGGAGGCAAAGGTGGAAACTTCGGCATTTGAGGTGGTGATTGGGTGCAGAGTCCACAGAGAACAGCAAACAAATGCTCTCACCTCTGAGTTCATGGGTGCTGAGAAGAGAGGTGAGGTTGAGTGTCCAGGTGGGAGGACTGGAATTGCCTTTGCTCTGGGACAGGGTGAGGAGCTTTGGGGTTTACCTTCAGAGGGCTGGAGCACATCTCCTGTGAATCCAGGCTGGGAGAGTTGGGGCTGTGCAGCCTGGAGGAGAGAAGGCTCCAGGGAGACCTTAGAGCTGCATTTCAACATCTGAAGGGAGCTGCAGGCAGGCTGGGGAGGGAGTGTTCAGAAGGGCTTGGGGTGACAGGAGCAGGAGCAATGGTTTGAAACTGGAGCAGGGCAGAGCTAGGTTGGGCACCAGGAGGAAGTTCTGCACAAGAGGTGGTGAGACACTGGCACAGGCTGCCCAGGGCTGTGGTTGAGGCTCCATCCCTGGAGAAATTCAGAGTCAAACTTCACGTGGCCCTGTGCAGCCTGCTCTAATTGGAGGTGTCCCTGCTGACTGCAGGGGGTTTGGACAAGATGCCCTTTGAGCTTCCCTTCCAACCTGATGCAATCTGTGAATCCTGACTTGGGCTGGTGGCACAGCACCGAGCCAGGTGCCCAGCCTCTCCAGGCTGCTGGAGGATGCTTCGTGGTGAGGTGCCAGTGATGCTCAACCAGCCTCTCCTTGGGCAAGCAGCCACGAGGCCACCCTTGGAGGGGAGGCTTTCCTTCTCCCTGCTCCTGTCCCCTCCTCCCCAAGTGAAGAAATCGAGGTCAGGGAGGGTCCCCGTGGCTGGTTTTGATCTGCTCATTGGCTGGGCGGCGCCGGCAGCCCTGCGCTCAGCCCCAGCTATTAATACACCGCCCAGGGCTGCGTCCCCATCCCGGCCCTGCACCAGCCTGCACAGAGTGTGGCTAAAAAAAGCAACCAGATCCCAGTGGCTGGGGCTCCTCCTCCTTATTTATAGCCCATCTTGCTTCGGTTGGGAAGGAGGGACCGGAGGAGTTCCTAGGGTCTCCCTCTATGGGGACAGGCTGGGAGAGCTGGGGCTGTTCAGCCTGGAGAAGAGAAGGCTCCAGGGATTCCTTGGAGCATCCTTCCAGTACCTGAAGGGGGCTACAGGAGAGCTGGGGAGGGACTTGTGCCAAGGGCTGGGAGTGACAGGATGAGAAGGAATGGGTTGGAGATTGAGACTGGAGATGAGGAAGAAATTCTTCAGAGGAAGGGTGAGGAGACCCTGGCACAGGTTGCCCAGGGAGGTTGTGGATGTGCCCTCCCTGGAGGTGTTCAAGGCCAGGCTGGATGAGACCTTGGGCAACCTGGGCTGGTGGGAGGTGTCCCTGCCCATGGCAGTCCCAGGGGTTGGGACTGGATGATCTTTATGGATGTACAAGTTGGATGAAAAGGTCCTGTCCCCTGTTTTAAAGCAGGGAAGTGCCCTGTGGAGCTGCTCCTGGGCATCTGGGCTGCTGCAAGTTCTGCCTTGGACCGTGCCCTTGAACATGGCACCTCTTGGTCTTTGGGCTGTGCAGGAATGCCTGGCACCAGGCTGCAGCTTGGGGTCTGGGTGAGGTGGGCTCAGGTTCCTCTCCTGCTGACTCTGGGAGTGGGGAGCAGCACTGAACCCAGCTCTCCTGCCCCTCTCCAAGGGGTGCTGCAGCTTTGTCATGGGAAGGGTTCTGCCCTCATCCCTGATGGGCAGCTGCAGCTGCTCTGGGTCTCTGATGGGGTACTGGGGTGCTGGCTGTGGCTCCAGCCTGGGGGCCATGAGGCTTTGCAGGGGAACTGGTGCTGCTTTGTGGTGCTTGGGTGGTTGTTGTTGCAGTGGGTGTGCTCAGGCCTGTGGGTGCTGAGGCATGGTCAGACCAGGTGCCCAAAGCCAGCTGGGGAAGCCTTGAGGGCTGCCCTGGGTACCCCTCCCTGCTCCCACAGCCCCCGACTGTCCCGGCTGGGTGTCTGTGATCCCTGATCCGTGTTGCCAGCAGGAGCACCAGCCTGTGAAGGTGGCTTTGTGCTTCCAGCTGATGCTCCCCTGCTTTACTCCGCCCTGCTGGGGAGGCCGGGGGCGAGGGGTGCCAGGGCGCGGGCGGTGCCCGCGGGGGATGGGCGATGCCCCTGGTAACCCTCCCGCCCCGGTGGCTCTGCTCTCTCCCCCTGCAGCACATGCTGAAGATGTTGGAACCAGCCTCTACTTTGTGAACGACTCCATCCAGCAGGTCACCTTCTCCAGCACAGTGGGGGTGGTGATCCCCTGCCCGGCCGCGGGGTCACCCAGCGCCGTCCTCCGGTGGTACCTGGCCACGGGCGACGACATCTACGATGTGCCCCACATCAGGCACGTCCATGCCAATGGGACTTTGCAGCTCTACCCCTTCTCGCCATCAGCCTTCAACAGCTTCATCCACGACAACGACTACTTCTGCACAGCTGAGAACTCGGCTGGCAAGATCAGGAGCCCCAACATCCGCGTCAAAGCAGGTAGGAGCCGCCCTGCCCCCGGGCGTGGGGCTGGCACCCGCCGCTGCCTCTGCCCTCTCTGCTCCTCTGCTGCTTGGCACACAGAGTACGCACACGGCTCGACTCCCTCCCCTGGCAACCTGCTGGTGTTGGGGTGGTGGATTTGGGCTGTTTTGAAGGGGAGCAGGCTGGTGGCATCTCTGCCAGGACCCAGTGCCCACTGCCTTGCTGGGGCTAAGGTGCTGCTCTGCCTGCACCTTGGGCTGCTCTGGCAGCCCTGGCACAAGGCACTGCCAATGGGTGTTGTTGCTGCCCGCCCAGGAGCAGGGCTGCTGTTGGAGGGCGTCAGTGGGTGCTGTGTGGGTGGAGAGCAGGAGGAGGGCAGGGGAATAGAATAGAATCAACCAGGCTGGAAGAGACCTTTGAGATCATCAAGTCCAACCTATCACCCAGCACCATCTAATCAACTCAACCATGGCACCAAGTGCCTCATCCAGGCTCTTCCTAAACACCTCCAGTGATGGTGACTCCATCACCTCCCTGGGCAGCACATTCCAATGGCCAATAACCCTTTCTATGAAGAACTTCTTCCTAACATCCAGCTTAAACTTCCCCTGGTGCAGCTTGAGACTGTGTCCTCTTGTTCTGGTGCTGGGTGCCTGCCTGGGAGAAGAGACCAACCCCCAGGTGGCTACAACCTCCCTTCAGGGAATTGTAGAGAGCAAGAAGGTCTCCCCTGAGCCTCCTCTTCTCCAGGCTAAGCAGCCCCAGCTCCCTCAGCCTCTCCTCATAGGGGTGCTGGGTAAGGAGGGCTGCCAATGCATCTTTGCCAAGCAGCATCCTGTCCCAGCTAAGACAGGTCTGCCTCAGGCTGCTTACTGCCTAGGAGAGGCCTGGGGTGGCCAGCAGGGAAGTGATGTGCAGCACGAGGGTCTCCAGTGAGTGCCTGGAGGCTGTGGTGAGGCTGCAGCCTGGCAGCAGGAGAGGTCCTCTCCTTTGAGCTGCTGTTACACAGGATGTTAGGGGTTGGAAAACACCTCTGGAGACCTTCAAGTCCAACCCCCAGTTCTAGAATCACAGAATTATCAGGGCTGGAAGGGACCTCAAGGCTCAGCCAGTTCCACCCCCCTTGCCATGGGCAGGGACACCTCGCACCACAGCAGGTTGCTCACAGCCACCTCCAGCCTGGCTGCAAACACCTCCAGGGATGAGGCTTCCACCACCTCCTGGGCAACCTGTGCCAGGCTCTCACCACCCTCATGGGGGAGAACTTCTTCCTGACTTCCAATCTCAATCTACCCACTTCTAGTTTTGCTCCATCACCCCCTGACCCCCAGCCACAGATGGGAGCTTCTCTTAGCTGCAGGAGGGGCAGGACCACATCTGGGTTTGTGTCCCACTTATGTCCTCTTCAAGCCTGTCCCTTCCCACCCAGCCTCAGCCTGCCAAGGCTTATTAAGCTAAAAAAAAAACACCAAAACACCAAAAAAAAAAAAAAAAAAAAAAAAAAAAAAGAGAGGAGGCCTGTGGCAAAGAGCCAAGTGCCAAAGCCATTGTAGTAAATTATTGACCAGGCTGAGGAGGGCCAACAGCCCAGGAACAGCTTCATTGTGTAACCTATTAAGTGTGAGGCTAGCAGAGGGAACACGACAGAAGTGACTACAGGGGTTTGTGGTTTAATGCCTTGTACTGCAGGGCAAATGAGTATTAACCCCCTCCCCGGGGGTCAATTATTTACCAGCACGCCCTGGTTACCCAGAAACCACAGCCTGGCACGCAGGGTGGCAGCAGATGGGCTGCAGGAACGCTGCTGCCCAGGCACCGCAGGCTGGGCTTCCCAGGGCAGCACCCTTTGCTCTGCCCTTGTCCTGGCTGGGATGGAGGGATCCATAGTGATGGGATGAGAGGGAATGGATTGAAGCTTGAGGAGGGCAGATTGAGCCTGGAGATGGGGAAGAAATTCTTCCCAGTGAGGGTGGGGAGACACTGGCACAGGTTGCCCAGGGAGGCTGTGGCTGCCTTCTCCCTGGAGGTGTTCAAGGCCAGGCTGGATGAGGCCTTGAGCAGCCTGGGCTGGCGGCAGGGGGTTGGAACTGGATTATCTTTAAGGTCCCTTCCAACCCAACCCATTCTATGAATCCCTGGTGCTGGTGGGACTCAGCTAAGAGCCCTTTGCTGGTGCAGCTAGCAGCAGCCATGGGTGCGTGGTGCTGGCCCACACATGGGGCACCCTGAGGGCCACCAGGGGATGGTTCCAGCTGTGGCAGCTTGAGCTGCTTCAGCTTTGTGGCATTTGGAGGAGGTTGTGAAACGTTCCCCTGCTTCTGTTCCCCCTGGTCAGTTGTGTCCCAGTTGCACTCCAGTGCTCTCTATGGCAAAGCACCAAGGGAAGGCAATGAGAGCTCTGTGAAGCAGACAAGTAAGTGCAGCTGGAAAGGGGAGGAATGGAGCAAACCTCTGGAAGCTTTGAAGGAGCTGTCGGTGAGCACAGGGAGCAGCGGACAAGGATTTGGAACTGGAGCAGGGCAGAGCTAGGTTGGGCACCAGGAGGAAGTTCTGCCCAGGGAGGCTGGGGAGACACTGGCACAGGCTGCCCAGGGAGGGGGGTTGAGGCTCCATCCCTGGAGCCATTGAGGCTCAGCCTGGCTGTGTCCCTGTGCAGCCTGCTCTGGCTGGAGCTGTCCCTGCTGCCTGCAGGATGCCCTCGGAGGGTCCCTCCCTGCCGGTCAGGTTCTGCCACCTCTGCAGCCAAGGGAAAGTTGTAAGCTGTGGCCGTAGGTCACCCTGGTGGGAATTACTCCCTGTGGCAGCCAGAGGCCAGGGTCAGAGCTGCTGGGCCAGCCCTGGTCAGCCTGCAGGAGGCTGGGCTGAGTGCTCCTCCTGCTCCCCACTGGCCTTTAAAGCCTGTGAATAAACCTCCTGCTCCGTGTGATTAAGGAGGCTTTTGCTGCCTGATCTGCTTTGTCTCTGGGGTCCCTTCCCGTGAGAGGCTTCTCCAGCGCTCTGCACCTTGGACTTCACATCTTCTGCTCACTGCTGGTCTGCTTGGGTGCACAGCTGGTGTGTGGAGCCCTGGGGTTCGAGGTGGAAGCAATGTCACCCTCTCCTGCTGGCACATTTGCAGGATGGGTGACCACTGGGTGCCTTCCTTTGGGGGCTGCTGAGGAGCTCTGCCTCAGGAGGGTTGTTGAGCTTCTCCTGCTCTGGCAGAAGGGTCTTGCTAGGTGAGGAAGGAAGGACCTGTCCTGGTCCTGCAGGGCACAGTTGTCACAGTAAGGAGGGACCTGCACTCCCTGAGGGTTAGACTCAGCCTCCAAGAGTTGGTGGTGTCTGCCTGTGCTGGGGTGGCTCTGCCTCATCTAGTGAGTGCTGCTGGAGCCTTGTGGCACTGGGGAGTCCTTGTCACCGGTCCAGGGAGCAGCATGGAGCTGTCAAAGGGATGTGCATCTCCCTGAGGAATCGGGCACATGTTGGGGACAGCTCACGGCTCTCACTGTAGTGTTGCTTGGAAAATTGTCCTCTGCTTCCCCAGAGATCCCTCTGGGGGGTCTGAGGGGCTGCCAGGCTCTGTCACAGGCTGTCCCTCCCAGCTGCATTTGCAGCAGGGGGATGATTATCTCCAAGGTGTGAGGTTGAGCATTGCAGCTCTGGTGTCCCTGTCCTGAAACCTGGCTGCTGCCAGCCTTTGCCTTAGCAGCTTTGATGACTCCTAAGCCAGCAGCCTGCCCTGGTGGCGAGCCCAGGCGACGCTGAGCGCCGTGGCAGGAGCTGGGGCAGATCCCCCGCTGCCCGCCCAGCCCAAGCCCGCGGTCGCCAGAGGAAAGCTGCTTCCTGCCCGAGTGTTTTGGGTGGCAGCAGCGTGCTGCCGGGTGGGTTGGTTTGTTTGGGAGCCGTGGGACTGAAGCAAAAGGCAGTGTGTTTCCCTGCAGCACTGTCAGGCTCCCAACCATCTGCTCTCTCCTCCACAGTTTTCAGGGAGCCGTACACCGTTCGGGTGGAGGACCAAAGGTCGATGCGTGGCAACGTGGCTGTTTTCAAGTGCCTCATCCCCTCTTCAGTGCAGGAATATGTTAGTGTTGTCTCCTGGGAGAAGGACACCGTCTCTATCATCCCAGGTAAGAGCAGCCTCCCTTCTCTTGGCGAAGCCTGGCCTGCTTTGGCTCTCCGTGTGGAACTCGCTGCCCTGGGAGGGCTTTTCTCGGCTTATCGTCTGCCCCGGTGCTGCCCAAGAAGGGCTTCTGGTGATGACCCTCTGGTGGTGTGAGCAGATCTGGCATGTTCAGGCTCTCCTTGGCGCTGTGGCTGGTCCTTTGGGTGCCTCTGGGCTCAGGGGTGTGTGGTATGGCGGCAGGTGTGCCCCAGCCTGGCTTCTCGGTGTGCCTGGCAGCAGGAGCGAAGCCTGCCCGGGCTGTGCGTGTCCCACTTGGAGCTGGTTGGTACTGATGTTGGTATTGCCAAGTACCAGGGCACAAAGGGAGGCTGCCAGGAGGATGGAGACTCCCTCCTGACCAGGAGTGCCATGGAGAAGACAAGGGGTGATGGGGACAAGGGACTGCTGGGGACATTCCCATTGGGCTCCAGAGGCAAATGTTCCCCCATGAGCACAGTTGGGCACTGGGATCACCTCCCAGGGGCAGCAGTGGAGTCCTCTGCACTGGTCAGGTTGCAGACTCAGCTTGGCAGGGTCCTGGGCAGCTCACTGCAGCTCTGCTGTCACCTGGACAGGTTGGAGCAATGATCCCTGGGGTCCTTCCAGCCTGGCACCCTGTGACTCTGCTGTGGGGGCAATGACCCAGAACCATTCCAGCTTCTGGAGGTCTGCACAAGTGCTGCAGACCCCTCTTCCCTGTGCCAGTGCCTGCCAGCTGCCTGACCCCGTGTCCCATGTGCCTGTGGGCAGGTGCTGGGCACAGCGTGGGGCCAGCGCTGTGTCCCTGTGTACCAGGATGACCTTTGGGCTCCCTCCTCAGAGCCTGTATTGATGGCAGCTCTGGCTGCCTGGCACAGCCTGTGTAAGCTAGTAGTAAAGTGATCAATAGCCACAGCCCCAGGGGGATCCAGAGAGAGTTAGAGGATTTTGCCCGAAGTGACTGCTCACAGCCTGGCTTCTGCTTGCAGGTCAGCAAGTCCCCAGGCTCCTCCAGGCCTTGGCATTGCTGCACTGGCAGCACCCTGGGGAGCAGGGGCTGGAGGGCAGATGGTACCAGGTGTTGGGGGGCAGATGCCACCAGGAGCAGGGCACAAGCCTGGCACTGTCTGGGGCAGCACTGAGGGAGTGTGAGAGGTGATTTGCTGCAATCCCTCCTGCAGGGGTGTGTTGCTCTGAAGGAGCTGGAGGAGCAGAGTGCCTCACCTGGAGGGGGGCAGGGGGCCCTGAGGCTCTGCTGGCTCTTGCTGGCAGCCTGCTCCTCCTGAGCTCAGCTCACCTGCTGACTCAGCACTGCCCGTGTGCTGGGAGGTGGGCAAAGGGAAGCTGAGCTCTGGGGCTGTGAGGCATCAGCAGGGTCTGCATGCAGCCCCCTGCACAGCAGGGCACCTGGGTGAGTGACTGCCCAGGGAGCACATCCACCTCTCCTGACCAAGGCCATGCCCTGGCTGGCACAGAGCCTGTCACAGTTGGCAGCACCAGGGCCAGGAGTCAGCTGCCTGCCCATGGTCAGGACCTGAGTGTGCAGAGCTTCTCCTCCCCAGCACTGACTCCTTCCTGACAGGCTTGGGATGAGATCCAACAGGGAACTCTTCACCTGGAGGACGTGGTCAGCCCTGGCTGGGTGTTCAGCCAGGAGTTCTCCCTGAGCAGCAGCCAGCCCATGCCCACAGCAGCCTCTTGCCCAGACAGGGCACCCCCATGGCAGTGTGGCTGGATCCAGCTGATCTTTAGGGTCCCTTCCAAATTCTCTTGCTGAAGAATGTCCACATTTGTCCATGGCAGTTCCACACATTCCATGCACACCTCCAGGGACAGTGTGGCCAACAGGGCAAGGGAGGGGATTCTCCCCTCCACTCAGCCCTGGTGAGACCCCACCTGGAGCACTGTCTCCAGTTCTGGAGCCCCTATTACAAGAGGGATCTGGAGGTGCTGGAAGGTGTCCAGAGAAGGGCCATGAGGATGAGCAGAGGGCTGGAGCATCTCTCCTGTGAGGACAGACTGAAGGAGTTGGGGCTGTTCAGTCTGGAGAAGAGAAGGCTCAGGGGTGACCTCATTGTGGCCTTCCAGTATCTGAAGGGGCTACAGGAAGGCTGGGGAGGGACTTCTCAGGATCTCAGGGAGTGATAGGACTAGGGGGAATGGAATGAAGCTGGAGGTGGGGAGATTCAGGCTGGACATGAGGAGGAAGTTCTTCCCCATGAGAGTGGTGAAGCCCTGGAATGGGTTGTCCAGGGAGGTGGTTGAGGCCCCGTCCCTGGAGGTGTTTAAGCCCAGGCTGGATGAGGCTCTGGCCAGCCTGATCTAGTGTGGGGTGTCCCTGCCCATGGCAGGGGTTGGAACTGGATGATCCTTGTGGTCCCTTCCAGCCCTGACTGATTCTGTGATACTACTATGACTCCACCACCACGAACTTGTGTAAGGAGCTTCTGGGGTGTTTGGGAATGCTATGGGAATGTCCCATTCTCAGCAGGGGAGAAAGCTCTGGGTGGTCCAGGGGCCCTGTTCCAAAGGTCCTGCAGTGCTCCCCGGGCTGTGGTGGGCACTCAGGGTGGTGAGGCAGGGGTGGAGTGGTGCCCATGCCCCTCTGGGGAGCGGGGCCGCTCTCTCCCCCCCGGGGCCGCTCTCTCCCCCCCCCCCCGGGGCTGCCCTCCCCCAGCAGGGTTCTGCAGTTGGCTCTGGCAGTGGATTTGTGGTTTTTTTTTTTTTTTTTCATTTTAATATGATGATTTAATTAGGGTGGAACGATTTTAACATTCTAAAGCAATAATTACCCTAAAGACAGAACATATAAATTGTGTTACAGTGCAGAGTCAACACAAGCAAACATCCTCTGCCGTTGGATTGCAAACAGAGGATCTGCCTGAGGCTCCTTTTCTCGTGTGTGTGCCTTGTTGCTGCTGTCAGAGCCCGAAGTGCCTTTGCTGGTCCCAAAGCCGTGGTCATTTCTCAGCCTCTGCCGAGCCGTTGCTCCTGTCCCAGCGCTGAGCCAGGCAGGGGAGGAAGGGGAGGTCCCTGCTGCTCACAGCGAGCAGCGTGAGGGTTGAGCAGGCTGAAGCGTGGTCCCTCCAGCCACCGAGATGAGCTGCTGGAGCGGTGCTCACCCAGATGTGCACACACAGCTGCCTGGCTCTGCTCCTTCTGGGGAGAAGTGCTGTGGAGGTGCCAGAGCTCCCTCAGAAGCAGGGCTGGCTGCGTACCACACTGCTCTTTCCTAACCCCAGTGTGCCAAACTCACTGCTTTTCCTGAAGCTCCCCCCAGTGCTTCCCCTAGAAGCTGGGGAATCTTCCCAGCGAGTCCTGGTGCAGCGTGACGAGCAGTCCTCAGCTGCAGGAGCAGGAAAAGCCTCCATCCACACCTCTCCATGGCACTAAACTCTTCTGAAGAGACTCTTCTCCCAGGAAACCCCTGCCCTCCGCAGCCCCCCTGCCCTCCGCAGCCCCCCTGCCCTCCGCAGCCCCCCTGCCCTCCGCAGCCCCCTGCCCTCCGCAGCCCCCCTGCCCTCCGCAGCCCCCCTGCCCTCCGCAGCCCCCCTGCCCTCCGCAGCCCCCTGCCCTCCGCAGCCCCCTGCCCTCCGCAGCCCCCCTGCCCTCCGCAGCCCCCTGCCCTCCGCAGCCCCCCTGCCCTCCGCAGCCCCCCTGCCCTCCGCAGCCCCCCTGCCCTCCGCAGCCCCCCTGCCCTCCGCAGCCCCCTGCCCTCCGCAGCCCCCCTGCCCTCCGCAGCCCCCCTGCCCTCCGCAGCCCCCCTGCCCTCCGCAGCCCCCCTGCCCTCCGCAGCCCTCCGCAGCCCCCTGCCCTCCGCAGCCCTCCGCAGCCCCCCGCAGCCCCCCTGCCCCCCACAGCCCCCCTGCCCCCCGCAGCCCCCCTGCCCCCGCAGCCCTCCGCAGCCCCCCGCAGCCCCCCCCTGCCCCCCGCAGCCCCCCTGCCCCCCGCAGCCCCCCTGCCCCCCGCAGCCCCCTGCCCCCCGCAGCCCCCCTGCCCTCCGCAGCCCCCCTGCCCTCCGCAGCCCCCCTGCTTTCTCCTCCATAAAGTGGAATACTTCGTAGCTCAGATTTTGGGGGAGGGAGCATTGGCCCCCTCAGGAGCTCCATGTGTGGCCTGGGCAGCCCCTTGGTGAGGTTTTGCTGTTTTCTTGGTGGGCAGTGTTGGGGTTAGAGAGCTCTGAGTTGTGTCTGGGGCTGCTGCTGCTCTTGCCAGCCCAGGAGCGCTCCTCTTGCTTCTTTCCATCAGAGCCCCTGGCCAGGGGGTCTTTGTAGGGGCACATGGTGGGGCTGCTCAAGGAGGTGATAGGAATTGTTTGGGTTGGAAAAGACCTCTGGGATCATTGAGTCCAACCTTCAACCCAGCACCACCATGGCCCCAAGTGCCATGGCCACACATTTCTTGGACCCCTCCAGGGCTGGGGACTCCACCAGCTCCCTGGGCAGCCTGTGCCAGTCCCTGACCACTCTGGCAGCAAAGGAAATTTTCCTCAGCTCCAACCTAAGCCTCCCTGGCACAATTTCAGGCCATTTCCTCTCCTTCTATCACCAGAGACTAGGGAGAAGAGCCCAACCCCCACCTGGCTGCAGCCTCCTCTCAGGGAGCTGCAGAGAGCAACGAGGTCTCCCTCAGCCTCCACTTCTCCAGGCTGAACACCCCCAGCTCCCTCAGCTGCTCCTCCCCAGCCCTGTCCTCCAGACCTTTCCCCAGCTTTGCTGCCCTTCTCTGGACACCCTCCAGCCCCTCAAAGATCATAAAATCCCAGAGTGGCTCTGGCTGGAAGGGCCCTTAGAGATCATCTCCTCCAACCTCCCCACCAGGTGCAGCTGCCAGCGCTCAGAGTTCTCGAAGCCCGCTCAGGGAGCGCTCTGCCTGCTCTCTGTCTCTGCAGGGCCAGGCTGCAGGAGGGGCTTTGGGTGGCGAGTTGCATCATTTGGTTTCTTGGCAAGATGGTAACTTACCCTGGAATCAGAGGTAAATCCTTGATGGGAGGCTGCCCTGCCCATGAATCACCGTTAGTGCGGCCGGGCTCCGCGCCTCGCCGTGCCGGGAGCCTGGAGATGTGTGTTTAGCAGAGTCAGGGGTTGTGCAGAAATTACAGGCTTCTCAAAAACCCATTTGCTTGGTGTTGGTTTGGGCTGTTTTTCCCCCCTATCTTTTTTTTTTTTTCTTTGCTGGTAGCTCTCAGCAGAAGCAATCTTGCTCCTGGTTCCCAAGGCTGGCTGCGAACGTGCAGCCCGGCTCGCCGGAGCGGCGCTGGCACGGGCAGGGGCTGTGCAGAGCACGCCTGGCAGCCAGGTTGTGACTGCAAACCCTGCTGCTGCTGTTTGATCTCTCTGAGTGGGGGCAGGAATGGCAGCAGGAGGATTGGAATGGGCTGCCCAGGGCATCACAGAATGTTAGGGGCTGGAAGGGACCTTGAAAGATGATGTAGGAGGTGGTGGGGCTGAGGTCCCTGGAGGTGTTCAAGGAAGGACTGGAGGAGGCACTTGGTGCCATGGTCTGGTTGATCGGTTAGAGCTGGGTGATCAGTTGGACCTCATGATCTTGGAGATCTCTTCCAACCTGGCTGGTTCTGTGTTTTCAGACCCCTCTGCCTTGGCTGTCAGGAAAGAGGGAGCAATTCCTGCTGTGAAGTGGCTTGTTGGGGGTCAGGGGAGCACTGCTCGGCTTGCCATGGAGCCAGAGAATCTGCTGCTCCTGCCAGCCCAGGAGCACTCCTCTGGCCTGAGATCAGCCAGCCCAAACAGCCCCCTGACACCACCATGGCCACTAAACCACGTCCCCAAGTGCCATGGCCACATAGCTCTTGAGCCCCTCCAGGGATGGTCCTTTCCCTGGGGAGCAAAACAGAGAGTTTGCCAAAAGGGTGGAACTGACCCAAAATGGAGTTCTGGGGAGCTGAAGGTGTTTCTTGTGGATGTTCTTGAAGCTTTAAGGCGTTCAGGAACTGTCCAACCTCACCTGTTTGTGGTGGCTCAGCTATGAGCTGAGTTTGTCCTTCCTGCCCCAGCCCCTGTGGTGCCCAAGGCTGCTCACAGGATTGTGAAACTCCTCTCAGCAGCTGTTTAGAGAGATGGGAAATGAACCTGCAGCAGCCTTCCTGTGGTCAAGTGTGGCCATCCAGGGCTCTCCTCCCAGCCCCTGCCTCCTCCTGCTGCGTTTTCCTCTGGAATCTGAGAGGTCTGAGGAGCACAAATTCCAGCACCATGCCCCTCCGGCTGTGGTGAGCCTGGGGAGCAGTGTGAGGCTGCCAGCAGTGAACCACCCAGCCAGGGCAGCCTGCTCTAGCTGGAGGTGTCCCTGCTGCCTGCAGAGGGGTTGGGCACGATGCCCTTGGAGGGTCCCTCCCAACCCAATGCACTCTGTGAAGCTCTGTGACCTGGTGGTGCTGCGTGCTGGGAGGGACAATCCAAGGGGCAGAAGAGCCAGGACCTGGATAATTCAGCATTGTCCTGGTGTCAATAGGCTGCTGCTGGGGGACATCAGTGCCCTGATACTGGAGGAGGAAAGCTGGAAGCTGGGATGGAGGAAACACGGTGAGGCAAAAGGCAGCAGCTCTGGTTTGTGTGTTTGTCACACGTCGAGGGGGCTTGGGGACAGAAGTTGCTGAGGAGCTTGAGCAGCCCTTAGCCTTTTGGTTCGGTGCTGCCTGAATGCAGAGTGGTGCTGGCTGGTTCGGAGCAAGGTGCCTGGCAGCAGGCAGCCCACGGTTCAGAGCGTGCCAGGCGTGAGGTACCCTCTGCCGTGTCCCCAGTGCCACCCGCGGCAGGACACCAGGCTGGTGGCTGCCCTGACCTTCCCGGCGCGCTGGGGGAGAGGAGGGCGCCCAAGGCTGCCTCTGCCTCCTGTGCAGAGCGATGTGGACGGGCAGCTCCAGCGGGAGAGCTGTGCCCACCGGGCAGAAGGTGGCAGGGACCTGTCCTTTCCGCCGCGCGTGTGGCTCCGCCGGGGCCGGGCTGCGGCGCAGCAGGCAGCAGCCTGATGTGATGCGAGGCAGCGCTGTCCGACCCCGCGCTCTCTGCGGGTGCCGCAAAACCTTCTCCTCCGCCGGTCCCGAGATCTCTTGAGGTGTCCTGGCTTCTCCCCCACCACCACCACCCCTTGCCACCCTCTCTGGCTGTGACATGTGCCCAGACCTGTTACAGAGGGAAGTAGCTCCAGGCGTTATTCTCACCAAGTGGGGTGAGATTCTGTCTGAAATCATTTCATCCTTCCCCAGAGACTTGGCGTGAATTTTATCTAATCGCCATGGCAACAGATAAAAAAAGGTGTGAGCACATCTCCTTTTGCTGTGATAATTCAGATTTATATATTCAGATCAGATTGGAGTTAGAGATTTTTTAAAGGGAGCAGATGCAGCAGAAGGTGTGACTGCAAATAATGTGGCGAGAACGTTTTGATGATCCTGCCCTTTAAGAGGGGAGAGGGAGAGAGAGAGAGAGAGAGCTTTTTCCTGCAGGTTTTTTTGGAATATAATTATTCCATCAAATCCACTTTAACAAGGGCTCATTACAGCCCTGATAATGCAGAGTCACGATGGAGACAATCTCACACACGCATGCACACACGCAGCCAGCCGGGGACCGCGGCCAGCAAGGACGGCGCTGGTGAGCAGCGTGGTGCCAGTGCCCCGCTCGCTGCTGGTGCCCCGTAGGGCAGGGCCGGGCCGGGCCAGCTGGCCTGGGCCCACAGGGCACCGCGGTGGCCTTCCCATGGCTGGGGAGATGCTCACGGGCAGCTCTTTGGGTGCCTGGATCCTGGGAGCCCTGCGCCAGCAGGAAGAGGGAGGCACGGTGAGAGTGGTGGAATCCTGGCATAGGTTGCCCAGGGATGTGGTTGAGGTCCCATCCAAGATCAGACCTGATGTGGCCCTGGGCAGCCTGCCCTAGTTGGAGATGTCCCTGCTGGCTGCAGGATGGGTGGACAAGATGCCCTTTCAGGGTCCCTTCTGACCTGATGCAGTCTGTGAAGCTGTGAACCAAGCAGGTGGGACGGAGGGTCAGGAGCTGTAGGTTTCCAGCAGCCCCTGCCCTGGGTGCAGTCCTGGCTCCTTTCTCCTGGTGCAAGGTGTCTCCTTTGCAGGCTCCAGGGCTGCTGGCCGTGAGGGACTGCCTGAAGGTGAGCTTGAGGCATCCTGACCCGGTGTGGTTTGCTGCTCTGCTCTCCTGCTGCAGCTTCTGCAGGAGGGGGATGCTCCATCTGGGGCACCTTTGGCTGTGTCCTCTGTGGGCTAGAGGAGGAAGACTGTGGAGAGTTTTGAGGAAAGAAGAGTTGCTGTTGATCCACCACGTGGCATCCCAGGCCTGTGTGGTGTCCTTGCCCCTGTTCCAAGCTCTCTGGGATGGTTGAGCATGAGCCAAACAGGGCACACCAAGGCATGGGGTACAGAAGGGAAGCTCCTCTTGGAGCTGCCATCTCTGTGTACCTGCAAGTGCAGGACTTCGGCCACCTTGAGGAGCAGCTGTGACCCAGAGGAGGGTCAAAACAGCACACAGAGGGATGGATGGGAGCAGAGGCAGGTGGGCTGTAAATGTCTGCCTGGTGCCTAATGCAGACCTGGCAAGAGGCTTGTTTCCTGTATTGCACAGCTGGCCCCGTAGCTGCCTGAGCTGCTGGAGGCTCAGGAACTGCAGACTGTGGGGTTGTAAGACACTGGGCAGAAGTTAGGAACAAGAGGAGACTCCTCTGGAGCTTTGGCAGGGTGCAGGGAAGGGGAGTGACCCATGCAGGAGGGGTTCAGAAGGGCTGGTTGACCTCCTGAGCCAGCTGGGCTTGCCTGGGGAGCCTGGAGACCCTGGGGCTCGCATCACCAAGAGGATTCTCTGCTGAGACTCAGCCCTTGGGGAAGGTTACAGGCCCAGCTCGTGCTGGAGCTGAGCTGCATGATGAGGTCTGCTGCTCCACGTGTCTGCTGCTCCTTGCTGCCAGCACCACCGAGCGCAGGGGACAGCTCCTGCTGAGTTAGAAGGGCCGTGGTGGTCTTGTCCCCTGCACACAAGGCATTTGCTAAACTGAAAGGTTTTGTGCCTCTCCAAGACCTCCCTGCTGCAGGGCAGGTGACATCCTCTGGGCTGGGAGTCCCTGTGGGCACTGGAGCAGCTCAGGCTGGCGCTGTTGTGCCCGCTCTGTGTGCATGCTGGGCACAGGGGCTGCAGCCCATGCTCAGCCGTGGGCCACCCCTTGCCTAAGGGACCCTTGGGAGCCACTTCCTCTGCCTGGAGCACTCTTGCAGGGCTGCCACCAGCTCGATGGGCTTGGAAAGCACCAAATCCCCCTTGGAAAAGCCCAAGAGGTGGATCTGGAGGGAGAGGCTTCCCTTCAGCAGCTGTTTGCTGGCACATTGAGCTTCTGCTCCCTGCCCCAGATCTTGTTGCTTTTATACTCTCCCATTTAATTGCCACCTACCAGAGTGCAGGCCGCGCTGGCTCTGCTCCTGCTGTCCCCTGGTGTCCCCAGGGGAGCTCCCCACAGGGAGTTGTGGCTGCCAGGGCAGCCTGGCAGTGATGGCTGCAGCAAAGCCAAGTGATGTGGGAACAGGTACAGGGCAAAACTTCTTTGCTAGCCACAGGTTTTCATGAGCTTGAGCCACCTGCCCTTGGGGCCTCCTGATGGGCAGTCGAGGGACAGGGGACTAGCACTGAAGCCACAGCTGCTTTGTGCCATCGCTGCCCCGGTGCCCCCTGGGGAGGCTGGCACCTATGTGCCCAGCTTCCCCTGAGCAGGCAGCAGGGCTGGGGTGCCTGCCCGTGGGGAGGGGGGGGTGGGGTGTTGATGGGGAGGGAGTGCACCCCCTCCCCCCGGCGTGCCCCGGCGCACACAGGCAGATGCAGGAACAATGGGGGTCGTTATTGCTGCGGCGGTGGCAGCGGCAGCGATGCCAGCTCGCTCACACAGACAGCTTTATTCCATCTCCTCTGCTTTTCAAAGCCTCTTTCATTTTGTATGAGCAGACAGATGTGAAGGGCTGCAGGCTGATAAATTCTGCTGCCTCCTGAAAGGAGAGGGTGAGGTTTTTGTTGTGGTTGCTTCTCCCTTCCTCCCTCCCCAGCCCCGCTCCCAGCAGCCACCCTCCCGGCAGAGGATGCTCCCTGCTCCGGGCGTGGGACGCTGCCCGGTGCCCACCTGGCTGGGCAACGAGGGCCGCGGTGCCGGCCTGAACATCCGCAGGGACAGCAGGGCCGGGCTTCGGCGGGCGCCCTGGGCTGTGCTGGTGGTGGGCACCTGGTGAGCAGAGCGGTGCCGATGCCTCCCCCAGAAGGGATCCGCAGAGGCAGCTCCGCTCGCTCCGAGCCGCGGCCGAGCGTGTGCTGGGAGGAGCTGGAGGAGCAAGGGCTCTGCATGGGCTCCCAACCCAAACCCTGCTGCCCGTACCTGCACCGAGCCACTGGGGCTGCTGGCACGGGGTCACTGCCAGCTGGGGAGCTGCTGAGGGCTGTGCCAGCTGCCAGCACCAGGCACGGAGAGCAAAGCAACCTTTGGGGAGTGCTGGGGGCAGCACCCGCCGGGTGCCGTGCCACTGCTCCAGAGCCCGCCTGACCCTGGGGCTTGGGTGGCCCCTGGGGGATGGTGCCGGTGGGGAGGTGGTCCCCTGCACAGCTCCCCTTCCTCTTCTCCTCCTCCTCCTCTGCTGCCGAGAGCTGGAGTTTAAAAATAAAACCTCTCCATCTTTAATTGCAGTTTAAATAACTGCTTCATTTTTATTTAAATGTGGCTCTGTAAGGCTCGGAGAACAATTAGGAGAAAATACAGGGAGGGCACTGCTCTGGTGCCTGTGCTCAAGCATGTAATTATTGAGGCTCTTTTCTTGTTGTTGTTGTGCTGATGTTTTGCCAAATCTGGAAAAAGATCTGATTGTTCCCCTCGGGTTAGTCACTCACCCCAGCCCCCGAGCAGCAGCCCCTAGCTGCTGTCCCCGTGCCTGGCAGCTCCTCGGATCCGTGCACTTGTGGGTTCAGGTTGGGTCTCAGGAAACATTTCTCGCCCCGAAAGGGTTCTCGAGGATCAGAATGGGCTGCTCGGGGCACTGGTGGGGTTGTCAGCCCTGGAGGTGTGTGAGCAGCGTCGGGAGCTGGTGCTCAGGGAGGTGGTTTAGTGGTGGCCCTGCAGTGCTGGGCTGAGGGTTGGACTGGATGAGCTTGGAGGTCTCTTCCAAAGAGATGTATTCTGTGATTCCATGATGGAATGGAAGGGACCTCAAAGATCATCCAGTTCCAACCCCTGCTATGGGCAGGGACACCTCCCACCAGCCCAGGTTGCTCAAGGCCTCATCCAGCCTGGCCTTGAACACCTCCAGGGCAGGGACAGCCACAGTCTCCCTGGGCAGCCTGTGCCAGCATCTCCCCACCCTCACTGGGAAGAACTTCTTTGCAGTTTGCACTCCAGGGAGTGGTGAGCTGCCTCCTGCCACCCCAGGGCTGTCAGCAGGGGCTTAGCACCTCCTGGGGACCACACTGCTTGGGGCTGTTGGATGCCTCTTCGGCCCCTTCTGAAGGTTTTTGGACCCGTGAACAGTGCTGGGGGCTTGCTGGGGTGGCTCTTTCTTGTCGATGGATGATGTTAAAAGGCTAATCAGTGGCTTGGGGGTGGGAGAGTGTCGGGTGAGATCTCTGCGAGGCTCTGAATGATCCTCTAAAGAGTGCTGGGCTGCCTTCTGCCCGCCCAGGGCTGTCTGCTGGGGCTTGCCATCTCTCGGGAGCCAGGCTGTTGGATGCACCCTCAGCCCCTCCTGGAGGCTTTGGGATCCCGGGACCCATGCTGGGGGCTGAGGCTCGGAGCTTTGTTGTTGATGGATGGTGTTAAAAGGCCAATCAATGACTCGGGGGCGTAGGGTGAGATCTCCACAAGGCTCCGAATGACCCAGAGCCCTGGCTCAGAAGCGAGCCAGCCATTCAGGAGCATAAATCTCATTGAGAGTCGATAGGGATTAGGCTCCTAAGTGCCCGACATAGCTAAAGTGCTTCTGAAAATGTTGCTTGTTAGAGGGCCGCGGAGGAAGCTGCATGTGGCCTGGCAGGGGCTCTAAGCTTATCAGTCAAAGGTGCTTTACTTGGTGACAGAAGCCACTTGTGGTAAACAAGCTGCTGGCCCCTTGGACTCCTGGCAATCTTTTAACCATTTATTAAGAAGCAGAGGAGGAACTCTGCTCGCAGAGGCTGAAACAGCCTTTGATAGGGAGAGCGTGGCAGAGATCCTTTTTGGTTTTCTCTTTTCTTTTCCATTCTTTTTAATTTTCCCCTTTTTTTTTTCCCTCCCCTCCCAGATGGCAGCACTGCCAAAAGCAGGCGCTGAAGAAAACATTCATCACAAACATTCCTTCCTTTCAGGGAGAAAATTGACGTTTACAGCCCAGACGAATTTGGGACTCATTTAGCTTTGCCTCCCCGGCTCCCGGCTCCGGGGAGAGGTCACCTCTGCCTGCCCCTCCGAGGGCCAGGCACCAGGGCTATTTTTAACCTGGAAGCTGAGATTCCTGTGTCACCACACGGCAGGGAGAAGTGGGACGAGCAGGAAGGGCTGGGCAGGACCCCACCAGATAGCTAGGGTGAGGGGGGGGTGTCGCTCTGGCTGGCCGCACTGCCGAGGCTCCAGCCTTTCCCTCTCCTCCTGCCTTACACCTTTCTGCCTGGTGCCACTCTGGTGGTCCTGGAGCTGTCCTGGGCACTGGGCAGGACACCTCTGCCCCCTCTCTAACACCCTTCCCCCCTTAAAAAGCCAAAATTCCCTCTGGTGGGAGCAATTCGTTGGCAGCTCATCTGGCAGCTCATCTCCATCGCGTCTGAAGGCTGCACCACGCTGGGTCTCAGCCTTGTTGTGTTTTCTCTGGAGCAGTATCTTTTATCCCTGCCTTTGCAGAGCCTCTCTTGCCTCTTCTGGGGCTCTCTCCACCCAAAGCAGCTCTGAAGCTGTCAATCCTGGTGGCCGAGCCGTGCCCGCTGTTTGCCTGTCCCAAGCAGCTGCTTCCCTGCCTGCTCAGCTGCTGGCACCACCCCCCAGCCTCCCCCCGCTGCCTGGCATCCCATCCCGGGGTACCCAGTGCAGGCAGTGCCCGGCTTAGGCTCACACAGGAGATGTTTCTCTCGGTGCCCAGTGCTGGGCACTGCCTGCAGGGCTGTAGGTGCCATCCTGGCACCAGGCAAGCAAATCATAGAATGGTTTGGGTTGGAAGGGACCCCAAAGATCATCCAGTGCCAACCCCCTGCCAGGGGCAGGGACACCTCCCCCACCAGCCCAGGCTGCTCAAGGCCTCATCCAGCCTGGCCTGGAACACCTCCAGGAGGGCACATCCACAGCCTCCCTGGGCAGCCTGTCCCAGTGTCTAGCAGGTTGCTCAGAGCCCCCTGCAACCCAGCCTGGAATGCTGCCAGGGATGGAGCTCTTAGCACCTCTCTGGACAACCTGTGTCAGACCTGACAGTGATCAAAACAAGGATTATTGTCCCCAGGGTTCAACTGAGCAACCCGAGCTAGTTAGGGCCGCTGCTGGGGGCAGGGGGCTGCCGCTGCTGGGGGCAGGGGGCTGCTTCTGCTGCTGCTGGGGGCAGGGCTGTTACTCCCCAGCTCAGTGGTGTTCCAGCCTGGGGCAGCCCTTCCCAAGCGTTCTCTGGCTGAGCATCGCTCCTGCCCCTCGAGCGCTGCGGATCTGAGAGTCTCCCTCCCAGAAGCTGTTCAAAACTCCCCTGGGCTTCTCTTTCCCGGCAGGGAAGAGTCCTCTGGAGGTTGCATTTTCGTTCTAGTGGAGCCCAGATTTGCCCCAGTGCCCATCTCCACCCTGCTGGTGGAGCAGCTTGCGGTGCCAGCGCCCTGTGAAGTGTGAACGGCTGAGTTTCCTCTTTATTTAGCCACAATGTATGATACAAAGGAGCTAAAAATGATGAATTGGAGCTAATGCTGCTGCCTGCTGCAGATAAGGCTGTAATTATTTGTTTGGGCAGCTTTAAATCAACACCCAAAGCCGGGTGGAAAACAAAGGAGTCAGCTCAACCTCAGCATGTGGGTCTCAGGGGCTGGCTGACCAAGAGTGAACCTCAGGCTGTTGAGATCTCTGCCTTTGTGGGTGGGCAGAGCAGGTCACTCCTGTGCCAGGCTTCGTGTGCTGCCCACAGACCTGCCCAGCACTCTGCCTGGGGAGAGCTGAGCCTCCTCAGAGCTTTCTGG
This sequence comes from Picus viridis, assembly GCA_033816785.1. Lineage (NCBI taxonomy): Eukaryota > Metazoa > Chordata > Aves > Piciformes > Picidae > Picus > Picus viridis. Next base: position 1,109,146 of record CM066601.1, on the reverse strand, counting down.
CAGGGTTTGGCTGCTCTCTGCTGCCTCAGCCTTGGCATTTCGCTGCTTGTGGTACCAGGAGTGCTGCAGGGAGGATGTCACCACCCTGCCCACCCCGGAGAGCTGGTTTGGTCTCCTGCCTGAGCCCAGTCCTGGCTCAATAGGAGACTCGTAGAACCACAGAATGGGTTGGGTTGGAAGGGACCTTAAAGATCATCCAGTTCCAAGCCCCTGCCCCTGCTGAAGCCATGGATCTCCGCTTTCAGGTTCATTCTGTTTGTTTTGCTTCAGTTTAATTAAGAGGTGGATGGGAGCCTGTGGAGCCCTGACCTCTCCTGCAGGCACCATAAATCAGCTCCTGTGCTGCAAGTGGGGACTGGGCACAGGCCTGGCAGCTGTGCTGGGTGAGGGCAGCTCTGGGGGCTGGAAAGGCCTGGGGTGAGTGGCAGACAAACAATTCTATGCTCCCTCGAGCAGCTCCAGCACTCCACATTTTCTTTCCCCCTTCAGGACAGGGGTTCAGCACCCCTGGCTGCAGCCCTTAGCCATGGCTCCCCTAGGACTCATTGAGCTATTTGTGTTGGAACGCTGGTACAGGCTGCCCAGGGAGGTGGTTGAGGACCCATCCCTGGAGATACTCAAGGTAAGGCTTGAGGAGGCCCTGGGCAGCCTGCTCTCGTTGGGGATGTCCCTGCTGACTGTGGGGAGGTTGGTCTGGATGACCTTTGGAGGTCCCTTCCGGCCTGGACCATTCTGTGAAACGACCTACAAGGTCCTTGAATCCTTGGTCAAGCCAAAGCTGTTGTGCTGAACTCTTCCAAGCACAGCTCAGTGTGGGCTTTCTTCCCCATCCCAGCTTCCACTGCAGCCCTTCCTCCTGCAGAAAGGTGCTTGAGGGAGGGGAGGAGGCGCTGAGGAGAGAGGCTTGGTGAATCCCAGGCCCAGAGGGAGGTTGTGTGGTGGAGGAAAAGCTTTTGGTTGGTGGTTTTTCCCCCCCCCTCCTCTTTCCTCCTGCTTTCCCAGCACCGTGTTTCTGCTTGGATGCAAAAGGGGCAAACCACCCTCAGTACCCATCGCTGCCGCTGGGGAAGGGCTTTTTTCATCTCCTTTCTGGCTTCTAGTGCAAAAAAACCCTCTAAAAGCGTCAGCATTAAAGCAATTTTCCCTGAGTAATATAGCAAGAGGTCTACAAAAGCTCTGCAACATTTGATGATAGTTTGCCATCTTCAGCTGGAGATAATGATGTTAACAAATGTAAAGGGAGTAATGAGTGGAGACTCAAAAAGCAGCTTTTGTTTAATTTTCTGGTTTTGTGATGCAAATGAGTTGGGGAATAAAGAAGGAGAGGAGAGGGAGGGGGGAGAGAAGAATGAAAACTTCGTTTGAAATGAGTCTTAATCCTCGAAGCCAAGCTGGAGGGGTAGGAAGGAAGGAAGGAAGGAAGGAAGGAAGGAGGAAAGGGGATGGGCAAGCCCTGGGCTGTGGCTGAGGGAGGTTAGAGGTGGGAAACCTGGCAGTGCCAGGGTTTGGGTGGGCAGGGAGCTGTGCTGGGGAAGGCTGGGCACTGCCAGGCAGCTGGGCAGGTCTGTTGGCATTGATGGTCCTCAGCAATGGAGGGAAAAAATCTGTGTGGGATTGCTGGGATCAGTCCTATCCCCCAGGAAGAGAGGATCATAGACTGAGCAGAGGGTGGGAACTGGAAGGGAAGCCTGGAGATCACCCAGTCTGAGGGCAGGGCACACAGAACACATCCAGGAGGGGCTGGAAAGGCTCCAGAGCAGGAGACTCCACAACCTCTCTGGGCAGCCTGCTCCAGGGCTCCAGCAGCCTCACACCAAGGAAGTTTCTCCTCATGCTGAGGTGGAACCTCCTGGGTTCCAGTTTGTGTCCCCTGCCCCTTTTCCTAGCACAGGACACCGCAAAGAGCCTGGCCCCTGCTGCTTGCCCCCCACCCCTCAGGTGTTTATAAACATTGATCAGATCCCCTCTGGGGCTGCTCTTCTGATGCCAAACAGCCCCAGGGCTCTCAGCCCTTCCTCCTCAGACAGATGTTCCAGCACCTTCATCATCTTCATAGCCCCCATTGGACACTCTTTGGTATTTCTCTGTCCCTCTGCAACTGGGGAGCACAGGGCTGGGCACAATCCTGCAGCTGTGGTCTCAGCAGGGCAGAGGGAAGGGAGGATTCAGCAGCCCAGCTCCTCAGGGGCAAGGCTGTGGGGCTCCCTGCTGCCTCCTGGCACAGCTGCTTCGAGGCAGAGGAGAATCCCTTCCCCTTGCCCCTGAGGGGCTGCAAGTGCCACGTGCAGTGTTTCTGCAGCACCTTCCGCTCCAGACTGCTGCCAGCCGAGTTCACCCTCCTGACAGCCCAGCAACTGCCTCTCCCCATCAGGAGGAGTGGATTTGCTTTATTTAGATTGACTCCCAGCCAAAGTGATAGGGACGAGGCTGGCAAATAAGCATCCTTGTGATGAGGACTGGCACTTATGCATGTGCAGGAGACTCAGGTCTGTCAGCTCGTGTCAGCTCCCCTTCCCTGGAGTGTTTAATCTCCTAACCCTTGGCCAAGAAATGCATTAGGAGATCTGCAGCAAAGAGGTGCTCAAGAAGGGAGGGAGGCTGCTGCCTGTGCCCCTCTCCTGGTAGCCTGCCTGGGGAGAGATGGGAAGAGGGCAGCAGGAGGGTGTACGGGGCAGGGCAGGTACTGTGCCAGCAGGAGAGCTGTCAGAGTGGAGCTGAGAGCACTGGAGGGAGCAAATAACCTCTCCCTGTCCTCCCTGTCCTAGCCAGGGTCATCTCGAGGGGTGTGGGGAGTGCCAGGAAGATAGCCAGAAAGGGACTTCTGGCAAGGGACCTGTGGTGATAGGATGAGAGGGAATGGATTGAAGCTGAAGGAGGACAGATGGAGACTGGAGATCAGGAAGGGATTCCTGACAGTGAGGGTGGGGAGACTCTGGCACAGGTTGCTCAGGGAGGTCGTGGATGCCCCCTCCCTGGATATGTTCAAGGCCTTGAGCGTCCTGGGCTAGTGGGAGGTGTCCCTGCCCATGGCAGGGGGCTTGGCACTGGATGATGTTTAAGGTCCCTTCCAACCCAGTCCATGAATCTGTGTCCTTCAGGGCAGGTCAGTGGCAGCACAGGGGGCAGAGGGTGACCCTTGTGCCCACACTGGCTCTGGGCAATGTGCTTCTGCTGGAGCCCGAGCTGGCTCCTGCTCTGCCAGGAGCAGATGGTGGTCACACATGTCTGAATGTCCTTGGGCACCAAAAGCAGCGTCCCCAGCCCCGGGGGGCATCACATCTGTCCCCTCTTAGAGCCCACACTGGCACAGCTGTGCGGGGCAGCAGGGTGGGATCCGCTCCCCTGGCAGTGCCCTGGCCCTCAGGAAGGCAGAGCTTGGTCAGGTGGATCTGGGCAGCCCCGGGGCAGGGGCAGGCCACCTTGGGAGGGTGTCCTCTGTGGCATTGTCCCTCCCTGCATGCTGGATGTGGAGCTGGAGCACGGTGTGAGCAGGCTGGCATGCTCTGAGCAGCAGCAGTGTCACTGCCCCGGTGGGGGAGCAAGCGGCTGGCGCTGGGGTGGGAGGGCAAGGCTGGGAGGGCTCTGAGGGCAAACAGCTCCCTGAGGGAGCTCTCCTCAAGGCTGACCAACACTTCAAGAGTGGAGGTCAGGAGGATGGAGTCAGGCATGGTACAGTGGTGCCCAGGGACAGGACAAGGGGCAGGGGGTGCAGGCTGGAATGTCAGAAGTTCATCTGAGCACAAGGAGGGTGAGGGAGCCCTGGAAGAGGCTGCCCAGGGAGGTGGTGGAGTCTCATCTCCAGAGCCATTCCAAACCCTCCTGGATGTGTTCCTGTGTGACCTTCTCTGGGGGCCCTGCCCTGGCAGGGGTTGGACTGGATGAGCTAAGGGGGTCCCTTCCAACCCCTTCCACTCTGATTCCTTGGCACGTGTGAAGCATCTGAGGGGGCCTGGAGGGCCGGGCTGGGAGTCCTGGCTGGCTCACAGTGAGGGCGGAGCGGCATGGCCTGGGCTGGATGTGACGTCTCAGGGGGACAGAGCACGCTCTGAAACGAGATCTCTTCATCTTCTCAGCAGCTTTCCCCCGCCACGTTCTTTTTTCCCACGTTCCCCTCTTTTTTCTTTTTTGTCCCTTTTTCACTTGCTTTTTCCTTTTTCCTTTTTCCTTTTTTTCCCTTGCCCTTCCCCCCTGTTTTCCTCCACCCTCCCCCCTGTTTTCCTCCACCCTCCCCCCCCTGTTTTCCTCCACCCTCCCCCCTGTTTTCCTCCACCCTCCCCCCTGTTTTCCTCCACCCTCCCCCCTGTTTTCCTCCACCCTCCCCCCTGTTTTCCTCCACCCTCCCCCTGTTTTCCTCCACCCTCCCCCCTGTTTTCCTCCACCCTCCCCCCTGTTTTCCTCCACCCTCCCCCTGTTTTCCTCCACCCTCCCCCCTGTTTTCCTCCACCCTCCCCCCTGTTTTCCTCCACCCTCCCCCCTGTTTTCCTCCACCCTCCCCCCTGTTTTCCTCCACCCTCCCCCCCTGTTTTCCTCCACCCTCCCCCCTGTTTTCCTCCACCCTCCCCCCTGTTTTCCTCCACCCTCCCCCTGTTTTCCTCCACCCTCCCCCCCTCCACCCTCCCCCTGTTTTTCCCACCCTCCACCCTCCCCCTCCCCCCTGTTTTCCTCCACCCTCCCCCCTGTTTTCCTCCACCCTCCCCCCTGTTTTCCTCCACCCTCCCCCCCTGTTTTCCTCCACCCTCCCCCCTGTTTTCCTCCACCCTCCCCCTGTTTTCCTCCACCCTCCCCCCTGTTTTCCTCCACCCTCCCCCCTGTTTTCCTCCACCCTCCCCCCTGTTTTCCTCCACCCTCCCCCCCTGTTTTCCTCCACCCTCCCCCCTGTTTTCCTCCACCCTCCCCCTGTTTTCCTCCACCCTCCCCCCTGTTTTCCTCCACCCTCCCCCCCTGTTTTCCTCCACCCTCCCCCCCTGTTTTCCTCCACCCTCCCCCCCTGTTTTCCTCCACCCTCCCCCCTGTTTTCCTCCACCCTCCCCCCCTGTTTTCCCTCCACCCTCCCCCCTGTTTTCCTCCACCCTCCCCCTGTTTTCCTCCACCCTCCCCCCTGTTTTCCTCCACCCTCCCCCCCTGTTTTCCTCCACCCTCCCCCTGTTTTCCTCCACCCTCCCCCCCCTGTTTTCCTCCACCCTCCCCCCTGTTTTCCTCCACCCTCCCCCTGTTTTCCTCCACCCTCCCCCCTGTTTTCCTCCACCCTCCCCCCCCTGTTTTCCTCCACCCTCCCCCCTGTTTTCCTCCACCCTCCCCCCCTTTTCCTCCACCCTCCCCCCCTGTTTTCCTCCACCCTCCCCCCCTGTTTTCCTCCACCCTCCCCCCTGTTTTCCTCCACCCTCCCCCCTGTTTTCCTCCACCCTCCCCCCTGTTTTCCTCCACCCTCCCCCCCCTGTTTTCCTCCACCCTCCCCCTGTTTTCCTCCACCCTCCCCCCTGTTTTCCTCCACCCTCCCCCTGTTTTCCTCCACCCTCCCCCTGTTTTCCTCCACCCTCCCCCCTGTTTTCCTCCACCCTCCCCCTGTTTTCCTCCACCCTCCCCCCTGTTTTCCTCCACCCTCCCCCCTGTTTTCCTCCACCCTCCCCCCTGTTTTCCTCCACCCTCCACCCTCCCCCCTGTTTTCCTCCACCCTCCCCCTGTTTTCCTCCACCCTCCCCCCTGTTTTCCTCCACCCTCCCCCCCTGTTTTCCTCCACCCTCCCCCCTGTTTTCCTCCACCCTCCCCCCTGTTTTCCTCCACCCTCCCCCTGTTTTCCTCCACCCTCCCCCCCCTGTTTTCCTCCACCCTCCCCCTGTTTTCCTCCACCCTCCCCCCTGTTTTCCTCCACCCTCCCCCTGTTTTCCTCCACCCTCCCCCCCCGTTTTCCTCCACCCTCCCCCCGTTTTCCTCCACCCTCCCCCCTGTTTTCCTCCACCCTCCCCCCCTGTTTTCCTCCACCCTCCCCCCCTGTTTTCCTCCACCCTCCCCCTGTTTTCCTCCACCCTCCCCCCCCTGTTTTCCTCCACCCTCCCCCCCTGTTTTCCTCCACCCTCCCCCCTGTTTTCCTCCACCCTCCCCCCTGTTTTCCTCCACCCTCCCCCTGTTTTCCTCCACCTTCCCCCCTGTTTTCCTCCACCCTCCCCCCCCTGTTTTCCTCCACCCTCCCCCCTGTTTTCCTCCACCTTCCCCCCCTGTTTTCCTCCACCTTCCCCCCCCTGTTTTCCTCCACCTTCCCCCCTGTTTTCCTCCACCTTCCCCGTTTTCCTCCACCTTCCCCCCCGTTTTCCTCCACCTTCCCCCCCGTTTTCCTCCACCTTCCCCCCCTGTTTTCCTCCACCTCCCCCCCCCCTGTTTTCCTCCACCTTCCCCCCCCGTTTTCCTCCACCTCCCCCCCCGTTTTTCCTCCACCTCCCCCCCCGTTTTCCTCCACCCCCCCCCGTTTTCCTCCACCTCCCCCCCCCCCGTTTTCCTCCACCTCCCCCCCCGTTTTCCTCCACCTCCCCCCCCCGTTTTCCTCCACCTCCCCCCCGTTTTCCTCCACCTCCCCCCCCCGTTTTCCTCCACCTCCCCCCCCCGTTTTCCTCCACCTCCCCCCCCCCCGTTTTCCTCCACCCCCCCCGTTTTCCTCCACCTCCCCCCCCCCCGTTTCCTCCACCTCCCCCCCCCGTTTTCCTCCACCTCCCCCCCCGTTTTCCTCCACCTCCCCCCCCGTTTTCCTCCACCTCCCCCCCCCGTTTTCCTCCACCTCCCCCCCCCCGTTTTCCCCTCCACCTCCCCCCCCGTTTTCCTCCACCTCCCCCCGTTTTCCTCCACCTCCCCCCCCCCCCCCGTTTTCCTCCACCTCCCCCCCCCCGTTTTCCTCCACCTCCCCCCCCCCGTTTTCCTCCACCTCCCCCCCCGTTTTCCTCCACCTTCCCCCCCCCCCGTTTTCCTCCACCTTCCCCCCCCCGTTTTCCTCCACCTCCCCCCCCCGTTTCCCTCCACCTTCCCCCCTTCCCCTCCTCCTTTTTTCCCCCTCCTTCCTTTTTTTTTTCCCCCCTTTCATTTTCGAACTGCTTTTCCCTTCTGCTGGTGGCAGGCTGAGGCTGTGAGTTAGCACATCTGGCTCTGCAATTTACAGCTTTTAATTAATCTGAAATTTCAGCCCAGGCTTCGCTCCGCGAGGGGCAGAGAGGCCTCGCCGTGAGCCGGGGAGGGACCGCGGCGAGCCCGAGCTGCAGGACGCAGCACCAGGGCCACACACCAGGCTGTGCAAACCAGGGATGCAAACCGCAACCTGCCTCGGGTCTCAGAGCACCTGCAAACGAGGGCTCTGCTCTGGGAGCCCTTCCCTCTTGCGGCAGGAGTGGGCACTGGGGGCAGGTGCCAGCTCTGCCCAGCTGGGCCATCTCTGGCGATCTCGTTCCCCAGCTGCCATCTCCGGCGGGCACGGCACGGCAGCACTGGGCTCTGCTCCAGGAGGTTGGAAGTGAGGAGGAGGTTGGGCTCTTCTCCCCAATATCAGGTGGTAGGATGAGAGGAAATGGCCTGGAATTGTGCCAGGGGAGGCTTAGGTTGGAGAGGAGGAAAAATGTCTTTGCTGCAAGAGTGGTCAGGGCCTGGCACAGGCTGCCCAGGGAGGTGGTGGAGTCCCCATGCCTGGAGGGGTTCAGGGAACCTGTGGCCATGGCACCTGGGGCCAGGGTTTGGTGGCCAGGGTGGTGCTGGGCTGAGGGTTGGACTTGGGTGATCTGAGAGGCCTTTTCCAACTGCAGCATTCTAGGGGAGTGAGGTCAGTGGAGCCTTAGCCGTCCACCTCTGCTGGACACTCAATCCCCCACAGAGGCCTGTGAGGCCAAGGGGAGGAGAGGTCTGTGGAGTAAGGCAGGTCTGGGACTGGGCTTTGGATGTGGAGCTCTGGGGGAGCTCTGTGCAGCCCCCTGCCTGCGCTGCTGCAGGGCTGGGGAGGGGGGCACAAGGCATCCTCTCTCCATCAGCGTCAGAGAATCACAGAACTGTTCCTGTTGGAAAAGCCTTCAAAGACCATCAGGTTCAAGCCAGCACCACCATGGCCACTACACCCTGTGCCCAAGTGCCATGGCCACAGGTTTCTTGAACATCTGCAGGGATGGGGACTCCACCAGCTCCCCGGGCAGCCTGTGCCTGCGGCACTCTGCTGCTCCTCCTCGGTGTGCAGAGCCGGAGCTGCCCTCTCGCTCTGAAGCCCAACAGCAGGATTTGTCTGTGTGGTGTAGCAGGGCTGCTCCAGTCCCTCTGGAGGGTTGTTTGTGGTTACTGAACAAGCCAGCAGTGCTCAGCCTCTCATTATCTAGCTCACCCTTCCTGGCTAAGCCCTGGCTCAGTGCCCTGCAGAGTGCCCAAGCCCCTGTGCCCTGGCACCAGGGGGCTGTGCTGTGCTGCCTGCCCCAGGGGCACGCTGGCAGTCTGCACCTAGCTCCATGTCCCTGTGAGAGCTGCGGGGCTGGTATGGGAGAGCAGAGGTGGCGGTTAGCTTGTGGGGCATATGCTGCTCTGCCAGCTGCTGTGCTGGGTACAGGGGGTTTGGCCTGCAGGGGTTTCTGCCTCTGCCCTGAGGGGCTCATGGTGCTGCCAGGGAGGTTGGCAGAGCTGGAAACAGCTTAATTTGCCCAGCAGTGAGCAGGAGCACGTTGGAAATGTGCTGACATCCACCTCGTTTGTGAGCTCAGACTCTAATTACCCTGAGGATGCTGTGCTGGAGCTGCAGAGCCAGCACCACCACGTGCCCCTGTGCCCAGCACCACCACTGCTGGGTAGGGGTGGGCAGCACCCTTTGGGCTCAGCAGCCCCCACACCATGCTGCTGGCCGTGCCCTCGTCCTGCTAGAGGGACTTAGGTGTCCCCTGAGGATGCTGCCTGTGGCTGGACAGCCTCAGCCCCCCCGGTGCCCCGTGGCAGCTGGTGCCCTTCTGGGTGGGTGCAAGAAGCTGCAGGTGCCCACAGGGTGCTGAGAGGGGCAAAGCAGATGTTGGAGTTCTGGGAATGCTTCGGCCAGAAGGCTGCAAGTCAGCCTTGCTCCCCTCCCTGTTTTTCTCCTCTCTGCAGCTCTGAGTGGTGCATTAGCCTCTGTTTTCCTTCTCCAGCCACCTAGAGCCTGGGAAATTGCACTAATGAAGGGTAATGACACAGCGTGGGGAGCAGGCTGCTGCTGGGAGTCTCCTGAAGTTGTATAAACAGAGGCAGGAAATGCTTATTTGCAAATATCCTCTGGTGAAAGAGGGAGGAGGGAGCAAGCTGCTTTTGTCTCCACCAACACAGCCTCGTCTTCCATCAGCCTTCCTCCCCGCCAGCACCGTGCTGCTGGGCCCCTCCCTGTGTGCCAGGATGGGTCCCTCGGGAGCAGGGCGGGCACCGGGCGATGCCGTGGCTGAGGTGGTTTCCCCTGCCGAGCCCAGAGCTGAGGGCAGTGGACGTGCCGGTGGCACTGGAGGTGCCCCTTGCCCCCACTTCTGTGGGAGCCGTGGAGGTGCTTGTGGTGTGGCAGTGGAGAGGCCAGGGGCGAGCTGGGAGCTTGCTTTTAACATCAATATTCAGAAATGGTGCAGGTGAATAATTGATGGTCCTGGGAGCTGGGGCTTGTCTGTCTGTCACAGCACAGCAGAGGTGACAGAGTGACAGGCTGGGGAGGGGGCAGACTCCTGTGGCATGCACGGGGTGGGCTCTTGCCTGCGTCTCAGCAGCTTCATCTGGCACGGAGCAGAGCTCCTCCGTGCTTGCCACGGTCCTGCTCTGGAGCCAGGGCTGCTCCATCCTCCAGCGTGGGTCACGGAGCTGCCACCAGCTCCTCCAGCTGCCCCCAGGTCCTGCCAGGCTGTGGTAGCCAAGCCACGCTTTAGGTGCAAAATAATCTGTCAGCAGGATTTGTCTGACCTTAAATTAGCTCCTGCAGGAAGAGCTTAACCCTTGTGGCTTCCTGCCTGGGGCTGCTGCAGGATTTGCTCTGAGGAGGGCTGGGCTGCTGCGAGGGTTTCAATCCACCTGTCCCTCAGTGGCCCCAGGGATGGAGGTGTGGAGCAGCCTGGCTTTGGGGCTGCTGTGCTGGCTGCAGGGGATGGGTTCTGGCCTGCTCTGCTGGGTTGGATTTCATAGAATCATTAAGGCTGGAAAAGGCCTCTAGGGTCATCCTGCCCAACCCCCAACCCAACCCAACCATGGCCCCAAGTGCCATGGCCACACCTTGCTGGAACACCTCCAGGGATGGGGACTCCACCAGCTCCCTGGGCAGCCTGTGCCAGGCCCTGACCGCTCTGGCAGCTAAGGAATTTTTCTGACACCCAGCCTAAGCTTGGAGCATGGTTTGGTTCAAGTCTTGTTTCTGGCTGGAGGTGCTCAGCAGTGCCTGTAGCCAGCGAGGTCTCTGCTGCTTGCAGAGTGACCTGTGGCACTGGGACCACCCCTGGAGATGGTGGCAGCTCGGGAGGACTGGGTCTGGTGCAGGTGGCTTCGCTGGAGCCCCTCCAGGCAAGGGCTGTGCTGTGGCTGGGGGGGGGCCTCACCTGTCCCTCTGAGCGCGGCTGCTGCCCCCTGCTGGTAGCACAGGCAGGTGGCTCCATGGGGCTCAACCTCCTGCCAGGCTTGGGACCAGGCAAAGCTTCCCAGCTCCCCCTTCAAAGCCTCTGGCACTTGCTGCACGAAGCAGGGGAAGAGAAAAAGCTCTCCCCCAGCACAAGCTGCAAAGGAGAAGCCGGAGCTGGAGCCTTTGTTGCGGGAGCCCTGAACGGGAGGGAGGAGCAGGGTTTGAGCTCCTGCTGCTGGAGCCGAGCTCGCTACAAAGCAGCCTCCCAGCCTGGCGAGCGAGATAGAGCCCAGAGGTTGCGAAGTTGTGACCTCAGCAAATGTCTGAGGCGGGAGGGAAGAGCTTTCTTCCCTCTCCCCCGTTCTGGTGTCAGCCCAGCCGTGGCTTTTAAACCGCATTACACAGGCTTGTCAGCCGAGATAAAATGTTATTAAGATAAAATGCTGCACGGGGAGCAGCAGGGGACTTCCCACCGCCGTATTTCAGCGCAGCCCTGACGCTGCTGCTGCCGCTGGAGCAGGCGCCCGCAGCCGCGGCTGGGGCTGCCGCCCGTGTCCCGCTGGATGCTCGCAGGGCTGTGGGCACGGGGAGGTGTTGGTGCCAACGTGCCCGGGCATCGCCCTCCCCTTTCCAGCTGTGAAGTGGGGCCGGGCTCTGCCCGCGGGGAGGTGCGGGGGGAGGCGAAGGCATCAGGGCAGCGGCTTGTGCGGAGCTGACAGCGAGCATGTGGGCGGCCCAGGGGGCTTCCTGCGGCCCTTCCTTCACGGGTCAGGGCTCTCTCTGCTGCCTCCCTCTCCTCTGGCCTCCGGTTTGCCCCCAGCACAGCTCCTGACGCCGCTGTCTCCAAGGGGCAGCCCCTGGTCCCGAGCCACAGCCAGGGCATCCCATGTCTGGCATCCCACACTGCCTGGCTTCATCCCAGCGGGATCCACTTCTTTGGGCACGGTGGTGCTGGGCTGATGGTTGGACTCAGTGATCCCAGAGATTTCCAGTGTTAGTGATTCTATGCCCCCTGCTGAGGGATGCATTTAGGGCAGTGGTTGTCCCCCTGTACTGGGCACTGGTGAGGCCAAACCTTGAGTGCTGGGTTCAGTTTTGGGCCTCTCACTCCAAGAAGGACATTGAGTGGCTGGAGATGTCCAGAGAAGGGCTACAAAGCTGGGGAAGGGTCTGGAGAACAGGGCTGGGGAGGAGCAGCTGAGGGAGCTGGGGGTGTTGAGTGTGGAGAAGAGGAGGCTGAGGGAGACCTCATTGCTCTCTGCAGCTCCTGAGAGGAGGCTGCAGCCAGGTGGGAGTTGGGCTCTGCTCTCTAGTCTCAGGTGATAGGATGAGAGGCAGTGGCCTGGAATTGTGCCAGGGGAGGCTTAGGTTGGAGATGAGGTAACATTTCTTTGCTGCCAGAGTGGTCAGGGACTGGCACAGGCTGCCCAGGGAGGTGGTGGAGTCCCCATGCCTGGAGGTATTCCAGAAACCCATGGCACTGGGGCCAGGGTTTGGTGGCCATGGTGGGGTTGGGTTGAAGATTGGACTCAATGATCTCAGAGGTCTTTTCCAACCCAAACCACTCTATGATTCTATGCTGGAGGCTCTTTGACCTGGCCAACAGCCTGTGGATAATATTCCTGTACTCCAGCCTCTTTCCCTCTCCATGTCAAGTCTCCTCCTGCCCTTTGCCACCCCTTGATCCATGCTGGACATCTGAAGGTGACCTGGATGTGCATTGCTGTGCCCACAGAGGTGTGTGGGAAGGCAGCTGCAGGTGGGTGGTGGTTGCATTTCAGAGCTTTCCAGGGCTGGCTGTGTGTGATGACACCATGTACGTGAATGCCTCAAGAGGAGTGGAACAAAGCAGGGTTGTGCTGCCCTGCTCCTGCACAGCTACAAAAGGAGAGGGCAGGGGGCAGAGCGTGGAGCGTGGGAGGGACCTGGAGGTACTTGTGTGATCTGCAGGCAAAGCACAAAACAGAAGGTGGAGAGGGAAGAGCTGCTCTGACCTGACACCAGGGAAGAACAGAAAGAGGGAAGGAAGGGGAGAGGAGGTGAGCTGTAGTTACAAGGCTGTGTAATCCCCGAGTTGAGCCAGGCAAGTGCTGTGCTGGAGCCTGAACTCATCCTGGGCTTGTTCAGCTTGTAGCAGGGATGAATGTAAAAGCAAGGCTGTTAGCAGCCTTATTAAAGGCTCTGGCCTCAGTCAATATGCCTCTGTCCCTGGTGGCTCAGGGCTCTAATTCCTAAAGCTTCACACTTCCTTGCCAGCAATCCTTGCTCAGAGGTTCCCTGGTGCCATTCAAACCTTCCCACCCCTTCCCTGTCCTGGGATTTCATCTCATGTGGGGAGAGGACAGACCCGGGGCTGGGGTGTGAAGCCCTTCTGGGTACTGCCAGCACCTCTGGACCTTGCTGGGGGCTCTCTCCAGCCCCAAGTGCCAGGGGTGCCCACTCTCAGACAGTGCTGGAGGTGGCAGTGCCAAGGGGGAGGTGCTGGAAGAAAGGTGAGAAGGGACTTTTGACAAGGGCTGGGAGTGATAGGATGAGAGGGAAAGGATCAAAGCTGGGGAGGGCAGACTGGGGCTGGAGATGAGGATGAAATTCTTGGCAGTGAGGGTGGGGAGACGCTGGCACAGGCTGCCCTGGGAGGTCTTGGATGTCCCCTCCCTGGAGGTGTTGAAGGCCAAGCTGGACAGGGCTGGTTGCACACAGGCACAGCTGCTGCCAGGGCGCTGAACAATGAGGTGGCCTCTGGGGCTGTGGAGCTAATCCCTGCCGCAGCCCAGAGCCACTCTGCGTTTGCTGCTTCCCAGCAATTAGACTGCCAGACACAGATCCTATTAGAGGAGGAAACACCTCCAGCGTGGTGACATGGTGTGTCCTGCTGGTGCTGGGCCAGCACTGCCCCGTGGCCTTTACCCTTGCCCTGGGACTGTCCCTCAAGGGCACGCAGCTCTGGCCCTGCCTGGCACCGCGGCAGTGCCGGTGTCCTTCGGGCAGGGTGCCGCCGTCCCGTGCAGGAGCAGCGCTCCAGCTCTCCCTCCTCACCCAGCCCACCCAAGCTGGCTGCGAGCCTCTGCTGCTTCCAGCTGGTTTCCAGCTCTGCCCACTCACAGGCAGGGTGCCCCAGCTGCCAGCCTTGGCAGGGGCACGGCTGCTGGGTGCTCCCAACAGCAGGTTGCACTGCCCCTAATCCCCTGCACCCCGGCGCTGGGCTTTGACTGCAGGGACACCTAATGGGATTGGGGCCTCCTTGAGATGTATTTACTGGTGGAGGTGGTTGATCAGTCTATTGATGAACAGCTATTGATCAGCTTTACATGGCTCTCAGGCAGCTGGGCTTCAGCCCACCTATAATCCATCAGTGATTGCTTCCTCCTGCCAGGAGAGCCCTTTGCCATCAGCAGATGTTTGTGGGTCTTGGGGTGCTACCAGCTGGTTTCTGTTGGCAGGGCCATGAGAGAGCCCCAGGCTTTGCTCTTCCCACTCAGGTGGTTTACACCCAGAAGGTCTGGGTTTATACCCAGAAGAGTTAGCTGGGAGAGGAGCTCGAGAATGGTTGCAAACCAAGTGGCTTGAGCCCTTGGTTTGGGGGTTTTGGGGCAGAGCTGTGCCTGTGGGGAAGGTTTGGGCACAGTGTAAGGTTTGTGTCTGCTGGAGCAGAGCCAGGGATTGCTCTGTGCTGGGGTCAAGGGGAGAAGTCTGGGGTGTGAGGGACCTCCTGCCGCTGGGAGCCAGCTCCAGGTCATGGCCATACAAGGCTCAAGGGTCTGGGATCAGCTTGGTTTGGATGTGAGCTCCTGGAACCTTATTCCTTGTGCTTTGGAACTGTAATTCCATCCCTGTGCTGGGGTGAGGCTCGTTCAGTGCAGCTTCTCTTTCTTCTCCTTGACTGAAGACAGAGGCAGTGCTGGGGTTGGGCAGAGCCCCTGCCCAGCATCATTAATGTCCATTAGAGGAACCTCTTCCAGGAGGATTTGCACAGCCACACTCCTGGTGTCACTTGGGCATCTCTGTGCTGCGAAGTTGGGTTCAGCTTCATCACAGCATGGGTTGGGTTGGAAGGGACCTTAAAAATCATCCAGTTCCACCCCCTGCCATGGGCAGGGACTCTTCCCACCAGCCCAGCTTGCTCAAGGCCTCATCCAGCCTGGCCTTGAACACCTCCAGGGAGGGGGCAGCCACAACCCCCTGTGCCCCCTGTGCCAGTGTCTCCCCACCCTGACTGTGATGCAGTGGGAATGCTCCCATCGGGGTGGGTGTGAGCTGGTGCTTCAGTGCTCAGCAAGGTGGAATAGCCCAGGCTGGCTCTACCTGAGTGGCACCTGGGGCTGTTTTGCCTCTGGGCTGGCTCTGTTCCCACATCCATCCTGGTGGCCGTGGCTGGGCCGGGGCGGCTGCCAGGCGCCGGCGGTGTGGCTGCTGCGGAGTCGTCGCCGCTCCGGCAGCTCCGGCTGGGAATAAATGTTTCAGTTGCACTATAAATAATGGAGAGAGTGAAGATGTTGTGTAAGTGGTGCTCTGGGTTTTGCCAGAAGGTGTGGAGTTTGTTGAGGGCCTTTTTTCCTGTTGTTGTTGTTGTTGTTTTGTTGAAAGGGTTTTTTGTGCTTGTTTTACCTTTTCCCTCCCTGCCCTTCCCCCTCCCCTTTTTCCCCCAGTCTCCAGTCCAACACAGGAAGCTTCACGTGGCGGACTTGAGGGACTTGCTGCCAGGGGGAAGCAGGAGGTTGGAACTGGTGGAACTAAGTCAATCAATCCTTGTCAGCGGCTTTGCAGCGCTGTGAAAGCAGCAGCGATGCTCCTCCTGGCCAGGAGCAGCCTTCCAGAGGCAGGGGCTGGGCACTGCAGGGCAGCTCGTGTTGGCAGCCCGTGGTGCCAGCTTGGATGTGGCAGATGTGCCATGGGGCAGGAGGTGGCTGAAGGTGAGGCATGCCCAGAGCAGCAAGGAGGAACCCTGGGTTTCAAACATTGCTGGCTTGCCAGAGGTGCCCCCAGCAGCTCCCACCACTCCTCCTCCTGGGGCAGGCAGCAGGATGTTTTCTCCTCTCCTGGGGGGCTCAGCCAGCCCCCATGGTCCGGAGGGGAGGGGGAGGAGGGGGGAAGGGAGTGGATTAGGAAGGGGCTTTACTTCTCTGGGAGATGAGTGCTCCTAAGCACTTTGTGTTGTTGTGCATCCTGCTGAGAACAAGCCAAATGTTCAGCCAGCTGGCCAGACCCCGGCTTGGGTGGGATTTATCTGTAGGTGTTGCAAACAAGATCTTAATTGATTTAGCTGCACACATGACTTTTAATTTCGTGGTGGAGTGAAGAGCTTGGCCCCAACCCGGGGGCTGGGGAGAGCAGTGAGATGAGGGTGAGCTGTCACCACATCCCCAGCTGCAGGAGACCTGTGTTTGGGTGAGAGGTTTGTGGCAGGGGTGCCCCACAGGCCCTGCTCCTCCGGGGCTCCCACCCTGCCCCACAGCTCCGTGGCAGGCACGGAGCCATCCAGTGGGATGGATCCAAAGAGGTTGGTTAGGCTCCGTGGTACAGCCCATGGAGGGTGCTTGGGGAGTCTGCTGAGCCTGGAGCCTCTGGAAGGGCAGGGAGGTGGCAGCTCTCCCTCCCTGGTTCTGCTCCGGAGTGCTGGGGAGAGGGAGGGAAGCACCAAGGAGACCTCCTGCGAATGGCAGAGACCATGAATATTTCACAGCTCTCCACAGGCCTGGCAGGAGCCAACAGAAGTGCTTCTAATATTGCTTGACAGGTGCCACACTCCTGGGGCCTCCTGTGCCCTGCTGCCCCTTCCTGAAACGCAGGTCCCTGGGGAGGGGCAAGCTGTGTGCCCCTGGGCATCGCCCACTGCTGGTGATGCTCAGGCTGTTGGCAGGCTGCTGGGCAGTGGAGGAAGGAGTTTTGCCATGCAGGATGGAGCTCTGTGAATTCCTGCTGGGAGCCTGAGGAGCTGACAGGGAGATGAGCCCACCTGGGGATGTGATTTAGTGGCCGTGCTTGGGCTTGATGACCTTAGAGGTTTTTCCAACCAAAAAAATGTTGATAGATAGGGCAAGAGGCAATGGCCTGAAATTGTGCCAGGGGAGGCTTAGCTTGGAGATGAGGGAGAGTTTCTTTGCTGCCAGAGTGGTCAGGGACTGGCACAAGCTGCCCAGGGAGCTGGTGGAGTCCCCATCCCTGGAGGGGTTCAGGAAACCTGTGGCCGTGGCACCTGTGGCCACGGTTTGGTGGCCGTGGTGGTCCTGGGTTGCTGCTTGGACTGGATGATTTTAGGGATCTTTTCCAATCAAACAATTCTATGGTGCTCTGAAGGGGAACCACAACACTCTTGGGGTCTGTGCCACCTCCATGGCTGCACCACCTGCCCCTTTGCCAGCACCTCCCCGAGCACCGTGCCGGGCGCCGGGCGCCGCTGCCAGGGCGACGCCAGGCAGCCCTGGGCACGCTGTGGGGGGGAAGCCAGAGACATCCTGAGCCCCAGCTTGGGTCTGGCCTCCATCAGTTCCTGTAGGACATCACTTCAGTTAGGCAGATGCGAGTGTACAGCCGCTGCCGGCAGGCTGCCCCCGCTCCCCGCCAGGCCTCGGCCCCTTACGCAAAGCGCTTCTCACGCAGCCTTAATCGCAGCTGTCAGATGAGCTTTACCTTCTCTCCAGCTTGTTTTTGCTTCCCCCCCCCCACTTCCTGGCAATACAGATGGATTAATTCCACTATGGATACCCCAACAGCCAGCCAGAGATCAATACAATGAGGCTGCATCTCTGACATGTATATTACAGGAGTGGCACCAGCAATATTTCACCGGGAGAACCGAGGCTGATGCACACAGGAGGAGCCCTGCAGAGCCCCTTTGGCCGGCGGGGAGACAGGAGTTACTCAGAGGGGCACAGAATGGAAGGGACCTTCAAGATTATCCAGTACCAACCTCCCTGCCATGGGCAGGGACACCTCCCAGCAACCCAGGTTGCTCAGGGCCTCATCCAGCCTGGCCTGGAACACCTCCAGGGAGGGCACATCCTCAGCCTCCCTGGGCAGCCTGTGCCAGTGCCTCCCCACCCTCACTGGAAAGAATTCATTCCAAATCTCCAGTCTCATTCTGCCCTCCTGTTGCTGGCTTTGGTGGCACTGCTGTGCCCTGCTGCACATCAAAGACTCATAGAATTGCTGTGGTTGGAAAAGGTCATCCAGTCCCACATCAACCCAGCACCACCCTGGCCACCAAACCATGGCCCCAGGTGCCATGGCCACAGCTCTCTTGAACACCTCCAGGGATGGGGACTCCACCACCTCCCTAGGTTACCTATTCCAGTGCCTCACACCCAGCACGGCACAGGATGGGGGCAAGGAGAAGCTTCCTCAGTCCTCACTTCGCTACTTTTGCTGCACACCTGCTGTTCCCCAGCCACAAGACCCCCACCCAGGGTTGCAGATTGGGTTGGGCTTTTTTGGCATGCTCTGAGTTCAGGGATGCCAGAGCCATGGTGTAGATAGTGGGCATGGTGCCAGGTCCATGGAGATTTGTAGACTGATAGAATGGTTTGGGTGGGGTTTGGTTTGGGGTTTGGTTTGGGTTGGGTTTGGGTTGGGGTTTGGTTTGGGGTTTGGTTGGGGTTTGGGTTGGGGTTGGGGTTTGGTTTGGGGTTTGGGTTGGGTTTGGGTTGGGGTTGGGGTTTGGTTTGGGGTTTGGTTGGGGTTTGGTTTGGGTTTGTGTTGGGGTTTGGTTTGGGGTTTGGTTTGAGGTTTGGTTTGGATTTGGGTTTGGGTTGGGGTTGGGGTTTGGTTTGAGGTTTAGTTTGGGTTGGGGTTTGGGTTGGGGTTTGGGTTTGGTTTGAGGTTTAGTTTGGGTTTAGGTTTGGTTTGGTTTGGGTTTGGATTTGGGTTTGGGTTGGGGTTGGGGTTTGGTTTGAGGTTTGGTTTGGGTTTGGGTTTGGTTTGGTTTGGGTTTGGTTTGGAAGGGATCTTGGAAGGGATCATTCAGTTCCACCCCTCTGCCAGAGTCAGGGACACCTCCCACCAGCCCACGTTGCTCAAGGCCTTGAACACAGAATCAGAGAATCACCAGGGTTGGAAGAGACCTCAAAGATCACCAAGTCCAACCTGTCACCACAGACCTCATGACAAAACCATGGCACCAAGTGCCACATCCAGTCCCCTCTTGAGCACCTCCTGGGATGGGGACTCCACCACCTCCCTGGGCAGCACATCCCAATGGCTCCATCCCAACACCTCCAGGGAGGAGGCAGCCACAGCCTCCCTGGGCAGCCGGTGCCAGGGTCTCCTCACCCTCACTGCCGAGAGGGTGGCACTGAGCTGGGGGTGCTGTCTCCTGTGGCTTCCCACCCCCTGCACTGGGCTCTCTGCAGGGCAGGGATTTGTGCTTTGCTTGTTTCCAGCTGCTCCTGTGTCTCTCTGTGTAAAATTTGATTTGAGGAAACATTTCTATTATTTTTATTATTTATTTCCCCCCCCCCCCCCCCCCCCCCCAGCAGGCTGTGGGATTTGAGGGTTTGTAATCCCTCCTAAATCACCCTGGCCGGGGCTGGTATTGCAGTGCCAGTATCAGAGCTAACAAAAGGGGATTAGAGGGGGAAATGCTGCGTGAAAACCTGCCGCTCTTTGAGGGCTTTTAGTACAAAGCAGATAAGATAGGTAGAGCAGAGCCATTTTTAACCCAGTTTTTAATGCACTCGCTGCTTCTCCTCTTTGAGGCAAAGGAGAAGGGCACATGGCAGCCCTTTAACCCTTTCCCTTCCTCAAAAGGTTCTTGGCAATGCAATCGGCTGCCCAGGGAGGTGGTTGAGGCTCCGTCCTTGAATGCATTCAGGCTCAGCCTGGCTGTGGCCCTGGGCAGCCTGCTCTGGCTGGAGCTGTCCCTGCTGCCTGCAAGGGGTTGGACAGGATGCCCTTGGAGGCTCCCTTCCAACCCAATGCAATCTGTGAGTCTATGCTCTGAGATGTGCTGGGCAGGAAAAGCTGCTGGAGGTATGTCCATGGCAGGTTGCTGTCCCCCAGAGCCATTGCCAGCTCCAAGGCCATGCTCCATGCTGGAGGGTGTCCAGGGAAGGGCTACAAAGCTGGGGAAGGGCTGGAGAACAGAGCTGGGGAGGAGTAGGTGAGGGACCAGGGGACATGTAATGTGGAGAGAAGGTTGAGGGAAGACCTCAGTGCTCTCTACAGCTCCCTGAGAGGAGGCTGCAGTGAGGTGGGGGCTGGGCTCTGCTCCCTAGTCTCTGGTGATAGAAGGATGGGGTGCTTGGCTGCATGGTCTAGTCGTTGGGTGGGTTGGATTGGTTGATGGGTTGGACGCGATGATCGTGAAGGTCTCTTCCAACCTGGTGTATTGTATTGTATTGTGTATTGTATTGTATTGTATTGTATTGTAAGGAGAGGCAATGGCCTCAAATTGTGCCAGGGGAGGCTTAGCTTGGAGATGAGGAAAAATTTCTGTGCTGCAAGAGTGGTCAGGGCCTGGCACAGGCTGCCCAGGGAGGTGGTGGAGTCCCCATGCCTGGAAGTGTTCCAGAAACCTATGGCCATGGCACCTGGGGCCAGGGTTTGGTGGCCATGGAGGGGTTGGGTTGCTGCTTGGACTGGGTGATCTCAGGAGGCTTTTCCAACCCTAACAATTCCATGATTCTGTGATCCCAGCACTGCATCAGTGCCTGCACTTTGGACTGGCAGTGCTGGCTGTGCCGCTGAGAGCCCCGTTGTGCCACCCAGCCTGGGAGCAACGCAGGTTTCCACCTTGTCTCCCACTGCAGGGCACTGTGGCTGTGTGTCCTGGGTGGGGATCACTGTCCCGCTGTCCTGCTGGGAGGGGGTCGCTGTCCTGCTGAGAAGGGATCAGCGTCCTGTTGGGAGGGGGTCGCTGTCCTGCTGAGAAGGGATCAGTGTCCCGTTGGGAGTGGATCTCTGTCCTGCCGTTCCGCCGGGAGGGGGTCGCTGTCCTGCCGTTCCGCCGGGAGGGGGTCGCTGTCCTGCCGTCCTGCCGTCCTGCCGTCCCGCCGCCTGTCAGCCCGGCGTCAGTCGGTGCCGGTGACAGCTGTCAGCCTTCGCGGGCGCCTCGCCGCCTGCAGATGCATTATCTGAGCTCGGGGAGTGCCAAGGCGCATCAGGCCAGGGGAAGAGATGCTCCAGGGGAGATGAAAGGATCCCTTCAGTGGAATTCATGTGGAATAAGCTTTCCACAGGAGATATTTCCTCCTAATCCTGCTCAGCACTCAGCTGCTGCCTGCAAGCATCGGGGTTTATGGGCCTTTTAAACATTCATTCTCCCTGCTCCAGCAGCAGGTGTGAGCTCTGACGGCCCTGCCCAGGCCCCTCCAGTGCTGGGCTGTGCCCTTGGACCCGCTGAGCATCCTGCTGCAGCGAGTTCCACAGCTCACCTGTGTGCCTGGCAGAAGCAGCCTCCCTCAACGTGCTTCCCTGGCAGGGTGCTGGGCAGGCAGGGTTGTGTCAGCCATGGATTTTTGGTGCTGAGTCTGTCATTGAATCACAGAATGGGTTGGCTTGGAAGGGACCTTCAAGATCATCCAGTCCCACCCCTGCCAGGGGCAGGGACACTTCCCACCAGCCCAGGCTGCTCAGGGCCTCATCCAGCCTGGCCTGGAACACCTCCAGGGAGGAGGCAGCCACAACCCCCTGGGCAGCCTGTGCCAGTGTCTCTCCACCTTCACTGTCAAAAATGTCCTCTTCATCTCCAGTCTAACATCCAGCTGGCTGTGGAGCTGCCTCCCAGCCCTGCCAGTGCTGCAGAGCCCCTGGAGCTGCTGTTCCCTCTGCGCTGCCCTTGCTGCAGCTCTGGCACTGCCAAGTGTTTCACTGCAGCGCTTGACGGTGCCGGGCAGGCCGAGGACAAGGGAGCCGTGAGAGCTGCGGGTGCCAGGTTGTCTTCATTCTGCCATCTGTGCCCAGGAGGTGGTAGATGCCTGTACGTGGCGGCCTGAGATCCTGCAGATGTTCCTGCTCGCAGGCTGGGCTTGGGAGCCGGAGCTGCGCCGAGACGGAGCCGCCGTCAGCCTGCTGCTCGTGAGCAGGCACCGGCAGGGCAGGCTCTCGGAGGGGACGCTTTCCAGGTGACTGAGCAGAGCTTTCCTGCTGCTGATGGGGGCCGTGCCCTACCTGCCCACTGGGAAATCCCACTGGGGTCTGGGGGACATGCTGCAGGCCCCCAAGGCTGCTCCCAGTCCCGTGGTGATGCTGCTCGGTGTGTTCGCCTCACGCCCAGCACATGGCTGGGAGCATGCCACAGAATCCTGGAATGGTTTGGGCTGGAAGGGACCTCAAAGATCACCCAGTTCCAAGCCCCTGCTGTAGGCAGGAGCATCTCCCACCAGCCCAGGTTGCTCAAGGCCTCATCCAGCCTGGCCTTGAACACCTCCCAGGGCAAGAGCATCCACAACCCCCTGTGCCCCCTGTACCAACATCTCCCCACCCTGACTGTGAGGCGATGGGAATGCTCCCGTCAGGGTGGGTGTGAGCTGATGCTTCAGTGCTCAGCAAGGTGGAATAGCCCAGGCTGGCTCTACCTGAGTGGCACCTGGGGCTGGGTTTTGCCTCTGGGCTGGCTTTGTTCCAGCCTGGTCTTAAATACTTCCAGGGATGAGGTGTCCACAGCTTCTCTGGGCAACCTGTTCCAGTGTCTCCCCACCCTGAGAGCAGAGAGTTTCTTCCTAATGTCCAACCTAAACCCACCTTGCTCTGATCTGCCTTCAAACCATTGCTCCTGCTCCTGTCCACCACAGGCCCTTATAAACAGTCCTCCTCCAGCTCTCTCGTAGCTCCCTTCAAGTCCATGACCAAAAAGTGTCTGTGTGAGGCAGAGGGGTAGCTTCTGCAGCACAAGGTGCTCCTGGTTTGTGTGAATGGGGTGGGAGGAAGAGCCAGAGCCCCTCCACCTCCTCGTCCTCGCAGCAGCTCGGTGGTTGCATGATGAACAACTTCGAGGAAGTGTTCAAATCCTGGAGGTGGGGCTGGCAGGGGAAGGGAGGCCGTAATTGCAGGGGAAAATAATGAACTGCACCCTTCCTGCATCATGCAGTGGTCTAACAAGAGCCAGAAAATTAATTATCTGCTGTAATTAGTGTAATGACCTACACTATTAGAGGTTATTTACAGCAGGAATAAAACTTCCCCCTATAAATGTCAGGCGGTGCCATCGGAATGCAGAGGCTGGAGCAAGCCCTGCATGGGTGCACTCGGGAGCCGGGGGCAGCACAGGGGGCAGGTGCCAGCATGGATCCCCCTGGCAGGGCTCTGTTGGCCCTGGCACTGGGCAAGATTGGCTCTCACGTTCCCTGCTGCCTTGTGTCACCCAGGCTTGGCCCCTGGCTCTGCTGCTTGGTGGAGGCTGGCCCTACCTGAGCCTGTCCTGGGTGGGATTTGCCATCCTGGGGGTCGTGGCTCCTGAGCTGCCCCTGCCAAACAGTGCTTGTGTGCCTCTGGGGTGCAGGGCATGCTCAGATCTTGCTGTTCCTGTGGGTGAGCACAGCCTGCTCTTCCCCCATGCTCCAAAAAGGTCCTTTCCCTGCCGGAGGCACACGCCAGCTGCGCCTTCACAGCTCAAAATGGAGACATTAGGCTGCTATTGTTCCTCAGCCCAAAGCCCTCCTGGCTCTGAAAGGGTCCTTTGCTGTGCCTAGAGTGCATGAAACAGGTCCACAAGCGGTGTGTGTCCAGCGTGGTGCACAGGGAGCCAGAGGGTCTTGCCGTGGGGGCAGAGAATGGCAGCTCACCCCCTAAGGGCAGTATTGTGCAGCTCTGGTCCTCTGGAGGGTGTTTGCAGAGAGCCACAGAATGGTTTGGGTTAGAAGGGACCTTAAAGACCATCTAGTCCCAAAGCCTGCGCCATGAGCAGGGGCACCAGCTGTGCCAAGCCCCCAGGCAGCAGCAGGGGTGTGTGCAAGGGAGGTGGTTTGGGGCTGCTCTGGAAGGCAGCGGCAACTGTGGCTGCCCGTCCGCTCCTCTGCTCTTGTTGCTGTCTGACACTTGCTGGCCAGGCTCCTGGCTCAGGTGCTGCCGGTGGGGCCTGGAGGGGTCCCATGGGGGAGGCAGGATGACCCTGCTCTGGGGTGCTGCCCAGTGCCATCTGCCACGGAGCAGGTGGGAAGCTGGTGGTGAGTTCCGCGGCGCCGATAAGGCAGGGGAGGCCGGGGGGAAAGTTCTGAGCGTGGGGAGGGTAACCTGAGAATTCCTTGACATTTGAGAGTGGAGGATCATGACTGCTGCATTATTAACGCTGCAAAGATGAAATGCCTCACCTGTCACTGAGAACTGGCATCAATAATTCACTCTGGCACCTGCTGATTGCAGGGAAGGCAGCACTGGCCCAAACTCCCTGCCCAAGAGCGGTGCTGGGGCCGTGGTGGTGGCCGAGGCTGCAGCCAGCCCCCACACGATGCCTGCCCTGGTGCCACCACAGCTGCAGGACTGGGTCCAGTTCTGGACTCCCCAGTTCCAGAGGGACAGGGATAGACTGGAGAGTGTCCAAGAGAGGCTATGAGGGTGATGAAAGGACTGAAACATCTGTCTGAGGAGGAAGGGCAGAGAGCCCTGGGGCTGTTTAACCTGGAGAGGAGAGGCTGAGAGGGATCTGATCCATGTCTATAAATATTTGAGGGGTGGGGGGCAAGAAGCAGGGGCCAGGCTCTGTGCAGTGCTGTCCTGTGATAGGACAAGGGGCAATGGACACAAACTGGAACTCAGGAGGTTCCATCTCAACATGAGGAGAAACCTCTCTGGTGTGAGGCTGCTGGAGGCCTGGAGCAGGCTGCCCAGAGAGCTTGTGGAGTCACCTGCTCTGGAGACTTTCCAGCCCCACCTGGATGTGTTCTGTGTGCCCTGCCCTGGCTGCTCTGGCAGGGGGCTGGGCCGGATGATCTTCCCTTCCAACCATTCTAGGACTCTGTGACTCCCCAGTCCCTGCTCCTCGCCGCCTGCCCACACGTGGCCGGAGAGGCTGAGGTCACCTCCCCGAGGGCTGCCAGGCAGGGTCAGCCGAGGGCAGCAGGGCCTGGCATCTGCACAGTGCCCAGGGGCACTGAGCAAGGGACAGGCAAGGGGCTGCTGCTGCTGCTGCTGCTGCTGCTGCTGCTGCTGCTGCTGCAGCAGGGTCTGATGTAACCTCGTTGTGTAAACAGAGCAGAGCTGGGGCTCTTGAAGCCGAGAGCTTGTTCCTTCCAACAGGCCCTTAATGTAATTTGAATGTACAATCGAGGGTTTTTATGGCTTAATGCTGCAGTGTTTGTGGTGCATCCTGGAATTTAAGTGTCTTAAAGGCAATTATTGTTAATTGCTCACACGACTCTGTAAACTCAGCCAATTAAAAAAAGTTATTAACTTTATAAAATATCACAGGCGTCCCACAGAGCAGCAGCAGCAGCAGCCAGCAACAGCCCCAGCAGGCAGAGCTGCCTGCTGCAAGGTGCCTGGCTGACACCTTGGATTCCTGCCTCCCTTTCCCCACCCCTCCCCCTTCCCCTGAAGTGATCCGGGAGCGCCCTGCCCCGCGGCTCAGGAGAGCCGGCGCGCCCCGGGCCTGGCTGTGGCGGGGGGGTGAGGTATGGGGTCAGAGAAGGACCTCCAGAGATCCAACCCCCATGCCGGAGCAGGGCACACAGGAAAGCATCCAGATGGGTTTTGGAAGTCAGGGCAGGTTTAGGCTGGATGTTAGGAAGAAGTTCTACGTGGAGAGAGTGATTGCCCATTGGAATCGGCTACCCGTGGAGGTGGTGGAGTCACCTTCACTGGAGGTGTTCAGGAGGAGACTGGATGGGGTGCTTGGCTGCATGGCTTAGTTGTTGGGTGGGTTGGATTGGTTGATGGGTTGGACATGATGATCTTGAAGGTCTCTTCCAACCTGGTGTATTGTATTGTATTGTATTGTATTGTATTGTATTGTATTGTATTGTCTCCAGGGCAGGAGACTCCACAAGCTCTCTGGGCAGCCTGCTCCAGGCCTCCAGCAGCCTCACACCAGAGAGATTTCTCCTCATGTTGAGGTGGAGCCTCCTGGGTTCCAGTTCGTGTCCATTGCTCCTTGTCCTACCACAGGACAGCACTGCAAAGAGCCCTGCCCCTGCTTCTTGCCCCCCACCCCTCAGATATTTATAAACAATCATCAGACCTCCTCTCAGTCTTCTCTTCTCCAGACTAGACAGCCCCAGGGCTCTCAGGACTGCAGGCAGCAGGGCGCTGAGAGCTGCTTGGTGCTTTGGGAAGCAGCTTCCAGGGCTTTGCTATGGGCTCACCTAGAAACCTCATTCCCTGTGCTGGAAACACCCTGTGGGGCCCCAGTGACCTTGGGGAGCCTCTGAAGGGGGGCACAAAATGAACAGAAGCCTCTGGGGAGTGCGAGTGGGGCTGGAAGATGGTCAGTGAGGGGTCAGGACCCAAGGGGACATTCCTCCCTTCCGGGCTTGCCCCACATCTCCCTGCTCCCTGAGCTGGGGGCCACTTGCCGACCAGGGATGATGATTGGAGTCTTACAGCCTAATGCCAGAATTTACAGCCAGGGATTTATTGTCCCCTGATTGCTCTCTGCTGCCATTTAACTCATGCCCTGGAAGAGTTATTTAACACACAGCAAGTGGAGTTGTGCTGAGGCTGCCTCATGCACGTACAGCACCAACCTCCTCCTCTCATTTGCCTTCTGGGATTGAAATCCTGCTGTGTGTGGATACAAACTCTGCCGGGCCCAGGAGGATTTTGGTTGGAGCTGCCTGGGTTTGGAAGGCCATTTCCCTTCCCAGGTGCCTGCTTGGCCATTTCTCCTCATAGTGCCAGCTGCTCCTCACCCTGGCCCGGCCCAAAACCTCACTCAGGTGAGAGCTAGTGGAATCCTCCCAGGGAAGAGAGGGGTGGATGGGGTCTTCCAGACAGGAGCCTTCCAGCCTGCATGAGGAGGGCTCTTTCTCCCTCTCCATTCTGCTGCTTTTCCAGTGGAAAATCAAATGGTCTGTGGGAAGGAGAAGATATGAGGAGAAAGGAAACTTTCTCTCAGCTGAAGACAGAATGGAACAGGTTGCTCAGGGAGGCTGTGGGTGTCCCCTCCCTGGAGGTGTTCAAGGCCAGGTTGGATGAGGCCTTGAGCAACCTGAGCTGATGCGAGGTGTCCCTGCCCGTGGCAGGGGGTTGGAACTGGGTGAGCTTTAAGGTCCTTTCCAACCCAAAGCATTCCATGATTCTAAATAATGGCACTTGGAAGTCAGCAAAGGAGCCTGGCTGAAGGCTCTCTCCTCTTCCCTGCTGGAAGCGGAGCAGGGAGACAAGAGGCTGGCAGGCAAGGGACAGGTTTGGGAAGGGACCCATCCCAGGCAGGGAGGCATCAAGCAGCTCATGTAAGCGGTGGTGCTGTGTGGTGGCGTAGCACAGAGCCACAGGAGCTGGGCTGGACTGGGAGAGGGCCTGGGAGCAGCTGGGGCTCGGGCACCGTGGGGAGCACCCCGCGCCAGCTCTGCCGACGGCTTGGAGCCGACCTGGGCACACAGCTTCGGTTTAGGATTGTTCCAGGCCTGCTTAATTGGCTCTTGGGCTCCCTGCGCAGGGCGGCCAGTGCATCTTAATGAGGGATGCTCAAAGCCTGGCTTTTTTTTTTTCCCTGGGACTAGAAGGAGGTGGTGTTTAATATTCATGTGTAGCTCTGCTCATTTGAAAGGTAACGAGGGAGTTGGATTCCCTGCTGGCAACGACTCGTGATGGGATCTGGGCTCCTAAATCACCTGAGCCTCGCAGTGATGCTGGGCTGGGCTGCAAGGGGCTGGGCTGGGCCGCAGGAGGCTGCCCCGCAGGCGTGGGGATGGTGAGGTCTCCTTTGCTGCTCAGAGTGGGTTCTGGGAAGTGCTTTTTTCATAGCACTCGTGGTCAGGATCTGGCACACCTTGCCACAGGCAGCCGTGCAGGTCGAGTTCTTAGCCCAGAGCAGTTGGATGTTGACACAGCAGGGAGATGCTGCCGAGCAAGAAAAGCTTCTGAGTGCCTTCAGACAGGGCCGTTAAAGCCCTTGCTGCAGGCAGGACTTCAGCTGCACCTTGGCCCTTAGGGTCACTCCATGTCTGCCCACACTGCCATCTTTTGTGCTCCCCTGCCTAGGGCCAGGTGCTGGACATGGGCAGAGGCAAGAGATGCTGGGGAGGCTGGGTGCTGGGAGGGCAGTGCCACCTCCCTGCTCGCTGAATCAGCCTGGCCTGGCCAAGGAGGCATTTGTGAGCCCTGCTTGTTGGGAGGAGCAGAAGATAGCCATGGGGAGCAGAGCTTTGCTTCCCATCTGTTCCCCTGCCTTTGCTGCCATCCCCATCTCACCGTGCTTGGGGCGGATGGGGGGAGGAGGAGGTGCTGGGTCTGCTGCTGGGGTGGACCTCTGGGCATCCTGGCTGGCCTGCATGCATGCAGCAAAATGGTGGCTCCTGGAGCCTTTCTGGGGCATAATTCTGTTGGGCAGATGCCAGCTGCCCAGAGGGGACCAGGCCAGTGTCATCTGCTCTGTCAAACCCTCTCGCTTCCAGCCTACCCCCATCACACCCGCGTAGGCCCTGGGAGCCCTGAACACCATACTTGTGCCTGGCTTGCGGGAGGATCTCACTCCTGTTTATGGCAAAGATGCCTTCCACGGTTGCCTCTCCCTGCCTGCCTCCCTCCTGCTCTCCCTCATTGTCATTTTAGCCTAGATTAAAGGCGCTGGGGCGCAGCGCTGTGCGCATGATCCGAGCGGAGCCTTTTCACAGCACCGCGCTGATGCCAAGCAGTAATGACAGGTTCAAGCTTTTCTGCATCACAAATGAACTGCATGCAAATGGCTAGTCCTGAGCGGAGAATAATTGTCAGCACCCGGGCTCCTGCCTCCGCCCATCGGCTCCACCTCGCTCTCCGCAGGGGGAGAAGCCCTCAAAGGGTTAAACGGGGGCCGGCCCCGCCGGAGCTAGCGGGGAGCTGCCGTTTCCACTCTGCTAGAGCCCAACCTGTTAGTGCAGAGCTGTGTGAAGAATGTCAGGGATTTGTTCCAAGCGTTATCGAGATGTGGCTTTACATCTGTAAATCCTTTTACGCATCGCAGCTCAGCCGTGAGGCTTCCCCACGTGACGGGCAGCGCTGGCTCCCTGGCACGGGCCGGGCCTGCCGCCGTGCCCGGGCGCTGCCAGCCACACGCATCCGGGACCTGCTGCTGCCTTCAGGGCGCTCCAGCTCGGAGGGGAAGCACCCCCGAAATGTTGCTGCTCTTCACCTAAATCTGACCTGCTTGCTCTGCTGCACCAAACCAGCCCTCTCTGAGCTGCTTCGGCGCTCTGATGGTGCCCATTGGCGTCGCTGGCACCGCCGTGTCCTCACTCACGTGGTGGATGCAGACTGGACATTGGGAAGAAATTCTGCACAGTGAGGGTGGGGAGGAACTGGAACGGATTGCCCAGGGAGGCTGTGGCTGCCCCCTCCCTGGAGGTGTTCAAGGCCAGGCTGGATGAGGCCTGGAGCAACCTGGGCTGGTAGGCGGCGTCCCTGCCCAACAGTGCCTGTGTCCCTGTGGATGATCTTCAAGGCCCCTTCCAGCCCAAACCACTCTATGATTCCATGAATCCTGCCTGCCTTGATGATTTTCATTCAGAAGCCAGAGGTGGGAGGCCCACAGCCGGTGTTAGCTGCGCCCTGGAGAGCTTTTCCAGCCTGTCAGCAGAGGGTTTGACTTGGTGCTGTTTGCCCTTCTACCGAGCTCTCACCAGCAGGACTGAATTTAGCAAGTGACTGTGCCAGTCTCGGGTACCACCAGGCAGAGATGCTCCATCATTCACTGTGATGTGTGCTGATGAGGGGGAAGGAAAAAAAAAAAAAGAGCTTGTTCATCCATCAGCAGCTCAGCACCGCTGTCTCCAGGTGAGCAATTTGCCAGCGTTACCCTGGTGTCACTCATTAGACACGAGATGTAACAGTTCTCATTTACTCTTCGGGCTTCCTGCCACTCAGTTACTGCTGCCTTTGACTCTGCACACCAAACTCCAGCTCGTTTGGAGCCTCTGTCGAGTTCCCCTTTCAAATTCCTGCTCGTTAAGCCCGGGCCCGGCGTGTGGGCTGCAGGCACAGGAGAGGGGTTGGGAAGCCAGAATAGGACCCTGGTGCCTGTTGCCATTCAGCTTTGCGGAGCAGCGTGAGTGCGTTTCAAAGCCTGAGAGGGAAGCAGTTCCTTCCCTCCCATCACTAGGTCTGAACTTCACCAACTGCCTTGGCTTTGGCTGCATTCTGGCTCTGGTTTTTTGATGGAGTTCTGAGCTTTGACATAGATCTGAATCTTTACATCCAGCTGGGTTGATGGTCGTGGCCCATCCAGGGGTTTTTATCGACTTGGGTATAAAAGAAGGGGGGCAGAAAGCACAAGGACTCTGTTTCCTCCGAGGAAGCAGAACCAGGGCCTTGAGTGAGTGTTTTGTGGCTTGAGCAGGTGCTTAGTGGCTGGAGGTTTGCTCATATCTGAGAGCAGCAACCCCTGAAGGTGCAGGTGGGGACGTTTCAGTGGCAAACTCAAGCGTTTCCCTTCAGTGCTTTTCTCTGCTTCTGTCCTTAAGTGATTTTAGCCACTCCTCTGGCTGGACACCAGGTGTGGGAGCAGGATGGAGGCTGCTGCCAGCTCACAAAGCTGCCCTGCATGCAGGGATGGGGCAGCTATGTGCCATTCCATGAGCTCCCAGAATGTCCTGCAGTGCTCCTGGCTGTTGAGGCCTGCAGCTAACCAGGGCCTGCAGAGCCTGATCTGCGCCAGGGGCTCCTGTGGCCATCACAGTAGAGCTCATTGCTGCCCATCTCTTGCCACCCTGTTTCTGTGGACAGGAATTGCCCTCTTTGTTTTTAAGGATGTCCCTCCTATTTGTCTGTCCCTTCCTGCACCACCTCGAGTGTCCTGTCCTTGCTGATTTACCATCACTGTCTGAGGATGGATATCAGGCTTGACATGGACAAAGAACCCAGTCACTTGAGTAGCATCAGTCAGAGCTGTGGGATGTGTAAGCAATGCCCTGGGAACGATCCTGCAGGATGCAAACTGGGAAAGTGGTGTTGAGAGTGCTTGGTGTTGCACTGAGACACAGCAAAAGCCAAGCTCCTTAGAAGCTGCTTTTATGTCTTCACACCACTGCTTGAGTTGTCACTGCCGCTGAGCTCTTTGGGAGGGGGAGGCTGAGGAGCAGTCATCTATGACCTGATAGGGGAGAAGGTGATAATCCCTAGGATGTCTCTGGACACGGTGCTGGGAGATCAGTGTCTGTCTTGGACACCACAGGAGGGGCTGAGTTCTTCACCCCGAGGATAGCCTGTGGGGTTTGGTGTGGTTTGAGCTGGCTCTAGTCAGAGGGGAGGGAGTGGTGTTGAGATCTGCATTACAGTGATCATTCTGCAAATTCCAGAGCATTAGTGTCATTAAAATGTCAGGCTGCTATCTTCCTCGGCACTAGAACTCTTAATGCACTTTATCCTTTTGAACTCCTGGTGCTCCAAGTTAAAGCATGAGGAGTGGGGGAAAAGTGGTTACAGAGCAAGAGGATTAACACAGAAGGAAAAGGGGATGCCCTGCTCCAGGGCTGCTGGGCACAAAGCTTCCTTTAGTCTTTCAGTCAGGTGGAACTCCAGCAAGCTGTGCTCGTTTCTGTGACAACAGCCTGAAACTTGCTCGTGCTGCCCAAGGGGAGCTGCAGCAGCAGCCCTCAGCTTTCTGTGTTGTTGGAAGAGGGCTGCTCTGGTTGGACCTGGCCGATAATCCCAGGTGTCAGCACAAATTCCTTCTGCCCCACAGCCAAGTGGCAGGAACAAAGGTCTCCTGTCCCTTCAGGGGCAAAGCTGGTCCAGGGCTTGTGGCTGTTGGTGGGCTTTTGGTATAGCCAGGTGATCTCTCGGGGAGAAACTGATCAGGGAAAGGAAAACTGTTGCTTGTATCTCCTCACATCCACAGTGCATGTGCTGGGTGGTTGTGCTGCTTCTTCAGACCATCTTGGATGGCACTTCCTACTCCTCGGAGCTTCCCAGGGAAGCCTCTACATCCGTAGGTGGAAATATGCCTGGCAGCTGGAAGGGGTTTGTGGGGAGGATGAGCTGAGAGGCTGAATTCCCTCCCTCTGCTGCCTTGTCAGGCTCAGAGCCCACAGAGTGCCACCGCCTCGGGCAGGAAACCCCCGCTGCTGCCGGGGGTGCAGGGAAAGAGCCCAAACCCCGCAGCCTCAAAGGAGGGCGGGGGTGGGGGGCGAGGCGCTGGCCGTGGTGCTGGCCGTGGCGCTGACCAGCGCTGCCTCCCTTGGCCGCTGGCCCTGGTGCTGGCCCGCCCGGCGGTCCTGAGCCGCTCTCCATGGTGCTGACCGACCCGCGGGACTCCTGGCTGCCTACCGGCCCTTGGGTGCTCGCAACAGACCCTGCCCACGCTGAGGCCTCGGGTTCTCTCCACCTCTCCCAGCCCATGGAGTGTAATTGTGCCCTAGCTCCATCCCCGTGCCACGACCCCGGGGGTCCTGCCTCCCCCCATCCCTGCCAGGCGAGGCCAGGCAGTGCTGGCTGACAGCTTCGGGCAGCTGTGCGGTTTCTCATCTCGGTTTGTATCGCCTTCAGAGTCGTTCACCTGGACACCTGGAGCTTGCTCTGTGCCCAGGGGCGGCAGTAGGCTTTCTGCGGCCCAGGGTGCCTGCACTTTGCACTCAGCTGCTGTTTGGTGCCACGGTGAGGAGGGTTCTCCCCAAACCTAGCTGGCTTCCTGCACGCTGCTGCTTTCAGTGCCTCTCCTCATACAGCAGCAGAGAGGAATCCAGTCCCCAGGCAGGGAATTAGGAGGTGGTAGCTGCTCATTTCTCATGTCTCTGATAAAAAACAAGGAAAGGGGGGGGGGAAGCCAATCTAAGGCAATCATCACAAACTAAAGCTGTGTTCTCCACGTCTTCACCATTAGGAATGCCTCTTGCTGCTGCTCTCTTCTCCCTCCCACCCCCAAAATTCTTGAGGCCTCAGCAGTGCTTAAAATCTGGTGGAGGTTTACTTTTTTGGATGCCAGCAAAGGGGTGGGAGTTTGAGTAATCTCCAGGGTCACAACGCTGCTCTCCTTCAACAAAAACCTTCTTTATTTGGAAGCAGCAATGTTGCTCTTCCAAAGGCATCCTCCTGAACGGGGTTAGGTTGGTTGGGGGGGTGGGGGTGGCCATGTCCTTTAGCTGAAGCTATTACAACTCCTGGGAGGTGTTCCCTGGCTTTGGCAAGCCATAACCCTTGCATTTATTGCCTGTGTGTGGCCGCAGCCAGCCCCCCCTCAGATAATTTTGTTTAGGGCTGTGGTGAAATTTGCCTTCAAATCTGAAATTGAATCCATTCTCTGCTTTCAGCAGCCCTGATGGGTTTCTGCCTCTCTCTCTTTCCCAAGGATGTTTGCAGTTATTGATGCTGAGTGTGGCTATTTATCACAGACAATACAGAACAAAGAAGAATTTATTAATAAGTCTCCTGTTCCCAGATGCTTTCTCCAGGAACCTCAAGCAATACCATTTTCTCCTTGCCCCATTTATATCTACATCCTTTTGCTCCTGTCCAGTCAGATTAAATGCTTGCTGAGGAGCAGGGGTGGCCCTGGAGCATGTGGATGTGTTGGGCTCAGTGCAGCAAGGGAGGCTGGCCAGGGGGAAACAACACAGAGTGCAACGAGGCTGGCACCTTGGTGTGTGCCTTAGTGGCAGCAAGGCTTTAGGGGGCTTGCTCTGCTTGGCTCTTGGCACAGGTTAGTTTGCAACAAGCAAGGAGGATGTTCACAGGCAGGAGGTCTGCTCTGTGACCTGCTGGCTGGCAGGAGCAACTCTGGGGGACAGGCAGCATATACTGAATGCCTTTGGCCCTTCTCTTGCTTTGCTCACAATGAGTTCCTGCCAGCAGCCTCGGTGGGAGCCTGGGTACAGTGTTTGCCACCCATCCTCCTCCTCTTAGCCTTCCTGGGAGGTGGGCTCAGCAGCGGCACAGGCAAGAGGATGTTTTGTGGGAGCTCCTCCTGGAAAACTCGAGTTGCTGATGTAGTGACACTGACTCTTGCTGCTCTGCAGAAAGGGAAGGTGCCTAGGGAAGTCCTGGCGGTTTTCTCCCCCTCGTGCATGCTCATGCTCTAATTAAAGGTCAGTCTCCATTTGCATGCAGAGCATCTCGCTCCTTCCCTGGGCTGTTCATCAGCAGAGGGCTGGTTTCCATCTGACCCCGGGATGAGAGGACCCTCTCCCACTTTTGGCAATCCAGCACAGGCCTTCGTGTCTCAGCCATCAGGGTATCCTTGCCAGCGCTGGCAGGGGAGGGGGAGAGAGAGCCCCTGTGCCGCTGCTCCCGCTCTCCAGCCCCCAAGATGAGTGCTAGGCATTTATAGGTTCTTCTCCATGGATACATGTGCGGGCACGGTGGTAAAAATACACCCAGGCACGAGTATATTTATCTGGAGTGCGGTGGAGCCGGAGCAGGCTGCGAGCTGATTCCCCCGGGCGAAGCAGCAGCCTCCCCCCCGCGCCCCCGAAGGGGAGCTGCACTGATAATTACTGCAAATATTTTGAATACAGAGCTCATCACGGGCCTTTGTCACCGTGACAGGCAGTGACCTGAGATGCATTTCTCCTTTCTTAACGTACCCGGAATGTGTAATTAAGGGGTGACTAAAAGAGTCGTTATCAGTCTTTGTTTCCCGATGCGGCAGGCGCTGAGGAAACGCAGCCCCCTCCTTCCCTGCCTCTCGCTTCCCCACGGTAAATGTGGGGACTGACATTTGCTCTGCTCTTCCCATCCCTCTGGCACGGGTCCTGTGCTTCCAAAGCCTCACTCCCCGCTGGCTGCAGCTTGGGCCAGGCTCTGCGCAGTCACCGCTGCTCAGAAGGCTGGCGGCTGGTGGTCAGCTTGCACGAGAGGAGCTGCAGGTGTAGGAGGAACTGCTAGGAGGGCACAGGGGTGCCAGCACCCTACAGGCCCACAGCTGGGGACACTGGGTGTGGGCTCACCAGCAACAAGGGGTGGGATCATAGGATCAGAGGATGTTAGGGGTTGGAAGGGACCTTCAAAGATCATCCTGTCCAACCCCCTGCCAGAGCAGGAGCATAGAATCCAGCACAGGTCAGACAGGAACACATCCAGATGGGGCTTCAAAGTCTCCAGAGAAGGAGGAGGAGGACAAGGAGGAGGAGAAGGAGGCTGTGGAAGTAGCACCCTTGTAGCACTTGACCTTATAGTGGCCTTCAAATACCTTGAAGGGCCTGCAAGAAAGCTGGGGAGGAACTTTTGACAAGGGCTTTGTTGTGGTAGGGTGAGAGGCAGCAGACTGAAGCTGAGAGAGGGGAGATTAAAACTGGTGATTAGAACTAAATTCTTGCCAGTGAGGGTGGGGAGACACTGGAACTGTCTCCCCAGGGAGGCTCTGGATGTGCCCTCCCTGGAGGTGTTCAGGGCCAGGCTGGATGAGGCCCTGAGCAACCTGGGCTGGTGGGAGGTGTCCCTGCCCATGGCAGGGGGTTGGGACTGGATGATTTTTAAGGTCCTTTCCAACCCAAATCATTCTGTGATGAAAAAAGGCCCAAAGGGCGGGTTGGAGGAGGCAGGACAGTCAGAGGGAGAGGCAGGAGCTCCTGCAGTGATACCTCTGCAGCTGCACGGTGCTGGGGCTGGCCCCATGCTAGCAGCAGGAGCCAGGCTCTGCCACGCTGGGGGAAATGTGGCGTGACAGCACCTGAGCGTGGCTACGTGCAGAGCAGCTGGCTGGGTGCTGGGGCTGGGCTGCACACATCAGCACCCCATCAATTATAGATCTCTGCTTCCCTTGCCCTGAGCAGGCACTTGGAGCCGGGGCCGGTGAAGCAGATGTGGAAAGGTTGGGAGCACGAGAGGAACTCGTGAGGACAGGGGGTCGCAGCTGGGGTTGTTTCTCATCTGGAGAGGGCAGGGGGTTGGCAGTGCTCCCTGGGCAGCCCTGCTGTGCTTTCTGTCTGTCCCCTTGCACCTTTGTGTGGTGGGACCCTCACCCCTCTCACTGCAGCGATGGGAAGGGCCACAGGGTCCTCCTGCTCCTTACCAGGCAGCTCTAGAGTCATAGAATGAGTTGGTTGGAAGGGACCTTAAAGATCATCCAGTTCCAATCCCCTGCCACGGGCAGGGACACCTCCCACCAGCCCAGGTTGCCCAAGGCCTCATCCAGCCTGGCCTTGAGCACCTTCAGGGAGGAGGCAGCCACAACCCCCCTGGGCAGCCTGTGCCAGAGTCTCCAGATCACGGGAGTCACAGGGACAGATCCTGCTCTGAGATCCTGGGATGGCTGCAGGAGCCTGACAGCCACCAGCCCCTCCTCAGCTTCGCCTCAGCTCTTCCCTTGTGTGTCTCATTGCTGCAGCCAGCTGCCCTCAGCTGGCAGTGCCACCTCACCCCGGGCAGGGTTGTCACTGCCAGGCATCATTTGCCTCATCTGAAAACCGTTTGCAGAAGGAATTCACCTCCTGCGAGCAGTTTGTGTCGAGGAAGAGGCACTTTCCGTGTGGGCTTGCTCGGGAGGAGCTGGCTGCAGCTCAGGAGCTGGCTCGGGCCCATCCTGCACGAGGAGGAGACGGAATTTGTTTCAGAAATTAAATAAATAACACCCCCAGCCCCACCCCCCAGCCCCCATTTCTAATACAATATGGCCCGGCAGAAAGCTCTGAGCAGACTGCAAGGGCCGCAGCAAGCTCCATCTGTGGCATTTGAATATGCAGCATTGTCTCCCTCCTGGCTGCGTCCCCCCCGGCCTGCCTCGTGCCCGGGGGAGCTGCTGCCCCCTCCCCTGCTCGCCCCTCGGAGCTGGGAGCCAGCAGAAGCGGAGCCGGCCGCCGCCGCGGAGCCCTTCCCCTCCCTTCCCAGGCACGTTGGAGGATAATTGCTGCTGAATTCATTTTGCAGCCTGGTTTCTCCTCAGCCTTCCCCCACCCCCTCCTCCATATCTGCATGGAAAATGGAAAAAGGGAACAGAAATCCTCCTCAGCCGGCCAGATGGCAGCTGGGGGCTCTCGGCCCTGCACCGGCCTGTGGAGGCTCCTCCTGGCCAGCTAGGGAACAGAGCCTGGAGGTGGGACACCAAGCGCCGTGGTCCTGCCAGGCAGAGTCTGCCCCGGGCTGGGGCACAAGGAGAGGCTCTCCCTCAGCCACCACCCTCCCAGCACTGGGCTGGCTTTGGGCTGACCCCCTTGGGCCTGAGCTTTGCAGCCTGACTTCTCAGTGGAGGTGGCACAGGGCAATGTCCCCTGGGACGGCATCAGCAGAGCTGTGGAAGTGCCCACAGGAGAGTGTTCATCACAGTGCTGCCTGAGAGCCTTGACACGCTGCGGGGAAGGGCAGAGAGGAGCCTCGACAGGTACTTGAGGAGCAGAAGCTCTGCACCATGCATGGGTGATGGTGGGGATCTGGGAAGAGGGAGATCCCTTGGAGCACTGGGGATGAGGCTGGCAGAGCCCTTTCAGGATACACACTGGTGCCCTGTGCCACCCTGTGCCCAACTTTCAGGAACCCTGACAGCTCCTGCCTGTAGCTTTGGAGAACACACTTCACCTGCACTCAGCACTGGTGAGGCTGCAGCTCAAATCCTGGGCTCAGTTTTGGGTTCCTCACTCCCAGCAGGACATTGAGAGGCTGGAGCAGGTCCAGAGAAGGGCAACAGAGCTGGGGAAGGGTCTGGAGAACAGGGCTGGGGAGGAGCAACTGAGGGAGCTGGGGGTGCTCAGTGTGGAGGAGGCTGAAGGAGACCTCAGTGTTCTCTCCAGCTCCCTGAGAGGAGGCTGCAGCCAGGTGGGAGTTGGACTCTTCCCCCTGGCACCAGGTGACAGAAGGAGAGGCAATGGCCTGGAATTGTGCCAGGGGAGGGTCAGGTTGGAGATGAGGAAAAATGTCTTTGCTGCCAGAGTGGTCAGGGTCTGGCAGAGGCTGCCCAGGGAGGTGGTGGAGTCCCCATGCCTGGGGGGTTCAAGACCCCTGTGGCCGTGGCACCTGGGGCCGTGGTTTGGTGGCCAGGGTGGTGCTGGGTTGCTGGTTGGACTGGATGACCTCAGAGGCCTTTTCTGACCCCAAACAATTCTCTGATTGATTCCTGACTGAGCAGCATCCCCAGCCCCTGCCCCTCTCTGCTCCTGTTCTCGCAGCCTGGCCTCCCACCTTATGTTTATCTCCTTCCAGGACTGCTGGCAGCAACTCCACTCTAGGCAGAAACTTAATTATCTCTCCTCGGGTAGCAGCAGGGCAGTGATTTATTGCTGCCTTTTGTTTCCATCCTCCCCTCACCTCTCTCTAATTACGCTCCAGAAGAGGCCTGTGCTCAGGTTTGCCACGCAGAGAGGCTGAGGCTGCTCTGCAACTTTGCTGGAGCTGTGGAGCCGCTGTCTGGAAGGTGGTGTCGGGCAGAGACCTGAGCTGTGGCCATGGAGCTCTTGGTGGCCATGGAGCTCTTGGTGGCCATGGAGCTCCTTAGTGGCTATGGACCTGTCTCTTGGTGGCTGTGGAGCTCTCCCTTGGTGACTGTGGAGTTCTCTCTCAGTGACCATGGAGCTCTCTGTGGGTGGCCACAGAGCTCTTGGCCATGGACCTCCCTCTCAGTGGCCACTGAGCTCTTCACTGTGGAGCTCTGCTCCTTCTTGGTGGCCACAGAGCTCTTGGCCATGGAGCTCTCTCTTGGTGGCCCTGTCCATGCAGCTGCCCCATGGTGCCACAGTGTGCTGGGAGGTTTGGGGGTGCAGGGGGGGCCTGCAGTGCT
Organism: Picus viridis; assembly: GCA_033816785.1. Classification (NCBI taxonomy): domain Eukaryota; kingdom Metazoa; phylum Chordata; class Aves; order Piciformes; family Picidae; genus Picus; species Picus viridis. Next base: position 1,070,888 of record CM066601.1, on the reverse strand, counting down.
GATGCTCTGTGGTGCTGTTTTGGTGGCTGATTTGCTCTGCCATAATTACCCTGCGGAGGCAGCGATGCCCCGGCTGCGATGGCTCCCCGGGAGCAGACTTGCTGACTGCTCACAGCCTCTGCAACCGAGACCCAGAGTTTTCCTGAGCAGCCCTCTCATGCCAGAGGGTTTTCCCTCTCTCCCTCTCTCCTCCTCACTGATTTGGGTGCGTGCTGACAGCAGCATCCCCTGCGGAGCATCCTCCCTGCTGCTCTCAGGCACCACGCTGTGCCCCCAGATCTGAAGGAAAGCAAAGAGGTTTGGGAAATGGCTTCTCCTCCCTGTGCCATCCACCAAGGCCCTCCTCTCGCTCTCTGGGGAACAGGAAGGTGCCTTAATTATTCCTGCCTTCTGGAAGCGCCGTGGTAATTAGCAGCACTGCAGAGAGCAAGGCCTGGCCGGGCTTCCGAGCGCTCCGAGGAGGTGGAAGCTCCTCAGTGTGCCTCCTCCAAGGCACAGCTGTCCCAGGAGCAGGGGAACACAGAGCTCTCAGGCAGCCCCATCACCCTCTGCCCCCTCTCCTCCTTGTGTGGGAACAAGAGGAATGGGTGGGCACAGAAATGGTGCCTGGGAGGGCATCATGTTGGCCTCCACCCTGGGGGCTGCTGGAGGGGTTTGAACGTTGGATGTCCTGTGCAGGGCTCTGCTGCAGCCATTGTGCTCTGCTGAGAGGAGCTGGAAGGAGGCAGCTCAGTGCTTGCTTGGCTCTCGTCTCTTGCTTGCTGAGAGCACTGAGGGGGCTGTGGCTGATGGGCCCTGGAAGTGCTGGGGGTGCAGGAGCCACCCCGCTGCAGCTGCCTTGTCCTTGCAGGGACGAGCTGGCAGCTCTGGTCCGAGTTCCATAAGAAACAGGGATGCTGCCCTGTCCAGCAGCTTAGCTCAGGTCGGCAGGAGCTGCAGCTCCTCCTCCTGGTGTCCAGGCGCTGTGGCCCGGCCTGACCCTTCCACCTCCAGCAGCTCGAATCTGTTCGCTCTGAACCCAGGCTGTAAACCTGGTTTGCAAGGAGCACCTGGGTGAGTCAGAGCAGGTCTCCCTGTCTCGGTGGGGTCTGACCCACACCCCTGGGTGCTGGGCACCTGGCAGAGGCTGCCCCTGTGTGTGCCACGGGGGCTGCTGCTCCGTGCCGCCGGCAGCAGGGCTGGGCAGGACTCCGCCTCGGTGTGCAGAGCAGAGCCCTGCAGTAAAGCCTTCCCTCTGCTTTTGAACAAACTGCTGATTATTTTTCCCCTCATTATTCATCTGACAGAGGAGCAGGTTGAGTAATTAGCGAGTGTGTGTGAACCTTGCAGTGATTCAAGAGGAAACTGCTTGTGGAGGGGCTGGGAACTGGCCCTGCTGCTGTCGCCTGTCAGTGAGGAGCATCCGGAGCCCTCCCTGGGCTGGGGCTCGGCTATTTGCCCCTGCTTGCTCCCCAGATCACCCTTCCAGCACAGCATCAGATGTGTGTGTGAGGCAGCAGCTGCCGGGAGCAGTGGCCAGCAAGGCTTGAGGAGCAGCTGAAGGGGTGAATAATGAGTACCCATCAGCTCTGACAAGCTCTGGGAGGTGAGAGCTGGCAGGGGCTGCACCAGGGCCGAAGTGCCAGCATTGCCAGGCTGGCGAGGGAGGGAGAGCTGCGTCCCTGCCCCACACAGAAGGGATGTGGGTTGGGTTTTTTTGGGGGGTGGGGTGAAGGAGGCCTTTAGTAGGGATCTGTCACTAAGCTCATGAGCAGGGAGTGCCTCATGGTCTGTCACCTTTGGAGCCAGACATGTGAGGCTGGGTGCTGTGTGCCCATGCTGGGTGCTGTGTGCCCAGGCTGGGCGCTGTGTGCCCTCTGCAGCTTGTGCTACAGGCTCTCCCTTTGCACAGCTCCTGGGGTGCCCCAGCCATGGTGGCTTCCCAGCACGGGCTGCTGCCTCTCTGCAGCCACCGGCACGGACGAGGCCAGCAGCGCCTGCTGGAGCTGGCACCGGGGCCTGAGGCTGGCCTGGCACAACGGATGCTGGAGAGGCAGCACTGAACCGTGCAGAGCAGGAGGGAGCCGTGGGCAGAAGGCCAGTGGCTGAGGAGGTGTCCCCCCAGGCTGGTGATGACAGCATCCTCGCTGTCCTCCTCCTGGCCCCTGCCCCGAGCACTGCTGCGACCTGGCAGGGCTGGGGGTGGGCACCTCTGAGAGCCTTTCACACTTGCATGAGGTAAAGAGCTCCATCCTGGGGGGCACTGCAGGGGAGCAAAGTGTGGCAGGAGCTCAGGTCTCAGATAAAGCTCGGGGGGGTCTGCACATATCTGCTGCTGGCCAATTATGGGGTCCCAGCTGCCAGGACCCCAGCACCCAGAGCACAGGGTGGGTGCACAGGGTGGGTGCAAAGGGTGCTGTGCAGCTCTGTGTGCCTTGGGACTGCTGGGAGAGAGTCCTGGGCCAGCCAGGGGCTGCAGGCCCTTTGCAGAGAAGGCTTTTTGCTCCTCCTCTTCCTGCTTCCCCCATGCCTGGAAGGATCTGCTCCCCGTTCTGCTCCCCAGGAGCCTTCCTGCTTGCTGTGGCCGCCGTGCACTCCCTGGGCTGAGTATCACTTCATGCACCTCCTGTTGGCATTGCTGTGAGTTGGGCTGCTTCATTGAATCCATTTCCACCTCAACCCCTGGCTCTCCTCTCCTCTGTGTCCCCAGTGCCCTGGGCAAGCTGGGAGGATGGCTGTGGGGCCACTTCCCCTCCTCACCGGTGCTCCTCTTGCTTTCTCTTGAGGGAATTCCCTGCTGGGGCTGCCCCTCTCCATCGCTGGGGTTCTGCTGCTGCTTTCCTGCTGGGGGCTTGGTGCTGTCTTCATAGAATGATGGGGGGTGGGGGGTGGGAGGGACCTCTAGAGATCATCCAGTCTGACCCCCCTGCCAAAGCAGGATCCTCTAGAGCTGCCCACACAGGAACACATCCAGATGGGTCTTGAACCTCCCCAAATCAAAAGCCTCTGGGTGCAGCCTGATGGTGTTGGCAAGCTGCTGGGATCACGGCAGAGCTCTCCTGCCCTGGTTGTTCCTGGCTGTGAGTCTTGGTGCTACCTGCCAGAGTTTATCAGCAAGGATTTGAAGAGGTGTCCAGAGGGTTGGTGAGGAGCCAGCAGTGCTGGGCAGAGACTTGGTGGGCACACTGCCATTTCCAACCAGTCTAAGCTGAGCCCTGGGAAACAGCAACCTGAGGAAGATGATGCAAGTCAGGAGGTGTGCAGTGAGTGTGGTCCTAGAGTCCCCCAGCTCCACCTCCCTGCCTCGTGGCTCCCTTCCATCCTGCTCTGCCCGAGGGCAGCATGGGCCTGGCACACACTTGGCTGCTGGGCTCCCTCCACAGCATCCTGGTCAGGAGCCCCACTTGATGCCACGGCAGGACAGCCGCTGGGCTGCCGTTCTGCTGGGAGCAGAGGGTCCCCACTAGCAGGGAGAGGGCTCCCAGGGCTCTCCAGCACCGCTGTGCTCAGACCCCACCGAGGGGGCAGGGCACCGCTGCTCCTGCTGCCAGTGCTGCTGAGTGAGTGCCCCCAGCCAGCCTGCTCTGCTCAGTGTAGCAGCAGTTTCTGGTCCAGGTGCCATGCCTGCAGATAAATTCTGCTAGATGAGCAGGTACCAGAGCTCTCCCAGGCTCCCCTGGCAACCTGTGCATCCGCTGACGTGCCGGCTCCTCTCCTGGGGTCTGCAGCAGGAGCTCTCTGAGGACCACTGCCCCTTTGTCCCCTCTGCCCCGTGGTGCTTTGGGTGCTGCTGCTTCTTGTGTGGTGCAGATGTTGCTGCTGAGACCCCACAGCAACCACAGCTCTGTCACAGCTGCTGGGCTGCTAACCAAAGCCACCGTGGCTGGGTTTGCTCTTGGGCCTCTAACTAGGTCACCACATTTGCCTTGTCTTAATAATTATTGATAAGATGTGGGGGGAGGAAGGGGCTGCTCCCCCTCCCAGCCTCCCTGTTCCCCAGAGATGCTCTGCAGTGGATTGATGCCTTCCAGTCTCAAGGGAGCGATGCAGAGGCAGCACCAGGGCTGGTTCCTCAGCTGCTCCCTGAGCCTTCCCAGCACCTGGCTGGGGGTGAACGGAGGAGGGCTGGTGGCAGCCCACTGGTAGCTTCCGTGGCTCTGGAGATGTTCCACTCCCTGCTCCCCCTGGCAGGAGGGACTCGTGTGCTGGAATCTGCCTGCCCTGAGGCAGAGCCAGCATGCAGGGCAGGAGGATTTGGGGTGAGTTCATTGGCGTGGGCTCTGCAGACCCGCTCTGAGCGAGGGGAAAGGCAAGGCACAGGCACAGGCAGCCTCTCGGAGCCATTCAGACTTCAGAGCTGCAGAGGAGGTTGTGTCCTGGGGATTTTTTTTTTTCTGTTGCTTTTTGCAGCACTAATGAGCAGGGAGGAAGTTCTGCTCTTTGTTCCAGTTGCATTCACTGCTTTTTTTTTTTTTCCCTATCTTTTTTCCCTTTCCCCTGGTGAGTGGGGAGGAGGGGAGGAGGCAGGGGCTGCTCTGTGCCTGCCTGCGCAGCCAGCGGCGGGGCGGGATCCTTCCCTTCACTCCTGAGTTTTTAGAGTTCCTCTCGTGAGGCTTTTGGGTTTTCTCAGCAGATCCAAACAAGGCCTTGGCTTTCCCAGGGTAGGGCAGGGGTTTGCAGCTCTCTTGCGGTGTTCTGCGCTGCAGAGGGAGCTTTCCGCCCTCAGGATGTCCCTCCTGGAGCTCCAGGAAGCTTCTCGCTGCGTTGTCTGAAGTCACACAGCAGCATCAATGTCTGAGGGCTTGGGGGCAGGAAGAAGGTGCTAGGCTCTTGTCAGTGCTGTCCTGTGATAGGACAAGAGGCAATGGACACAAACTGGAACCCATGAAGTTCCATCTCAGCTTGAGGAGAAACTTCTTTGGTGTGAGGGTGCCAGAGGCCTGGAGCAGGCTGCCCTGGGAGGTTGTGCAGTCTCCTGCTCTGGAGGCTTTGGAGCTCCATCTGGATGTGTTCCTGTGTGCCCTGCTCTGGCATGGGGGCTGGACTGGGTGATCTCTGGAGGTCCCTTCCACCCACTCTGTGATTCCTGGGGAGCCAGGGCATCCCCACCACCAGCAGTGTGGCCTGTTTACACTCCTCTTGCACTGTGGCCGTACAGTAGCAGCCTGAGAGAGACCCCAGGCTGTGTGCTGGGCTCTGCTCTCCCATCCCTCTAATTCAGGGCTTTCACAGCCCAGCTCTTGTGTTCAGAGCCTCCTCTGTGTGAGGAGCAGCGTGAAGGGCAGGTGCTCCCCCAGTGCCCTCATCAGGGTGTTGCAGGGCTGCTGTCTTGCCCAACCTCCCCCAGCTCTTCCCCTCCTCCCTACCTGAGGACTTTATCATAATGCAGCATGAATTTCATTAGCTCGTTTGTCTCTGGCGCTCGCAGCCAGGAGATAATTTAATCCAGAAGTGGCTTACAAGGAGGAGTGTGGTTTAGTCTGCAAAGCTTTAATAACCCCCTCGGGCTGCCCTGGGTAAAGCCAGGGCTGGGGCAGGGCCATAGGCGCTCAGCCCCGTGCCCTCTGGACCTCGTTAGGAGGATCCTGCAGCGCCAGATAACAGCAGCGGCTCCAGGCTTCACCAACAGGCTGAAAGCTGTGGCCCTTCCCTGGCCATGTTCTCCTGACAGCCCCCAGGACTGGGGGCACACTGCCAGCACACAATCATGCACTTGTTTGGGTTGGAAAAGTCCTCTCCTCCAGTCCAACCAGCGACCCAACACCACCATGGCCACCAAACCATGGCCACAGGTTCCTTGAACACCTTTGGGGATGGGGACTCCACCACCCCCTGGGCAACCTGTTCCAGTGTCTCACCACCCTCATGGGGGAGATCATCCTCCTGACATCCAGTCTCAATCTCCCCATTTCTAGTTTTGCTTCATTCCCCCAGTTCTATCGCTCCCTGAGACCCTAAAAAGTCCCTCCCCAGCTTTCCTGTAGCCCCCTTCAGACACTGGAAGGCCACAAGGAGGTCTCCTCAGATCCTTCTCTTCTCCAGACTGAACGGCCCCAACTCTCTGTCTGTCCTCACAGGAGAGGAGCTCCAGCCCTCTGCTCCTTCTCTGGACGCCTCCCAGCACCTCCAGATCCTTCTTGCAGCAGGGGCTCCAGAACTCCAGGTCGGGGGGAGGCGGCAGGTCGCTCGCACGCGCCCCTTCTCCCCCCACCTCACCAGGGGAAGGTTCAGCGAAGCAAGCTGCAAAATGAGGGAAAAAAAGAGAAGGGGGGGGAAAGGCAAAGAAAGGAATGATTCCATATGCTGCTAGTGGCCTGGTTAATTAAGATCCACAGTTCTCTGGGTAGGAAAAGCCGACCTATATTTACTGTATGTAGGAAGACATCTGTCAGCTCCACGCGCGGAGAGCCCCAGCGCAGGTTCCTCCTGCTTCCTGCAGCCTCGGCTTCGCAACTGTTTGTGAGGCTCTGATGCAGCCCGAGTTAATTTTAAGATGACTGTTACTATTCTCAACAGAAGGAAGGGCATATTTAGCCTCTCAGTACTCAAGAAGGCAAAACCCCCCTGCATGTTTCTAGTAATTTTTCCCTCACAGTTTGCACAAAACAACAACAACAAATCCTATTTGCTTGCCGCAGAAGAATATGTTCGGGGGGGGGAGAATCGGGAAGGAGATTCTTTTTAAAGCTGCAGATGGTTTCCACATATTCCTCCTCAGCTCACTGCAGCTTTCCACCTCACTAAACCGGTTTGTAATTTAGCCCAGGGCTGTGGAGCAAGCGTTCTGTCAGCTCTGGTTGCCTCCCTCTCCTCCTTCACCCCTGCGCTGCTTTCTGTCCTTCCTCTCTCTCTCCTTCTCTCTCTCTCCTTCTCTCTCTCTCTTCTCTCTCTCTCCTTCTCTCTCTCTCTTTCTCCCTCTCTCCTTCTCTCTCTCCTTCTCTCTCTCCTTCTCTCTCTCCTTCTCTCTCTCCTTCTCTCTCTCCTTCTTCTCTCTCCTTCTCTCTCTCTCCTTCCCTCTCTCTCCTTCCCTCTCTCTCCTTCCCTCTCTCCTTCCCTCTCTCCTTCCCTCTCTCCTTCCCTCTCTCCTTCCCTCTCTCCTTCCTTCCCTCTCCCTCCTCCTTCCCTCTCCCTCCTTCCCTCCTTCCCTCTCCCTTCCCTCTCCCTCCTTCCCTCTCCCTCCTTCCCTCTCCCTCCCTCCTCCCTCTTCCCTCCCCTCCTTCCCTCCCTCCTTCCTCTCCCTCCTTCCCTCTCCCTCCTTCCCTCTCCCTCCTTCCCTCTCCCTCCTTCCCTCTCCCTCCTTCCCTCTCCCTCCTTCCCTCTCCCTCCTTCCCTCTCCCTCCCTCCTTCCCTCTCCCTCCTTCCCTCTCCCTCCTTCCCTCTCCCTCCCTCTCTCTCCTTCCCTCCTTCTCTCTCCCTTCTCTCTCTCCTTCTCTCTCTCTCTTTCTTCCCCATTGGAATGGGCTGCCCAGGGAACTGGTGGAGTCACCATCATTGGAGGTGTTTAGGAGGAAACTTGGTAGGGTGCTTGGTTGCATGGTTTAGTTGATTAGGTGGTGTTGGATGATAGGTTGGACACAATGATCTCGAAGGTCTCTTCCAGCCTGGTTTATTCTGTTCTATCCTACTCTATTCTTCTCTCTCTCACTGCACAGCCGATGTCCCCTCCATCCCATGGCCACCCAGCCTGTAGGCAGCCTGTGCCAGGAGGTCCCTGCAGAGCTAGGAGCTCGGTGGGGGTGATGTTATTTCTCAGTGGGGAAGAGGAGGCTGAAGGGAGGCCTCATTGCTCTCTGCAGCTCCCTGAAAGGAGGTTGCAGTGAGGTGGGGGTTGGGCTCTTCTCCCCAGCATCTGGTGACAGAAGGAGAGGAAGTGACATGAAATTGTGCCAGGGGAGGCTTAGGTTGGAGCGGAGGAAAAATTCCTTTGCTGCAAGAGTGGTCAGGGCCCGGCACAGGCTGCCCAGGGAGGTGGTGGAGTCCCCAGCCTTGGAGGGGTTCATGGAACCTGTGGCCATGGCACCTGGGGCCAGGGTTTAGTGGCCATGGTGGCGCTGGGTGGACTGGATGACCTCAGAGACCTTTTCCAACCCAAACAATTCTGTGATTCCACGATCCTGTCATGATGGGCAGGAAATGCTTTCTCCCTCTGCCCACCATCTGGTGGAAGTATGTCAGGGGTTCACCCCTCTGATGAGGCTTTCTCACCACTGGGCTGAGGGATGCACAGCCCTGGGAAGGCTAATGAGAGGAAGGACACGCTTCCAGCCCTGTGCTCAGGCCTCTCCCCCCTCCCCTGCCTCCCTGCAAGAAAACACAGCTTGCTTGCTTTTTTTTTTGCCTTCCCCCCCCTTTTATTTCTTTGTTCTTTCATGGATCAGCATTATAATTACTGAGATTTCACTGCAGGGCAAAATGATCATTTGACAATGTAAGTGGGGAAAATAATTCTGGTGTTATCCTGCAGCCTGACTCTTATTATAATTACGCCACAACTCCTGCAGACTGAAGTGGGGGCAAAGAATTTCCTCCGCTGAGGGTGTTTGTCTCTCCCAGATCTGATTGCAGATGGGAGGATTTTGGGTCCCTCCTGTATCTTTAATAACCCAGGGTTGTTGATGGATGGCCAAGGACTGGAGTACCTGTTGTTTTCCCCTTTGTTTTCATTAGGTGTTCTCCATTTCTGTCATTCCTGGCGTCCGTGATGGATTCTTTATGAGCAAATATCTTGGGCAGAGCCCTTTGGAGTTTGTCTGCACAGTGATGTCTGCAGCAGCAACACAACCCAATTAAAACAGAACAAAAAAGGGGGGGAAGAAGGAATTGATGGGGAAAAAAAAAAAACCCAATCACAAATGAGGACAAAACTCTCAAAATGGGGGAGACTCAAAATGATTATTGGGCTCTGCTCAGCGGCTGCTGCCAAGGTGGGCAGGGTGAAGGCAGCTGGGAGGCATCCAGGTGGTCAGGCAGAGCCGTGGCTTCACTGTGACCCCGGGCTGGGCACCTCGTAGGGCTGTTCTGGGGGGCACAGAGTCACCAGGAGGTTAACGGCTGAGGCAGCACCAGGGGGCTGCAGGATTTTCTTCCTCTGGGTGGGAACTGGCACCCATGGCATTGGTGGTGCCGCTGGAGAAGCCTCTCCAGATGTGCGTCCTCTTCCTGCCTGGGGGAGTGGGTCTGTTCTGCTCCCCACGCTGAGCTGCATCCCACGCTGCCAGCCTGGCTCTGGGCACCCCTCGTGCCAGGGCTGGGTACCACGGTGGGGAACTGCTCCTCGGTGCCGCGGCGAGGGTGGTGAGGGAGCCTGCTGCTGTCCCCTGCTACCCTGGGGCTGATGGAAATGAGCTGACAGAGGAGAGGCAGCATTAGCCTAATTATGGCCCTACGAGCTACCTCGGTGCTGGATTTTCCTTTCTTAGCGACTTCCTGTTTTCCTCTTTGAGATGCAAATTTTTGCACAGTCCTCGATCCAGATTCTCTTCTCATTAGCATGAAATCTGACGAGTTCCGCGGGTTTTTAAATAGCAAATTAAGGAAAAGAATTAACCGCTGCGCACAAAGTCACGGCGAAGCCCCTGCCACCGGCGGGGAGAGGAGCCGGAGGGGCTGCTGGGGACCCTGCTGTCCCTCCTCGGGCGTCCCTTGGCTGTGCCAGGCTGCTCTGCCTCGCTCTTGCATGGTTGAGCAGGAGGCAGGCGCCAGCTCCGCGGGTGCCAGGCAGGCAGAGCTGCAAGCATGGGGAGGACCGGTGGGCAGAGCCCCTGCCCAGATCCCCAGCCCCACTGGGATGCCACCTCGAGCCCCCAGCCCGCTCTGCACCAGAGCCCAGGCAGGACATGATCAGCTCATAGTCCGAAGCCTTTCCTTTTGCTTCCCCCTGGAAAATGAGGCTGGTCCTAACAGGCTAAAAAGAACGACGCCAGTAGAAAAAACGATCTGTTGTCTCGTGATGAGCCTCATCCCGGTGGAGTTTTATCATTATTTATTTGTATTTCTTGGTGCCTGCTGTCGTCTGTGCCCACCGCAGCTCAGCGCCGGGAGAGGGCTGCAAGCACAGCTGGTTTGTGCTGAATGTCACTCCAGGAACGTGCAGCTCCCCTCGGAACGGGGGACGCAGTCCTCGCTAGCGGGATGCGCCCGGTGCAGAGCTGCGGTGTTCCCCTGCCAGCCCCAGTGCCCTGCTGCCAACCCCGGTGTTCCCCTGCCAGCCCCGGGCTGGGGATGCCTTTGCCTGCCGTCACTTCCCCCCCCCCCCCCGCCCCCCTTTTCCCAGGCTCCCTTCCCTTCACAGCCCCTCCCTCCCCCCTGCTTTCTGCCACATAATGAGTTTGATAAGAAATTGTCTCGTTAACAGGATTAGCCATGGAAATCTCTGGTCCCCTCCTATTCATTCTGTAATGCTCTTCAGCCTCTTCTGTAATTTTCTGCTGGTATTAGACGGCTCCGGACCACCTCGGGAGATTAATTCCTCCTCCTCCTGGGATAGTGCCAGCTCGGGCAGTGCCAGGGACCCCTCTGGGGGCCAGCCCTGTATCGGGGGTGCGGAGCTGTCCCCTCACCCGGGAGAGTTCCCGCCGCTCGCTTTGTTCCGGGGAAAGTGGGTCAGTTTCAAAATCATGTCCACAAACAAACCGAAGTGTCCCCAAACACGCGTGGCTCTCGCTGCCTGTGTCTGCAAAGAGCTCTGGGGCCTCGGAGGTGCATTAAAACCCGGCCAGGAGAGCCCTGCTCTCCTCTGTGCCCGCATGAATCCCATTCCCTGGGTCGCATAGTCCTGGATTTCCTTCTAGGAAAGCTCCTTGCCAGCCTGGCCCTTTGCTCAGTGATTTCCCCTTGATTTAATAACTCCTGGCAGCCCCGCAGGACGCCTGGCTTCTGAGGGAGTTAATGGGAAGAGATCTTCCCTAACGGTGGGTTTCCCAAGTCCTCCAACTCCCGAGCCTGTATCTGGGAAGCATCATCCAAGGCGGCAGCGACTGCAGGCTGCGAGTGGAGCGGGGAAGGTCCAGAGCCGCTGCTCAGGGTGCGGGGAAATAGTGTGGGAGCAGCAATGCAGCAAGGGCTCGGCGTGCTCAGCTGGAGGGAAGTGAACGTTTGTGATTTTCTGAAGCTGTGTTCACGCAGTCCTTTGCTTCCCCCTCCCCCCAAAATCTTCCTGTGCACAAAATGGGACCTTCTCTCTCCTGCTTTCCTTGCCCAGAGAGAAAATGCAGATGGTGAAGCCGTTGCGGCGGGAGAAAAGTGACAGAGATGCTAATTGTGAGGTGGAGTGGAAGCTTTCGGGGGCTAAGGCTTGCTGTGGGACCAGGAGAGCAGGGCACAGGGCAGGAGCTCCAGCAGGGCCGCTCCCGCCCGGCAGATCCCTTGCGAGGGCAGGGATTTATTCACCGACTTTTGCTCCCTGTGATGTGAGTGTTCCTGAACCCCTCGCTCCCTTCCTCCGCTCGCTGCCAACTCTTTGTCATGCTGCTGGGGATTAATTTTTGCCGTGGGGATGGCACCGGAGTGGCTGGGAAGAGGTCTGGAAAGGGAGGTCTGGCTGCGGTGCTCCTGAGGCTGCCTCCAACCATGGACTGCCACACGGATAGCTGATTTACCAATCCCACAATTATGTCAGTGTGCGTTTTCCTGAGCCCCGCCAAGGAAGTCCCTGGCATCAGAGGCTGGCAGTGCTGTTCAGCCTGGCCACCACCATGGCAGCTGCTGTCGGTGTCCCTTGGCCGTGGCGTTGTCCCAGCCCGGAGCCCCCAGTGTCCGAGGCACCCATCTCAGCAGGGCAGGGTGGAGATGCTCGGTGCTGTTTGTTGTCGTCTTGCAGGCTGGCAGTGCTGTGATGAGGGGACCAGCCTCGGGAGCTGTGTCCCTTCCTGCGTGCCGGGCAGGAGCTGCAATCCAGCAGTGCCAGCTGCAGGTCGCTGCTCTCCACAGCTATTGCAGAGGGTGGCTCTCTCCAGCCGTCAGTCCAGAGGTCAGAGCCAGCCTCGGTGCTCAGAACCACCCACGGTTTCCTTTTGGGATGTGCTTGAGTTGTTGGCAGCCGGCTGGGGCTTGCCAGCAGTTCCGTGATGCGTTCGGAGCCGATTCACTGGAGAGGGAGCCGGTGCTGAGCAGTGCCTGGCTGGGCTCTGCCAGGGCTGAGCCGGCAGAGGGGGACGGATCCCATCCCCAGCTGAACCAGCCACGACTGGGTCCCTGGGGCACCCAGGAGCGGGCACCTGGCACCACGGCTGGCAGGCAGCAGTGTGACAGGGAGGTGACAGTGATATCCTCCTTTTAAACCTTGCCTTCTGCTTCTCTCTCTCTCTCTCTGTGTTTTGTTTCCCCTCTCCCTCTCAGACAAGCCATTTAAATGTAATTCCATTCTGAAAGCCTCTCCCTCATGCATGGCTAATGAGCGCAGGCAGCGCGCAGGCAGCGGCCCGGCTGGGATCCAATCTCGCCGAGTGTCGACAAGTCATTTGGAAGCAGCCCTGGGAGCGCGCCCGGCTTTATTACAGCGTAATTAGAAATAAAATCTTGTTGGGAGAGGAGAATGAGAGCCCGGCACTAATCCTGTCACGGGAGGAGATGGAGCCCTGCGTACAAAGGAGATTAGGGAGGGGAGGCGGAAAGCTCGTCACGGCTGCCCGACTTCCAGCCCTCCTCTGCGCTCCCCCTCTCCGGCTCCGCAGCTGCCAGCAGCAGCAGCAGGCGGAGTGTGGCTGCCGTCCCTGCCTGCTCCTGCCTGCGCTCCTCTCGTCCCTGCCTGCACTCCTCTCGTCCCTGTCTGTCCCTTCCCATCCTTGCCTGTGCTCCTGCCTCTCCCTACTTGCACTCCTGCCTGCCCCTCTGCCTGCAGCCAGCCAGGAAGGGCCTTCCAAGGAGGCTATACTCACATCTGGGTCTCCAGGTCAGTGAAGCCTCTCTGGTGCCTGCAGGTACAGGCAGTGGGCTGCAGCCAGTTCCCCAGGATGAAAGGCAGCACAGGCAGACCCCGGAGCAGGCAGCTACCCAAGCCATGCCCTTCCTGGGATGCAGCAGGCCAGGGACTGCTGCAGACACAGCTTCTGGGGACCAGGTCTGTGAGTACCACACACCTCCCCTGGAACATGGATGGCAGCAAACAGGGACATAAATCTGCTGGGTGTCACATGGCTCTGATTAAATTTGCATTGGGCTCAAGCTGCAGCTCCCCTTCGGCTCCTCTGGGGTGGATCTTTAATCTCAGCACCCAACACTGGTCCCTTCTGCCCTGGGGGGAACTGCAACCCACCACACCTGGTGTTTGCTGTGGCACCAAGCGAGGCTCAGCCTGCTGAGACACGAAGCAGCTCTGACAGCCCCCTCCTGTGCCTCATGTCCCCTACCCCAGCCGGGCACTGCATTCCCGGTAAGCTGCTCCATCCAGCAATGGCAGGGAGACAGGGCAAGGAGTGCCACAGAGATTCCCAGATGGGTGGGTTTGCTGGCCCACCCTGGGGAGGCTCCTCATGCCCAGGCCAACCCTGTGCCAGTCACAGCAGCAAAGTGCTGATGCAGCAGCAGCGGAAAATCCCAGGCTTTGTTCTTTGGGGCTTCCCCCTCCGCGCCTTCCCCACCCCAGGGGAGGTGTTTGTCACTTTAACAGTGGCCAGAAATAGAAGCCAGCCGCTCCTGGGTTTGCCTGGGATGCTCTGGGATGCAGTGCTCCACGTATGGCTAATTCATAAGGGCTGGCACCTATTGATTCCCACGCAGTTAAATCAGAGAGCGCGAGGAAATATCGGCCCCGGAGTACCGAGGGGAAGTTATCTCATTAGTCTCATGAACTATTAAATGTGCTCTCTGCTGGAGCCCTGACCCCATTGCTTTTATAAATCCCTGTTGGATGGAGCAGTTGATGGTAGCCAGGACGGGCTGCAATTTTTCTCTGAAACTGGGAGCCCCTTGGGAATGCTGCTGGAGTTTCATGGCCGCTGCGTGCCGGGAGGCAGGAGATGCCATCGGTAGCAGCGAGGCAGGGAATCACAAGGCAGTGGGGGCTGGAAGGGACCACCAGAGAGCATCAAGTCCAACCCCCTTGCCAAGGCAGGGTCAGCAAGAGAAGGTCACATAGGAACATGCCCAGGTGGGTTGGGAATGACTCCAGAGATGAAGACTCAGAGACCTCTCTGGGCAGCCTGCTCCAGGGCTCTGCCACCCTCATGGTGCAGGAGATCCTTCTCATGTTTAGAAGGACCTTCCTATGTTCAAGTTTGTGCCAGTCACCTCTTGTCCTGTCACTGGGCACCACTGAGAAGAGTCTGGCCCCATCCTCCTGACACCCACCCCTCAGATATTTGTAAGCATTGATAAGATCTCCTCTTCTCCAGACCCAGCTGTCTGGTTTGGCCATGGCACTTTGGGAGGTGGCCACGGTGCTGTCAGGGCGATGGTTGGACTGGGTGATCCCAGAAGGCTTTTCCAACCAACCCAGTCCTATGATTCTCTCTCTCTCAGCCTCTCCTCATCTGAGAGATGTTCCAGTCCCCTCGGCATCTCTGTGGCCCTGTGCTAGACTCTCCAGTAGAGAGAACACATCTCTGTGGGTGTGCACACATGGTAAGAGACCCTCCCAAAGTTTTCTCTGTGTGGCCACCCCCTTCTCCCCTGCTGCTGTACTTTGGGTGAGCTCCCAGGGGCTGCCCGGGGCTGGGCGTGAGGGACTTCGCCAGGCATGCCCCAAGGCACCGGCTCAGGTCTGGCTGGAAGAGTGATGAGAGGCACATCGCTCCAGCCCGGCCACAGATGTACTTAATCCTCTGCTTCCCGTAAAGCTTTTCCACCTCCTGGCAGGCAGAAAGATCTGATTTTATTCGGCGACCTTCGATGTTAATCTCTCTGGCAAGCTCAGCAATAAGTCACTCCGGCACGGGCTCTGTCGCAGCCGTTTACATCAACCGCTGCCCTGCATCTCTCCCCTGAACCAGCGCAGCACTCCTTGGCAGAGTCACTTGTCCCTTTTCAGGGGGAGAGAAAAACAAACACCCAAAAGGAAGCTGTGCTGTCAGGCTGTGTCGCCCTGACGTTTGCTGTCACGGCAGCTCTGAAGCTGCGCCGTGCGGGGACAGCTGCTTCCCGTCACCGCGCGGCACAGGGCTGCCTGCTGCTAGCTGCGGATTCCCTGCCCGTCCTTGTCTCTGGGGTGGGTGCTCTGGCTTGAGCCCCAGCTCAGAGGCTCCGTCTCGGCTACAGAGGCTGGGGAAGTTGGGGGGCTGCAGCAGGTTGGAGGGCTGTGGGTTCAGGCAGGGCTTGGATTTGTCATCTCCCACTGCCCAGACAGGAGCTTGAGGCTCTGCTTCCCTCGGCCTCACTGCGTGCAGGGGTTTGGATCTTGCGGGCCCTGCTGCTGCTGTCGCAGGGCCGTGGGGCACCCAGCACCCCTGCTTTGGGCTCCTCCAGCTGTGGCAGGGCTTTGTTTGCAGAGGAGCAGCGCGGGGCTGCGGTTCACCGTGCACGGGTGTGCGTGAGGGTGTGGGGAGGGGAGCCCAGTGGGGGCTGCTGAGCACTCTGCAAAATACAGCCCAGTTACCATGGAAACTGGCTCCCCCATCTCAAATTCCAGTGCAGCCAATATTCCTCGCTTACTGGTTTGATGGGAGATGAAAAATTAATGTTTGATTTGCATCTTGTTCCAGTTGCGCTTGCGGGACCGCTGCCCCTCCCCTTGTGCCACTCCCTCGGCACCTCCGAGGCGCAGGCTGCTGCACATCTGCTCCCAGTTGCACGCTGGTGCAGCAGAGATGTGCTGCTGCACTGGGGCGGCCCTGCTGCGGTGTGGAGGCTAAGCCATGCCTGAGGTTTTGGCTGGGGAGCCCTCGACCTCTCCGAGCAGGGATGGAGCTGTGGATCCTGTGATGTCTTGGGGGCTGCAGCTTGCAGGAGGCTTCTGGAGGTGTGGGGATGGCACCCGTGGCACCCCATGGGGCTGCTGTTCATACTCCCACTGCTTCCAGGGTGAGCCTGCCTGAGCCTGCCTGTGACCCCTGCCTGCTAACCACAGCCAGCTCACATTTTCTGGAGGCTCCTGGCTGTTTGGAGTCCCCAGTAGTCTCCCATCAAGCAACTGGAGCTGAACAAGTGCCTCCAGCTGAGCTGCAGCTGGAACAGGGCAGTGCCAGGGATGTGCTCTGAGTCCCTGGGTGAGGAGCCCCAGTTTCTGCCAGTCTGTCCCCTCAAGCAGTCACAGAGTAAGGCTCATGTGGTCCTGCCCTGAGAGAGGACAGCCAGGCTGCTCAGGTTGGCATCTTCTCCTGCATTCCACTTCTGGTTCTCCTGCACTTATGGGTTTGACCATGGTTTGGCTGCTGGCATGGTGTCCCCAGGCCGATGGATGGACCACCCTGTCCAGGATGAGGTTCAGTAGCATCTGGAGCTGGAACAAACCCCAGAAGCCCCACAAAAGCTGGGGTCAAAGCTTGCAGTCACTGTCAGCTCTGGCTCTGGGGTAGGGTGACAGGGTTTGGGTGGTCAGGGAAGCTTCTGACCCTGCTCTCCAGGTAGCCATCAGCCAGGGCTTTCTATTCCTGTTAATTACTGATACTGTTCTGATGAATTATGGGGGGCAGGGTGGCTTCACAAGCCACTGGAAGATGTCTTCTTCCATGTGTGCCAGGCTCCAGGCCCCGCTGGTGGAGGGGGCTGCCGTGGCAGCACTGCCTGGGGCTGTGCTCTCTGCCTGCTGCCTGCCATCCCCCTCCAAGGGCTCAAACAGCATCTCAAGCCCTTATTTGTTTTCGTGTGCTTCTAAGTAACTTAAGTTAATTATTAACTCAGCAGGACAGATTCACTTTTAATTGCCAGGTTGCTGTGCAGCGCGTGGCAGAGCATCGTGCCACAGAGCATCACGGCACAGAGCGGCGTGCCACCCGCTCTGCTCACCCTCTGCAGCCGCTCCAAGGCCAGAGCTGGTTGCACCAGGATGTGGCCAAGCTACTCGCTGCCCCTGGGTATCTCAGCTGTGTGCAAGGACACCCTGAGCCCAGCTCTGTGCCTGGGTGCTGGGTGGAGACAGGCTGTGGCCGTGACCATGGGGGCTGCTGGTGCACCCCCAGGTGCTGCTGGTGCACACACAAGGCTGCTGCTCTCCTCTTCTGGCTCAATTCTCCAGCTTGCCTGAAACTCAGCCCTGAAGGTGAAGCAAAAGGCCTCACCTGCTGCAACTGGAGTGCAAGGGGATGGAGGGAGGATTCACTTTGCCTGCCTGGGCCTGGCTCCTGCCTGGAGTGTGGGAGCTCCGCCTGCCCCGGGTGCCGAGAGCCTGGGAGGTGTGCTGGGTCTTGGCTGGCTCACTCACCCCTCTCCTCCCTTTGTGTCTCCAGAAAATAGGTTTTTTATTACTTCTTACGGAGGTTTGTACATATCTGACGTGCAGAAGGAAGATGCCTTGTCCACCTACAGGTGTATCACCAAGCACAAGTACAGCGGCGAGACGCGGCAGAGCAACGGCGCCAGGCTCTCCGTCTCAGGTGAGCCACTCCCCTGCTCCCATGGTGGTGCCCAGCCCTCCCACCATACCCCTGCCTCTGCCCACCCACCACACCCCTGCCTCTGCCCTCCCACCACACCCCTGCCTCTGCCCACCCACCACACCCCTGCCTCTGCCCTCCCAGCACAGTGCCCATTTGCCAGGCAGGCAGGAGGCAGCAGTGGCATTGCTACCCCCAGACTGTATGGATTGGGAATGGATTGAAGCTTGAGGAGGGCAGATTTAGAGATGAGGAAGAAATTAGTTGATTAGGAAGAAATTCCTTCCAGTGAGGCTGGGGAGACACTGGCACAGGCTGTCCAGGGAGGCTGTGGGTGCCCCCTCCCTGGAGGTGTTCAGGGCCAGGCTGGATGAGGCCTTGAGCAACCTGGGCTGGTGGGAGGTGTCCCTGCCCGTGGCAGGGGCTTGGGACTGGATGATCTTGAAGGTCCCTTCCAACCCAAACCATTCTACCAACCTCTGAATCCCATCGGGGAGTAGAGGGAGGGTCCTATAGGGGCTATGCAGGGTGTTGGTGCTGCCTGGCAGGTACCGCCGAGCACCCCCGGTGCTGGCCGCGGCGGGCGGCGGCGCTGCGCGGCACCCCGACGGGAAGGCGACAGGCTGCAAGGGGATGCGATGTGACAGGCGGCGATGTGAGCAGGCTGAGGCGATGTGACGAAGACGCAAACGATACTGCGGCGCAGGCAGTGCAGTCCCCAGTGCCGCCTGTCCCGCGGCGCTGCCGGCTCCGCTCGCTGCCCAAATGACTCCGCTCGGGAGGGAGTTCACTCGACTCAGCCTCGCCGTTGCTCACTGCTTGGCTGCAGCCTGCCTGCTCACCCCCTGCCCGATGCTTTTGCCAGCCTGGCTTCCACAATTAACGCCGTGGAGAAGGTTCAGAGATTGATAGAATGATTGGGTTGGAAGGGACCTTAAAGATCATCCAGTCCCAACCCCCTGCCATGGGCAGGGACACCTCCCACCAGCCCAGCTGGCTCAAGATCTCATCCAGCCTGGCCTTGAACACCTCCAGGGAGGGGACATGCACAGCCTCCCTGGGCAGCCTGTGCCAGTGTCTTCCCAGCATCACCCTCACCCTCAAAAATTTCTTCCTAATCTCCAGTGTAAATTCACCCTCCTCCAGCTTCAGTCCGTTCCCTATCACTCCAAGCCCTTGTCAAAAGTCCCTCCCCAGCTCTCCTGGAGCCCCTTTAGGTGTGCTGGATTACAAAGGAGCTACAAATATCTGAGAGGAGGGTGGCAGGACAATGGGGACAGACTCTTCTCACTGGTGCCCAGTGACAGGACAAGAGCTAATGGGCACCAACTTGAACATAGGAAGTTCCATCTAAACACGAGGGGAAACTACTTTGATGGTGGCAGAGCCCTGGAGCAGGCTGCCCAGAGAGGTGGTGGAGTCTCCAGCTCTGGAGACATTCAAAACCTGCCTGGATGTGTTCCTGTGTGCCCTGCTTTAGGTGATCCTGCTCTGGCAGTGGGGTTGGACTCACTCTTCAGTGGTCCCTTCCAACCTGTCCCGTTCTGTGAGAGTAGGGAAAGGCTCTGGGACTGCCAGGCTGAGCCTCTCCAGACCTTGCCCAGCCTCTGAAACACTGAGGATCCTGAGTCCCACCCTTGGTGGCCATCATGCCAGGCAGGCCCTGAGGAGCAGAGCTGGATCATACCCTCCCCATGTGCTTGGCTCTGGCCTGGTGCCCCCCTGGTCATTGTCATTATGTACACTCCTGGTGTTTCCCTTCTGCTGGGGAGCAGTGGAAGAGGTTTCTTTCCCCTGGAATTTAATTTCACGCCTGAGACTTGGTGATTAATTTTCTCCTGTGCCAGCTGCCTGATGGGCCTCTCTGCTTGTAAATTTTGAAATGTGCCACAGAATTTGTGTGTTTTGCACCCAATTAGGTGTCACCTTGAGTAATTCCTCCAGGGCTGAGTCTATTCCTCCCATCAGCAACTGAGATGTGTTTTCCCACCCACCTCCTCCCCCCAGGCCTGCTTGCCCCGGCCACCCAGGGCTGTGTGCCACCCATCCTGTGCCACCTCACTTCAACTACACTATCACTTAGAAAGGTTGGACCAGATGATCCTTGGGGTCCCTCTTACAAGCTGGCATTCTGTGATTCTGAGCTGCTGCCCAGCAGAGCCACCAGCTCATGGGGACAGGGACATCACCAACTGGGCTCAGCGATGCCAGGGTCACCATGCCAGGGACTCTCCTGGTGCCCCTGCAAGGAGGAACCCCCCTGCCTCCTCTTCCCCATGTCAACCTCTTTCCTCTCCTTCCCCCTTCCCCTTAGACCCAGCAGAGTCCATCCCCACGATGCTAGACAGCTTCCAGTCCCGGGAGGTGAAGGCCGGCAGGCTGGTGGAGCTGCCCTGCATAGCCTCGGGCTACCCCAACCCAGCCGTGCGGTGGATCAAGGACGGGAGGCCGCTGCCCCCCGACGGCCGCTGGGCCAAGCGCATCACAGGGCTGACCATCAGCGACCTGCGGGTGGAGGACAGCGGCACCTACATCTGCGAGGTGACCAACACCTTCGGCTCCGCGGAGGTCACCGGCACCCTCACTGTAATAGGTGAGTGCCCGCGGGCAGCAGCAGGGCAGGGCGGCAGGGAGGCTTCTGTCCTGCCACCTCCTCCTGAAACGTGAAGCCTTGGAGAGTCTCTGCAGCACTGCCTTGCAGCCTGGCAGCTGCTGCCTCAGAGTGCAGCAATGTCTGAGGCGCTCACGGGAGGTTTATCCTCCTGATTTACTGCTCCCATCAGGGCAGGGAGAGAGGCCTGGGGAGCACATGGAAAAGACAAGGGGTGGTGGGGACGAGTTGCTGCTGGGATGATTCCCCCTGGAATCCAGAAGAAAGTGTTTCCCCATGAGAACAGCTGAACATTGGAATCATCTCCCAAGGGAAGCAGTGGAGTCCTCTCCATTGTGGTCAGATTTAAGACTCAGCTAGGCAGGGTCCTGGGAGAGCTCATTGCAACTCTGCTGTTACCTGGAAAGGTTGGAGCAGGTGATCCTTGGGGTCCTTTCCAACCTGGCACCCTGTGAGTGTCTGAACATCACTGACTGGGCACCAGCAGCCTGCTGGGAGCCTGCTTGGCACAGCCCCAGCTGAGCACAGGCCACATTTAACTTGGATTCAGGCTGGCACTGCCAGGTCAGGGAAGACAGAGCCCAGCCACACCGAGATGCCTCCCGCCGCTGCCTGGCCCTGCCAACACCTCTCCCCCTCCTGCCCTTTCTGGCACAGACCCTCTGCGTGTGACCCTGACACCAAAGAAGCTCAAGACCGGCATCGGCAGCACCGTCATCCTCTCCTGTGCCCTCAGCGGCTCCCCCGAGTACGTCCTCCGCTGGTACCGCAACACGGAGCTGGTGGTGGTGGATGACTACATCTCCATCCGGGGCATCAGCAACGAGACCCTGCTCATCACGGCCGCCCAGAAGAGCCACTCTGGGGCCTACCAGTGCTTTGCCACCCGCAAGTCCCAGACAGCACAGGACTTCTCCATCATCACGCTGGAGGGTGAGCTGGCTGCCTCGGGCTGGGGGCTTTCCTCTGCCCCTCTCTGAGCCACACACTCCTGAGCTGTGCTGGGATGCTTCATGCATGGCTGGAGGGCAGTGAGACCCGCTGGGGGTGCCTGGGCTGGGGGTGCCCTCTGCAAGCAGCTCAGGGATGCAGCTCTAGGGTGAGGGTTGATTTGTCCAGCCCCTGGTCTGAGGCACTGCCTTTCGCTGGGCATTCCCATCCTGATCCAGCTCGCTGGATGTTTGGTGAAGGGGGGCGGCTCCTGCAGAGCCAGGTGTCCCCTTAGGCCAAGCTCCACATCCACCAGCACATCCTAGCTGCAGGGCTGCGGGCGCACACTGCGGACCAGGGCCTGTGCTGGGCCTCCCCCACCCTGGGCCGGGGTAGGAGCTCGAAGCCATCTCTGCCAGCGGGTCGACTGCCGCTGCCCTGTGGCTGCCGTTCCCTGACCGCCCCTCCCCCTGGGTGCCGCCCCCTAGATGGGACCCCTCGCATCGTCTCCTCCTTCAGCGAGAAGGTCGTCAACCCGGGGAGCAGTTCTCCCTGATGTGTGCCGCCAAGGGGCGCCGCCGCCGACCGTCACCTGGGCGCTGGACGACGAGCCGGTGCCGCGGGACGGGGGGCACCGCACCAACCAGTACACCATGTCGGACGGCACCACCGTCAGCCACATGAACGTCACCGGCCCGCAGATCAAGGACGGCGGCGTGTACCGGTGCACCGCGCGGAACTCGGTGGGCAGCGCCGAATACCAAGCGCGAATAAACGTAAGAGGTGCCTGTCTACTTTTAAATATCAGAATAGGACTTTGAACTGGGCTTTGGGGTTTGCTTCTGGTCCCCCCCGAGCTGACACCCTCCCCCTTCCCAGCTGCCCCAAACCCGGTTCCCGAGCTCCCCACACCTGCCCTGCTCACTCACAGCATTGAGCCTCCCACCACTTGAAGAGGACAGGCTGAGAGAGTTGGGGCTGTTCAGCCTGGAGAGGAGAAGGCTCCACAGAGACCTCAGAGCTGCAACTCAGTATCTGAATGGGACCTGCAGCTGGGGAGGGGCTGTTCAGAAGGGCCTGTGGAGACAGGACGAGGAGCAAGGGTTTGAAACTGGAGCAGGGCAGAGTTAGGTTGGGCATCAGGAGGAAGTTCTGCACGGTGAGGGCGGTGAGACACTGGAACAGGCTGCCCAGGGATGTGGTTGAGGCTCCATGCCTGGAGACATTCAGGATCAGCCTTGATGTGGCCCTGTGTAGCCTCATCTAGCTGGAATTGTTCTTGCTGCCTGCAGGAAGGTTGGACAAGATGCCCTTTGAGGGTCCCCTCCACCCTGCTGCAATCTGCGAACCTGAGTTTTGCCAACAGCTAGGAGGTCCTGTAGCCTCCAAGGGCTACAGTTCGGTTTTGCAGGGGCAAAAGGACATCAGGGCCTGCTCTCACCCCACAGAACCCCCACATGGGCAGGCAAACACCTCCCCAAGGTACCGCACAGCTGGAGAAGGCATTGGTGGTGGCAACAAAAGCATCCCGGTCCCCCATGGCCTCCCAAATACCCCCAGTCCCAGCACGGAGCTGGGCTCCCTGCAGCAGAGGGATCTGCATGACAAACGCTGATGAGGCAGCAGATGAAATCGTGGCGAATGAGCTTTGATTTGTCATGTCTGTGTTTTCTTTGTCTGCTAAAAGCCATGGCCGCGTTAATCACCGCGTTACTGCGGCGCCAGCGTGTTGCTGGCTGCGTTGCAGGCAGCGCTCGCAGGCGCAGGGTACGGTGTGAGCCCCTGCCCGTCAATAACCGCCGCTTAGAGCTCCCAGGCTTACAGGTGGGAGCGAGACAAGAGCCAAGGTAGCGTGGATTTGTCTCCTGAGAACGAGGGTTGAAGGGCTGTGCTTGCGTCTCAGGTCTGAAACGGATCTGGTGGCTTTTTGGCTGCGATCCCAGGAGAGTCTGCATTTTGCTGCCGTTTGCTGTGAAATTTGGAGCAAGCTCATCCCACAGCCAGGAGAAGCCAGAGCAGGACATGTCCTTGTCTCCCTTTCCCTCCACCTCTCTCAGCTCCTGACAGGCTGTCGCTAGATAAGATCCAGGATCTTTCATCCCTGGAATGCAGCAGTCTCTCAGACAGGCCCAAGAGAGGGTTACAGAGCAAGATGCTAATTCCTTCTTTCCTGCTCCTTTTCCAAACGTGCCCCAGCACAAGCAGCTCCATCCATCAGCTTACCCTGAGTGCCTGCTAAGCTGTTATCCTGCTTCACCCTCGGGTCGAGGAGTCAAGATAGGGTTAAGCTTTAGATTAGTTTGCTGTTTCCGGGAGAACAATGTAATTATTGATGCATGAAACCTCTCGTTGAGATCCTCACCTGCAGCGTTCTCCTGGTCTTCAAGCCAGCACTGGAGCCGGCCAGAACGCAGGGACTGTCTGGCTCTCCAGCCGTGCATGGCTCGTCAGCAGGAGGCTGCAGAAGGTGTATTTTGGGGGAGGTGAAATACGTTTGCCAACAGCAGTCAGGCTCCCAAAGCAGCTCTTGTCGAGGACGTTTGGCACAGCACAGGCAGTTTCCTCCTAAAAGAGGCAGAGAGCAGCTGTGGCCTGGAGGGAGCATTCCCCATCTCTTCTAGAGCTCCCCTGGCCGCAGTGGTGCGCCTGATGGCCACGGCTGCTACTGCACAGACACTCCCAGACACCATCCAGCCTGCCGTGAGGAGCAGCGGTGGTGTCTGCAGGCACAGCTTCCCCGGCGCTGAGGTTGCCCCTGAGATCCAGGGTGGGGCTGGCTGGAGCCCGGCCGCAGCGGAGGGGCCACGGTCGCCGCCCGGAGCTGTCACAGGCATGGGCGAGGAGCTGGAGGGTGCAGCTGCTGAGCAGCTTTCCCCACACAGGCTCAGGGAGGAGCCCGAGCCCGCTCCTCACCCTAAGGCAGGCTGGGTCCCGACTGCTCTGGTTGCCTCCTTTGCCTGCGAAGCTCTCTGGAGTAGCAGCAGCTCTGCATGCAAGCAGCCTGCCCTTCGGAATTAACCTAGCCTGCCTCTCCCTTCCTCCCCCATATGTAGGTCCCCCCAGCATCCGAGCCATGAAGAACATCACGGCGGTAGCCGGTAGGGACACTTTCATCAACTGCAGGGTGATTGGCTACCCCTATTACTCCATCAAGTGGTACAAGGATTCTTTGCTGCTGCCCGATAACCACCGCCAAGTGGTCTTTGAGAACGGGACCCTTAAGCTGATGGACGTGCAGAAGGGCATGGACGAGGGGGAGTACCTGTGCAGCGTGCTGATCCAGCCCCAGCTCTCCATCAGCCAGAGCGTCCACGTCACCGTGAAAGGTAATTGGGTGCAGAGGCCATGGGCACTGGAGGGCTGGAGCGTCTCCCCTGTGGGGAGAGGCTGGAAGAACTGGGGGTGCTCAGCCTGGAGAAGAGAAGGCTCCAGGGAGACCTTAGAGCTGCGTTGCTGTGTCTGAAGGAGACCTACAGGCTGGGGAGGGACTGCTCAGACGGGCTTGCAGTGACAGGAGCAGGAGCAATGGTTTGAGACTGGAGCAGGGCAGAGTTAGGTTGGGCAGCAGAAGGAAGTTCTGCCCAGGGAGGCTGGGGAGACACTGGCACAGGCTGCCCAGGGAGGGGGTTGAGGCTCCATCCCTGGAGACATTCAGGCTCAGCCTGGCTGTGTCCCTGGTGCAGCCTGCTCTGGCTGGAGCTGTCCCTGCTGTGGGCAGGGGGGTCGGACAGGATGTCCTCTGAGGGTCTCTTCCAACCAATGCAATCTGTGAATGTCCTTTGCGGGACGGAGGCAGAGGAGCGTGGCAGAGGGGACTCTGCCTGTGCACACTGTGCCAGCGGTAGGGCAGCCCTCGGGAGCTGGCTGAGCTCCTGCCAGAGTGGCTGCACCTGGGCCTGCCCACGCACCCGCAGCCACCCCGTGCCGGGCCGTATCCATTTCCCGTGACAAGGCAGGGAGCACGGCTGCACGGTGTAAACACAGCGGATGAAAGCAGCTAACCTTTGCTCGGATCACCCTCAGCTGTGTTTTGCTCTGTGTGCTGGCGTTTAAAAAAATCATACCCTGGGTCTTGCAGCGCACAGAACATCTTAAAAGCTTCTGGAGGCCATCAATTATTCAGCCCCTTTGAGGGAGCTATCAGTCCTAATGAATTGAGCCGGATGCTTTCCCTCCCAGTGCCTGGCTGAGATTGTGCTGGCAGCAAGCAGTGCTCCCGGCTCTGCCTGTCCCCAGCCCTGCCCGCTCGGCTCTGCCTCTCCCCAGCCCTGCCCGTGCCCAGCCCTGCTGGGTGCCCTCTGCCCGTGCTCAGCTCTGCCCGCTCCCCTCTGCCCTTGTCCAGCCCTGCCGGGTGCCCTCTGCCTGTCCCCAGCCCTGCCTGGTCCCCTCTGTCCATCCCCAGCCCTGCTGGGTGCCCTCTGCCTATCCCCAGCCCTGCCTGCTTGCTTCCACCCGTGCCCAGCCCTGCCTGCTTGCTTCCACCCGTGCCCAGCCCTGCCGGGTGCCCTCTGCCTGTCCCCAGCCCTGCCTGGTCCCCTCTGTCCATCCCCAGCCCTGCCGGGTGCCCTCTGCCTATCCCCAGCCCTGCCTGCTTGCTTCCACCCCCAGCCCTGCCTGCTTGCTTCCACCCGCCCAGCCCTGCCTGCTTGCTTCCACCTATGCCCAGCCCTGCCTGCTTCCTTCCACCCATGCCCAGCCCTGCCTGCTTGCTTCCACCCGTGCCCAGCCCTGCCTGCTCCCCTCTGCCAGTGCCAGTCCTGCCGGGTGTCCTCCACCCGTCCCCTGCTCAGTGTGGGCAGTAGCTGATCTCGCCAAACGCGGCACTGGGCTGGCCAATTGTCTGTCTGGGGCTCACCCAGCAGGGTATTTCTGGGCTGGATTTTCCTCTGATCCCCTCCTTCCCTCTCCCTTCCCCTTCCAGCCACCATTTTCTTCTTAGGAGCGAGGTTAGCAGGAGAGCACATCAAGCGGATTATCGATGCCACCACTTGATTAGCTGAGGCTCTTCTGCAAGGCTTTGAGCAGAGGAGGCTGTGGATAACCTGAGGGTGGCTGGGGAGGGCTTCTCTCCCCTTGGGTCTACAGGGCAGGGTGTGGCCACCCCTGCTCTGCTGACTGCAAAAGGAGGAGGTTAGTGAGTTTTGCTCCACAAACAACATGTGGACAGGCTGGAAAGTGTGCAGAGAAGGGCCTGGAGGATGGTCAGAGGGACGGAGGGTCTCCATGCAAGGAAAGGTCAAGAGCTGGGTTCGTGCAGCCTGGAGAAGAGAAGGCTTAGGGAAGACCTTATCACCATGGACCAGGACATACAGGGAGGCTGCCAGGAGGATGGAGACTCCATTTTGGCAAGGAGTCCCCTGGAGAAGACAAGGGGTGATGGGGACAAGGTACTGCTGGGGACATTCCCATTGGACTCCAGGGGGCTTTGACTACCTGACCTTGAAAGGTCCCTTCCCACCCAAACCATTCCACAACCCAATGCTGATCTTCTCCTTGGGATGAGTGAGATGGGCAGGGCTGGTGCAGAGAGAGCAGCTGCAGGGCTGTGTATGCCTGAAGCGCCAGGAGATGCCATCAGAAGGTTCAGGCTGCTGGAGCTCAGCCGAGGTTTGTATGCTGGGAGGCACCAATGAGCAAACCCTTCCCAGCCAGGATTTACTGCGGTGATTAGTGGCCGGTGGCAGGCTGGGGAAGGTGAGCGGCTGGAGCTGCTCTGCCACAGCCAGATGTCTTCATCCCGCCCCTGGCACAGCTGCTGGAGATTTATGCCTAGCTGCAGGGATAAAAACCCTGTGGGAAAGGTTTGCCAAGGCCCTTAAAGAGTCAGAGCCAGCTCCATGGAGTGGAGCAAGTAGATGGAGCTGTGGAGAGAGAGGAGGGCAGGGTGGTGTGGAGCCCCACAAAGCTTTTATTGCCACACGTGCCTGGCCACCACAGGAGGTTATGGCCTGAAACTGTGCCAGGGGAGGGTGAGGTGGAGATTAGGAACAATTTCTTTATGGAAAGAGTGGTCAGGGACTGGCACAGGCTGCCCAGGGAGGTGGTGGAGTCCCCATCCCTGGAGGCATTGAAGAAAACGTGTCTGTGGCACTTGGGGACATGGTGATGAGACACGTGGGGGTTTGGTGCTGTCCTGGGCTATGTGGTGGGCACCATGGGCAGAGAGACCCTGGTGTGGTGGCAGCTGCTGCTGCAGCAAGCTCTGGCTGTGGGGAGCTCAGGCAGGGAAGAGCTCCTCTGTGGAAGGAAGACTTCTGTGTCCTTCTGCTGGCAGCTCAGAGGCGGCCGATGGGGCGTGTCGGAGGGGCGTGGATCCACAAGCCCGGCCCTGCTCTGCAATAGACTGCAGTGCATTCCCAATTAATTATTCATTAATTATGGAAAACAGGCAGCCTGGCTCCATGGCTCCGGCAGCCCGAGCCACGTCGCTGTGGCTGGCAAAGGGGCAAGCCAGCCCTGCCGGCACCCATCAGCCCTGCCTGCAGTGGTTAGCAGCTCGGGGGTGGCCAGCAGCCCTCCAGCTTGCCCCCTGCTCCGCAGAGCTCCCAGCCAAGCTGGGCAGAGCCCTGGCACGGAACCCTTTGTGCCGGGGTGGAGCTGGGAGCCCGGGGCCGTGCGGGGAGCCCGCAGGAGAGGGCGGCCCGGGGCCGTGCGGGGAGCCCGCAGGAGAGGGCAGCTCGTTTCTGCCGAGGGGACAATTGGCAGCCTGCTAATTTAATTACGGAGACTGCGGAAAGAGGATCTCATCTACCAGGTGCTGAGCCTTGTTAAGCTAATTGTCTCCATCTCCACTTTCTTCCCCCTCCCACATTGCCAGAGAGAGGCTGCGGTTGCCTAATTAAGTTATCAGAAAGATAATGGCTGGTTCGGAATCCGGGGCCTTTAAGAAAAGCATCCATCTCATAATTGCTTTTCCACGAGCAGATAAATGCTGAGGTGGAATTTCGGCTGGGTGGGGGAGGCCAGGGCTTTCCCCAGTGCAGGGAGGTAAATGTTTCTCCACCTTGCTCTTAGCGTGGTGGCCCTGCCAGATGGGAGATGTCTTCCCACTGTTCTCTCTGCTCTCCCCGGCCGTGTTCCTGGGGGAAACAAAAGCCAGCCTTAATTTCTGGGCTGCTCCTCCTCCTGGGAAGCATCTCCCCCAAGCCCCTCCGCAGCCCATCCCTGCTGGAGGAAGGCTGTCCCTGGATGGGGCTCCTCCAGCGTGCTCTCTGCCTCTCCCCTCCACAGTCCCTCCATTGATCCAGCCCTTTGAGTTCCCGCCAGCCTCCATCGGGCAGCTCCTCTACATCCCCTGTGTGGTCTCCTCCGGGGACATGCCCATCCACATCACCTGGAGGAAGGACGGGCACGTCATCCTCTCCGGCTCCGGGGTCACCATCGAGAGCAAGGAGTTCATGAGCTCCCTGCAGATATCCAGCGTCTCCCTCAAGCACAACGGCAACTACACCTGCATCGCCAGCAACGACGCCGCCACCGTCAGCCGCGAGAGACAGCTCATCGTGCGCGGTGCGGGCCGGGCCCCGGGGGCGGGGGTGGGCGGGGGTGATGGCGAGGCAGCACGGATGGGAGCAGAGACAACTTCAAGGCTGAAGGGAGGGAGAGGAGGCTGCTCCCCGGTTGCAGGAGCACCTCAGAAGCAGGATAGGATGAGGGGTAATGGATGGAAACTGCAGCACAGGAGGTTCCACCTCAACAGGCAGAGGAACTTCTGCACGGCGAGGGTCACAGAGCCCTGGAGCAGGCTGCCCAGGGAGGTTGTGGAGTCTCCTTCTCTGGGGACTTTCAAGCCCCATCTGGACGTGTGCCTGTGCGACCTGTTCTAGGTTCTGTGGTCCTGCTCTGGCAGGGGGTTGGACTTGGTGATCTTCGGGGGTCCCTTCCAACTCCTAACATCTGTGATCCTATGAAGCAGGCTGGGAGGGTGAGGAGGAGGGCAGGGAGGAGTCGTGAGGAGCTGGTGAGGTTTTTGCTCTGGTGATTGTCTTCTCTCTCCACTTGCTCAGTGCCTCCTCGCTTTGTGGTGCAACCCAACAACCAAGATGGCATTTATGGCAAAGCTGGGGTGCTGAACTGCTCCGTTGATGGGTACCCCCCTCCCAAAGTCATGTGGAAACACGCCAAAGGTAGGGATGAGACACAGCAGCACCTGGGCACCCCCGTGGGGCTGGGGAGAGGCGCCCTCTGGTATGGCAGCACCAAGCCTCCCAAGTGCTCCTCTGCCTTGGCTGAGCCCCGTGTCTCTGTGCCCTCCTAGGAAGTGGCAACCCGCAGCAGTACCACCCCATCCCCCTCACGGGCCGCATCCAGATCCTGCCCAACAGCTCCCTGCTCATCCGCCACGTGCTGGAGGAGGACATTGGCTACTACCTCTGCCAGGCCAGCAACGGTGTGGGCACAGACATCAGCAAGTCCATGTTCCTCACCGTGAAGAGTAAGTAGCCAGGGTGGCAAAGGGGCTGGGGACCTGGTGAAGGTGGCTGTGGCTGCGGGGTGGGGGGGTTGTGAGCAGCGCCTGGCCCGGTGCAGCCCCTGGCCCGGTGCAGCCCTCTCCTCCTCAGCGTGGCTCTGCCCTCGGCACCGCACATCCCCGGGATCGATGAGCAGGGCACGGGGAGAGTATTGATCCCTTTCCTCCAGGGACCTGCTTCCCTTTTGCTATTAAATGCACTTTGTCCTTAATAAACCCAGCGATCAATGGACATCGTGCGGGAGGGAAGGAGCTCGCAGGGCTAATTTGCCAGGGCTGAGCTGGGAAGTGGTGTCAGGCGCCGCCTTTGAACTGCGCTGCTCGTTGGATTCCTCTCCCGCGGCTATCGGCGGGCTGCATAATCCCCCAGCCCCTCCGCCGCCGTTAGGGTTGGAGCAATCAAACCTCACCAAGGGGTGGCGAAGAGGGCCGCCAGCCTCTCCTCGCTCGCTCCCCTGTGGCAGCTCCGGCAGAGCTGGGCTCAGCAGGGCTAAACTCTGCCCTGTCCCATGGGATATCGTGGGTGGGGGTTGCAGGTGATTCTCCCCCTCTGCTCTGGTGAGACCCCACTTGGAGTACTATGTCCAGTTCTGGGACCCCCAATGCAAGAAGGGCAGGGAGCTGTTGGAGTGGGACCAGAGGGGGCCTGT
The DNA here is from genome assembly GCA_033816785.1 of Picus viridis. Classification (NCBI taxonomy): domain Eukaryota; kingdom Metazoa; phylum Chordata; class Aves; order Piciformes; family Picidae; genus Picus; species Picus viridis. The sequence continues at coordinate 1,040,783 of CM066601.1, read as the reverse complement.
GGGACGGGCTGGGAGAGTTGGGGGCGTTCAGCCTGGAGAAGAGAAGGCTCCAGGGAGACCTTGGAGAGGCCCTCCAGTACCTGAAGAGGCTACAGGAGAGCTGGGGAGGGACTTTTGACAAGGGCTTGTTGTGATAGGATGAGAGGGAATGGATCTGAGCTGGAAGAGGCCAGATTGAGACTGGAGATGAGGAAGAAATTCTTGGTTGTGAGGGTGGTGAGATACTGGAGCAGGTTGCCCAGGGAGGCTGTGTGTCTCCCTCCCTGGAGGTGTTCAAGGCCAGGTCGGATGAGGCCCTGGCCAATCTTAGGCTAGTGAAAGGTGTCCCTGCCCATGGCAGGGGATTGGAACTGGATGATCTTTAAGGTCCCTTCCAAGCCAAACCATTCTATGAAGCCCTGGGAGCCACCACCCCCCTGTTTGCCCCCTGGGCAGGGGATGCACAGCCTCCCCCAGGTGCCATTGTGTGCCGGTGAGGGTCTGACACCTGGGGAGTCACCTGGGACAAGACAAGGAGAGCAGCTCCGCTCAGGCAGCCCCCTCCTCTCCTCCCCTCCTCCCCTCCCCAGCCATCGCTGCGTTGTCTGGCAGCGGCAGGCATTTCTCTGAGGGCTGCTCCCCCTCCCCGTCAGCCTCTGCTTTCCCGTGGCTCCGCTCCCCTCCCTGTCAGCTGGTTAATTTCTCCCACCGACTGATGAATCCAAAGGAGCCACTTCAAACAAGGCACTTCAAGGGGGCCAGGTACAAAGTCGAGGCGATTAATCCCGGGCGAGCGTGCAGCAGGCTGGGAGCTGGATCTGCTGCCGTGTCCCTGCTCTCTGCCCTAATTGCATCCCAGGACAGGTTGCTTGCTGACTTGAAGAGCACGTAACCTTATTATGCACGGGCTTCTCCATTTCCTGGAGACCTCGCAGCCTTTGAAAAGGTTGGGGATGAATCGGTGCCGGCGAAGCGCCACAGCCAATTAAGCGAGATGCGGAGCTCTTTGTTTTGGTTCGTTTCGGGGGGTAGTTGTTTGTTTAGTGAAATGTCAGCCAATTACAGCCAGATCAGCGCCGGCTTTCCTGGAAAGTCAGAGCGCTGCAGACAGGCTGAAGGGAAAGTTAATCACGGCCCGAACAAAGCCAGATGTGGGCAAGGGGAGCAGCCAGGGCAGGCGGCCTGCAGCCCCTTCCTCGACAGCACCACGATGGGCTCCAGGGGCCGAGATGGCCTCGTGGTGGAATCATGGAATTATAGAATCGTTTGGGCTGGAAAAGGCTTCCAAGATCCTAACCCCACCATGGCCACCAAACCCTGACCCCGAGTGCCATGGCCACAGGGTTCTTGAACCCCTGCAGGGCTGGGGTCTCCACCACCTCCCTGGGCAGCCTGTGGCAATCCTGCAGCAAAGACACTTTTCCTCATCTCCAACCTGACCCTCCCCTGGCACAATTTCAGGTCAGTTCCTCTTGTCCTATCCCCTGACACTGGGGAGAGGAGCCCAACCCCACCTCACTGCAGCCTCCTTTCAGGGAGCTGTGATGCAGACCAGTGTGCATGGTCCTGGCCCGAGGATCTGTGGACCTCCTAGTGCCAGGAGGAGCTCCATGGCTTTTGTTAGGTGGGGGGCAAGGGAAGTCACCCAGCCTTGCTGGTACCAGCTTGGGGATGTGACCCTCAGCTGTGCCTGTCCCATGCTTGTGGTGCAGCCACACCTGGGACTTTCCCATCCTCTGCTCAGCCCTCAGTGCCTGGCTGGGTGCAGGCAGCATCTCCCTGCCCTGCCACGGGGACATGGCCACCCTTGCTCTGGAAAGGAACTGGTTAGCTCCTGGTGGGGGGCACCGTGAAGCCAGTGGATGCTGGAGGACAGCAGCGTGTGCCCGGGGGTGGGCGCAGGTGAGGGCACCACCGGTGCGTGATAAATGGCATTTAGCAGATGGCTGCACACCCAGCCGGGTGTCGAGAGCAGGGAGAGTGGGATGCAGAGGGACACATCCTCGGGGGGCCCTGCAGGCTGTGCTGGGGCTGCTGGGGTGGTGGCACGCAGAGGCACGGGGGCAGCACTCACTTGGAGACCAGCACTCCGCTCTCCCTGGCACGCCAGGGCCGTGGGTTTGCAGAGGGGCTGGCAGAGAGGCACAGCTGCCCGCTGGGGGGCACAGGCTGTGTGGCAGCTCTGGACCGGTTGCTTCCATGCCGTGGGAATTCAGCTCCTGCTTCAGGTGGAGCTCAGCTCAGCAGCAGAGCAAGGAAGCTGCAGTAGTGCAATCAAATTAACATCACAGAGCTGGCTCCCGACAAGGAGGAGGGGGTGAGGGAGGCAGGCACAGCCCTTGTCACCCTTGTCACCGTTCTCATTCAGTTGTCACCAGCAGCTCGTAGCCCAGTCAGGTGTGGGATGGCAGAACATGCCAAGCCTCCCTTTGTCACCAGCCTTATCTGTGCCCAGCAAGCGGGACCAGCCTGGTGTCAGAGCCCTGTTAACAAGGCTCAGGGGGAGTGTGGCACAGTGCTGGCAGGGGCTGGGCACAGGGAGCATGGGCAGGCACAGAAGGCATCAGAGGCAGGCTCTCCTGCACAGCAGCAGGGCTCTGGTTGGTGCTCTGGCAGGCAGGAGCCAGTGTTCCTGTGTCTCTGCAGCCAGGCTGGGGGCTTGGGGCAGCCTGAAGCAGCCCCCAGTAGCCCTTGGAGGGTCAGGCCCAGTGATGCTGTCCCTCCACAAGCAGCAGAGCAGGTGCTGGGTGGCAGCACTCAGAGGTGCTGTCTCTGTGTCCCACCAGCACTGTCTGCTGGGCTGGTTGGGGTTTCCTTCGGGCTTGCTGTGCTGCTCCCCCCGCTGCGGACTGCACGCCGCTCCCCCGGGACCCAGCGGCTGAGAGAAGTGGAAATGTTTACATCCAGGGAGCTGCTCTTAATCAAACATCAGTAACTGCATTTCAGCAGAGCAGAGCCTGCAGTGGAGCAGCTCCACTCCTGGGGCTGCCACTTGCCAGCTCTTGCAGCCCTGTGGGGCTCCGCTGGCCCTTCAGCCGCTGTGGCCACAGCCAAGCTTCCAGCTTGGGCCAAGCGAAGGCTGAATGCAGGGAAGCAGCCTCCTGTCCCCGGGTGCTGAAGGACAGGGGGCCTCTCGTAGAACCATGGACCTGCTGAGGTTGGAAGAGACCTTTAAGATCATTCAGTCCAACGCTCCCCTAGAGCTCACAACGCCACCACTGCTGCTGAGGCACGGCCACTAAACCCTGTCCCTCAGCACCGCGTCCATGTGGCTTCTAAATCCCTCCAGGGGAGGGGACTCCACCACCCCTTGGGCAGCCTGTTCCAGTGCCTGAGAACCCTTGCTGGGAAGAAATTTTTCCTAATACTCAACCTGGCACAAATTTTGGCCATTTCCTCTTCTTCTGTCACTTGTTGGATGTGAGAAGGACCAACCCCACCTGGCTCCAACCTCCTTTCAAAGAGTTGTAGAGAGCAGTGAGGTCTCCCCTCAGCTTCCTCTTCTGAAGGCTAAACAACCCCAGTTCCCTCAGCTGCTCCTCACATGATTTGTGTTCGAGGCCTCCCCCAGCTTTGTTGCCCTTCTGTGGCCCTGCTCCAGCCCCTCAGAGTCCTTCTTGGAGTGAGGGTCCCAAGACTGACCCCAGGATTCGAGGGGCAGCTTTGCTGATGTCAGCAGCAGCACACCACGAGTCCGAGCACTGCTCCTGGGTTAATGCTTGGACTTGATGATCTTGGAGGTCCCTTCCAACCCAAACAACTCATTCTGTGTCTGTGACTCTCCCATCTCCCACCTCTCTGCCATCTCTATGCCATGCTCCCCCCGCCCCCAGGCAGGGTTGCCAGCCAGGCTGGGCACCACCACTCTGTCCATGCCACGTGGGTACCTGCCCTGCACCCCACTAACTGCAGCAGCTCCAGAGGAGGAGGAGGAGGTTTCCTTGGCTGTTAATTGAATTACATTGGCAGTGCCAGGCATGGAGCTGTAGCTCATTAGAGCCTCTGGTGCCCCATTAGAGCAGCGTGTGTTGCCTTTGCGGGCTGTCATTACCATACATTACCGCGGGACTCGGCGCTGCTGTTTGTTTATGCATTACATTTTTTTCCCCTTTCTCTCTCTCTTTTTGCCTTGCCCAGCCTGCCCCTGCCCCTCCAGCCTGCCTCTCACACTGCCTGGGCACCCGGCTCCACGGCAGTGCCGTGGCTAAGCCGCTGGCCCGAGCAGCTTTGTGGCAGGGCTGTGGGTGTTTGCCAGCAGCAAGAGGGATTTGCCGTGCTGGGGGATGGGCAAGATGACCTTTGAGGCTCCCTTCCAGCACACTGCAAGATGGGAACCTGTGGTGCCCCAAGGCCGTGCTTGGGATGTGGCCATGGTGGGTGCTGCGGCCCAGGTGGGTGGTGAGCATGGCATGGGGCCTCCCCCACCATCCTCTGGCACATAGTTGGACACTGGAATGGTTTGCCCACAGAAGTGGTGGATGCCTCATCCCTGGAAGTGCTAAAGACCAGGCTGGATGTGGCTTTGAGCAAGCTGGGCTGGTGGGAGGTGTCCCTGCCCATGGCAGGGGGCTTGGAACAAGATAATCATAGAATTGTTTGGGCTGGAAAAGGCCTCTGAGAGCATCCAGCCCAACCAGCAACCCAACCCCACCACCTTTCTTGAACACCTCCATGGATGGGGACTCCACCACCTCCCTGGGCAGCACATTCCAGTGGCCAATTACTCTTTCTGGGAAGAACCTTTTCTTACCTCGAGCCTAAACTTCCCCTGGCACAGCTTGAGACTGTGTCCTCTTCTGCTGCTGGGTGCCTGGGAGAACAGACCAACCCCCACCTGGCTACAACCTCCCTTCAGGGAGTTGGAGAGAGCAAGAAGGTCTCCCCTGAGCCTCCTCTTCTGCAGGCTAAGCAACCCCAGCTCCCTCAGCCTCTCCTCACAGGGCTGTGCTCCAGACCCCTCCCCAGCTTTGTTGCCCTTCTCTGGACGTCTTCAAGTCTCTCAATGTCCTCCTTGACCTGAGGAGCCCAGAGCTGGATTCCAGCCTGGCCGATTCCATGATCTGTGGCATCTGCAGTGCCAAGGCAGCCCGGCCGCTGTGCAATCCCACTCTATATTCTGCCCAGGTTTCTGGGAGTGAATTATGCAAATCAGTGATGGAAAACATTCCTCCTCTCATCCTCGGGAGTGTAAAACCCTAGTCAATAATTCATACCTGCGCGGCCCCGGCTGGAGCCTCTCTCTTCATTAGGGCCTGCGCTGGCTTGTTTGTCTTTGCCGCTTTATTGTCTGCCCTGCTGTAATGCTCTGCATTAGGAGATTCATCTGCTTCATTATTGGATCATCCTGAGCTCTCTGCCGCAGCCGAGGCGATGGATGCCGCTCCGGGCCCCTGCTGCTGGAAACTGCCCCCGCCGCTGGGCAGCCGCACCTGGTACCCAGCCACGGGTGGCAGCCGGCTCTCTGGGCACTCACGGGTAGTACCCAGCCAGCTCTCTGGGCACCCAGCTCTCTGGGCAGCCACGGGTGGCGCCTGGCTCTCTGGGCACTCACGGGTAGTACCCACCCAGCTGTCTGGGCGCTCACGGGCGGCAGCCAGCTCTCTGGGCACTCACGGGCGGCAGCCGGCTCTCTGGGCACTCACGGGTAGTACCCAGCCAGCTCTCTGGGCACCCAGCTCTCTGGGCAGCCACGGGTAGTACCCACCCAGCTCTCTGGGCACTCACGGGCGGCAGCCGGCTCTCTGGGCGCTCACGGGTAGTACCCAGCCAGCTCTCTGGGCACCCAGCTCTCTGGGCAGCCACGGGTGGCACCTGGCTCTCTGGGCACTCACGGGTAGTACCCACCCAGCTCTCTGGGCGCTCACGGGCGGCAGCCGGCTCTCTGGGCGCTCACGGGTAGTACCCAGCCAGCTCTCTGGGCACACGTCGCCCTGGTGAGATCTCACCTGGAATGTCAGGTCCAGTTTTGGGCTCCCTAGTTCAGGAGGGACAGGGATCTGCTGGAGTGTCCAAGGGAGAGCTACCAGCGTGCTGAAGGGACTGCAGCACTGCCCTGTGAGGAGAGGCTGAGAGCCCTGGGGGTGTCAGTCTGGAGAGGAGAAGGCTGAGAGGGGATTTAGTAGATGTTCATAAATATCTGGGGGTCAGGAGGGAGGGGACAGGGACAGGCTCTGCTCAGCTGCACCCTGGGACAGGACAAGGGGCAGTGGATGTAAGCTGCAGCACAGGAGGTTCCACCTCAGCATGAGGTGCACTGTGGGCTGTGAGGCTCCCAGAGCCCTGGAGCAGGCTGCCCAGAGAGGTTGTGGAGTCTCCTCTGGAGCCTTTCCAGCCCCATCTGGATGTCTTCCTGTGGGACCTGTGCTGGATTCTGTGGTCCTGCTCTGGCAGGGGGGTTGGACTGGATGACCTCTGGCAGTCCCTTTCAACCCCTAACATCCTGCAACGACCTCCTGCCTCCCCACCAGTCCCGGCCATGATCACCTCCCACCCCAACACCACCATCGCCATCAAGGGGCAGACGAAGGAGCTGAACTGCACGGCGCGGGGGAGCGGCCGATCATCATCCGCTGGGAGAAGGGCGACACCGTCATCGACCCCGACCGCAACATGCGCTACGCCATCACCACCAAGGACAACGGCGACGAGGTCATCTCCACCCTCAAGGTCAGCGCCCCCAGGGGGCCTTGCGCAGCCCCAGGCTGCCTCGCTTGGCTGACGAGGGGGGGGCAGAGGGTGCTGGGGAAGGGGGTGGGGTGGTGGTGGTCCCCAGATGGTCCTTGCTGGGTGTCACACAGGCCGGCGCTGCCCTTGGGAGCCCAGCATGGCAAAGTCAGGTCTGGCAGGGAGCTGCAGCTCCAGCCCGTGGCACCACACTCTGGTTGTGTCTGTCCCAGGCCCAGCAGGCTGCAGCGCGGCCAGGAGAAGCACCTGGCCAGCGCCTGGGCTCTTACAACCGGCATAAGAGCTAGTGCTGCCCTGGGCCCCTGCAAGGAGCCAGGCTTCCGGTTTCAATGACCCCAATTAAAAGCCAACCACTGGCTGCTGGCAGTGGCAAGCCCCTGGATCTTGCGCCGGATCTCAGCTGCCTGCAGGAGAGGTGAAGGGGTTCTGCAGGGCTGTCCCTAGGAAGCAGTTTTCAGCACCGGGATTTGGAGGGTGACCTGCCCCATGGGCATAGCTCCATAGTGCTGGGAGCAGGCTGGGATGCTGGGGGAAGGTGAGGGCATGGTGCTCAGGGCAGCTGGGACTGAAGTGGTTCCTCTCCTCCCTCTGAAACACTGGCAGCTGAAGCCAGCCGACCGCGGGGACTCTGTCTTCTTCTCCTGCCACGCCATCAACTCCTACGGGGAGGACAGAGGCTTGATCCAGCTCACTGTCCAAGGTACACCTTGCAACCTCACCACGAGGATCCTCCTGCTCCCAGGGTGGGGCTTCTCTGCCTCTCATCCTTAACCTGCCACTGTGTGTCCCCAAGAGCCCCCTGACCCGCCGGAGCTGGAGATCCGTGAGGTGAAAGCTCGGAGCATGAACCTGCGGTGGACGCAGCGCTTCGACGGCAACAGCATCATCACTGGCTTCGACATCGAGTACAAGAACAAGTCAGGTGGGTGATGCCTGGCATCTCCTCCTCGCCCTGACAAGTCAGGTGGGTGATGCCTGGCACCTCCTCCTCGCCCTGTGCCAGCTCCGGGCAAGTGCTGGGGCCGGGGGCTGCGCTGCGGCCGCTGCGGCCCCGGGCTGGGCTGCGTGGGCAGGTGTGGGGCTGCCTCCAAGGGAACGTTCTGCTTCCCAGCTCCTTTGATGAAGGAAGGAGAGAGCAGCAGTAATGAAATATGTTAATTTCTGTTGGGTGGGAGCCTCTGAAAGGGAATATTAAAGGAGACAATATTTGTGAGAAGCCAAACCCAAACTGCAGCGAGGAGAGGGAAGACCCCAGGGGGCTGGGGATGAAAGCCGGAGGTGCCTGGGGCCTTCACCTGCCTGAGTGTGGCCTCCTTGGTCCTCTGGACCCCAGGATCACAGAATCATGGAAGTGTTTGGGTTGGAAAAGGCCTCCAAGATCATTGAGTCCAACCAGCAACCCAACCCCACCATGGCCACCAAACCATGGCCCCAAGTGCGACGGCCATTTCTGGAACACCTCCAGGGCTGGGGACTCCACCACCTCCCTGGGCAGCCTGTGCCAGGCCCTGACCACTCCTGCAGCAAAGACATTTTTCCTCATCTCCAACCTGACCCTCCCCTGGCACAATTTCAGGCCATTGCCTCTCCTTCTATCGCGAGAGACTAGGGAGAAGGGCCCAACCCCCACCTCACTGCAGCCTCCTCTCAGGGAGCTGTAGAGAGCAATGAGGTCTCCTTCAGCCTCCTCCACACCACCCCCGCCAGCTCCCTCAGCTGCTCCTCCCCAGCTCTGTTCTCCAGACCCTTCCCCAGCTTGGTTGCCCTCCTCTGGGCGTGCTCCAAGAGCAGTGGTGTTCGGGTGCTGACCCTCCTGCCTCACTCTGCTGCTCTTCCAGACTCCTGGGATTTTAAGCAGTCCACAAGGAACATCTCCCCGACCATCAACCAGGCCAACATCGTGGACCTGCACCCAGCCTCTGTCTACAGCATCCGGATGTACTCCTTCAACAAGATCGGCCGCAGCGAGCCCAGCAAGGAGCTGACCATCAGCACCGAGGAAGCAGGTGCTGCCCCCAGCTCGGCCACGGGGGCTGGGGGATCCTCAGCTGAGTGTTATTCGGCTGCGGCCCCTCTCCCCCCCCGGGCTGCGGCCCCTCTCCCCTCCGGGCTGCGGCCCCTCTCCCTCCCCGCTGCAGGCTCTCTCCCTGCTGCTTCTCAACGAGCTCTCCTGCCTCTGCTTCCCCGCAGCTCCTGACGGGCCGCCGATGGATGTCACCTTGCAGCCAATGACGTCCCAGAGCATCCAGGTCACCTGGAAGGTGAGTGGGGCTGGGATGGTTCTTGGGTTTCCCCTGCCCACAGGAGCTTGGGCAGCACCAAAGACTTCTGTGCTGGCAGCTGGTCCTGGGACCCAGGGAGAACTTTCCAGGCAAAATTTCCCCTCCCTGGAGGTGTTTGAGGCCAGGCTGGATGAGACTCTGAGCAACCTGCTCTGGTGGGAGGTGTCCCTGCCCATGGCAAGGGCAGGGGTTGGAACTGGATGATCTTTAAGGTCCCTTCCAGCCCAAACCATTCAGTGAGCTGAAAATGAAAACCTGAAGGGCAGGTGGGCAGCTGAGCTCCATCACAGGGAGTCCTTAATCAGAGTTTGCAACCAGATCCTTATCTCATGAGGTGTCCACGGGGGCAAGGGGATGAGGCCATGAAAGCCGAGGCCCCTGGGCTGCAAGGTGTGAGAGCAGAGATCAATAAGATTTGGAACCAGATTTATTCTTCCAAAGGGGCATAATGAAAACTCAAATTGATTCTGAAGTTAGGAGCTGGGAGCGAAAAGTGGCGAGTCAATAAATTGAGGCTTCCAGCTTCTGCCTCCTGACTCCCCTTAAGCCCTGGGAAAGCAGATTAATGGCAAATCAGCTTCAGTGGTGAGATAAGTCACTCTGCTTGGAGCGTGCTGCAGCCAGATGGATCGCCCAGGCTGGCCAACATCAATTTGCCATCAGCCTCATCGATCGCCGCGTGCTCCGCGGCAGCGCGCTTGGCACTGATCCCTGGCGCTGCCTCCTTAAGGCTGTCACTCCCTGGGGGTCCCCCCTCCTGCTGAGCTGCTCCAGCTGGGAAACCTTGCTGGGAGGGAAGGCAGCAGGATGTGCCCAGGCAGCACCTTCCTGTCTGGTGGCCTCCAGAAAGGACCTTTTGTTAATCATAGACTTGTTTGGGCTGGGAAAGCCTTCCCAGAGCATTGAGTCCAACCCAGCCCCACCATGGCCACCAAAGCATGGCCCCAGCTGCCAGAGCCACACATTTCTGCTACACCTCCAGGGCTGGGGACTCCAGCACCTCCCTGGGTAGCCTCTGCCAGTCCCTGACCACTCCTGCAGCAAGGACATTTTTCCTCATCTCCAACCCTCCCCTGGCACAACTTCAGGCCAGTTCCTCTCCTTCTGTCACCTGAGACTAGGGAGCAGAGTCCAACCCCCACCTCACTGAAGCCTCTTTTCAGGGAGCTGTGGAGAGCAATGAGGTCTTCTTCAGCCTCCTCTTCTCTGGGCTGAGCACCCCCAGCTCCCCCAGCTGCTCCTCCCCAGCCCTGCTGCTCAGAGCATTCAGCCAAATGCTGCTGTGGGGAGAGCAAACTGAGCAGCTTGAGCAAAGCCACTGGGGAGGGACAGAGGGGACAGGGGACCCTGCAGGCCTCCTGGGGCGAGCTTGCTGTGTGTGACTGCACCTTGCACCCCCTGTTCCTCAGGCCCCCAAGAAGGAGCTGCAGAACGGCGTGATCCGGGGGTACCAGATCGGGTACCGGGAGAACAGCCCCGGCAGCAACGGGCAGTACAGCATCGTGGAGATGAAGGCCACGGGGGACAGCGAGGTCTACACTCTGGACAACCTCAAGAAGTTTGCCCAGTACGGGGTGGTGGTGCAGGCCTTCAACCGTGCGGGGACAGGGCCGTCGTCCAGCGAGATCAACGCCACCACGCTGGAGGATGGTAAGGCTGGCCCTGCCCAGGGGCTGGGTGGTTTCCCTGCTCCCTCCTGCCACATCTCCCCCCGGGGGCTCCCAACCCAGCCACCCTCAGCCGGCCCGGGCAAGTCTTGATGCATTTGGCTCTTGGCTGCATGGCCCCACCAGTGGCTGCCCAGCAGTAGCCCTGCTACAAGGACAGGCTGAGGGCGCTGGGGATGTTCAGCCTGGAGAAGGCTCCAGGGAGACCTCAGAGCTGCCTGCCAGGACCTGGGGGAGCTACAGGAAGGATGGAGAGAGTCTGTTGGGAAACACCTGCAGGGACAGGCCCAGGGGCAATGGTTTGGAATGAGAGCAGAGCAGATTGAGACTGGATGTGAGGAACAAGCTCTGCCCCAGGAGGCTGCTGGAACACTGCAGCAGGTTGCCCAGGGAGGTGGTTGAGGCTCCATGCCTGGGGATGCTCAAGGTGAGGCTCAGCAGGGCTCTGGGCGACCTGCTGCAGTGGAGGATGTCCCTGCTGAGTGCAGGGGTTGGACTGGATGCCTTTGGGGCTCCCTTCCACTCTGTGGGGGCACCACGATGCCAGCACACCCATGGCACTGGCTTTCTACCACCAGAAGGCCATGGTGGTGGGTTTTGGACACTGCAGGGAGGTTTCTGTCCGGGCGGGGAGGACTCGCTGGTGGCCTCAGTCGGTTGGGAAAGAGAGAAGAAAAAAGTTTTGCAGAGCCTTCCCTCTGCAGTTTTTCATCCTTAATTAAGGCTCTCGTTAGCCTGTCAAAGCAGGCTCGTTTCCTGGCTGCATTAGCACTCCTCCCGGGGTATTCAAGGGCCCCTGTTTTAGCAGCAGTGTCTTTTCCATAATTATATTACCTTAATTTTGTTCAAACGGACTGCCTGTATTAGTTTATTATAGCCTGCCCCTAATTACATGGTGCTTACATTCTTGCACCCAAGTAATCTGAAACAATAATCGTTGTCAGAGGGGCTCGTTAGGCTGATCTATGAGCGCTTAAACGCTCCTCAAACCCAGAGGTACCTCTGGAGGGGCAACGGCAGCTGATTGCCTCACATCCCCCTCGCTGGGAAGCTCAGCCTGGACCGGCAGCTTCCCCTCCCCGGCAGCACAGGGCTCACACCTCCAGCCCTGCTCTAGGAGGAGCCAAACCACCTGTTGGAGGCAGAGCATCGATCATAGGACTGTCAGGGTGGGAAGGGACCTCAAGGCTCAGCCAGCTCCAACCCCTGCCAGGGGCAGGGATACCTCACACCAGAGCAGGTTGCTCACAGCCGCATCCAGACTGGCCTTGAACACCTCCATGGGTGAGGCTTCCACCACCTCCCTGGGCAGCCTGTGCCAGTGTCTCACCACCCTCATGGGGAAGAATTTCTTCCTAACTTCCAGTCTGAATCTCCCCTTCTGGTTTTGCTCCATCCCCCCCAGTCCTTTCACTCCCTGACCTCTCTGTGCCTGGCTCCAGGGACAGCTTGGGGAGAGTGGGCAGCAACGTGCTGGGGCCTTGTGTGGGTACAGCAGTGCTTGGCCCATGGGACACAGCTCCTCCAGCCTGGCATAGAGCTGTTGGGGTTGGAAAAGCCTTCTGAGACCATCCAGTCCCACCAGCAACCCCCCCCCCCCCCCCCCAGCCATTAACCCACGTCCCCAGGTGCTACGGCCACACCTTTCCTGAACACCTCCACCGCCTCCCTGGGAAACCTATTCCAAGGCCTCTCTGCCTAAAGAATCTCCTGCTGATTGTCCTCCCCACCCATCCCCTCCTCAGTTCCCAGCCAGCCCCCGAGAACGTCAGAGCCATCTCCATCACCTCGGACGTGGCTGTGATCTCCTGGTCGGAGCCTCCGCGCAGCACCCTCAACGGGGTGCTCAAGGGCTACAGAGTCATCTTCTGGTCCCTCTACATGGATGGAGGTGAGGGGCTGGGCAGAGTGGGGGAGGTGAGGTGCCCAGGGGGCTGTGCAGAGCGGGTGAGGTGCCAGGGTGGGCTGTGCAGAGCGGGTGAGGTGCCAGGGTGGGCTGTGCAGAGTGGGTGAGGTGAGGTGCCCAGGGGCTGTGCAGAGTGGGTGAGGTGCCCGGGGGCTGTGCAGAGTGGGTGAGGTGAGGTGCCCAGGGGGCTGTGCAGAGCGGATGAGGTGCCCAGGGGGCCGTGCAGAGCGGGTGAGGTGCCAGGGTGGGCTGTGCAGAGCGGGTGAGGTGCCAGGGTGGGCTGTGCAGAGTGGGTGAGGTGAGATGCCCAGGGGCTGTGCAGAGCGGGTGAGGTGCCCGGGGACTGTGCAGAGTGGGTGAGGTGAGGTGCCCAGGGGGCTGTGCAGAGTGGATGAGGTGCCCAGGGGCCGTGCAGAGCAGGTGAGGTGAGGTGCCCGGGGGCTGTGCAGAGCGGGTGAGGTGCCCGGGGGCTGTGCAGAGCGGGTGAGGTGCCCGGGGGCTGTGCAGAGTGGATGAGGTGCCCAGGGGGCCATGCAGAGCAGGTGAGGTGAGGTGCCCAGGGGGCCGTGCAGAGTGGGTGAGGTGCCCAGGGGCTGTGCAGAGCAGGTGAGGTGAGGTGCCCAGGGGGCCGTGCAGAGTGGGTGAGGTGCCCGGGGGGCCGTGCAGAGTGGGTGAGGTGCCCGGGGGCTGTGCAGAGCAGGTGAGGTGCCCAGGGGGCCGTGCAGAGCGGGTGAGGTGCCCAGGGGGCCGTGCAGAGCGGGTGAGGTGAGGTGCCCGGGGGCTGTGCAGAGCAGGTGAGGTGCCCGGGGGCTGTGCAGAGCGGGTGAGGTGAGGTGCCCGGGGGCCGTGCAGAGCGGGTGAGGTGAGGTGCCCGGGGGGCTGTGCAGAGCAGGTGAGGTGCCCAGGGGGCCATGCAGAGCAGGTGAGGTGAGGTGCCCAGGGGGCCGTGCAGAGTGGGTGAGGTGCCCAGGGGGCTGTGCAGAGCAGGTGAGGTGAGGTGCCCAGGGGGCCGTGCAGAGTGGGTGAGGTGCCCGGGGGGCCGTGCAGAGTGGGTGAGGTGCCCGGGGGCTGTGCAGAGCAGGTGAGGTGCCCAGGGGGCCGTGCAGAGCGGGTGAGGTGCCCAGGGGGCCGTGCAGAGCGGGTGAGGTGAGGTGCCCGGGGGCTGTGCAGAGCAGGTGAGGTGCCCGGGGGCTGTGCAGAGCGGGTGAGGTGAGGTGCCCGGGGGCTGTGCAGAGCAGGTGAGGTGCCCGGGGGCTGTGCAGAGCGGGTGAGGTGCCCAGGGGGCTGTGCAGAGCGGGTGAGGTGCCCGGGGGCTGTGCAGAGCAGGTGAGGTGGGGTGGGGGCCCGGGGTGGGCGGGGGCAGGGGCTGATGGGCTCCACGCGGCTGCAGAGTGGGGTGAGATGCAGAACATCACCACGACCCGGGAGCGAGTGGAGCTGAGGGGCATGGAGAAGTTCACCAACTACAGCGTGCAGGTCCTGGCGTACACCCAGGCCGGCGACGGCGTCCGCAGCAGCGTGCTCTACATCCAGACCAAGGAGGACAGTAAGTGACGCTGCCCGGGGCAGCAGGGGCTCTGCCTGCCCTCCCCTTGCCCTGCCTGACTCAGTCACCTGCTCAGCAGAAGGAAGAGCTTCGGGCAGGAGCCCTTAGCAGCACAGCAAGTGCCCGGGGCTGGGGTGGGAGGATGGCTCCTGGTGCTGCCCAGCTGTGTGTGCTCAGCCCTCAGCTGCTCCTCAGGGTGGCAGAGCCTGAGCCAGCCCCTGCTGGTCTTGCTGCCAGCAATTGGGGTTCCAGGAGCAGTGGCTGGTGCCACAGCCATGTTGTGGCTGCTCTGACTGGGGAAGAGCTGAAGTGGCTGTGGGGTTGTGGAGGAACCCCGCTGAGGGCAGCCAGGGGCAGGGCATTTCCCTTCCTCTCTTTCTTTCCCCTAAGTGCAGATGGTTAAACATTGACACCCCTGCCTGCCCTACTTTAGTGCCATTAGCTTGGCAGCAGCGTGATACCCGGCCCGTGGGCTGGCGTGGCTGCCCACCCATCCTGGGAAGCACCAGATGCTGGGGAGGCTCACTTGGGCAGGGGAAGGCTGAGCCAGAGTCACTTGGGCAGATTAAGGAGCTGGCCATTACAAGCCACTCGTGGTTTCTAGACCAGGGCCTGGGCTGCAGTCAAGCCTCCTGCCTTCGGCTCAGCTGGCACCCGAGCTGCCCATGGAGGGCAGTGGGCGAGGGCAGGGTGACTGCTGCCCTGCAGACCTGCCCCCACTTGCTCCTGCCCAGTGCTCTGCCATTCTCTCCTACCTCCAGTTCCAGGTCCCCCCGCGGGCATCAAGGCTGTCCCTTCCTCTGCCAGCAGCGTGGTGGTGTCCTGGCTGCCCCCAGCCAAGCCCAATGGCATCATTCGGAAGTACACCATCTTCTGCTCCAGCCCCGGCTCGGGGCAGCCGGTATGGGACGGGCAACGGGGGTGGCATGAGGCTGGGGAACTGCTGGATGTGCCAGGGGAGTGGGGAGCTGTCTGAGAAGGAAAGGTCTCTGCTGCTGGGCTGCTGCAGCAGCAAACAGTCCCTTAAGCCAGGTCATAGGCTCACAGGATGCTAGGGGTTGGGAGGGACCCCTGGAGATCTCCCAGTCCAACCCCCTGCCAGAGCAGGAGCACAAAATCCAGCACAGGAACACATCCAGACAGGGCTGGAAGGTCTCCAGAGAAGGAGACTCCACCACCTCTCTGGGCAGCCTGCTCCAGGGCTCTGCGAGCCTCACAGTGCAGAAGTTCCTCCTCCCGTTGAGGTGGAACCTCCTGTGCTGCAGTTTGTATCCATTGCACTGTCCATGCCCTGCAGGATTAGAAGGGCACCCATGGGCACTCTGCACCCCTGAGCCCTTCCCCTGGCATCTGCCCCGCTCAGCGCTGGCTCCAGGAGGGGAAACGTGCCAGCAGCTGCCCCAAAACAAACCAGAAATCCAACCTGGCCCCATCCCTCCTGAGCCAGGGAGAGGCTGATGGGAGGTCTGCAGCCTGGTGCTTGTCAGAAGCTCCTTCTCAAACTCATTTCACTATCTGAGCCTCTGGTTTCCAGGGCAACATAATCTTTTCATCAAAGCGACTGCAAAACCGCTGGGATCCGATATTGTTTTCCTGGCATCTTGTCAAAACTGTCATTTGGGGAGGGGGAAATGATGAACAGGAGACAATGTTCATCGAGGTGTCTGCTGCTGGGGACCTCCACCCGGGCAGCCCCACGAGCGCGGAGGCCTCAGCTCGGCCGCCGCGGTGCTCACCGGCGCCGCGTCCGGGCCGGTGGCACAGACCTGGCAGGGCAGCCCAGCTGCCAGGCAGTGCGGCTTTGGTTTGGATGTGATGGAGGCTGGTGCCCAGCCTGGCTCTGCGGGCCAGAGATCTTCAGAGGAGCACCCCTTGGGTTGGGGGCAGCCCATGGGGGAGGTGAGCCCAGGCAGGGCTTTGGGGACCCTGTGGCTGCTGCTGTGACTGCAGAGGGGTTTGAGCGCCGCCCAGGGCTTGCCTCCGTGCCCAGTGCCCGCTCGGCTCGGCAGGCAGCCGGGGAAGTGTCCTCTGCAGGGAGCAAACCGTGCAGCCATCTGCTCGCGGGCCCCGGCTCCCTGGAGAAATGACGACACCAGCCGGCTCCCGGCGGCACTGGGAGGCGTGCAGCGGGGCCGGAGCACTGCCGCGGAGCAAACGCAGCGCCTCGGGGAGGTGGCTGCCAGGGTGGCTGCGAGGGTGAAGGCAGCTCCCCAGGGATCCTTCCGGGGTGATGGGGAGCTGTGGGTCTCCTTTGCCAACTGGCAAGGGCAAAGGGGTGCCCTGGGTTGGGGTGTGGTGGTGGTTGGATGCCCAGGGCCAGGCAGCTGGACCAGAGGTAGCTTTTCCTTGCCAGCAGCTCAGGCACGGTGCTGGCCTCTGGCCTGCTGCTGCTGGGGTGTTTGGGGCACCCAAGATGGGGTGTTGGGAGTGAGGGTCTCACCCTGGCTGTACCTTCTCCCCAGGCTCCCAGCGAGTATGAGACCAGCCCTGACCAACTCTTCTACCGCATTGCCCACCTGAACCGCGGGCAGCAGTACCTGCTCTGGGTGGCTGCGGTGACCTCCGCCGGCCGCGGCAACATCAGTGAGAAAGTCACCATCGAGCCTGCTGGGAAAGGTAGGGGGAGGCCACCAGCTCCCACAGACACACACCCCCTGCCCCTGCTGCCCCCGTCCCTCGGGGGTCTTTGGCTGCTGTCAGCCCGCAGCAAGGGCCGGCTGGGGTGACCAGGGCAGAGGAGGGAGGGCACAGGTGGTCTCAGCTCTTGTGACACATTGTGGGGTCTGTGCATGAGGCTTGGTGCCAGGCTGAGGCTGACCTCCTCCTTGTCCCCAAGCCCCTGCCAAGATCATCTCCTTCGGAGGCACTGTCACCACGCCCTGGATGAAGGACGTGAGGCTGCCCTGCAACTCTGTTGGGGAGCCAGTCCCTGCCATCAAGTGGACCAAGGACAGGTGCTGAGTGGGGGCCGGGGCTGGCTGCGCTCCCTTTGCTGTGTCACCCGTGGCTGATGTCCCCTCTCCCCTCTGGGCAGCGAGGACTCTGCCATCCCTGTGACCGTGGACGGCCATCGGCTGATCCAGGCCAACGGGACCCTGGTGCTGCGCTCGGTCAAAGCAGAGGACTCCGGGTACTACACCTGCACGGCCACCAACACCTGGGGCTTCGACACCATCATCATCAACCTGCTGGTGCAAGGTGAGGGGTGCTGGGGGGGCCTCAGGACCCACCCCTGTGCCTGCCGTGGCCACGCTTCACGTGGGCAGGCGGCACAGCAAGCCTGGGCTCTCGCTTCTCCCTGCCTTGGGGTGAAGCACAACAGGGTCTGTCCCCTGTCAGGGGCTCTCGTTGGGCAGGGGGATCTCACAACTTGGGGGCATGGCTGGTGCCTGGGAGGTGCTCACAGGCTGCTTCCTCCTCCCCAGTGCCCCCAGACCAGCCCCGCCTGACCGTCTCCAAGACCTCGGCATCGTCCATCACCCTGGCCTGGATTCCAGGGGACAACGGGGGCAGCTCCATCCGAGGTACGGCTGCTGCAGCTGCTCCAGGCTAGAGCCACCCTCCTCCAGCATCCTCTCACTCCCAGCCCTTGTCAAAGGTCCCTCCCCAGCTCTCCTGTAGCCCCCTTCAGGTACTGGAAGGCTGCTCTAAGTTTCTAGGGCTGATCAGCCCCAGCTCTCCCAGCCTGTCCCCACAGGGGAAGTTCTGCAGCCTCTGATCATTTTTGTGGCCTCCTCTGGACCCTCTCCAGCAGCTCCAGGTCCTCCTTGTGCTGGGAGCACCAGAGCTGGAGGCAGTGCTGCAGGAGGGGTCTGAGCAGAGCAGAGGGGCAGAATCCCCTCCCTGTGCTGCTGCTCTTCCTGCTCTGGATGCAGCCCAGCACTGGTGCAACCTGACAGGGCAGGACTTGTCCCCGTGTCCCCCAGCACCCCCTGTCCCTGGCAGGCAGAGGGCTCCTGGAGCTTCCCTGCTCTGCAGAGCCTCCTTTCTGCTCTGATTCATCTCCCGGAGCAGAGGCTGCGGCCTGCCCGCAGAGCAGGGTGCGGGGAGCGGGGAAGGAGCCCTGGCTTACAATTAATTAAAAGCATGAAAGTAATTACAAGCAAATCTCCCCAGCCAGCAGCAGCTCACTCCAGCGGACTCTGTTGATAAATTTGGTCCTAATTGGATTAGAAATATTAAAAACATGCTGCAGCCACCAAATAAATAACCAGTGGCAGGCACCGGGCTGCCAGGCACCACAGGGGGCTGGGGGGGGGCGTGTGAGGGTACAGAGGGCTGGCTTGGGCATGGCCTGTGCCCTGTGGGCAGAGCTGTGCCACCCCAGGAAGGTTCTGGTACCCTCATGCTCCCTCTGCAGAGAAACTCTGCAGGTGTGAGAAAGCTTCCTTCCCTCAGCACTGCTCTGCCAGAGCTGGAGCCGGGTGTCCACGGAGCTGATGTGGAAGGGTTGGAAAGAGGCTGCCCAGGGAGGCTGTGGCTGCCTCCTCCCTGGAGGTGCTCAAGGCCAGGCTGGATGAGGCCTTGAGCAACCTGGGCTGGCGGGAGGTGTCCCTGCCCATGGCAGCGGGTTGGAGCAGATGATCTTCAAGGGCTCCAAACTGTCCAGTGGAGGGGAACCCACTGCTCACGTGCAGCTGGGCAGGAACCAGTGCGTGCTGGGTGCCCTGGCACTGCACGACTTGCCCATGGGATGCCCCCAAGGTGGGCTCGGGATCATAGGATGTTAGGGGTTGGAAGGGACCTCAGGAGATCACCGAGTCCGAGCCCCCTGCCATAGAATCCAGCACAGGTCCCACAGAACACATCCAGATGGGGCTGGAAAGCCTCCAGAGAAGGAGACTCCACAACCTCTCTGGGCAGCCTGCGCCAGGGCCCTGCAAGCCTCCCAGCGCAGAAGTTCCTCCTCATGTTGGGGTGGAACCTCCTGTGCTCAGAGCACCCGCTGGTGGCAACCCCTTCTCTCGCCCTGTCCGGGCACTGCTCACCCCCCGTCCCTGCCCCGCAGGCTTCGTGCTGCAGTACTCGGTGGACAACAGCGAGGAGTGGAAGGATGTCTTCATCAGCTCCTCTGAGCGCTCCTTCAAGCTGGAGAGCCTCAAGTGCGGCACCTGGTACAAGGTGAAGCTGGCGGCCAAGAACAGCGTGGGTGCCGGCCGCATCAGCGAGATCATCGAGGCCAAGACCCACGGCAGAGGTGAGCCCCCCCCCCCGCGGTGCCCCCGCGGTGCCCCCCTGGCGGTGCCCCCCCCGGCAGTGCCTGTCCTGACGGCTCCTCTCCCGCAGAGCCCTCCTTCAGCAAGGAGCAGCACCTCTTCACCCACATCAACTCCACGCACGCCAGGCTGAACCTGCAGGGCTGGAGCAGCGGGGGTGCCCCATCACTGCCATCCTGCTGGAGTACAGGCCCAAGGGCAACTGGGGCTGGCAGAGCCTCCGCACCAACAGCTCCAGTGAGGTCTTCCTGACCGAGCTGCGGGAGGCCACCTGGTACGAGCTGCGCATGAAGGCCTGCAACAGCGCCGGCTGCGGCAACGAGAGCGCCCAGTTTGCCACCCTGGACTACGATGGCAGTGAGTGGCATAGCCTGGGAGGTGGGGGACAGGCTGGGAGGTGGGGGACAGGGACCCCCACCCAGCAGCGCCGACCCACTGCCCCCGTACTCTGCCCTAGGCACCATCCCCCCCCATCAAGTCGGCCCAAGGGGAGGGTGATGACGTGAAGAAGCTCTTCACCATCGCCTGCCCTGTGATCCTGGCCACGCTGGGGGTGGCTCTGCTCTTCATCATCCGCAAGAAGAGGAAGGAGAAGAGGCTGAAGAGGCTGCGAGGTGAGACGGGGCCAGGCGGCAGAGCTGCGCGTTGCTGGCTCGGCTCTGTTGTGAGCAGCTCTCCTGAGAGCCTCCCGCCCTGTGTTTCTTCTTGTCTCCTGCACAGACGCCAAGAGCTTGGCTGAAATGCTGATCAGGTGAGTCCCTGAGGGGGAGGACGATGGGGACGTGGTCCTGGGCGCTTTTAAGCCAGGTCCAGCCCTCACCCAGGCTCAGCCCTCCTTGGGCTCAGACCTGAGGAGGTTGTGTTGGGCTCTCCGGCGCTGCCGGCTGCTCCTGCCTGCCAGGAGGGTGCCAGCACCCAACCTGGAGCACTCCTGGGGCAAGGGGGTGCTGCTCAGCTGGGGGCTGGCAGCAAGCCCTGGCTCCTCTGGAGCCAGCTGTGCCTGGGGTAATGGCCAGGCCCGCGTCCCCTCTCGCCTCACAGCAAGAATAACCGCAGCTTCGACACGCCGGTGAAGGGCCCCCGCAGGGCCCCGCCTGCACATCGACATCCCCCGCGTGCAGCTCCTCATCGAGGACAAGGAAGGCATCAAGCAGCTGGGTAAGCACCACGCAGCCTGGGGGCCCAGCCCTGGCCACAGCACCACTGCCCCAGGAAGGGATCACAGCTCACAGGATGTCAGGAGGGGCCCTCTGAAGGTCATCAGAATCCAACCCCCCTGCCAGAGCAGGAGCATGGAATCCAGCATGGGTCACACAGGACCCAGGCAGCCCTTGAAAGTCTCCAGAGAAGGAGACTCCACAACCCCCCATGGATGTGGGCCAGCAGGGCCTCAAGAAGCCCACAGTGTCCCCAGGCTGTCCCCATGGCAGAGGATGCAGGGCTGTGCCCCGGGGGTCCTGCTCCCCTCGATGCTGGCCGCCCCCAGCAATCTCCTTGTCCAGGGTGGGGGATAGTGGAGAGCAGCCATCCAGGGTGATGGAGCTCCCGGCAGCAGGGATCCCGGGTGGGTGCTGAGCATGGGCTGGAGAACAAGCCCTGAGCTGTGACCTCTCCCCCCAGGGGATGACAAAGCCACCATCCCGGTGACGGACACGGAGTTCAGCCAGGCCGTGAACCCCCAGAGCTTCTGCACAGGGGTCTCACTGCACCACCCAGCACTCATCCAGAACACAGGGCCCCTCATCGACATGTCCGACATCCGCCCTGGCACCAGTGAGCAGCGGGGCTGGGCGGGGGCGGCAGGCGGGCGCTGGCAGCACAGGGGCAGCGTGGCTGGGCCCTGCCCGCTCTGGAGGAACAATTCCTGTGCTGCACACGGGGGCAGGGGTTGGCACAGGCTGCCCAGGGAGGGTTGGAGTCACCCTCCCTGGAGGGGTACAAGAAAGGTGTGGCCATGGCACCTGGGGCCATGGTTTGGTGGCCATGGTGGGGTTGGGTTGTTGGCTGAGCTGGATGAGCTTGGAGGCCTTTTCCAGCCCAATCCTATGGTTGTGTCCCCTGCCAGTGGGGTGCTGGGGTGCAGGCCCCGTCCCAGCACTGGCCATGCCCAAAAGCAGCTGTTGGTAAGGCAGGAAGAGTGTGGGGAGTGCTGGCACAGCGTCCCGGCTGTCCCTGGCAGCAACCTGCTGTGACTGTGCCACCCCTGTGCCCTAGACCCCGTGTCAAGGAAGAGCGTGAAGTCTGCCCACAGCACCCGCAACCGCTACTCCAGCCAGTGGACCCTCACCAAGTGCCAGGCCTCCACCCCGGCGCGGACCCTCACCTCGGACTGGAGGACAGTGGGGTCCCAGCACGGCATCACCGTCACCGAGAGCGACAGCTACAGTGCCAGCCTCTCCCAGGACACAGGTGTGCCAGCGCTGCCCTGGCAGCCCCAGCGCCCAGGGCTGTCCCTAGCAGGGGTCTGCCAATTTGGGGCACAGGGGGGATGGAGCAGAACTAGAAGAAATTGGATGTCAGGAGGAAGTTCTTCCCCATGAGGGTGGTGAGAGCCTGGCCCAGGCTGCCCAGGGAGGTGGTGGAAGCCTCACCCCTGGAAGTGTTTGCAGCCAGGCTGGATGTGGCTGTGAGCAGCCTGCTGCGGTGTGAGGTGTCCCTGCCCCTGGCAGGGGGGTTGGAGGTGGCTGGTCCTTGGGCTCCCTTCCAGCCCTGACAGTTCTGTGTGAGTTGTTGAGCTCGAGGTTAGCTGAGGAGGGTGCCTGGGGGTGTGTGCAGGCAGGGCTGGGGCTCTGCTCTCACCTCACAGGATGTTAGGGGGTGGAAGGGACCTCCAGGGATCATCAAGTCCAAGCCCCCTGCCAGAGCAGGACCACGGAATCCAGCACAGGTCACACAGGAACACATCCAGATGGGTCCTGAAAGGCTCCAGAGCAGGAGACTCCACAACCTCTCTGGGCAGCCTGCTCCAGGGCTCTGGGAGCCTCACAGTGCAGAAGTTCCTCCTCCTGTTGGGGTGGAACCTCCTCTGCTGCAGCTTCCATCCACTGCTCCTCAGGGTGCAGCTGAGCAGAGCCTGTCTCTGTCCCCTCCCTCCTGATCCCCAGATATTGACAGACATTTATTAAATGCCCTCTCAGCCTTCTCCTCTCCCCCTAACCACCCCCAGGGCTCAGTGCTCCAGCTCCCCTCCGCGTCCTTGTGGCTCTCCGTGGGACTCTCTCGAGCAGATTCCTGTCCCTCCTGAACTGGGGAGCCCCAGACTGCACCTCCAGAAGCAGGGGAGGGTGGGGGGACGGCTGCAGGCATCTGAGTGAGGCAAGGAGGGCCGGGCGGCGCAGGGGCCGTGCCCGGGGGGTGACCGGCGCTGTGCCCCCGCAGACAAGGGCCGGAACAGCATGGTGTCCACCGAGAGCGCCTCCTCCACCTACGAGGAGCTGGCCCGCGCCTACGAGCACGCCAAGCTGGAGGAGCAGCTGCAGCACGCCAAGTTCGAGATCACGGAGTGCTTCATCTCCGACAGCTCCTCCGACCAGATGACCACCGGCACCACGGACAACGCCGACAGCATGACCTCCATGAGCACCCCCCCGAGCCGGGCATCTGCCGCTTCACCGCCTCCCCGCCCAAGCCCCAGGACAGCGAGCGGGGCAAGGCCGTGGCCGTGCCCATCCCACACCGTGCCAGCAAGAGTGAGTACCCCTGGGGCCGCGGCTGGGCACCGCCTGCGGGGCACGCCGAAGGAGATGGTTCCTGTAAAGGGGGAGGGAGGCTGGGGCTGGGCACTGCCCCTGTGTCCCTGCCTGGCACAAGCCACCCAAGGTGCTGAAGGAGGTGGTTCCTATAAAAGGGGAAGGACGGGGGGTGGGCACTGGCCACATGTCCCTGCCGGGCACAGGCCACTAAAGGAGATGGTGCCTGTAAAGGGGGATGCACAAAGCACCTTCCTCTTCCACCTCACCCTTCCAGCAGCTTCAGTCTGCCTCCCTGGGGCTTCTGTGAGGCTTTCCCCTGGGATCCTGACCTGCCTGCAGCAGGATCTGCAGAGATCCTTCCCCAGCCTGGAAAGGATTCCCACCCCCCTGCCCGGAGGTGTTCCAGGCCAGGCTGGATGAAGCCCTGAGCAGCCTGTGCTGGTGGGAGGTGTCCCTGCCCCTGGCATGGGGTTGGCACTGGATGATCTCTAAGGTCCCTTCCCTGCCACCCCATTCCACGGATCCATAGCTTGTGCCCACCCCGTGCCACGCCTCCCATCTCCGAGGCAGCCAGGGGATGCCACAGCCCTGATGTGCTCCACACATTGCACTGCCCAGGCTCTGCCAGCCAGCAGTGGTGGCACTCAGCCTGTGCCCACCGACACAGACGGAGGGTGGGGGCCAGAAGGGAGTCCTGGGGAGCAGGCAGAGTCTCTCCACCCCGCCTCAGCTGCCTCCTCTCTTCCCCCCGACAGGCGACTACTGCAACCTGCCTCTCTACGTCAAGTCGGAGGCCTTCTTCCGCAAGCCGGACGCCCACGAGCCGTGCCCGGTGGTGCCGCCGCGGGAAGCCTCCATCCGCAACCTGGCCCGCGCCTACCACGCGCCGGCGCGGCACCTGACGCTGGAGCCCGGCAGCGCCAAGCCCCTGGGGCTGCCGCCCCCGGCCTCCGCCGCAACCACCTTACCTCAGAGGACTCTGCCCGTGCCCGGCGCCGCGCCCGGCCCCGCCGCCGCCCCGGTGCCCGCCGCCGCCCCGGTGCCCCCGCTGCCGGCGCCGAGCCCCAGCCGCCCCTGCCAGCGGCGGCGCCAGCGGGGAGCCGCGGGTGCCCACGCACTCCAAAGTGGGGGCTCCAGGGACTCGCTCCTAGAGATGAGCACGTCGGGCGTGGGCAGGGCGCAGAAGCAGGGGGCAGGAGCCTACTCCAAGTCCTACACCTTGGTGTAGGGGGGGTCTGGGGGTGGGGTGGGGGGCCTGCAGCAGGGGCCTGGCACGGACCCTGCTCATCAGCACCCCCGCCCCCGGCACCGCCCCCGCCCCCCGCCCCCGTTTCTATTTAATTAACAAACTTGTAGATAACGAACTCTTTTGTATAAATGAAGCTATTTTCTTCTTCTCCAAACTGAGAGAAAAAAACAACAACAACAAAAAAAAACCCACACACACAAAAAAAAAAAAAACAACACAAAAAAAGGAACAACAACAACAAAAAGCCTAAAACCACCACCACCACCACCACCAACGACAACTCAACCCCCCCCCAAGCACCCCGGGGCACGGAGGATGTGCTGTGAGGGAGTTACAAATACAACCTGTTATGTGAATACAAAGAGAGAGATTTCACATCATTGTGGAAGGGGCACAAAGGACTCAGCCACTCACTTCTCTGGGTTTGGGGTTTTTTTCCCCCTTGCCTTGGTTATCTTTTTTTTTTTTCCTTTGAAGGGTTTTGGGGGTTTTTGGTTGTTTTGGGGTATTTGTTTCTTTCCCCCTCCTCCTCCTCCTCCTCCCTGGATCTCTTGGTGGTTTGGCAAAGGGAAACGTCTCGAGGGCCTTGCATGCTGGGGTTTTTTCTGACTGTTCTGATCCCAACAGGAGTTGCTTCCGTTTGCAAAGTGCTTTCCTGTGTTCATAACCTCTTCTGGGTTGGTTTTCTTTTTCCCCCTATGAAAAATCAGCAACACAAAAAACAACCACCACCACCACCCCAAAGCCGCCCCCAGCGCTGCGTGCAGCGAAGGCTGCGTGCGGGTGGGGGGTGCTGCCAGCCAGGGCGGCCCCCAGGCCCAGCTTGGGTGCAGAAGGGCAGTCCCCAGGCCCAGCAGAGGGAATGTGGCTGAACTGTGCCAACCTGCAGTGCACTGGGGGGGGATGCGAGCAGAGTTGGGGCTGCGCAGCCTGGGGAGGAGAAGGCTGCAGGGAGAGCTCCGAGCTGCAGCTCAGTGTCTGAAGGGAGCTGCAGGCAGGCTGGGGAGGGACTGCTCAAAGGGGCTTGGGGTGACAGGAGCAGGAGCAGTGGTTTGGGACTGGAGCAGGGCAGAGCTAGGTTGGGCACCAGGAGGAAGCTCTGCCCAGGGAGGCTGGGGAGACACTGGCACAGGCTGCCCAGGGAGGGGGTTGAGGCTCCATCCCTGGAGCCATGCAGGCTCAGCCTGGCTGTGTCCCTGTGCAGCCTGCTCTGGCTGGAGCTGTCCCTGCTGCCCGCAGGGGGGTTGGACAGGATGCCCTTGGAGGGCACTCTGTGAATGGTACCACCAAGCAGGGCAGCCTGGCACACACTGCCCCAGATGGCAGACACCTGCTTACTGGTAAGTCCAGCCCAGGATGAACCATGGTGCAGGACAGGGACCCACATCAAGCTTGGCTGGAAGGGGGAACCTCTGCACAGCCCCTCCTGAGCCATGGCACAGCTCCAGCAGCACCAGGTAAGCGCAGTGCAGCTCCAGGAGGGCCTGGGTCTGGCTAAGCACAGCTCCCCAGCACCCTGCAGCACGGCATGGGAGCAGCAGGACAAGCCCAGCACCCTTCTGCTCTGCTGCAGTGGAGCTGGGAAGCAGCAGGGTGAGGCACAAGGCCTGGTCAACCCAGCACAGTGCCAGGAATGGTGCCAGAGCCGCCACCCAGCATGGTGAATCGTGGCACAGGTACAACACTGGCACAGCATGGCACAGGTAGCCATGGCACAGCTCCAGGGGCGCTGCAGTGTGGGGAGGCAGAGCCCAGCCGCACTCCTTGCTAGGGCTGGGGGTGAAAACAGCCACAACCAACCAACCCCAAGAGAACTGCAAGGCCAAACCAATTCCCTACCACAAACCACCACTTCCCTCCTCCCCCTGCACAGCTGGCAGCAGGAGCAGCCAGCCCCTGGGGATGGCAACCTTCCCTCCCTCTGCTGCTTCCCAGGAGGCCAAAACCAGAACACAGAATAATGAACCAGCTTGGGAAAGACCTTTGAGATCCTCGAGTCCAGCCTCTCACCCAGCACCATCTAACCAACTAAACCATGGCACCCAGGGCCTCATCCAGGCTCCTCTTACACCCTTCCAGTGCTGGGGACTCCACCACCTCCCTGGGCAGCACATCCCCAGGGCCAGTCTCTCTGTCTGGGAAGAACTTCTTCCTCACCTCCAGCCAGGGCTGTCAGCAGCAGTTGTGTTCAGCAGCCAGAGCAGAACTCTGCCTTCCAGAGGAGGTTCTGCTGCTACCTGAGAGCTAAAGGCACTTCCCCTTCCCTATTTCCTGTGCTTTCTAACCTGTTTTCATCACTCTGCCTCCCTGCTTGCTGCCCACAGCTTCCATCCCCTCTCTCCTGACAACCAACAGAAGAACTTCTCTTTCCCCAGGGCACAGCAGAGCCCCTGCTGCACAGAGGCTCTGACCCCCTCCCTCTCTGACACCCTCCCCCGACCCCCCCTTCCCTCTCTGACCCCACCCCCCCCCGCCCCAGGTGCTGCTTTTAAACAGAATTCAGGATTTTCATTCCTTGCCAGACCTCTTTTCCATGAGCAGCCCAAGCAGAGATCAGCACAGGAAGGGGTTGCTGCTGCTGGCACCTCCAGTGCCTGCCCACCTCCAGTGCCAGCTCACAGTGCCCTCAGCTGCTGCTGTTGTCACAGTGCTCAGCAGAGCCTCCTCAGACCAGAAGGAGCCTGGGGCAGCGCTGAGGGGGCAGAGAGCATGAGGGAGAGCAGCACCAGCAGCCACCAACACCTCGGCCTTTGGCACCACCCCCAGAGCCCTGGGGAGCTCCTGGCTGCACATCCACTTCCAGCCTCCTGCAGAGGTGACTGAGGACCCGCTGGCTGCTCAGAGGCACACCCAGGACCCCACAGCACAGCCCACATCAGCTCCTCCAGAGCTTGGGGCTGTCTCATGCAGCTTTGCCTTCAAGCCAAGCAAACCCAGAGCTGCCCCTTCCCTCTCTCCAGACCAGCACAGGGACACTCCTCAGGCACCTGCCTCAAGACTTCAGTGCACATCAGAGAGCAAAACCTTTTCAGGGTGCAGGTTCTAGACCCAAGTGCCCAGCCCAGCTCCCAGCAGTGCCCCAGCTCAGCACCCATGCAGCACCTCCAAAACGCCCACCCCAGGCTGGGCTGAGGGCAGGGCAGGAGTGGCCTCAGCTGGGGGAGCAGGGGGTGGGCAAGAGGAGAGCACTCAGCACAGCTGAACACCTGTGACTGCCCAGGACGGATTCCCTCCTGCATGACTGCAACACTTCACCTTCCCAGCCCCAGCAGCTGCACCCCTGGCCTTGCAGAGTGTCACAGTCCCAGCTGCCACCATTTGTCCACCAGACCCCCACCCCCACCCCTTCCCCGTGGCACTGGGCTCTGCCCACGCAGCTGAGCAGCCAGGAGGTGCAGGAGTGCAGTCCAGCCAAGCCACAGCAGCCAAGCTTTGCTGCCAACAGGATAAAGGGGTGAAGAAACCCCAAGCAGCTCAGAAGCCCCAGGAGCAGGGCTGGGGTGGGGGCTGGTGTAGAGCCCTGCCCGGGCAAACACCACAGGAAAGAGCTTTTCCAGCCACACCGGTGCTCTGCTTCACCTGTGACCTCCACCTCCTGCTGCCAGCCAGCTCAGGCTGCCCCAGCAGAGCCTGGCAGCTCACAGACCATGCCAGCACCAGCCCTGCCCTCCCCAGGCACCCCACAGGCGAGCCCCAGGCAGCAGCAGTAACTGAGCACAGGCAGCCAGCAAACACCAGCACCCACAAGCTGAAGCAGGGCAGGATGGAGCCCTAGGAGGAGAGGGCTGAGGACATTTGTGGCTGGAGAGGACACACAGGGGTCCAGGGGCAGAGCTCAGCAGCTCTGCACCGAAAATCCAGCATCAGAGCCAGCAAAGAGGCTGCAGGAGCCACACTCCGGGGGTCAGAGCAGAACTATTCACAGCCAGCAGCTCCTCACCACCATGGGACAGCACAGCACCCTCTCAGCAGCTCCTCAGCACCCCGTGCTCACAGCAAACCTCCTCCTGCTCCCCTGCTGGCCCAGGGCCCTCCTTCTCTGCACCCTCCAGCAGCCAGCACTCAAAATCCAGGGTTAAAACCCCAGACACTGCTGGGCTCCTGTCCCTGCCAGACTGGGAGCAGACCCAGGACCAGGAGGGGGTGGCAGGGTGGCAGTGGCACTAACCCAGAGCCCACAGCCTTGGGCCTGTCTCAGGAAGGAGCTTGACTGCAGAGAGAGCCACAGGAGTCAGGGTCCCACCCCCGTGCTCTGAGCCCAGGGCTCCCCACACAGTGACCTCCCCTCAAGATCAGCTCATGGCTCACCTCCTGCTCCCTTTGCTGCCTGCAGCACATCCTCCTGGTGGCATCCAGCCCCTGGCCACGCTGTCCCCAGCTGCCTGGAGCAGGGCACAAAGGCAGCCCTGCCACCCCAGCTCCAGAGGCAAAATGGAGGTGGCCCAGCAGAGGGCTATCAGTGAGCCAAACAAGTGCCAGCTGGCAGCCATCAGCCACAAGGGCTCTCAGCTGTGGAGGTCTCCCAGCCACACAGCTGGGGGCTCTTAGACTTGCTGGGCCCAGTGGAGGGCAGGCTGTGCCCTCCTGGGTGCTGAGGTGCCAAGCTGGCCGTGCCCTGGCCCGGGAGGAGGTCACTGAGCAGCACAGAGGGCAGAGACCTACAGCTGCACACACCAGGAGCTACCTAGCAGGGACAGGCTGAGTCACCAGGGCTGCACATCGGGGGGGAGACAGGGCAGGCAGAGGAGGGGGGAGCAGGGCACAGGTGGCTGATGTGGCTACTTCTTCTCCTGCTTCTGCTGCTGGTACCTCCTGAAGTGGCTCTGGATGGTGAGCGCTGCCTTCTCCGAAGGGTCACTGAAGAACTTGGTCTCGCTGCTGGCATCAGGGTGGCACTGCCTGGGATGACACCAGAGCATCACAATGAGCCCTGGGCAGGCTCTACAGGGCACAGCAGGGCTCTGGCATCACCCCCAGGCTGCCCACGAAGCACCCACAGGCAGGAGGCCTTCTCTGTGCTATGGAGGGGAGAGGCTGGATGTGCACAGTGTGAAACCACAGCTCCAGGGCTGAGAGTCACCGACTGCAGCAGGCTAGGAGGAAGCCTCCAAGGACACCCTGCCCAAGCCCCTGCCCACAGCAGGGACAGCTCCAGCCAGAGCAGGCTGCACAGGGACACAGCCAGGCTGAGCCTCAATGGCTCCAGGGATGGAGCCTCAACCCCCTCCCTGGGCAGCCTGTGCCAGTGTCTCCCCAGCCTCCCTGTGCAGAACTTCCTCCTGGTGCCCAACCTAGCTCTGCCCTGCTCCAGTCCCAAACCACTGCTCCTGCTCCTGTCACCCCAAGCCCCTCTGAGCAGTCCCTCCCCAGCCTGCCTGCAGCTCCCTTCAGACACTGAGCTGCAGCTCTGAGCTCTCCCTGCAGCCTTCTCCAGGCTGAACAACCTCTTCAGCAGAGCTCTGCAGGGCAGGAGGAGCAGGGCCCTCAGCACCCAGGCTCCCTGCAGCACTAAGCCCTCCCTACACAGCCCTGCCCCCCAGAGCCCTCAGCCTCCCCCTGCCATCCCCAGCCTGCTGCTCACTTCCTTTCCCCACTCACAAATGGATCAGCAGCAAAGCTCTCAGGCTGCCAAGGGGGGCCTCCTCCCCCCCCCAGCCCGGCACCGGGGAAGTGCTGTGCAGGTCGAGAGGAGCTGCACCACAGCCGCTCAGCAGTGCTGCCGGCAGCCAGCCTGTGCTGCCGAGCGCCCCCGGGTGGCCCTGCTGCCCGCTGCTGCTGGGCAGGCTCCCCCCTGCCCCCCCGGCTCTGCTCCCACCCCACCAGAGAGGGCACCGTGAGAGAGACACAGAGCCCATGCTGGCACTGCTGCCTCCTGCCCTGGCACACTGCCGGCTGCCACCCCTGCCCCCCACAAACACTGGGGAGCTGCTGGGGCAGGCTCCAGCCCCTGGGGGCTGCCCACAGCCCTGTGCGAAAGACGCCCAGCAGAGTGGCACAGCACCACCGGCCCTGGGCACCTTCCCCTGCTCACAGGGCAGCAGAGCCCCCAGGGGAAGTGCCCAGGCCAGCCAGGGCTACCGGTCCGCGGAGGAGGAAGGTCAGAGCCCAGCCCCAGGGCACTGCTTCAGCGGCTGCCTGCAGAGCCCTGCCCAGAATAGCAGAGCTCAAATCCTCTTTGCCCAGCACTTGGCAGCAGGGGGGCAGGGGGGCAGAGCATCTGTGCCCAGGACCAGAGGGGCTGCAGGAGGAGGAGACCAGGCAGGGCACAGGGTCCGCTGGGGCGGCCCCGGGGGGGCACAGCCATGCCGGCTCCGGGGGCACAGCCGGGCCGGCCCCACACTCACCTGTCTCCCCCGGGAGGGAGTGGATGCTGCTGTGCCGAGAGCTGCGGCCCCTCTGGGAAGGCAGAGAACAGAAACCCGGCAGTGTGTTAGACCTCGGGCACAGGTGGCACCAACAGCCCCCCTGGGCCAGCTGGCAAGCTCTGAAGGACCAGGGCTGGTGCCAGCGAGCCTTCACCACCCTCTCCCGTGGGAAGTGGGCAGCTGCCAACTGTTCCTCCTTTAAGGAGCACTCCA
The DNA here is from genome assembly GCA_033816785.1 of Picus viridis. Classification (NCBI taxonomy): domain Eukaryota; kingdom Metazoa; phylum Chordata; class Aves; order Piciformes; family Picidae; genus Picus; species Picus viridis. Next base: position 1,009,984 of record CM066601.1, on the reverse strand, counting down.
GAGCCCTGAGCTCGGCTCTGCATTTGGAGGGAAGCCTCCAAGGAGAGGCAGGAGGGAGCTGTGCCCCCAGCCCGGCTCTGCCAGGGGTGCCCATGGGCACTCACCCTGCACTGCGAAGCAGCAGGGCCCCAGACTGGGCTCAGCCCCTCCGCTCCAGTCCCTACCCTCGAGCTGCAGCTCCTGGGGTGCCAGGCCTGCTGGGGGGTGGTTTCCGTGCTGGGCACTGCCCTGCCCCCTGGCACAGCAGCCCTCACCTCGCTGTCCCGGCTGGTGCGGCGGCTCTGGGTCACACACTGGATCTGCCAGGGCAGGGGCTGGTACACGAGGTATGGCAGAGGCTCCTCTTGGAACAGGCTGGTGCCCAGCTGGCACCAAAAGGGTTTGCAGCAGGTGAGAGGAGAGAAGAGACCCCCAGAGTGAGCTGCTCCCCTGTGCACACCCCCATGCCCACCACCCGTGGGGGCTGTGCCAGCTGGGGAGTGCTCAGCACAGCCTCCTGGCACCACAGCTGGGCAGCAGAGCCCAGGGGCAAGGCTGAGCCCACCGCTGCTGCCCCAAAGGCCACACCATGGCAAGCAGAGCCCTCTGCCTCCCCTCCCTGCCCCAGAGCATTCCCTGTGCTCCCAGGTGTGTGCACAGGCACGGCACTTGCCCACCAGACTGGGCAGCCCAAGGCCCTGGCACTGGCTTCCTGCTGACCCCAGGTGTGCCCCCAAGCCAGCACCAGGGGCAGCTTGCTGGGGACGCAGAGAGCTGCTGGGCACAGCCCTGGGCACACAGGACCCAGGGCATGCCCAGCCCACAGCCAAGCCCACGTTCCCCACAGCCCACTCCCTTCACAAGGTGCCCCCACGCTGCCCGAAGGGAAATGGGCAGCAGCCAGTGCCCCTGCTGCCAGGCTGGCCCAGACTCACCTGCCCAAAGGCTCTCACCACGAAGAACAGAGCGGTCATCAGGGTTGCCAGCATGGCTGGGCCGTGCCAGGGGCAGGCAGAGCTCGGGGGAAGGAGCAGCAGGCTCCCAGCGGGCAGGACTGGTGTGTGTGCCCCTGGCAGGCCGAGGCCAAGCCCCTTAAGGAGCTTAGCGCCGGGAGCAGGCTGGCCGTGCCCGCTGCGTGCCCCGGCGCCCCCTCGGCCTGGCTGCAGCAGGGCACTGCCAGCCGCCAGGAGAAGCAAATCCTCCTCTCCCCACGCAGGCTGCTGCCCGTGCCAGCTCCCCCTGCCCGTGCCAGCTCCCCCTGCCCGCCTGCAGCGGGCACAGGGCTCCTCTGCTGGGTACTGCTTCCCAGCAGGCCCTCACGGGCAGCTCTGGGGACCCTCCAGCCCAACCAGCCCACAGGCTCTGCCCCAGCAGCTTGCCCAGCACCACAGCGCCCAGCACCACAGCGCCCAGCAGGGCTGCAGGAGACTCCATAACCTCCCTGGGCAGCCTGCTCCAGGCCTCCAGCAGCCTCACACCAAAGAGGTTTCTCCCGAAGCTCAAGGGAAAGCTCCTGGGCTCCAGCTTGTGCCTGCTGCCCCCTGTCCCAGCCCTGGGCACCACTGAAAAGAGCCAGGCCCCTTCCTCAGGACCTCCACCCTCTAGCTGTTGATCAGCACTGATCAGATCCCTTCTCAGGATGCTCTTCTCCAGCCCTGAACAGCCCCAGGGCTCTCAGAGGGGCTCCAACCCCCAGTCCTGTGGCCCTCTGCTGGGCTCTCTCCAGCAGCTCCCTGTGCCCCTGGAGCCGGGGAGCCCAGAACTGGACACGGGGCTGCTGGGAGAGGAAGGGAAGAGCACATCCCACCCCGGCCGGCTCCTGGCAGGACCCCAGCAGGCACAGTGCAGCAGCAGCAGCACCTGGGACACCGCTGGGGACGGGGGGGGGGGGGGGGTCCCAGCTGCTCCCAGAGAAGCGGAGTGACAGCCAGCTCTACACAGCCCAGGCTGCTGGGGAGCAGCTCCAGAGCACAGCCCTGACCCCCACCCGTGCCCCACAGCTCTCCCCACAGCCAGGGAGGGCTCCCCCCAGCACCCTCCCCCACCCCAGCTGGGCTGCCCTTGGACTGCCCCAGCACACAGCCCCCCTCGCCCTTGGCACAGAGCTCCAGAGCCAGCCAGCCATTGTCACAGCTTCTGAAGAGCAGGAGAGAGGCTCAAAAGCCTTCTGCCGGCTGCGAGCCTGCCCGAGCGCTGCCCTCGCTGGGGGCTTCAGCCCTGCCCTGCCCCTCCTGCCTTCCCGGCCGGGTGCTCACGGGAATAATGGTCACAAAGCCCCAGGCAGCGAAGTGCTCTCGGCGAGAGCCTGCAGCGACCTTGGCAAGACAAAAGAGCCTGCAGGGAGGCGAGGGGGGAGCACAGCCTGCGTGGCTGAGGGCTACAGCGGGGGGGGAGCAGCAGCCACAGCTGCTCCCGGGGCTTGAGCAGGCACAGCGAAGCTGCAGCCCGAGCCCCGTGCCCCCTGCTGCTGCTGGCGGGGGCAGCCCTGCCCTCGGTGCTGTGCCGCTGGGGCTCAGCACCCAGCAGGCTGCCGGGGACGTGAGAGGCTCCTCTGCACCACAGCAGCAGCCAGGAGACCGAAGGCAAAATCCTTCTGACAGGAGCTGGGGAAGCAACTTCGGCTCCATCCCCTCTGCTTCCAGCAGCACTCCTCGGGCCTGCCACCACCCCCTGCAGGCAGCTGAGCCCTGCCCCTGCAGCCAGAGCCGCCGAGGATTTCCCCAGCAAGGCCACCAGTGGCAGCCTCCCCTGGGGGGCAGTGCCTGCAGGGGCTCTGCTGGCAGCCAGCAGCAGGGAGAGCAGGGCCCTGAGGGGAGGCTGAAGCTGCCCTGGCACAGAGGCTGGGCAAACCCCGAGACAAAGCAGCAAAACGAACCCTCCACAGCCATTCCCAGGAGCGGGTCATCAAAAATAGATCTCTATTGGGTGGGAACAGCCCCTGCCAGGCTCCCAGCGCCCAGGCAGCGGCACAGGAGGCTCTGCTGCACCCTGCTGAGCAGCACCTGGGGGCAGAGCCAGCTGGCAGCAGCCTCCTGCATCAGCAGCCTCCAAGGAGCAGGGCTTGGGAGGTGGATCTCTTGCAGAGGGGATCTGAAAAGCAGGCAGGGGACAGGGCAAGGGGTCCAGCATCAGATGGTGAAAGGAGACAGAGAGAACCAAACACCACACTGCCCCCTCGGCAGCAGGCAGCCCCAGCCCCTCCTCCTGGGCATCATCTGCCCCCTCCCAGCATCCCAGGGGGAGCTGATGCCCTCTGGATGCAGCCTCTCCAGGGCAGCCCCAGCTGGGGCACAGGTCAGGTCCCAGCAGCCAGGCCACACGAGCCCTGCTCTGCCAGGGGCCCAGCAGAACTGCTGCAGCAGCAAGGGCAGGCTCCAGGCTGGGCACAGGGGGCTCCTGCCCAGCCCTGCTGTGAGCAAGGAGCCCCAGCTGCTGAGCAGGGCTCTGGTCCCTCCCCAGGGCACAGCAGGACACAGCTGGGGCTTTGGCTGCACCTCCACACCAGGCTGAGCTCCTCCACAGCACCTGCACCAACAGCAGTGCCCCAGGTGCCAGCCCTGCTCCCTGGCAGAGCCCTTGGAGGGCAGCAGGGGAGCTGCCACGGCACAGCCACACTGCCCAGGGCAGCAGGGAGGAGGAGAGCAGCTCCCTGTGGCAGAGCTGCTCCTGCTCCAGTGCCTCTTGCTGCCACCCTGCCAGAGAGGAGCACTTCCTGCAGGCCAGGCTCTGCCCTGCCCCAGGCTCTGCCCTGCCCCAGGCTCTGCTGTGTGCCCCCTGCTGGCACCCAGGCCAGAGGCCTTGGCCCACCTGCAGTTAAGCATTTGCTGGGCACCAGCCTGGGCTCAGTTCCTGACAGGCTCAGCTGGATTCACCTCCTCCCCCTTGACCAGGTCCTCCAAGCCCTCCCTGGCTCAGGGCTCTGCTGGTGAGCACTGGAATACCAATGAGAGCTCTGTTGATTTATTTGAGCTCTGCTGCTCCACCTCTGCCTTAAGCACTCTGTGAAGTCTATTTGGACACGTTAGAGGATTAGGAGAATCCACCTGGGAAGTTTGCTTCCTCCTCCCCCCACCCCTCTCTTGTAAAGAGACTACTTCAAGGGCACAGCACAAAGCCAGAGTGGAGCTGGCCTGGCACCACCAGCACCTGAGGTATCTCTGGGGGGGCAGGGGGGACTGGGCCCAGCTGTCAGTAATGGAACACTTTAATTTGTCTGTTGTCATCCAGTCCTAGCTGAAGCAGGCTGGGGGTGCTGGCAGGGGGCTTCTGTGCTCCTGGGAAGGGAGGTCTGGCAGCAGGGTGAAGGAAAAGCCCAGGAGGAATGAGCCAGGCAGCAGCCAGGATGGGCACCGAGGGGCAGGAGCCAGCCTGGCACCCCTGCTGGCCTCAGCCTGCTGCATGCCAGGGGACTCAGAGCAGCAGGGTGCTGAGGACAGCAGCACTGCTGCCAGCTGGTGCTGGGCAGGCAGCCCCAGCCCCACAGCACAGGCTGGAAACAGAGAGGCCTTGCTCCCCAGAGCCAGCACCTCAGGGCTTCCCGGGCACTGCACCCTCATCCCAGGCTGCCCACGGCCAAGTGGGCCCGGACCCGAAGCAGGAGGCTGGATGCCCTCCCCCGTGCGGTTAGCCAGCGCCCCGCAGAGCCTCCCAGCACGGCAGGAGCCAGGGGGAGGCCCCAGGGCAAGCAGAGCGGCCCCTGCTGAGCACAGCCCCTGCTGAGCACAGCAGCACCCCTGCTGAGCACAGCTCCCACAGCTGCTGAGCACAGCTCCCCTGCTGAGCACAGCTCCCCTGAGCACAGCTCCCCTGCTGAGCACAGCTCCCCTGCGACACCGACACAGGGGCTCCCAGGGCTGCCCTGAGCCGCTCACCTCCTGCAGCGCCCTGCCTGCTGCAGCAAGCTGGAGGCAAGCAGAGCCAAAGGATACACTTTGGAATCCCTCTGGAAGTCTTCCAACCACTTCTTGCTGCTCTCAATCATCCCTTGGATGCTGCTCTGCCCTGGCTCCCAGCCCCGCTGCAGCCTGCGGAGCTGCTCCCTGCTGCCACACGAGAGCCAGGAGAGGCAGGGGGTGAGGAGGGGTCTGGGCAGCCCCCAGGGGCAGCCCCCCAGGGGCAGCCCCAGCTAACAGCTGCCTCCTCCAGGTCCTGCCGCAGCAGCCACCTGCTACCAGGCTGCTGTCCTCCTCTTCCTCCTCCTCCTCTATGTGCACAGCACCAGGAAGGTTCACCCTCCCTCCCCTCCAGCCCCCAGGCAGCACTGCCCGGCATGGCAGAGCTCAGCCCCTGGTGGTGCTGGCACCACCCCAGAGCAATACTGCAAGAGCCTCACATACCCTGCAGGGATGTAGCCCAGCCTGGGGTCCAGAGGCCTGGGATTTCCACTGAGCACTGGGGAGCCACCTGGGAAAGAGACATTAACCACAGACCCCCCCAGCAACACTCAGAGCCCTGCCAGGGACACCCTGCCCCTGCCAGCTGAGCCCCCTGCAAGGACACAGTGCCAAGGGAACAGGCATGGGGACCCCCAGCTGCAGTTCACAGGAGGCTTCTGGAGGAGCAGGGCTGTCCCCCACTCCCTCCCTCCTTCAGCCTCCCAGCTGCCTCCCTGGGGGTAGAGGAAAGGCTGAGCTGAGGCAGGATGCCAAGGTCAGCCCTGTGCTGCTCTTCTCGTGCCTCAGCACCTTCCCAGCAGCAGCACTGGGGGGTGAGGCAGCTGCACCCTGCAGGGCTGGGGAATGCTGCTCAGAGGCAAGCAAGCAGCTGGGCTAAGGGCAGAAGGCTTACCTGGGTGAGCCTGCTGCCATCTCCCTGCTGGGATGCTGCCCCCAGGCTGCCCAGCTGCCAGAGCAGAGCTCAGCCCAGTGCTCCAGGCCCACTGGTCCCCCAGAGACCCCCCAGCAGGGGGCTGATGTCCTGCCAGGGAGGCATAGGTGGGAGGAGGGCCAGCAGGGCAGGGTGTGGAGGTGATGAGGGGAGAGTGGTGGTGGCTCAGGGAGTCCAGGAGGCCAAGGACCCCACTCAGCTCACTGCTGATGTGCTGCAGGGAGCCCCTCAGGCTCTGCACCTTCTCCAGCCGTGGGGCAGGGCACAAACCAGCTCCAAGATCCACTGCCAGAGAGAGGGGAGGGGAGGGGAGGGTCACTGGGAAGGCAAGGGAGGGCTGCTGGCACCCCCAGCTCAGCTGGATCAGCAGCAGGACAGAGGCAGCCCCTGACAAAATTGGTGCCTTGGAGGCTGCCTGGGCACAAAGTGGAGGAGAACCAGGACAGGAAGGACAAGCCCCCCCAGTGCTGCAGGAATGGGGCCTGGGGGCAGGTCTGGGTGTGTGGCAGTGTGTGTGACATCCACTCCCTCCCTCCTGCTCCGCTGTACCGTGCGGCCACCAAGGGCCCTGGCAAAGTGCTGATCCCCACAGCACTGCAGGGGCTCCAAGGGTGAGGCCCTGGCACATGCCCTGGCTTCACCTCAGTGCTCCCATCCCTCTTTGCCCCCACTGCAGGGGCTCCAAGGGTGAGGCCCTGACACATGCCCTGGCTTCACCTCAGTGCTCCCATCCCTCTTTGCCCCCGCTGGCAGGAGGTCAGGTGTTAAACCCTGTCACAGGCAGCAGAGCTGCCCGAGGCACCCAGGAGCACCAGGGAGGAGCCCAGAGGTGCATCAGAGAGGTGAGGGAAGCCAGGGCTTGGTGCAGAGCAGGGGGCAGGGCAGGAGCAGCAGTCAGGCTCTTACAGCTGGGCTGAGGTAGGTTGATGCTGGAGGAGCTGCTGCTGTCCTCAGAGCTGCTCAGATCAAAGGTCACCATCCTCCTGCACACAGCACTCCTCAGGGTGTCCTCATCTGAAAGCTGCTCAAAAGGAGGAACACAACCAAACCCTGCTGCCACCCCCCAGGACATGGCAGCCACAGCAGCACTGCCCAGGCAGGGCCAGGCTCATCCTCAGCTCCCAACTGCTGCAGCTGGAGGTCAGGAGGCTGCTTGGCTCCCTGGGGAGCAGCTGTGTGCACCAGAGCCAGCAGCCAGGTGAATGGCAGCAGAGTGGTTTGTGCTTGAAGCAGACCTCACAGCTCCTGCCTAGATGTGACCTCCCCTCCTGTTCCTTGGCCAAGCCTTGACTCCCACCACCCTCAGACACCCCAGGGGAAGTGTTCCCTCACTCCAGCCTTTGGCCACCAGCTAAATCCCCTCCTGGGCACCACAGCCCCGTGGAGCCTCCAGACTAGGGAGGAGGCCAGGAGCTGTGTGCAGGCTGAGGCAGCAGTGCTGGTGGTGCTCACCTCCTCCAGCAGGGAGGCCTCCAGCTGGTTCAGCTTCTCCTCCTTCCTCCTCAGCAGCACCTGGCCCTTGTGCATAGCTGACCTCATCTGGTCCAACTGCTTTGCTTCCTGCAGAGCAGCAGCAGCCAAGCCAGGGGGAGAATAAGGCAGGCATGGCAGGGAACAGCCCCCAGGGGTGGCTGTGGGGACTGGCAGCAGCTCACTGCTGCTCAGCCCAGGAGATGTGGGCTGGGGGGAGACTGCTGCTGAGCCTCAGAGCATGGGGAGGGGAGTGGAGGGGGCTGAGGCTGTGTCTCAGAGAAGGGACAGCCCAAGGAGAAGGTTTCCCTTCCAAACCCCACACCCAGCAGCTCAGGTGCTGCCAGCATGGAGACCGAGACCAGTGAAGGAAGTCCCCACCCCCGCCCCTGGCCAGGCAGCCACGCCGGGGCCGCAGGCTCCTCTGGGCAGCCACCATGCCTCAGCACAGGCAGGCTCCAGGGCTCACCTGCTCCAGGTTCCTGTGGATGCCCTCCAGGAGCTGGGAGGTGTCAGGGTCCTGCACCACCTCCTGGGCCCTCCGCAGGTCCTGGTGCCACTGCTGCCGGGCAGCTCGCAGCGCCGTGCGCCGCCTGCGCGCCGAGCGGGCCTGGCGCCGCAGGAACTCCTTGGCGCCCGCAGGGAGATGCCTTCAGCGCTGATGAGGCTCCTGATGCTGCAGAGGGACAGGGCTGCTGCTGGCAGGCTGCTGTGCCACCGGCCCCTGCCCAGCTGAGGGCTCCCAGCGCAGCGTGGGGAGCGGGCAGGACGCCCAGGCCGAAGGCGGGCACTCACTGCGCCGGCTGGGGGGCGCTGTCCTCGTGGCTGGGGCAGGACGGGGCAGGGACCTCCCTGGAGGAGTGCTGAGGAGGTGAAATGTTTCAAGAACCAAGAACTGAACCCCAGGAACCCCCCCCCCAAGACCCCAGAAGGACAGCAGCATGGCACTGCTCGGCTCCAAGGGCAGTGCCGGGGAGGTTCCCGAGGCGGCCGAGCAGCACTGAAGATGCCTCCGGCCCTGGCTCAGGCCCAGGGGCACTCCAGCATCCCTCACTCCCTCCCCCCACTGACAGCCACCACCAGGCACCACACCAGGCACGGTGATGTCCCTGGCAAGGCCAAAGGCATCTCCAGGGAGGTCACTCAGCAGGAACAGAAGCTGGGAAGCTGCAGCCTCAGCTCCCCCAAGCCAGAGGCCTTCCCCTGCTCGACTCACAGCTTCAGGAGCTTCCTGGAGGTCTTCGACACAGAGCTCAGCTTTCCCCCTGGCAGGTTCCACACCTTCTTTGGCCTCCAGGTCCTTCAGAGCCTCCTGCCTGCCCCTGACAGCTGCCTCCAGCTCACTGCCACAAGAAAAGGCAGCAGTGCTGGCACTCCCCAGGACCACCTGCCCAGGCAGCTGGCCCCAGGGGTGTCCAGAGTGGTCTCCAAGGGCAGGGATGTGCAAGGCAGCGCAGGGGCTGTGGGGCGATGTCCAACACACGCCCTGGCTGGGCAGGGCCACGTCCCTCCACCCCTGCCCCGGGGGCTCAGCTGCCTCAGGACAGTCTTACCCCTGCAGCTCAGTGCCCTGCTCAAGGCTTCTCATTAACCTCCCAGGACAGAGGTGGAGGAGACAAAGGACCCTGACAGGCAGGGACAAAGGGACAGATTCCCACAGCCAGCTCTGGGAGGGGAGCCCAGGGCCTCTGTGCCCTCAGCAGGCAGTGGAACCACCACAGGGACTGGGGAGGAAATGCAGCCCCAGAGAGCCCAGAGGAGGGGCCGAGGTGCTTCTGCCAGGGGGCAGATGCCTCCCACACACCTGAGGTATTTCTGCAGCCTCTGGCTTCGTGCCTGCAGCAAATCCACCTGAGCCTCCAGCTCAGCCTTCTGCTCCTGCAGCTCCTGCAGGCTGCTGCGCAGCTGCCGGATGGCCTCCAGCAGGCTGCAGTGCTCCTTCCTGCCCTCCTCCAGCCGCAGCTGAGAGGCTACAGCAGCGCCCTAGGAGCAACCCCAACAATGCCTCACCCCATTTCCCCAACACCAGGCCCCAGCAGCTTGCTGCTGCTTCCCTGGAGGGGGCAGAGCTCCCCCTGCACGCAGCACAGGCCAGCCCCGGGCAGAGCAGGGCTGCCTCTGCTCCCTGGGAAGGAGCAGGGGCAGCTCCCAGCAGGATGCCTCTCCAGGCTGAGCCCAGAGGGCATCTCAGACTCAGCTCAGAGCCCAGGCTGCTCTTCCAGAGCCACAGTGCTGCCCTCAGCCCAGCAGCAGAGCAGCTGCCCAGAGCTGAGGCACACAGACCTCTCTTTCCAGCTCAGCCCTTCTGTCCTCCTCCAGCAGCTGCTGCCTCTTCTTCCTCAGAGCCTCCTCCTGTGCAGGGAGGAGAGCAGATGAGCAGCACTCGAAGGACAGAGAGCAGCCCTAAGCCTCAAAACCCCTAAGGCCTGGTGTCAGTTCTGCTTTATTCCCACCACACACACTTGAGTTCCCCTCCCTGCCTGGGATTCAGGTGAGAGCTGGCAGCATGGCATCCCCCTGGGCAGAGCCCTTCCTGCTCAGCTGGGACAGCTCCCCAAGCACAGGCCCAGCTGCTGCTGCAGCTCTGCAGCCTCAGGTTGCCTCCAGCATTTCTCCACCTTTTCACTTGCTCACTCCAGTGCTGCTCAGGAAGGGCTGACAGGAGCAAGGGCTGACAGGAGCAAGGTCACCTGCAGCCCTTGGCACAGGCAGGGGCATCAGCCAGGGACTTCTGCCAGCTCCACAGCAGTGTTTGGAGTGCTTCCCTCTCCTGCTCTGCTGCCCTCCTTCCCTTTCCACAGCAGCAGGAAGAAGAGGAAGGGATTGACTGAGATCACCACTCAGTGATGCTGAGCAGGACACCACCCTGAAAGGTCTTTCTGACCCTCCTGTCACTCCTATAGCCACTCCCTCCCCCAGAGCACCAACCCCCACTGCAGCCATCAGCCACGGGGCTGCACCAGCAGGGATGCTGCAGCAAACCCCTGCCTGAGCACCTCTGGAGAGTGACAGAGGGAAGCATGCAGAGGAGCAGCCCAGGCAGGGGAAGCCCTGTGGGCCCCAGGGCTGCCTCACCTGGCTCTGCAGCTGAGCTGCTCTGGCCTGGACACTCTTCCTGCGCACCTCAAGCTCAGCTTCTGAGTCCTGCAGCTTCCTTTCCTGCACAGAGAGAGGCTGAGTGAGAGCAGCCCAAGTGCCTCACTCACCAGGCACAGCTCTGGCACCAGCTCTGCATTTCAATATCTGAAGGGGAGCTGCAGCCAGGCTGGGGAGGGACTGCTCAGAGGGGCTTGGGGTGACAGGAGCAGGAGCAATGGTTTGGGACTGGAGCAGGGCAGAGCTAGGTTGGGCACCAGGAGGAAGCTCTGCCCAGGGAGGCTGGGGAGACACTGGCACAGGCTGCCCAGGGAGGGGGTTGAGGCTCCATCCCTGGAGCCATTGAGGCTCAGCCTGGCTGTGTCCCTGTGCAGCCTGCTCTGGCTGGAGCTGTCCCTGCTGTGGGCAGGATGCCCTTGGAGGGTCCCCTCCAGCCCGATGCCATCTGTGAAGCTGTGCCACGGAGGCCAGGCCTTCCCCAGCAGCCAAGTCAGAAGGAGCAGCTGGGCAGAGCCTTCTCCTCACCTTCTCCTGGTGCTGGAGCTGCAGTGCAGTGAGCCTCTGGTCCAGCTGTGCCTGCAGAGCCTTCACCTCTGCCTGCTGCAGCTGCTGGATCCGAGCTGCCTCGCTCCTCAGGGCCTCCAGCAGCTGCGCTCGCTGCTGCCGCTCCTGCCCACACAGCAACGGCCCCTGAGGCAGCCACGGCCACCCCGAGAGCCCCCAGGGCCTGGGGGCTCAACAGCCACCCAGAGATGGTGCAGCAGTGGCCCTGGCAGCGTGAGGTAATGGTTGGCCTTGATCTCGACTGGAGGGACCTGCGAGAGAGCTGGGAAGGGACTTCCAGCAAAGGGCTTGGAGGCAGGGGAGGAGAGGGAAGGGATTGGAGCAGGGAGAGGGCAGATGGGGCCTGGAGAGGAGCAAGAGACTCTTGGCAGTGAGGGTGGGGAGACAGTGGAACAGGTTGCCCAGGGAGACTGTGGCTGCCCCCTCCCTGGAGGTGTGCAGGGCCAGGCTGGATGAGGCCCTGAGCAGCCTGGGCCGGTGGGAGGTGACCCCCCCAAAGCCACTGCTCCCCCCAGTACCTCCTCCTCATGCTGCTGCTGGGCCTGAGCCAGGGCTGCCTGGTGCTCCCCTCTCAGCCTCTCCATTCTCCTCTCGTGCTCCCTCTCCACTTGCTGCCGTCTCTCCCACATGAGCTCGCTGAGCTGCGGGGGTGACACTGAGATGGCCCTCTGCACCCCAGCCCCCAGGAGGGGGCCCCCAGGAGAGGACCCTCTCAGACCAACAGGAGGGCTGCAGTCCAGAGAGCCTGGCACAGGACCAGGCTGTGGCCTGGGCAGCACAGGGCCAGCAGCTGGCTGAGGTGAGACGCTGCAGGGTGCCTGCTGGCAGCCCCCAGAGCTGCCCGGGCAGGCCGAGCAGCCCGGCTGGGTACTTGCCTCTCGCTGGTACTCAGAGAGCTGGAAGGCCTTCCTCTGCACCTCCTGCTCTGCCCCCTGCAAGGCTTCATGCAGCTGAGCTTCCTCCCTGCTCTGTGCCTCTGCCAGCTGGCTCTGCAGGCTGGAAGTGACCTGCCAGGAAAGCCACCCACAGGGCTGTGTCACCCTCCTGAGGGGCTCCAGCCAGTGCCCTCCCACAGGGAGCAAGCAGCACAGCGAGGAGCAGCACCTGCAGGCTCACCACCCCTCCCTGCTTGGAGCACGGCCCAGCAGCACATGTAGGAACTGGCAGCCTCCCAGGCCACCCCTGGGGACAGCAGCTGGGGGAAACCTATTTCCATCCCAAGGGCATCATCTTTTACCTTGTGATGCTTCTCCTCTGCTGCAGATCTCAGCTGCTGCAGCTCAGCTGCAAACTCTTTCTCCAGCTCTTCTGCAGCCTGCAGGAGCAGGAGGGAGAGAGGCTGCTGGGGAAGCTCTGTGTGCAGGGACTGTGCTGTGTGCAGGGGCAGTGCTGCACAAGAGGAGCCTGCAGTCAGCCTCTGCCCATGGGCACCAAGAAGCACAACAGGGAAATGCCTCTCAAACCACCCAAGCTGCCTTTCCCCCTCCCATGGCAGCTGAATGGCTCTCAGCCACCCTGTGCTGTCAAGGGCCAGGAGCTGCCTGCACTCAGGAGCTCCCAGGAGGAGCAGGGCAGCAGCCAGGGGGCTGCTGTAGTGCAGTAAGTGCTGGGGTGGGGTTTGGCTTGGCAGGGACCTGGGCTCTGTCTCTCTCCCTCAGCTGCAGTGTGCCCATTTCAGTGGGCACAGCCCTGGGGTGGACACTGGGCTGGAGTTCTCCTCCTCCCCAGCTCAATGCCACCTCTGGCAGCATGCCCAGCACCCTCCCCTTGTGCCAGTCAGGATTAGACCCATGCAGGTGTCAGGGATCTCAACACTCCAGCACTGCCACCAAGCCAGGCTGGCACAAACAGCCTGGGGCTGGCCCCAGGTGCTAGTGAAGGCCTCACCTCCTTCTTCTCCCTGTCTAATCTCTCCTTCAGCTCACTCAGGAATTGTTCCTTCTCTTGTTCCAGCTCAGCCATCTCTTTCTGCTGAGCTGCCTCCAAGTCCAGCTTCATCTTCTCCAAGGCAAGCTGCTGCTTCCTCTCCAGGCTCTCCCTCTCCAGCACCTGCTGGGACTCCCACTGCTGCCTCAGTCTCTGCAGCACGGCCTCCTGCTCTGCCCTGCCAGGTTTGCAACAAGAGCAGGCAGAAGCAAGTCAGAAGGGCAGAGCCAAGAGGAGACTCTGCCCCAGGGTGGGACACAAGCCAGAGGAGACTGAGAACCACAGCACAAGGATCTAGCAGAGCATCAGCTGAGGCTCTGGCAGCCAACAGCAAAGCAGCCAGGTGGAGGGCAAGCTCCAGCTGAGAGAAGCAACAACAACTGCAAGCTGCCCAGTGCCTGCTGCTCTGCCTCCCCCAGCTGCTGTCACAAGCCTGAAGAGCCACTAGAGACACCCAGCAGAATTCCCCCAGCTCTAGGAGAGGTCCTTCAGCTCTGCCTCCTGTGGCACACAGCTGCACAGCCAGGCCACTCTGAGGGTCTCCTACCTGCCACCAAGGCAGGGCCCCAGCTGTGGGCAGCTCAGGAGGGGCACAGCCACTGGTGCCAGGCAAGAGGCTTCCCTCCCAGCCCAGCAGTCTGTGCCCCCAGGGGGCAGCAGAGCTTCTCACCTCATCCTCTCCTCCTCTGCCTGGGTCTCTGCAGCCAGTTTGGCTCTCAGCTCCGAGAGCCTCTTGGCTTCCTCCCTCCTGCCAGAGAGCTCCTCCTCCTCAGGAGCCTTTGCCAGATCTGCCCTCAGAGTCCTGAGAGAAGAGCAGCCAGGAAAGAGTGAAAACAGGGTGAAGGAGGCTTTAATGTCTCCAAACGGCCTCCCCAGGGCCCGGAGCCCACTGCTGCTCACCCGGGCTCTGCCTGCCCCGGGGGCTCCACACCACCAACGCTCCTCTGCGCCCTCAGAGCCTGGCTGCTGGCACAGGAGATGCAGCCTCTGGGCATCAAACCCCTGTGGCACCATTTTTAACGTGCCCTGTGCCAGCAGAGCTGGCAACCACCTCCTCTGGAAGGAGAGCAGGCCCCCAGCCAAGCTACCTGGGAGCCTCTGTGCACCCCTGAGCTCCCATGGGCCCTCCCTTCACTGCTGCTGGAATTCACTCTGCCCTCAGCTGTGGCTTCTGGGCACCCCTTCCATGCCAGGCCCCCCGGGGGGGCTATCAGCTCCCTGTGCACACAGCCACCCCCCAGCGCCTGAAGTGCTGCCTGGGACCCCCCTGGGAGCCACACAGTCCCAGAGGGTTCCTCTGGGGTAACCTCACCTCCTCCACCCCCACCCCCACTCCTGTTGCTGCCACTGGGGCCAGGATCCGAGCAGCTGCCAGGCAGTGAAGCACTGCTCTGGAAACTCTTCCCAGGTCACCCACAAGAGACAGGTCCAGAGCCTGGAAAGCTGCAGGGGCCCAGAGCAGAGCTGGAGGAGGCTCTCTGGGCTGTACTGGAGACCCATGGGGGCTACACACAGCACCCACAGCAGGCCAGGACCACAGAGGATTGTCCGTGCCAGGCACAGCCTCTGAGCCCTTCCCTCCTCCCCCACAGCCTTGTTCCTGCCCCCCGGGCAGGGAGCCCTCCAGCAGCAGCACTTCCAGGCCTGTGACAGCTCCAGCCTGTGGCCTCTGGCTGTGGCACCCCAGCCAGGAAAGGCTCCTGGGAGGAACAGGGGAGATGGAGGGAAAAGGGAAATGTACCTGAGGGATTCTTCTTTCTGCTGATGAAGCTTCTCACCTTCCTCCTCCTCCTCCTGCTGCAGCTTCATCTCCTGCTGGAACTGCTGAATCCTCTCCTCTGCCTGCAGCCAAGGCAGTTCCTCTGGCTCCAGCTCCTTGGCTCCAGCCTCCAGGGACTCCCCACTAGGCTGGGTCAAGGACTGCTCCTGCTTGGCTTCCTCCTCAGGTTGCCTACCAAGAAGGGGAAGTTGCTTTGCAAAGGGCTGGCCGGGAGCCGAGTACCAGCAGAGGAACAGCCACAGCCCCCAGGCAGCACCGGGCCCTGAACAACTGGGGGCTTGCCCCACCAGAGCTTGCCTTGGTGCCATCCCTGAAGGCTCTGGCAGCTGCAGGCACGAGGGCTGATGCCATCAGGACCTGTCTGCAGCCCAGGGGCTGGCAGTGCCACTTGTGCCAGCCCAGGCTGTGAGTGCAGCCTGAAGTCTGCTGCCACTTTGCCAGCTGTGGACAGCAGGAAGCCCAAAGAGCTCCACAGCCTCCAGCCCAACCTGCTTCTGGCCATTTCCAGGCAGCAAACTGCTGAGGTGTGAGGGAGGCTGAAGGGGAAAGTGAAGAGGAGGGTGAAGAGCCAGAGGAGCACCTGCCTGGGTCTGCACACAGAGAGAAGCTGAAGCTCTGCTGGGCCACCAGCCCCCACCTCCTGCTGTGCCAGCACCAGCTGCAGACCCCACAGAGGGCAACAGGAGGACAGAGGCTGCCACAGTCACACCACCAGGACTCAGCCAAGCCCTTACATGTTCTCTGGGCTCTCCACTGAGCCCTCTGCTCCCTCCTCTGGCTCCTCAGGATTGATCTGGCTCTCCAGGGAGCCCTCTGCTCCCTTCTCCAGCTCCTGGGCCACCACTTCCTCCAGGCTGGGCTCCTCTAAAGCAGAATGCTTCTCTCCTGAGGCTTCACAAGCACTCTGACCCCCCTCACTTTGCAGCATGAAAGAGGTGACAGAAGAAGAGATCAGCAGAGAGCAGAGGCCAGAGGCTGGCAGCCCAGGCAGGGAGTGTGCCATACCTCCCAGCTGCTGTTCTTTGGCTCTGCTCTTCCTCTGCACTGGCTCTGCTTTGCCCTGTCTCCTCTTCTCCCAGCCCCTGGGCCTGCAGGTAAAAGCAAACAGAGTGAACCTCGCTGCCCCTGCCCCACCACAGCCTCCCAGCACCTCACAGGCTCTGCTGGAGGGCAGCAGAGCTCCAGCCCAGTGCCTCAGCACCAAGCCTGAGGATCAAAGGGCCTCCTCAGGCTGTGCAGAAGGCCCAGCTGGATGTGGCAGCCTCCCCTCCTGCAGGGAACCAAGGCCTGCAAGTGGCACAGGAACACTTCCAGCAGCACTGGCAGGCCTGCAGGCTGTGCCAGGGCTGCTTTGCCAGCACAGGAGGAGCTCCCTGCCAGCAGCAAGCACTCTGGGCACAGGCTGGGCTCAGCTGAAGGTCACTTTCCATACCCAAGGATCACTACACTCCCTGAAAGGGGAAGCTACAAACCTCCTCAAGGAGGAACATCAGAGCCAGGAAAGCAAAACAGTGTCTGAAAGGGCACAGCCTGTGACCCAGCCCAGGGCAGCACTTGCCCCTGCCTGGCACCGTGGTGCCCCTGGTGCCCAGGGACTTGCCACTGCTCTCCCCAGCACACAGCAGGGAGAGGCTGCTGAGGAAGCCATTCCCCCTGGAACACCTCCTGAGCAGCCTCAGCTGCCTGCCCTGTGGCCTGGCCAGGACTTGAGACACCAAACATCTGCCCCTGGAGCAGCCAGCAGCTCCTCTCCCCTCTGTCCCCACACTGCCACTCAAACTGCCAGCCCCGCTGGGGGCTCAGGCTCCCTGCTGAGGTGCTGAGCCCAGCAGAGCAGCTCCTGGGGAGCAGAGCCCCTGCACCACACCCAGTGAGGGCACAGGAATTCATGCAAATGCTCAGCAGAGCAAGCAGCAGCAGGATTCCCTGCCAGTGCTGTCAGCCTCCATCACATCAGCCTGGCCAGAGCCCTCCCAGGCCCCCTCCTGCCCTGCTGGAACTAATGGCTTCGACTCCACAGAGCTCAGGAGCTCAGCAACCGCCTCCTGGCTCCAGGCAGCTTCTGCCTGGGAGGGGGAAGGAGGCAGAGGAGTGGAGAAGACCTCCCTGGCAGCAGGGGAGTGCTGCTGAGCCCAGGGGAGGAGCTGCAGCCTTGGCCTCACACCAGCAGCTGCAGGAACCTCCGGCCCCGGCTGGGAAGGCAGCAAGTCCCTGCCCCTGACCCGGGGCCTGCAGCTGTGGCCTCGGCAGGGCAGGGCAGGGGGAGGCCAGGCTGTGCCCCACACAGGGACACCTCACACTCAGGACAAGGCCAGCCCCACGGGCACAGAGGGGCAGGCAGCAGGGCCACCTCCTCCCCTGCACAGCACAGCTGCCGGGGAGCTCAGCAGGAGGATCCCTGTGGCCTCCAGCACACAGCAGCCTGGAGGGCTCCTGGCCAGCAGCCCCCTGGAGCAGCAGCAGGGCCAGCAGGGCAGGATGCCAGCACCTCCGCCCCCTGCCGAGTGAAGGGTGACAGGAGAGGGGACACCAGAAGCTTCCCACCGCCCCTGGCAGCCCCCCGAGGCAGCTGGGCAGCACAGGGCCCCTGCTCACAGCCATCGCCCAGGAGGGCTGCAGCCATCTGCTGCCCCTGGCAGGTGGCACGGGCAGCTTCCCGGGCAGGTGCAGGGATGCCGCTGGGCATCTCCCCTCCTGCATCTCCTGCCTCTGGGAGCTC
Organism: Picus viridis; assembly: GCA_033816785.1. Classification (NCBI taxonomy): domain Eukaryota; kingdom Metazoa; phylum Chordata; class Aves; order Piciformes; family Picidae; genus Picus; species Picus viridis. Next base: position 992,624 of record CM066601.1, on the reverse strand, counting down.
CGGGAGCTGGGCCTCCCAGCCAGGCAGCCTCCCTCGGGAGCCGCCAAGCCCCCTGCAGCAGGATTTGCCATCCCTGCCCTCGCTGCCTGCGGCCCCAGCCGCCTCTGACCTACTTTCCCAGGGCTGTTCCCTCGCCCACAGGCAACCTGCCCGGCGCAGGAGGCCGCCGCTGGCCTGGGCCCCAGCTGGCAGGTCCCAGCCTGGCACTCGAGCTGGGGGCACTGCCACAGCCCCCGCCGGCTGCTGCTCCCCAGAGGGAGCTCTCTGGGACTCACCAGAGGCTGCAGCAGCTCAGGGTCCTGGCGCCTGGAGGCTTGCAGCTCCTCCCCCCATCGCTGGTCCCAGAGGCCTTGGAGAGCTGAGAGGAGACACGAGTCACAGCCTGCACTGCTCTGGCCCCACCTGCCGCTGGGCAGCCAGCTCCGAGCTCTGTGCCGCAGGGAAGCGGCAGGGACTGAACACCGCTGCACAGGAGGGCAGGAGACGGGCCTGGGCAGGACAAAGAGCTCCTCAGACAGCCCTGACACGGGGCACTTGCTTCCTGCGCTCCTGCCAGGCTCTCTGCAGCCCCCGCAGCTCCCCAGCCCACCACAGACCTGGGCAAAGCCAGGCAGAGCAGCCCCGCCGGCCTGGAAGGACTTGGAGAGTCCACCTTGCCCTGGCTGAGTGCCAGAGGCTGCACAACCAGGCACCTCCCTCCCTCTCCAGCCCCCAGGCAGGAGTGTGGTGGGCAGGCAGCAGCTAGGGCTCCAGAGCCAGCCCCGCCGTGAGCCAGCAGCCCCCACCGTGCCAAGCCTGGCAGCTGGCAGCTGCCTGCTGGCTCTACACCTCCAGCCCTGCCCAAGCTGAGAGAAACACCAGAAGGAGCAGAACAAAGCAGCAGGGGCAGCTGGGCTGGGTGTGAGCTTCCTCACAGAACCTGCTCACTGGGTACAGATGGCAGCAGAGGCAGCTGAGCCTCCCTCCTCCCAGTGTGCCACGGCTCAGGGCTCTGCCTGGCACCACCCTGGGCAGCACTGTGTGTGCAGGCAAGAGCAAGCTCCAAACTGGGCACTGGGAGCGGCTGTGCCCACCCAGGCCCCTGCACTGGCTGGGAAAGCACTGAGAGCAGCTCAGGGTGATGAGAGCTGGGGCTCGGCAGCCTGGAGAGGGCTGCAGGGAGAGCTTAGAGCACTCTGCCAGGACCTGAAGGACTCCAGGAGAGCTGGGGAGAGACTTGTGCCAAGGGCTGGGAGTGCCAGGATGAGAGGGCACGGATTGGAGCTGGAGAAGGGCAGATTGAGGCTGGAGATGAGGGAGAAATTCTGGACAGAGGCTGGGGAGACTCTGGAGGTGTTCAGGGCCAGGCTGGATGTGGTCTTGAGCAGCCTGGGCTGGTGGGAGGTGTCCCTGCCCATGGCAGGGGGTTGGCACTGGATGATCTTGAGGGTCCCTTCCAGCCCAACCTGTTCCATGACTGACCTCCAGAGAAAGGCAGAAACTGCCCCAGGAGCCTCCCTGCGCCACGGCCCTGCAGAGCCCTGGCAGCAGCCCCCGCAGCCCCACACCGAGCCTGCCCCTGCAGGTCTCTTACTTGGCCAGAGTCCAGCCTGCTGCCCGGCTGCAGATCAGCTGCTGCTGCTTCTTCCCTCACTGCTTTCTCTCCCTCTTCACCCCCAGGCTCAGTGTCCAGGCTGCCAGCCAGGCTGCTGGGCTCGGGGGCCGTGGCAGCCGCCAGCCCCTGCCCGCCGGGCGGCTCCGGCCCTGCCGCGCCGCTCTGCCCTGCGGCTGCAGAGCTGTCACCTTCCACCTCCACCTCTGCCTCTTCTTCCTCCAGGGCCTCGCTCCCAGCCCGCTTCCCAGCGGAGTCCTCCTCCTGCCGGCCAGACAGGCTGCAGTCAGCATCCCCAGGGAGGCCTTGGGCTGGCGTCGGAGGGCAGGCGGCAGCAGAGTCCAGGGAAGACTCTCTCCCTTCTCCAGGCTCTCTTGATCTTAAAGACTCCTTCTAGGCAGCAACCAAACAATTATGGCCACCACATCCCTGCCCCTCTGCCAGGACCCTGAGGGCACACACAGCCTGGGCTCTCCTGCAGCAAGCAGCGCAGCACACAGCCTTGGGTGGCTCCAGCCCAGTTCGGTGCCTTCCCGAGGCAGAGGATGCTCGGCGCTGGCCTCGGGCTTTCCCCGCTGCCCTCCTAGCTCCCAGGGTCTCAGGAGATGAGAGGCAGCAGTGGCTGCCAGGGGAGGACCCTACATCCTCTGCAGCAGACCCCTTCCTGCTTCCACCTTAGCAAGCTGCCTGAGCCCCCCTCTTGCTCCCCGAGCCCCAGCCCAGCAGGGCAGAGGGAGGTTGGTTCGCCAGGGCGCGGCGGGGCAGGCCTCGGCCTCGCTTTGCGAGTGTGCTGCTCTCTCTCATGCCACACTTCCACCAGCCACAGAGACACTGCCAGCTGCACACCACAGCACCAGGAGCTGCCTGCTGCATGCAGACCTTCAGTGACACCATGCAAGCAGGCCCATGATGCCAGAGCTGCTCATCACCTCTGCCAGGCTGCCAGCTTCCTCCTCAGGGCTCCCCTGCTGCTGCAGATCAGCTTCAGCACCATCAGCCACGGGGCTGCTGTGGCTTTCCTCCTCTGCTCTGCTGTTCTCCTGCCGAGTGGGCAACAGCCAGTAGCAGAAGCCCTCACAGCAGCTTCCCCAGCTGGCAGAGCCACCTGCCTGTGGCAGGACACCCAGCCCTGGGGCAGGAGGCTCTCCAGGAGAGAGCAGAGCTGTGAGCACAGCAGCCATCCCTGCCTGTGCCCTGGGCAGCAGCAGGGCTCCAGCCCAGCTCCACAGGAGCTGTGCTGTGCAATGTTTATCTCCCACAGCTCCAGCTGGTGAGGAAGCCTGGCAGGGGAAGTCCCCAGCACACAGGACCCCAGCTCAGCTCCCAGTGTTTGCCCAGAGACTGACCTGTGCAGCAGGCAGAGCCTGCACCTCCCAAGCTGCAGGCACTGCAGCAGGGCCCCCAGGGGTGCTGCCAGGGCCTTTTCCCTCCTCTTCCAACAGTACCCCAAAGCCCTTCTGGACCTCAGGGCAGACTCTCACATGTCTGCAGGGACTATTGCACCACAGGAGTTCAGGAAGCAAGAAAGCTGAGGCCAGGTGAGAGCTGAGCCCATGAGCAAACCAAGCTGCCCAGCAGCAGCACACAGCTCCCACCAAGTCCTCCAGCATCTCACCTGGGGTTTGGTTCCAGTCTCTCTCCCCACTTAGCTCCAGCAAAGCCCTCTGAGGCAGGAGCATTTCTTTCCCTCTCTCCCAGAGGCTCCTTCCACCTTCCCCACAGCCTCCCCTCTCCCCCAGCCTCGTGTCTCAGCAGGTCACTAAAGCCACATCCTCCTGCCTTGCTCGGCTGGGGCAGCTCCGCCCTGGCCACCGGGAGGCAGATTGCAGTCCCTGCAGCCCATCGCTGCTCAGATCTGCTCCCCTGCAGGGCTGCTCTACAAACCCTCTGCTCCTGGAAGCTGGAGAGCAGCTCAGGCCTGCTCCTCTGAACGCCCTTCTGCTGCCATCTCATGGAACTACCAAAGAATTCTCTTCACCAGGAGCAGGGGCAGCAGGGCCTGGCTGCGGGGCAGCAGCTGCCCTTTCCGGGGCAGCTCCTGCTTCTGGGGGGACAGTCACACTCTGGGTGACAAATGTGGCCCCCAGCAGGCTGCTGTCTGGCTGCAGATGAGAGCTGGGGGACGTTTCTTTTCAGAGCCTCTTCAGCAAAGCCTTTGCAGCTCTGCCATTGTGCCCAGGGCCGGCAGCTAAGTGCTTTACAGCTTATCGAGTGTAAGCCGCAGAGAGGATCAGGGGAAGGCTGTCAAACACTTCAGAAAGAAATCAATTTGCCTTTCAGAGGCTGGAGCAGAGCTTCCAGCACAGGGAGGAAGGACTCATGTCAGCAGAGACAGCGGGGCCAGCCGGCAGGGCTGCCCTCCCAGCACTCACTGTGCCTCTCACCCGGAGCCTGGCCGGCACGGGGGAGCACCGCAGAGCCCCCCCCACAGGGCAGCCCCTGCACGGGGCCAGAGGAGGGCCAGCCCCCCAGCAGCAGGGTCCTGAGCCAGGGTGCTGAGCAGCAGGGCAGGAAGGCCCAGGAGCAGCTGGCTCCTAGCTTGCCCATCAGTGCTGCCTGGCTGCAAGCATCTCTCTCCACTCAGAAGCAAAGCTTCACCCTGCTCCTCAGGTCCCAGTGCCTCAGCCTCCATCTCTCCTTCAAGCACAGCCCTGCCTTGGGCACCACAGCTCAGTGCCCTGGGGATGGCATCTGCACTCCCCTCACACCCCCCCCAGGCTGCTCCTGCTCAGAAATGCCACAGGAACCTCAGCCCCTGGGCACCTCTCCTGTGCCCTGGCACCCCAGGCACTGGCTGGGCAGTGCCACAGCTCCTCCTGCCCTGCCAGCTCCTTACCTCTGACTCAAAGCTGCCTCCCAGGGCACTGACATCCATGTGCAGGTTCTTCAGCCACCTGGATGTCCCACGGAGACTCTGAGGGTGTGGAGGAGGAGATGGCCAGCACTGAGCTCTGCCCTCTGCACACCACAGCAGGAGCTGGGGGGCCCTGATCAGTGAACTAAGGCAGCAGAGCCTCAGCAAGGTGGAAATGTGGGGATGGTGCAGTGCCCTTGGTCTGCACAGGAGCAAGCCTCAGCCAGAGCCTTTCTGCCCCCCAGGAGCTCTCTCCATCAGCTTCTCCCTGCTAGAAGCAGCCCCTGGCTGTGCCAACCTGAGCAGGGACTGAGCTGGGAAGTGCCAGCACTGCCCAGCACCCATCCTGTTCCAGCTCACAGCAGCCCAGGTGAGCTCCAGGCAGCACAAGGAGAGCACACTAGGTGCTCCTTGGTGACCAAACACCACACAGAGGCAGTGCAGCACAAATCCAGGCCCAGAGTGAAATGCAGCAGCCAGGAGCAAGCAGTTGGCACCTGGAGAGCATCACCTGAGGCTTCATACCCCGAGGTTACCAACACACACACAGAGCCAAGCTCACAAACTACCTCCTCACTTTCCTCCTCTTCACTCCTCCCTTTCTGCAGGGCTGCTGTGTGCAAGGAGCTCAACTCTTCACAGACCAGGCCCAGCAGCTTCGTGCTCTGGAGGCTGAGCTTGCAGGGCTCTGCAGGCTGGAGGCAAAGCAGAAGGGAAGTGAGAGGACAGAGGCAGAGAGGGGAGACACAAACACAAACCCTGGGGCCTGTGGCCAGCAGCAGGGAGCTGCTGAGCTCCCAGGGGGTGCCCAGGCTGCTGCTGCTGCCCCTGTCCTGCTGCAGCCACAGCCATATTCCTTGAGGCCACTCTTCCCCTGACACCAAAGGGGTTCCTGTCCTGTGGGAGCACATCTGCCACACCTGCCTGTGCCTCCCAGCACAGCGTCAGGAGCAGGATGAGCCCAAATCCCTGCAGCCAGCGGGGGGAGGCTGAACCCAGCAAGAAGCAACCCCTCGGGGGTGATTTGTGATGTTTGCTACTTACTGTTTTGTTTCCCTTCAGAAAGATCAATTCCTGACCACTTAACCTCTGGCTTTTGATGACCCAAAGGTGACACTCACTGAATCACCCTTCTGGCAGGGCTGCAAGTGTTGCATCCCTCCAGAGAAAAGGAACAAATCCTCTGCTCTCCTCCTTTGCTTAGGGCCAGCAAGCAGCTGAGAGGAAGGGAGTGCTGGAGGCCGGCAGCTGTGCTGTCTCTCACCTTTCATTTGGACACAAATCAAAGCCCCACCACAAGTAACAGGCTTCTCACCCACCCCCAGCAGCCAGGGCAGCAATTCCTCCTGTCAGCCTGCTCCACGCAGCAGAGCTCCCCAGCAGCAGCAAGGGAACAGGAGCGGTGGAAGGCAGCAGGGAAGCAGAGGGCTGAGAGCCAAAAGCAGTCCCAAATGATGTCCTTGAAGCTTCTAAGTGCCACCAGGTCCGTGCAGAGCATGCCTCCAGGGCTTGCCCTCAGCGAGGACAGAGCCTTACCTGCGTTCCTCCGGTGCCCACGGGGCTGGAGTCCACGGAGCTGCCCACGTCCGAGTCCACCGCCCCGCGCCGGATGGGGCCCGGGGCTGCCCCGGGGCCTCGCAGCGGTGCCAGGGGCCCCAGGGGTGCTGGGATGGGTGCCAGCAGGCTGCCTAAGGGCTGGAGCACGCAGCAGGGACTCAGACAGGAGAGCAGGGCTGCACAGCTCACCCTCCTTACTGCACACTCCCCTGTGCCAGGCTGGCTGCTGGTGCTGAGCCCACCCCTGACCAACAAGGAGAGGCTGGGGGCTGGGTTTGTCCCTCGGGGAGACCTTATCACCAGGGAGCAGGGCACAAAGGGAGGCTGCCAGGAGGAGGGAGACTTCCTTCTGAGGAGGAGTCCCCTGGAGAAGGGGTGATGGGGACAGGGAACTGCTGGGGAGGTTCCCATTGGGCTCCAGAGAAAAATGTTCCCCAGGAGAGCAGTTGGACACTGGAATCCTCTCCCAAGGACAGCAGTGGAGCTCCCTGCCCTGGACAGTTCTAACTCAGCTTACAGGGTGCTGAAGACACTCAATCCACCCCCAGGCTGAGGGATGGGGAGAGGGAGATGAATATGCAGCAATCCTTCTTCCACCAAGTCACTGCCACAGCAATGCTAACAGAATAAATCAGCCTCTGGGCTTCACTAATTCCTCTCTCCAGACACCATTAACTCCAGGGATGGAGCAGGGGGTGCTGCTCCCTGTCCTTCAGCAAAGATAAACTCATTTCCATCAGGCTCATTCAAACTTTGGAGATGATTTGCAGTTTGTCTGATATTTATAGCCAGAGCTCTCAGCAGCTACCCCACAGCTCCCTCACACTGCTCAGGAGAAACCTGAGCTAGCAATTTGCTGGAGCCACAGCTGGGCAGCAGCAGCAGCAGCAGAGCAATTCATTAACATCACACACAGCAAGCTCCCAGCTCAGTTTGGTCTTCAGAGCAGGAGATTTGCTGAGCTCTTATTAAATTGAGGCATTTGCTTATGGGCAGAGACAACAGAGCTGGAATGTCCTTCCCAGTAAAGGGCAGGACCCAGCAACAGGGAAGGGGAGGGAAAAGTTTGGGCAAGCCAGAGAACCACTGCAGAATGGAGCTCCACAGCGATTCCCTTCCTTGCACCTCCCCTCTGGAAGCAGAGCAGCAGAGCTGTCATCTCCTGGGGGTCTGTGGAGTAGCTCCAGCAAACCTTTGCTGCTCTCTGCTCCTGCCTCCATCAGCTCCCTCTGCTTTAAAGCCCTTCCCTCAGGCCTGCTGATGCCCTCTCTGCTCTTGTGTAGATTGATGGCAGCACAACCCAAAGCCTCAGCTCCAACTTTTCCTCTTACTTCTTCCCCCAGGTTCCTTGCTGTGGGATCCCAGCTCCTCCTGAGCACATCAAGTGGCTCCTGCAAGCTCCAGTTATCTGTGAGGCTAGGATCAAAGGGAGCAGTTCCCATTGTTCCTGGGATAAAAGCTCTTTTCCTCTGGCTTGCAGCACACCTGGGCTCCCCTCCGCTGGAGCCCTTCCAGTCCTGCCGCTGCCTGACTGCGAGGCACTGATCAGGCTCACGGACGCTCACCCCTCATGGCTTTCATCTTCCACTTCCCTTTCAGCCCTTCATCCTCAAAGAGCCTGGCTTTGTCCTCAAGGGCCTCTAGCAGACTACTGACATCCTCAAAGCCTTGGGAAGAGGATTTCTTTGACACAAAGGCCTAACCTCTAAACCACGACAGTGAGGCAGAGGAGTGGAGACAAAGCTTGGCTCACATTCCTGGAGGTGTTTTAGGCCCTGCTGGACACCAAGATCAAAGCTGCTAAGAGAAAGGCCTCTTCCTACCACCCTCTCCACACCAAAGGAGGTCTGGCAGGGTCAGCTGTGCCCTGGCACAAGCAGGGGTGCAGTCTGTTTGGCCACAGGCCTACAAACAGCCTCCTGACGTCTGCTGCTCTTTCTTTGCCTTCTCCTCTAACCCATCTGGGTCTGGCTCAGGACTCTCCTGCCAGGGGGAGCAGAATAGCTGAGGGCATCTGAGGACACTGAAGGGAGGAGAATCCCTGGCTGCATCTCCTGAGCAGATAAATATGAGCAGAAAACTTCACCAGGCCAGGTGCAACTCTGCAAACCCTCCTCTGTAGCAGAGACTTAGCCTCATTTCCTACCCAAACTGCTCAGCCTCTGCCCAGCCTGCCCCAGAAGCACCACAAGCAGAGTCCTACTCACTGTGGATCGCTTCAGGGACTGCTTCTCCTTCTTTTCCTTCTTCTCCTTCTTCTCTTTTTTGTCTGTCTTCTCTTTCTTGTCTTTCTTCTTCTTCTTCTCTTTCCTCTTGAGGGGGCCCTGTGCCAGCAGCTTCTCTCGCTCCCGCAGGACGAGCTCTCGGTACTGAATGTCACAGGGGTGGTCCCACATGGACTGCCCAGTGGCAAAGTTGAAGTAATAGAGGTCACCATTGGTGTCCTGGCTGGAGGGCAAGGGCAGTGTGAGGAGATGGAAGAGCAGACACAAGAGCAGCTGCAGCTCCCAGAATATTCTGGCTGGATCATGCCAACACCTTAAGCCCCATGAAGAGGAGTGTGAATGGGCTGGAGCTGGAGGAGGGCAGATTGAGACTGGAGATGAGGAAGAAATTCTTGCCAGGGAGGCTGGGGAGGCACTGGCACAGGCTGCCCAGGGAGGCTGTGGCTGTCTCCTCCCTGGAGGTGTTTAAGGCCAGGCTGGATGAGGCCTTGAGCAGCCTGGGCTGCTGGGAGGTGTCCCTGCCCCTGGCAGGGGGCTGGCACTGGATGATCTTGAAGGTCCCTTCCAACCCAACCCATTCTGTCAGTCTGTGAAGCAGCTCTCACAGGTTGCTCATCTCCTCTGCCAACTTCTCAACCACTCTTCCCCTTCTTCCACCCCTCCAAAAGAGACCTGAGCTCCCCCACCCCCAGGAGGCACATCTGTGCTGGCACTACCCCCCACCCCCAGCCAGTTCCCAGCTCTGCTACCAGGACAGGGGCTGCCAGAGCTCTCACCAGGGCTTCCACTGAGGTGGCAATGGGGCCATGATGCCTTCCCTTGCCAGCCAGATCAGCTCTGGCTCCTGCTCAGGGTCGATCCCAATCTCCCGTGCGTAATTCCGGACTTCTAGAAGAGAAGAGGGATGTGTGGAGATGGCCCCCAGCAGGCACTGTGCAGCAAAGCCCCTCCCCAGCTGGAGCAGTGGGCACCCTGGGAAACCTCAGTCCCCACATGAAGGTGCTCAGAGCTGCCAGTGAGCAGCCTGGCATCCACCTTTCCCACCCAAACCCTGACTCTGCAGCGCTGCCTCCTCTGCAACCCCACTCGTCCCACCCTGCCCCCATGCTCTCACTACACCTAGGGGTGACTTGCATGCTCCAGCCCCCTGCCCCCACCCCTGGCAGCACAGGGGTGGGTTACCTTGCTCACTGGGGATGTAGGTCTCATCATAGTTTTCCTCCAGGATGATCTGGTCCCCAATGCATATCATGGCTTCTGCCATGGCTCCCTGCACCAGAAGGAAGCAGGACATGGTCACAGGGATCAGCTGTGCCCAGGAGCAGACCCTCTCCACCAGAGCACGCTCACAAGCCTCAGCTGTGCCCAGGAGCAGACCCTCTCCACCAGAGCACGCTCACAAGCCTCAGCTGTGCCCAGGAGCAGACCCTCTCCACCAGAGCACGCTCACAAGCCTCAGCTGTGCCCAGGAGCAGACCCTCTCCACCAGAGCACGCTCACAAGCCTCAGCTGTGCCCAGGAGCAGACCCTCTCCACCAGAGCACGCTCACAAGCCTCAGCTGTGCCCAGGAGCAGACCCTCTCCACCAGAGCACGCTCACAAGCCTCAGCTGTGCCCAGGAGCAGACCCTCTCCACCAGAGCACGCTCACAAGCCTCAGCTGTGCCCAGGAGCAGACCCTCTCCACCAGAGCATGCTCACAAGCCTCAGCTGTGCCCAGGAGCCCCACGGGAGGCTTGGCACCAGGGAACAAGGTGCATTGGGGCTGCCAGGCCTGGTGCAGATGGGAAGGGCCAAGAAGTAGCCCAGGAGGTCTCATCAGACCCCCTCCAGGCTTTCAAGATTCTACAGAGAAGAGGAGTTCTGGCTTCAGGCTGTTCTTACCTGGCAAAAGCCGAGCTGAAAGGAGAGCAGGGAAGGGAGAGCAGCAAGAGGTTTGTCCCAGAGCAGAGCACAGCTCTTTGGCAGCAGTGCCTGGGCTTCAGCAGCACTGCTCGGGGACAGGGCAGCTCCTCCACGTCCTGCTCACCTTGCCCTTCCCAGGGGACACTTCAGAAGCTCCAAAAGGATCCCAACTCCTCATGTCCCACCCCGGGAGGATTGCTTCCCTGTCTAACTCACAGGCAAGGACTCAGCCCTGCTTCTGCTGGGCCCTTGGCATCCTTTCAGCACAGCTTCAGAGCTCATTCCCTCCCCCTGCAAACGTTCCCAGCCAGGGCTCTGCAGGGCCAGCATTAGACTCCAACCACCACCCCCAGCTGGAGCAGGCTCACCCCAGGCTGCCTGCCGTTGAGCCTTCACCACCCTCTTCACCTTCCCCTGTCCTTAGCCTGCTCCCTGCTTAGAGCTCTTATGCAAAGCGAGTCCCAGCAGCAGCTAATCCTGGCAGATTCCCAGGGCACACCGAACCGCACCGGCACCGGCCGCGCCGTTCCCCCCCCCCCGGCAAACGCGCTCCGGTTGGAGGCGTGGAATCCCGCGGGGAAGGAAGGAGGGAAGCGGAGACACAAAACCAGAAAGGCCGGAGGGAGGGAAACAGCAACAGAAGCGAGGGGCCCCTCGCTCCAGCCCTTCTGTTCTTGCTTCCCTCCCTCCTTCCTTCCCCGCGGGATTCCAGGCCGGATTCCCTGCCCCAGCAGCCCCTGAACACGCAGAGAGGACCCGGGGGGTGGGACTGAAGCCTTGGTGCAGCCACAAGTGTCCCAGCCCGGGGTGCGCACGACCGGCCAGGCTGGCAGGGGAGCAGCTCCAGCCTCAAGCAGTTCGGAATTAGATCCGAAAAGGCTTTTCCCGCCCGATTCAGGGCTGCGCGGCCCTGAGCGCCTGGGCAGGCTGTTTTGAAGCCACGGAGCACACGCACAGCCCGGAAGCGGGCACGTCCCTGTCCCGCCGGCAGACCCTGCCCCGCTCCCGCCCCCGCCGCACCATCTCCCCCCGGTGATAACGGCGCCGGGACCGCGCAGTCGGGAGCAAGCGGCACATGGGACAGCGCGGTACCGGGCACCTCCCGTCCTCCCCGGCCCCGCGTAGCTCACCCCGGCCTGGAGGGCCAACCCTGGCCCCGCTCAGCGGGGCCGCGGCCGGGCGCTCGCCGCCTCCACGGCTGCCCAGGGCCGGCCGCGGCTTCCGGATCCCGTTGCCCTGGCAACGGCAGCGCCCGCCCTCGCTCAAATACTATTGGACAGCGCGCGGCCGCCCTGCTCGCGATTGGTTCTAGCCGCCTGACGTCAGCGGCGCGGCGGCGCCTGCCGGGGGCTGTAGTCCGTGCGGGCTGGGCGCCGCCGTTCGTTGCCATGGTGATGCGTCCCCTGTCCCCGCGGCCCGGCCCGGTCCGGCCCGGCGGCGGGGACACGGCGAGACCGGGGACGGCACCGGGGACGGCACCGGGCACGAACACCGGGAACCGCGCCGGGCCGGACCTCGCCGGGCGTCGGCCAGCAGCGCTTCCTGCGGCGGCGCGACGGGCGCGGGCGGGCTTTCCGGGGCGGGGAGCGGCGCGCCGCCATGCCCGCCGCCCCGCTCGGCCCCGGCGCGGCCGCCCGGGCTAGGCGCGGGGCGCTGCGGGCCCGCTGAAGCGGCGGAGGAGGAGGAGGAGGAGGTGCGGAGTCTTTCCGGGGCGGGGCGGCGGCGGCGGAGGGCTGCGGCGATGGCTGCCGCCTGGCCGTGGCTGCTGCTGTGGCTGGCCGCGGCCCTGCCCGCCCGCTCGGCCCCGCCGCGCATCCGCCTGCCGCTGCGGGGCGGCGCGGCCCTGCCACCCCCGGGACCCCGCGCTCGACGGGCGCCTGCCCAGCCCCAGCCGCCGGGGAGCTTCCTGGAGATGATCGACAACCTGCGCGGCAAGTCCGGGCAGGGCTACTACGTGGAGATGACGGTGGGCAGCCCCCGCAGAAGGTGAGGGGGCGCCGGGGGTGCGGAGGGAGGGCTCTGCGGATGCCACCGTGGCCGAGCACGCTGCCGTGTGGCTCCCGCCGCGCAGTTCGGGCAGCGTTCTCGTTCCCCAACCCCGCACTCCGTTCCTGCGAGGCTCCGGTTGGGGCGGGGGAAGGCTTTTGTGATGGGTTTGGATGGCAGCTGAGCGCAGGCTCCCCGCAGAGGTGGCTCGCGGGTGACCTGGGTGACACTGGGGTGCTGTGAGGTGAGCTGGGCTCTGTGCTGTGCCTGCGGATCGGGCCAGGCCGTCCGTCCGTTCGTTCGTCCGTCCATCCATCCTTCAAAGGTGACTCCCGGCTCAGCCGGGTGCCGGCGGCGTGCCCTGGGTGCTCGGGGGTGAGCTGTGCTGTGCGTGCAGAGGGCGCCAGGCTGCCTGTGTCTCTCCATCCCTGCCTCCGTGCCCAGCTGGAGGATGCCTCCACGCAGGAGCTGGCGCGGTGTGTGGGCTGCGAGGGGGTGGGGATGTGCTGTGCCCGCCCGCAAGCGCTGCGTGCTGGCCTGGAGCGGGCATGTGCGGGCACGAAGCAAGCACAGGCCAGCCGCGCTTGGCACGGTGCTGCCAGCGCAGTGCTGGCTCCGTGTGCCGCTCCCGACCCGGGCAGATGCTCCTGAGCTGGCACTCCGTGGGGCTTTCGTGCAGGCTGTCGCCGCAGAGGAGTCGCGGGGCAGCGTGGGGCGGCAGTGCGCAGGATTGAGGGATCACAGCACAGGGAGCCCGCGGGGGCCATGAATCATCTGCCTCTGCCCCTCCTCCGGCTTTCTGTCCCTGTCCCTTGCGTGCCGGGGCTGTGCTGCCCAGCTCACATGCCTGGCACTTGTGCCCTGGGGACAGGATGGGTGCTGAGGGCCGGGTGCTGGTCGCATAGCGCAGGATGGAGCAGTTCCTCCTCTCCTTTAAGGGTGAGGCTGAGAGGTTCCTGCTGCCAGACCCTTTGTCACCCCTGCACAGGCCGGGGGTCAGGGTGGAGGGGGCCAGCTCGCTGCTGGAGACTCCACGTCCCTTCCAGCGCAGGGCCTGCCACCCAGTGCTCACCCAGGCTCTGGGGCAAAGCTGCTTATCCCCCAGGCTGGCTCCATCCAGCGTGCCCCCCACACTCTGCACAGGTGGCAGGAGGGGCACAAACCACAGCCAGGGAAGTAGCACCCAGGACCGGGGGCTGTGGGTGCCAGTCCGTGGTGCCCCTCTGTGCCTGGGCTGTAGTCTCTGCTCCAGCAGGGTAGGGTTAGGGGGAAAAAAGCCAAACCAAACCAAAACAAAAGGGAGGAGATGGTTTCCAAAACGCAGTGTTCAGCCTGATTTCATCATCCCCTGCCTGGGACGTGCCACGTGTCGCAGCTGCCAGCTCCTTTCCCCACGAGCCACCTGTTTCCAGGCGCCCGCGCTGCCAAGCACCCTTCTGGGCACCAGCTCCCAGCCCTGGACTCCTGCCAGCTGTCAGCGTGGTGCCTGCCTGCGTGCTGGAGCAAAATCCCTCCAGGCCCTGTAATGGAATTAAAGGATTCACGTGGAAGAGCCTGGCTGGGCACAGGGCTCGATCCCAGGGTCCTCACCTCTGCTCCTTGGCACAGCGCTGCTGGCAGGGAGCAGAACCCTGCCCCGGGGCCTCTCCTGCAGTGTCAGCTCAGCTGCTCTGTCTCCAGGGAAAGCCTTCTCCCCTGGGTACCCCAGGGAGTGGGGAGGATGAGCAGGAGGCCCCCAGTGACTGATCCAATTGGGAACAGCCTGGGCCCAGCAGCAGAGGCTGCTGGTGCCAGGTTGCCAGGAGAGGCTGAGCTGGCACAGCAGCTCTGGGAGCTGGCCTGTGGGGGACGTTTTGGGATGAATGTGCCACTGATCCTTACCCACAGCCTGAGATGTTCCCCTAAGCAAGCAGCCAGGCTGGGGCTGGGGGCAGCATGGGGCCATGGGCAGGGTCTGAAGGTGCCCAGGACACGGTGCCCATCAGTGGGCCACCAGGAAAAGTGACTCAGGCAGCTGTGTCCTGGAGCTCCAGCGATTAGCAGAGCTCATGAGCCTCTGCCCTCTGACTCCGTGGATTAAGGGCCAAAGCCTTGGCCTTGGTGCTGGCTGGGGTGGCCTGGGGATGCAGCCCCCAGGGCTGGGGGTCAGAGCTCATCCCACAGCTCCCAGCATGGCTGGGAGCCCCACAGAGCCCTGCAGACCCCCACTCCCATCCCAGGCACCCCCTCTTCGCTGCAGGGCAGGGGGCTGCAGGCAGGGGTCAGCTGGGGGCAGGATGCAGGCAGCCTGCTCCTGGTGGGACGTTTGCCAGAGCTGCCGGCGAGCTGCTAATCCAGAGATCAATCCTGAGCGAGCTCAGCCTGTGGATTAGTGCACCCAGCCCTGGCTGCCGTGCCATCCCTCCTTCCTTCACCAGCACTTTGGGGTCCTGCCCCAGCTGGGCACCTCGCCATGCTGCTGCTCCCCCCACAAGCCCCCTGCCAGCTCGGGCTCTCTTTGTGTGCTGCTGTTTGCTCTTTGTGCAGCACCCTGATGTCACTGACTGCTGCTCCTCCACTCTGGCCTCTCCCTGAGCTGTTCCAGGGCCAGGCAAAAGAGAGTGCCTGCTCCACACAGGGCTCTGCACCCTTCAGCAGCCCTGCTGGGGGCACCCCAGCCGCCTTGTGCCCAGCGTGGGGGCAGGGAAGCGTCACTCCCCTGCGGCACCTGGCAGAGGGTACAGCGGGGTCCTGCTGCGGTGCTGAGCTGCTGTCTCTCTCCCCTCTCCAGCTGAACATCCTGGTGGACACAGGGAGCAGTAACTTCGCCGTGGGAGCTGCACCTCACCCCTTCCTCCGGAGATACTACCAGCGGCAGCTGTGAGTACGCCGGGGACACACAGCAGTGCCACAGCCCTGGCACCACAGAGCATGCCAGGGGCTCAGGCAGACTGCTCAGGCAGACTGCCAGCTGCCAGCGGCCTCCCTCCAGCCTGCTTTGCACGCCCAGGGAAGGAGGATGGCAAATGGCAGCTGGGCCGATCCCCTGCGTGCCCCGTGGCAGCCTGGGCACAGGCTCCGCCGTCGCCCGGCACGTGGGCACCTGCCCCTCCGCCCCACCGGCCTGACCCTGGCTCTGTGATGCCACGGCAGGTCCAGCACCTACCGTGACCTGCGGAAGGGAGTCTACGTGCCCTACACCCAGGGCAAGTGGGAGGGGGAGCTGGGCACCGACCTCGTCACCATCCCCCACGGCCCCAACGTCACCGTCAGAGCCAACATCGCGGCCATCACCGAGAGCGACAAGTTCTTCATCAACGGCTCCAACTGGGAGGGCATCCTGGGGCTGGCCTACGCCGAGATCGCCAGGGTGAGTCCTGCCCGGCCTCCAGCGCCCGTGGGCGCCACGAGAAGGGCTCAGGTGCCTCGTGCCTCGGCTCTGCTCCATCCCCCTAGGGCCCAGCTTGCGGCTGCGCTGGCAGCCTCGAGCCCTGCTCCAGCAGCGTGCAGCGCCAGGATGCCTGGGGAGAGGGCAGTCGCTGGGCACGGAGGGGCTCTGGAGAAGGGGAGAGCCCTGACACATCCCTGCCCTGCCTGTGCCTTCCTCCCCCAGCCCGACGACAGCCTGGAGCCCTTCTTTGACTCGCTGGTGAAGCAGACTCGGGTGCCCAACATCTTCTCCCTGCAGCTCTGCGGCGCAGGCTTCTCGCCCAACGAGACGGAGGCCCTGGCGTCAGTGGGGGGCAGCATGGTGAGTTGCCCAGCTCTGCAGGCAGCGGGCGGGCCCTGGGGGCTGCCTGTGGGGGTCTGTTCCACAGCTGGAGCTGGCAGCAGGTGGTGGCAGTGCCCCTCTGTGCCCGCTGCAGATCATCGGTGGCATCGACCGCTCGCTGTACCTGGGGGACATCTGGTACACCCCCATCCGGAAGGAGTGGTACTACGAGGTCATCATTGTCAAGCTGGAGGTCAACGGCCAGGACCTCAACATGGACTGCAAGGAGGTGAGGGGGCAGCAGGGGAAGCCACCCTACTGCCGCCTGGGATCCGAGGGGGCATGGGGCAGGGTCTCCAGCCTGGGTCGTTCCTCTTGTGCCCTCAGTACAACTACGACAAGAGCATCGTGGACAGTGGCACCACCAACCTCAGGCTGCCCAAGAAGGTGTTTGAGGCTGCAGTGAAGTCCATCAAAACAGCTTCTTCGGTCAGTGGAGCCCACCCCTCCCCCTGGGCACCAGCCTGGGCACCAGCCTGGGCATCGCTGCTGCCTGCCCAGGGTGATGCCACTCCTCTCCCCCCGGCAGACGGAGAAGTTCCCAGATGGCTTCTGGCTGGGGGAGCAGCTGGTTTGCTGGCAGGTGGGCACCACCCCCTGGCACATCTTCCCAGTCCTGTCCCTCTACCTGATGGGGGAGGTCACCAACCAGTCCTTCCGCATCACCATCCTGCCCCAGGTGAGCCCCCGGCCGGCGCCGCCGGCAGGAGCACGCTGGGTGGGCACAGCCGCCCCCGCCCCGGGAGGGCTCGCCCTGCCCCCGTGCCGACAGCCTCCTTCCCCACAGCAATACCTGCGCCCCGTGGAGGACGTGGCCACCTCCCAGGACGACTGCTACAAGTTTGCCATCTCCCAGTCCTCCACGGGCACCGTCATGGGCGCCGTGATCATGGAGGGCTTCTACGTGGTGTTCGACCGTGCCCGCAAGCGCATCGGCTTCGCCGTCAGCGCCTGCCACGGTGAGGGCTGTGCCCGCGGCAGGGCAGCTCCACAGCCGGCCTCCCAGGGGTCAGGGCGCTCTGCAGCCCCTCCCCTCTGAAGCCGGGCTGGGAGAGTTGGGGCTGCACAGCCTGGAGGGGAGAAGGCTGCAGGGAGAGCTCAGAGCTGCAGCTCAGTGTCTGAAGGGAGCTGCAGCCAGGCTGGGGAGGGACTGCTCAGAGGGGCTTGGGGTGACAGGAGCAGGAGCAATGGTTTGGGACTGGAGCAGGGCAGAGCTAGGTTGGGCACCAGGAGGAAGTTCTGCCCAGGGAGGCTGGGGAGACACTGGCACAGGCTGCCCAGGGAGGGGGTTGAGGCTCCATCCCTGGAGCCATTGAGGCTCAGCCTGGCTGTGTCCCTGTGCAGCCTGCTCTGGCTGGAGCTGTCCCTGCTGTGGGCAGGGGGCTGGGCAGGGTGCCCTTGGAGGCTCCCTCCCAGCCCAGTGCACTCTGTGCCTGTGGGGGAGGTGGAGGGGGCGCAGCAGAGGGTGAGCACAGCCCTGCCTCCTGCCCGCAGTGCACGACGAGTTCCGGATGGCGGCGGTGGAGGGGCCCTACCTGCACCCCAACATGGAGGACTGTGGCTACAACATCCCCCAGACAGATGAGTCCACGCTGATGACCATTGCCTACGTGATGGCTGCCATCTGTGCCCTCTTCATGCTGCCCCTCTGCCTCATGGTGTTCCAGTGGCGCTGCTTCCGCTGCCTGCGCCGCCACCACGACGACTTCGCCGACGACATCTCCCTGCTGAAGTGACAGCAGAGCCCCGGGGCAGGGGCAGGGGCAGGTATGGCCTCGGCCTTCCTGCAGGGGCTGGAGCATGAGGGCAGGGCAGCAGCGTGGGGAGCCCGGAGCCTCCCAGCCCAAGGGCATTCGGTGCCCCCAGGAGCGGCCTCAGGAGCCCCAGGCCTGGGCTGCGCCTGGCTGGGCCCTGCAGGAGGGGCAGGGGGACTGAGCAGGGGGGCAAGAGGGCTCTGACACCATCCTGGGGGCAGCTGCTCTGCTCTGACACCAGGCTGGGCTGTCCCAGGCTCTCCTGCCCAGCCCTGATGGGGTCACACTGCCTGTGCCCTGCCTGTCCCCTCTCAGCCTGCCCTGCCCTGGCTCACCCTGTGGGGAGCTGTGTGAGTGAGCACCGTGGCTGTGCCTTCCCTCTGCGGCTCCCTGCCTGGAGCCTGACCCACAGCTCCCATCTCAGAGCCTCCCCCTCCCACCCCCAGGCTTCTTGGAGCCAGCCTGGGGCTGCTGGGATGGGAGCAGCCAGAGGTAGGAGCTTCCCTCCCCTCCCCTCCTCCTGCTGCCCCCTGCACCGCTCACTCTCACCCTTCCCATGGCCTTTCCAAACCTCTCCACCAGCTCCAGGCCTCCTGCACCCACCCTGCCCTCCTGGCACAGGCAGGAGCCGGCCCCCAGCTTCTCCTCACCTCCCTTCCAGCAGCATCAGCATGCCCAGGAGGAGCCAAGCTCCTGCCCCCTGCCCACCTGCCCGTTGGAAAGCCATAGGGGAGCCCTCACTGGGCTCAGCCAGCCCCTGCCCGCAGCCCCTGCCCTGCCTCACCCTCTCTGGGGGCACAGGGAGCAGCCTCTCCTCTCTTGCTCCACAAGCCTCCTGCTGCCGAGGCAGGGGGCCAGGCTGGGAGGGTGGGGGCAGGTCTGGGGGGCCCTGGGGGTTGTTGTTTTTTATCCACGTGGTTGTATTTATTTCCTTTGGGGTTTTTGTTTGGTTGTTTTTTTACTCCTTGGGCCCCAGGCGTGTACAGAGCCAGACCCCAGTGCTCCCCCTGTACAGAGCCAGACCCCAGAGCTCCCCCCCTGTACAGAGCCAGACCCCCAGAGCTCCCCCCTGTACAGAGCCAGACCCCCAGAGCTCCCCCTGTACAGAGCCAGACCCCCAGAGCTCCCCTGTACAGAGCCAGACCCCAGAGCTCCCCCCTGTACAGACCATTCCTAGAGCTCTATTTTTAATCCTAGTGCTGGAAGCCACTGTCCCAGCGCCCCCCCCGGGGGCTTTGGGCCTGGTTTGGGCTTTTTGGGTTTGTTTTGGGTTTTTTTTAAAGGATTTGTAGTCCTCTGCTCAAGCCCTGAGGCCTTGGCCAGCACCCCAGGCCCAGCAGCAGCACTTCATGGCTGGCTGGTGGCCCTGGCTGGTGGCAGAGGTGAGAGCGAGGGTGGGGGGTGGGAGGGCAGGGCTGGAGCAGTGGGTCACAGGGCAGAAGGACCTCGCAGGAGGCAGTGCTGTCCTCATCCTGCTCTGCAGCCGAGGGAGGGTGAGGGACAGCCCTGCCCCTTCCCCCTGCCGGCCAGCAGGGCAGGCAGCCGCCGCTCAGCTGCGGTGTCCTCACCTCCCTGCCTCCAGCGCGGCCGGGGAAGGGTTCACTCAGTGACAGCCTCTGCTCCTCAGCTGCAGCGCTGGGGCTGAGCTGGGCACTGCCCAGCCCTGGAGCCAAGCCACCAGCTCAGGGGGGACAGAGACTGAGAGCTGGAGCACTGCAGGACCCTCCGGGCAGGACCCTTCCTGCACTTCAGTGTGTGCTGAAATGGCAGTGAGGAGGAGGATGAAGCCCTGGCACTGGGCACCACCACCACAACGTGCCCCCAAACCACCCTCCCTCACCTGTGCACAGTGCCCACACTGTGCTCCAGCCCTTCCCCCTGGCACCAAGTGCCCACACCATGCAGATCCCCCTCCCTGCACCCCAGTGCCTCCCCAGCACCCCCCCAGCACCCCCAGCCTCCGTTGTGGACCACTGCCTTAAGCCCCGCTGGCGAGGGTGGGGAGAGTCAGCCCCTGGGCACACCCTGCTGGCACCCACCGAGGGCCTGGGTGCCTCTGGAGGGGCCAGGTTTGACCCACAGACTGCAAAGGGTGGGGAGAAGATTCCACAGAGTCAGGGCAAGCGCATCAGTGGTGCCCAGCACCTGGAACCCCACCAGAACCCACAGAGGAAGGCTTGAGGAGACAGCAGAGGAGGGGGAAAGGGAACTGTGCCAGGTGAGTGATCCTGAGCTGCTCCCTAGGGCCCAGAGGTGGGGCAGGGAGCACGGGGAGAGGGTGGGCACAGAGCTGGGCCCCGTGGGGGGCAGGGGACAGGTGGCTGCTGTAGACTCAGTACTCTGTAACCTATTGTCTGTGTAAGAACAATGAATGTTACCACGGTAAATTCTGGCATTAAAGAGACCACAAACGACAGAGCTGCCTCCTGCTGCCCGGGGGGAGCTCCTGGGCATGGGCAGGGGGAAGCCAGCTGAGAACTGAGGCCACAGCTGGAGTCCTGCGCCCAGGCCTGGGCTCCCCCGTTCAAGGACAGGGACTTGGTGGAGAGGGGACAGCAAAGGGCTGCAGAGACGCTGAGGGGCCTGGAACAGCTCTGAGCTGAGGAAAGGCTGAGCCCTGGGGCTGCTTAGTCTGGAGAGCAGCCGCCTGAGGGGGGGTCTGATCATTGCTGATCAATACTTCAGGGGTGGGGATGAGGATGAGACCAGGCTTGGTTCAGCGGTGCCCAGAGACAGGACAAGGGGCAATGGGCACAGCCTGGGGCGTGAGAAGTTCGTCTGAGCAGGAGGAGGAGCTGAAGGGTAGAGAGCAGGGGAGCAGGCTGCCCAGGGAGGTGGTGGAGTCTCCGTCTCTGGAGATACTCAAAACCCACCTGGATGTGTTCCTGAGTGACCCTCCCTAGGTGCCCCTGCCCTGGCAGAGGGCTGGCACTGCATGATCTCCAGAGGCCCCTTCCAACCCCTTCCATTCTGTGACTGGAGAGGCTCAGGGCAGCAGCAGGGTCCCTGCAAGTGACATTCATAGGCTGACAGAATGGGTTGGGGTGGAAGGGACCTTCGAGATCATCCAGTGCCAGCCCCCTGCCAGGGGCAGGGGCACCTCCCACCAGCCCAGGCTGCTCAGGGCCTCATCCAGCCTGGCCCTGAGCACCTCCAGGGAGGAGGCAGCCTGTGCCAGTCTCCCTAGCCTCACTCAAGAATTTCTTCCTCATCTCCAGCCTCAATCTCTCCTCTCCCAGCTCAAATCCATTCCCTCCCATCCTGTCACTCCCAGCCCTTGTCAGAAGACCCTCCAGCCCTCCTGCAGCGCCCCCTCAGGCTGTTAGCCTTCCAACGAGGCTGCAAAGGAGGCCAGGAAAGCTGCCCCGAGGAGCAGCCCCAGATCACTGCATAATATACACACTTTATTCCTGCCCTGGGCCCTGGCCAGGCTGCCTCTATACACACATCCCCTGGAGATAAAAATGTACATGGTGTATACATGGCTGTATAAATATAGACCTGTAGAAATCTCAGCCCCCACCCTGCCCCTCCACACACAGCTCCTCCTGCTCCACTCTGCTCCAGCTGCTGTCATTTCAGGCTGGGACAGAAGGGGCAGGTGTCAGTCGTGTTGGTCTGTGCCCAGAATTTGATGCACTGCAAGAGAGAGAACTGGTCACAGAAGCCAGCAGCAGCACCTGGGGGCCCTGCCCAGGCAGGCACCGGAGGGTTCCCTGCTCCTCCCAGCGGGAGGGGGAGCCTGCTCCACCCGGCAGCACCACCAGCCCCTCCTCCACACCTCATCACAGAACGGTTTGGGCGGGAAGGCACCTCCAGAGGTCGTGGAGTCCACCCCCTGCAGGGAGCAGGGGCAGCCTCCATTAGAGCAGGCTGCCCTGAGCCCTCTTGAGCCTCACCTTGTGGGGTGGAGGCCCCAGAGGCATTTTGGGTTTGCCCTGGCAGCACTGCAGGGTGAATCCCTTCTGCCTGGCAGCTCCTGTGCCCTGACCCACAGTGCCCAGGCAGCTTCCCCTCATCCCATGCTGTAGGTCTTTGAGGCTGTCCTGCTTCCAGAAGAGGCCAAGATCTGACCCTGGCTCAGGGGCAGGAGTAAGGGCAGCCTGTTCCTGAAGCCACCACCAAATGGCCATCAAGGGGGCCCCAGCTAAGAGTATGGAGAGGGGAGGGAGGTGCCAGGATGCAGAGCTCTACTGGTCACACTCTCCTGGCAGGAGCTCAGGACAACAGGGACCCTCCACACCTGCCCAGGGACCCCAGGAAGGGATCAGAAGCATTAGGAGGCACCTAGGAGCAGGGAGGAGCTTCACACACTCACCTCCTTGTGCAACACATGTGAGCAGGCCATGGGGTGGAGGTCCCCAGGCTGCACAAGCTTCTGGCACATCAGACACAGCTTACAGGCAGCTGGGGTCTGGCACGGGTGGTGAGAGAACAGGGAGCAGACAGGGACAGGAGTCAGGCACGCAGCACAGGTCACCTATTCCACATTCCAGCTCCTCCCTGCACCAGCTGCAGCCAGGGCCACAGCCTGCCCAGCCCCTCCCTCTGCCCACAGCCACCGGAGCCTCCGACCCCCCTCCAGCAGCCGTTCCCACTCTCCCCACCCCTTCCCTCCCCCTCCCCAGCCCCAGCAGCTGCCTGAGGAGAGAGGAAAAGCTCCAGTGGCTCATCCTTGAGGCCACCCCTCCCTGGGGCCAGGCCAAGAGCCTTACATGTGAGGCTGCTGCAGGGTAGGCCACCTGTGCAGGGGGCAGGAACATCGGGGTGCTGATCTGCGGCAGCGGCGCCGAGAACATGGGAGCCCGGATCCGGCCCAGGGGCTGCGGCCAGCAGGAGAGGACAGCCAGTTACCCCCAGGGCACACAGCCCTGGCAGCTCCCCTTCCCCAGCAGCTCCCCTTCCCTCCTTCCCTCCCCAGCAGCTCCCCTTCCCTCCTTCCCTCCCCAGCAGCTCCCCTTCCCTCCTTCCCTCCCCAGCAGCCCCCTGCCGCTCGCCCACCTGCGCCCCGGCCGCTGCCCGCTCCTGCTGCTCTGCCAGCTTGGCTGCCACCAGCTGGTTCAGCTCCTCCATGGTCAGCCCTGCCATGGTCCTCCTGGCAGTCTTGATCTGCTGCAGGATGTTGGTGAGCTGGGCCCTGCGTGGACAGCAGTCTGCTAAGAGCCCCCAGCCTCCCACCACTGAGCCCAGCGACCCCCAGAGATGGGACCCTGTGCCCCAGTGCCAGCAGAAGCCAAGCAGTGCTCTCAGCCCCCCAACCTCACCGAGCTTCCCACCCCAAAACGCTGGGGAAAGGTTGGGGAGACCCCAGCTGGAGCAGGAGACAGCACAGGATGTGCTGGGAGGCTGCAGGACCTGCCCCAGGGGGTGCTGTGGAATCACAGAACTGCCTGGGTTGGAAAAGGCCTCCAGGGCCACCCAGGCCAAGCTTCCACCCAGCACCCCCCTGGCACCAAACCATGGCCCCAGTGCCAGGTGCTGAACACCTCCAGGGATGGGGACTCCACCACCTCCCTGGGCAGCCCAAGGTCTCACTGCTGCCCTACAGACACAGCTCCACCTCCCTTCCCAGCACCACAGCAACCCTGAGAGCCCCCAGCCTCTGCTCCTCACCCCCAGGCTCCCCTCACTCCCCTCCAGCCCCCAGGGGCCCCCGGAGGAGCTCCCCTTGCCCTCTCCCCAGCTGCCATCCCCCCTCACTTGTTGCACTGCGGGAACCGAGTCAGCAGCTTCTCCAGCAGCTTCTCCAGCTTGTCGGCAGGCTGCAGCCGCTGGAACTCGGGGGCCAGGCCGCCCAGCCCCGGCGGCGGCGGCAGGGAGCCGGCAGGGGGCATGTGGGGGCCGGGCGTGGCCAGCAGCGAGGCCACCACCGGGCTGCTCCTGCCCTGCGAGGCCGGCAGCGGCGGGGACGGCTGGGTGGGCCGGGAGAGGGCTGGGTTCAGCAGGGGAAAGGAGAGGGCCCGCGGATCGGCGCTGGGCATGACCATGGGCACGGGAACGGGGCCGATGGGGAAGGGCAGCCGCGGCGTGAGGGAGGGGCTGGGCTGGAATGCTGTCAGCATGAAATCTGTCTGAGAGAGAGAAACGGGGGCAGCAGAAGGCTGGTCAGGATTGGCACACCTGGAGGGCCAGCAGGGCGCCCCCTGCCCAGGCTGGCAGCTGGGCAGAAGTGCTGGCACCAGGACAGACCCTCCCCGTGCTCCAGGGGCAGCAGGGAAGCCCAGGCAGAGCACAGGGCCGCGGGGAAGCCCCCAGGCTGCCTCCCACGGCACGCAGCCGGCACGCTGCCCCCAGAGCCTGGCACCGCCCCCAGCCGCGCCAGCCCCAGCGAGGCTCACTTCCGAGGGCGGCGGCGGCAGCGTCGGCGTCGGGATCTGGGGCAGGCTGCTCAGCTTCGTTCCGTTCCTCACCATCTGGATGTGGTCGTTGAACTGATCCTGGCAGGGAGAGGGCAAAGGAAAGGCACACACTGCTCACAGCCTCTGCCAGGGAGCTGTGGGGCTGACTGCCCGCCTGGGCGCAGCTGCAGGCCCCGCACTGGGCGCTGTCTGCTCCCCAGGAGTCGAGAGGGGGCAAGCAGAGCAGCTGCCCTGCACCACCCCCAGCAGCAACTCACTCTGACGCTCTCCTTGGTCATTCGTATCCTGTTCAGCCTCATCTCCCACTCCTGCTTTGGCCTCATGGTCTCCAGCGTGGGTGGTGCAGACCTGCAAGCACAGCTGAACTTTCCCACTTGCAAACCCTGCTCTCACCACTGGCAGCAGGCACCCCAAGCTCTGCGAGGGCTCCTCACCCCCCACCCAGCTGAGGAACCCCAGGAGAGGAGGGCAGAAGGTGCTCAGAGCAGGGACTGGTCCTGGGTGAGCAGCAGGCTCCCAGCTGGCTGGGTGTGGACTGGTCTGGTGCACAGGGAGGGACAGCAGAGCCACCATGGTGCATAGCACAGGTTCAGCAGAGGCACAGCAGCAGGACCTGAGCACAGCCCCAGCTGCCCCTGGCTTCCTGCACTCCTGAGCTCCACGATGTGAAGAAGAAAGGCACAGCAAAACCCTGAGCTGCTCAGCCACACCTCCAGTGCAAGCAGAGGAGCAGGAGAGGGGCCTGAGGGACACTGAGGCCACCCTGCCCCCCCCCTGAGGCCACAGGGACTCACTTGAGGTAGGTGAGGTGCAGCTCTGCTTCTTTCTCTGCCTCTTCCAGCTTCAGCACCAGCAGCTCCTTTCGGCTCTCCAGGGACAGGATCTGGCAGGGAGGAGCCACAAGAGTGCTTCTTGGAGGGAGCCTTGCTCCTTGCTGCCAGCCCCTAATCCCCTTGCTGAGCACCATGCTAAGTGCACCAGGGCACTGCTCCCAGCTGAAGCTGGCTGCACTGCTCCTGCTCCCTGCCTTCCCTTGGCCCACAGAGGCTGTGAGTCAGGCTCAGACTGCTCCTGATTCCACACCACCATCCACTGCAGCCCAGAAGCTCCACAGCAGCCCCGAGAGCTGCTCTGGGGGCAGGAGGCCCCTGCTGACCTCTGCCTTCCAGGCTCGTTCTGTCTCCTCCAGAATGTTCCTGTTGATTTCGTTGTGCTGGTTCTTCAGCTTGTCCAGCTCCATCTCCCACAGCTGCCTGCAGACACAAACACCAGCTGGGCACAGGGTGTGGAACAAGAGAGCAGGGCAAGGCCATCGATCCTGGCAGCTTCCAGAGCATGACAGCAGCCCTGGTCCCCATGCCTGAGCTGTGCCAGTGTGCCAAACGCTGGGCAAAACCAGAGCTCCCCTTGGCAGGGAAGGGTGCCCAGGGCTGCACCTGAGGCAGCCCAGAGGACTCAGCAGCTCTGACCCTGCAGAAGTCTAAAGCTGGCCCCTTCCACCTGCCCCGCATCAGCACCCAAGCCTGCAGCTGGAGCTCCTCTGCCCGGCTGTACAACACCCAGGGCATGCCAGGGCAGAGTCACTGGGCAGAGAAATGGGCTTGTGCCAAGCCTGGGCAGCTGAAAGCCAAGCAGAGGCAGCAGTTACAAGCTGAGTCAATCCCCTGAGCTGAACTCTAAGCTTCTAGGATCTTTATGTCCCAAGTCCCCAGGAGCCTGCTTGTGACCAGGACCAAAGAGGATTTGATCTGAGACTGGGGCAGCAGCCTGCTGGGAGAGCAGACAAAGGCTTCAGAGGTGGCACTGGGCAGCACTGGGCAGCACTGGTGGAGCACTCTGTGCCCCACCCCAGCAGCAGCAGCAGAGTGGTTCCAAGGCAAGAGGGCTGGGAGGGAAGGACAGCACAGGCAGGGCCAGGCGGGAGCCTTACTTTTCATCGGACTGCTCTGCAATCAGAGAGGCAATCTTGTTCTCCTTCTCCTCCTGCTCCTTCAGCAACCTGCCCAGGAGGAAGAGCACAGCTGGAGCCACCCCTGCAGAGGCACTGGCACCCTGGCATGGCACTGTGACCGTGGCACAGCTCATCCAGAGCCCACCGGTGGTGGGTGGCCGCTGCCACCAACCCCACAGAGCAAAGCTTCTGCTGTCCCATGGCACGGCACAGGGGGGCAGGGGCACGGGGGGGGCAGGGGCACGGGGGGCAGGGGCACAGGGGCAAGCAGCTGTGCTGCCCCACAGCACACACATGGTGCCACCCACAGGGACCAAGCACCGTGGGGGGTCTGACACTGTCCTCTTCTGCTCAAGCAGCCGCAGCTGGGGGGAGCAGCACCACCTCCTCCCTCTCCCCTCCCCCAGCCCAGCATTTTCCTGTCCATGCTCCTACCTCCTGCCTTTCTCACACAGCTTCTCAATTTCTGCTTTCAGATCCTGCTCCTTCTGCAGGAACTCCTTCTTCTCCTTCTCCATCTTCTTCTTGGTCTCCTCCCGCTTGATGGTGACATCCTGAATGGCCTTCAGGATCTCCTGGAGGGAAAGGAGCAGAATTCCCAGAGCTAAATCCCTTACTCCTCCTGATTCAAGGCAGGGAGACTCCAGGACCAGACAGGCCAGCAGCAGCCTGCTCTGCACCAGATCCTGCTGAGATCCAAAGTGGCTGCTGTGAGGAATCCCAGCAGCCAGGGCACCTGCACCAGAGGCTCTCCTGCCTCTGCAGAAGCCCTTCAAGGGGCAGAGTCCTGCTCTGGTCTAGGTGTAGCCAAGAGGGCACTGATGGTTCCTTCTGTCTTAACGTGAGCTACCACAGGGCCAGCTGTGATTCACTGAGCCCTTGAGCAGCAGCCAGCTCCCATCAGGAGCACAGGCTGGGCTTGCTGGAGACACTGCAAGATCCTCCTCTTGCAGGACACACACCCAGGATGCTGAGTCAGGAGCTAGCTCTGAGCTGCCCAGCAGCTCCATTTGGGCAGAGGCCAGTCCTCAGTGCCGTGAAACTGGCACACAGGGCTGTGCCACACAGGGATGTGCCAATTCTCATGGCAAAGCAGCCACCCCAGCAGTGTGAGCAGCAGCTGAGCAGAGGAAGGACAGCACCAAGTACCTGGTGGTTCTTCATCTCCTCTTCCCTCCGCTGCTGGAGCTGCTTAAGCTGCACCTGCAGTTGGTTCTCCACTTGCCTCTGTTTGTCCAGCACCTCCTGGTACCTCTCCTTCAGCAAAGCCCTCTCAGACATCATTTTGTCCTGCAATGGAGAGCAGCAACTCAGGGAGAGCCATCCCCTTCCCTCACAGCACAGAGCACAGGCCGGGAGGATCTCAGCAGTGTCTCACAGCAGCCACTGTCAGCAGCTGCAGCTCAAGGGCCTCCCCTTTCAAAGCTCTGGCTCTGGAGGTGGGAGAGGAGGAAGGGAGGCACTGCCTGGGGCTGCTGTGGGAATGAGGGAATGGGAGCACAGCAGCACCAGCAGCAGGGTCTGGACCCCTCTGATACCTACCAAGTTCTTCTCGATGTCCTGATCTGTGTTCACATCCATGTCAGCTGTCTTGAAGTCTGTCTGCAAAGGGAGATGATTGCTGTCAGACCCCCACCAAGCCTCACCCCCCACCCCTGCAGCCTCACCTGACCCCCATCAGCCAGCAGGCAGAGGCAGCTTGACCTGCCCCAGGCTCAGCCTGGCCACCCGATGCCAGCCCTACCCCATGCCCCTGCAGGAAGCCTGCCAAAGGTGTGCACAGAGCAGCAGCTGCAAAGCAGCAGGCAGGGACACACTCTGCTACCCACCCTCAGCTACTCACTGCACCCCATGCCCACACCTGCACCCCTGAGAGTGCAGAGGAAGCCACAAACGTGATCAAGGGGCAGACAGGCTGAGAGGGTTGGGGCTGTTCAGCCTGGAGGAGAGATGGCTCCAGGGAGAGCTTACTGCAGCCTTTCAGTACTGAAAGGGAGTCTTACAGGCAAGATGGGGACAGGCTTTCGATCAGTGACAGCACAAGTGGCAACGCCTTGAAACTGGAAGATGGGAGGTTTGGGGTAGACATTAGGAGGAAACTCTGCCCCAGGAGGGTGGTGAGACGCTGGCACAGCTTGCCCAGGGAAGTTGTGGAGGTGTTCAGGCCCAGGTCGCAGCGCGTCTGGAGCAGCCTGCTCTAGGGGAGGTGTCCCTGCCCACGGCAGCGGAGTCGCCAACAGACCTGCAAGCTCCCTCCCAGCCAAACCATCCTAGGGTGCCCCGCTGCCTGCTCCCGGGGCGGCGCTCCCTAGCCCCCGCACAAGCTCCTCCTGCGCACCCACCTGCACCGCGATGTTCTGCGAGGGCTTCGGGGGCCGCCTCCGGGTCGGGCTCCTCCGCCTCCCCGCCGCTCGACCCCCGGCGTCCACGCCGCCGGGCCCGGGCTCCGCCAGCGCCGGGGCCTGGCTGGGGGCGGGGGCGGGCTCCGCCTCTCCGCCGGGGCCGGGCGCCGCCTCGGTGGGGCTCTCCGGGGCGGAAAGCGCGCTCCCACTATGCGAAACAAACACGCCGGTCACTCCCCCCGGTCCGGGCCCAGCCCCCGGGGCAGGCCCCAGCCCGCCGGCTCTATCCTACCTGCCGGGCGGCGCGGCGGGGCCGGGCTCGCAGAGGCGCGGCGGGGCCGGCGCGGCGGCGGGACCGTCGGCCTGGGCCTGCTCCAGCGCCATGGGGCAGGCTGCGGGCGGGGCGGGGGCAGGGCCCGGCGGGGCGCGGCCCGGAGCGGCCCGGAGCGGGAGCGGAGCGGCACGGCGCGCGCCCCCGCCGCCCCGCCCCTTCCGGCGCCCGCGGCGGCCGAGGCGCCAGAGCTGCGCTCCTGCCGAACGCCGCCCCCTGGCGGAGGGGAGGGCACAGGGCCGCCGCCGGCGGGCTGGAAGTGACGCTGCTGTCAGCGGCCGCGGGCTTCCGGCATCGGCGCCGGCCCATGCCCGGTGAGCGCCCGGCGGGACGGGATCGGGACGGGACGGGGACGGGACCGGGACGGGGCCCGGGAACGGGGCCCGGGAACGGGGCAGCGGGGGTCGGGCGGGCTCCTGGGCAGCGCCGGCGTCCTGCCTGCCCCCGGTTCGGGCAGGGGTCAGCGGCTCCCTGTTACCGACTCCCCGCTCCGGGGACCCCGCCGGGGCTGGAGGCGGTTGCCCAGCCCGGGAGCTTTTCCTCGCCTGCCCCCAGGAACCGGGGGAGCCGCCGTGGGGAGTGGCTGCCCCGCAGCCCTGGATATGTGGCAGCCGGAGCCCGTCCCTGAGCTTTGACCTCCGGCACTCGGGCTCCTGCCCCCAGCCGTGTCCGTGTCCCCCGGCTCCCCGGTGCCTTCTACCCGCTGGAGCGGCAGCGCCGGCTCTGCCCCAGGGCGCTGTAGGGCTGCAGAGGGTGCAGAAACCTACTGGAGCTGCTGCTCTGGGAGCTTAGCAGCCGAAGTCAGAGCCCAGCTTTTAGGGAGAGAAACTTGGACCTCGGTGTCCAGCAGGACCCGCAGCCCGTGAGTGGTGCCAGCGGCGTGGGAGGTGAGCAGGAGAGCCACAGGAGCAGTCCCCAGCGGCAGACTGCTGAGGGGACGTGGAGCCCCGGGCGGCCTGAAGGCACTTCCATGGACGTGGGAAACGTAGCAGGGTCTTGGGAGGTGTTTCCCACCCGCGTGGAGCCGTGGATCAAGGAGTGGGGCTTGATGCGGGGCTGATTTCCGCCCATGCTGGGGGCAAGCAGGTTCCTCCAACCGGGGAGCAGGTGAGAAAGGAGCTCTGTGGACGTCCCCAGGAAGAGGAACCAGCTCCTGGTGGAGCGTGGTGTGCTCTGGCCCAGGGCCACCAACTCAATGGCAGCATTGCCTGATCCTTGTCCTGCCTGGGTGTGACCTCCCGGTGCCATGCAGCTGGGAAAGAGCTGCCTTGCCCGGGGGCTTTACCTGGCAGGGGATCGCTGCCGTGCCGGGGTGGGGGTGACAAGCCCGTATGACGCCTGCCGGGAGCTGCGGGGCTCTGTAGGACCCCCGGGGGACCCCGGGGGGAGGCTGTGGCCGCCCGGTTTCCGGTCCGCAGAAGTTCTCACCCCCGGGTTTCCCTTCCCCGCCATCCGCAGCCCTCCTGTCTGATGCCGCATCGGGCGCGGGGGGCGCCGCTATGGAGCGCAGGGATGGAGGCAACGCTCCGCATCCACACCTGGCTCTGGCTGAGCGCTGCCTGCCTGCCCCTCGCCTGCCCGCACAGCCCTGCCCGCGGCGGGCAGCGCCCTGACGGCCACCACCAGCACCAGCACCACCTGAGCTGGGCGGTCAGCCTGGAGGCGCCCGACGAGGAGCTGGAGCAGCGAGCGGAGGAGCTGGCTCGGGCCGCGGGGCTGCGGAACATGGGCCGCGTCGGGGAGCTCCGCGGCCACTACCTCTTCAGCTACCGGCCCGAGGGCAGGGCGGGCGGCGAGCCCGAGGTCGTGCGGCGCTCGGTGGACTCTGTGTTTGCACAGCACGACAGCGTGCGGTGGCACTCGGAGCAGAAGCTGCTGAAGCGTTCCAAGCGCAGCCTGCACTTTAACGACCCCAAATACCCCCAGCAGTGGCATCTGGTGAGTGGGGATGGTGGCTCCTGGCGCGGGCTGGCAGGGCTGGGGCCGGAGGCACGGCCAGGAGCGAGCCGTCGCCCCCGGGCACAAGGGCTGCTGTGTGTGCTTGGGGTGAGCCTGCCAGAAGCAAGCACCATGATAACAACGGCAGGAGGCAGCTCCCGTGGCTGCCCCCACGCTGGTGGTGCTGGGGTGAGCAGAGGGGTTGTGGGCACAGCACAGTGGGCAGGACTGGAGCATATGCCCCATGGGGAGAGGCTGAGAGCTTTTTAACCCTGGAGCAGGCTGCCCAGAGAGGTTGTGGAGTCTCTTTCTCTGGAGACTTTCCAGCCCCATCTGGATGTGTTCCTGTGTGACCTGTGCTGGATTCTATGCTCCTGCTCTGGCAGG
Source organism: Picus viridis (assembly GCA_033816785.1). NCBI lineage: Eukaryota > Metazoa > Chordata > Aves > Piciformes > Picidae > Picus > Picus viridis. Next base: position 961,694 of record CM066601.1, on the reverse strand, counting down.
GGGGTTGGACTGGATGATGTTTGAAGGTCCCTTCCAACCCCTAACATCCTGTGATGAGCAGGGGCAGTGCCAGCCCCACAGCACTGGCTGCTCTGCTTGGTGGCTTCAGCAGCTGTTGCTTGCTGCCCACACCAAACCAGCCTCCTGTGATCCCCTTCCTGCGCTCCCAACCCGGCCCTGGCCCCAGGAGCCCTGGGAGGCCCTTTCCTCGGGAGCTGACCCCCAGCCCCTCTGCTTCTCCCCGCCCTGGCTGTGCCCTGGGGCACGCAGAACAACCGCAAGAGCCCCGGCAAGGACATCAACGTCACCGGCGTGTGGGAGCGGAACGTGACGGGCGCGGCGTCACCGTGGTGGTGGTGGACGACGGCGTGGAGCACACCATCAAAGACATCCAGCCCAACTACGTGAGTGCCACCCCCTGGCACCATGCCAGGCCACTTCCTCTCCTCCTGTCACCTCAGGCTAGGGAGCAGAGCCCAACCCACACCTGGCTCCAGCTGCCTCTCGGGGAGCTGTAGAGAGCAGTGAGGTTTCCCTCAGCCTCCTCCACACTGAACACCCAGCCCTGTTCTCCAGACCCTCCCCCAGCTTTGTTGCCCTTCTTTGGAGTTCCTCCAGCTTCTCAATGTCCTTCTTGGAGTGAGGAGCCCAAACCTGAGCCCAGTCCTGGAGTTGTGGGCTCACTGGTGCCCAGAACAGGGGCACAATCACTGCCCTGCTCCTGCTGGCCACACTGTTGCTGATCCAGGCCAGGGTGCTGGTGGCATCTCCTCGGCCACATGGGCATGCTGCTGGCTGACGTTCAGACAGCTGTGGAGCAGGAGGGTGGTTCCCAGCCTTTGCCCACCGGAGCTGGGCTCCCCCTGCCCCCTGCCTCCGTCGGTGCCCTTCCCACAGCAGCAGGCGGCAGCGCTGAGCCGCAGCCCTGGCCCGGAGCAGCTCCTCGCAAGTCCTGCGGCTCCCCCGGCGCCGGTCCTGCTGGTCCTGCTCCCCCCGGGAGAGGGGAGCAGAGCCCCGGGCCCTGAGCACGGCTCCCTCTGCAGAGCCCGGAAGGCAGCTACGACTTGAACTCCAACGATCCTGACCCCATGCCTCACCCCGACGAGGAGAACGGCAACCACCACGGGACGCGCTGCGCCGGGGAGATCGCCGCCGTGCCCAACAACAGCTTCTGCACCGTGGGAGTGGCCTACGGCAGCCGCATCGCCGGTACGTGCCGGGGCTGGCCCGGGCTGCGCTGCCTGCCCCTGCCTGCAGCCCCTGCCTGCCCCAGACCCCCACCCAGAGCAGCCGGTGGGGGTCTGCAGCCTGCCCCTGCCCTGGCAGCCCAGGGCACACACAACCGATGTGCCCTCTGCAGCACAGCAGCTGAGGCTGTGTCCAGAGGCAGCAGGGAAGGAAATACTTCATAGATGGCTAGAATGGGTTGGGTTGGAAGGGACCTTCGAGATCAGCCAGTGCCAGCCCCCTGCCATGGGCAGGGACACCTCCCAGCACCCCAGACTGCTCAAGGCTTCATCCAGTCTGGCCCTGAACACCTCCAAGGAGGAAGCAGCCACAGCCTCCTGGGCAGCCTGTGCCAGAGTCTCCCCACCCTCACTGGCAAGAATTACTTCCTCATCTCCAGTTTCAATCTGCCCTCCTCCAGCTCCAACCCATTCCCTCCCATCCTGTCACTCCCAGCCCTTGTCCAGGTCCCTCCCCGCTCTCCTGGAACCCCTTCAGGTACTGGAAGGCTGCTCTGAGGTCTCCCTGGAGCCTTCTCCAGGGTGCACAGCCGCAGCTCTCCCAGCCTGTCCCCACAGGGGAGGTTCTCAGCTCTCTGATCACCTTCATGGCCTTCCTTTAGCCAAACCCTTGTGCTCCCACAGCCCTCAGCCTCAGCTCTGCCTGGTGGAGATGGACAGAGAGTGAGGGTCCAGAATCCTAGGAATGTGCCACTGTGGCCTCCTCACACTCCCAGAGGGGGCCAGGAGCTCTGTGCCAGGCAGGCTGTGTCCCTGGCAGAGCAGAGGGCCCTGGGATGTGATTCTGTCCATACCAGCAGATGGTGCCACCTGCCCTGGCTGTGCCAGTGGGGATGGGGTTAGGGTTAAGGTGGGCATCAGGAGCTCACCCAGGGGCACTGGAGGTGGGCTCTGCACCCTGCCCTGCGCTCAGCTTCCTCTCTGTGCCCCCTGATGGCCCCCAGCCTGCTCTGCTGTCCCTCCCAAAGCCAGGGCTGGCCCTTTGGTGACAGGAAGGGGAAGCAATGGCTCCAGACAGGGACCTGCCCTGAAACACAGCAGGATAACAGAGGGTGGGATGTGAGGAGGCCCCTGAGGAGCAGCACTCCAGGCAGGGGGCTCAGGGGTGCACAGGAGTGAGCCCAGGTGGTGTCCTGTTGTGCTGTCACCATCACCAGCCTGGTGCTGCCGGGACCAGGGCACTTGCTTGGCAGAGGAGCAGAGGACGTGGAGGTGGGGGTGAGACAGCCCCTCACACACCCAGCCCCTGCAGGCTGACCTGCAGGGCTACAGCTCTGGGAGCTCTGGCTCCTGGGGCTGGGGGGGGTCTGCACTGTGTCCCCACTGCCAGCCTGCCCTGTTTGCAGAGCTTGCTCTGACCTGGGCCCTGCCCCTGTCTCCCCGCAGGGATCCGGGTGCTGGACGGGCCCCTCACGGACAGCATGGAGGCCGTGGCCTTCAACAAGCACTACCAGATCAACGACATCTACAGCTGCAGGTGAGGCCCTGCCCTGCCCCCAGGGCTGCCAGCCCGTGGCTCAGCCAGCAGCTCCTGTCCTCCTGAGGCACCCCTTGGCTCCTGTGAGCTGCTCTCTGCTGGGAGGGACTCACAGTTCCTGTTGCTGGCAAGCTGGCAGGGCTGGAGGGGCACTGTGCCCCCAGCCTGCTGCCAGCAGGGATCCCCAGCTCAGCCCTGCGCCAGGGACTGGCACGTGCAAGAAGCTGGTTCCTAGATAAAACCCAAAGATCTTGTGCCCTGGAATCTGCCCCAGGGGCACAGTGCCCCCGATGCCAGTGGTGGTGCTGGCAGTGCTGGTGGCTGCTGGTAGCTCTCTGCCATGGGAGGAAGAGTCACTGCCTGTGACTCCTGGGGAGGTCACTTCTCTCTGTCCCTCTTTGCAGCTGGGGCCCAGATGATGATGGGAAGACGGTGGATGGCCCTCACCAGCTGGGCAAGGTAACAACAGCTGCCCCCAGCCTGGCACTCTGGTGCCCCTGGGTTCTCACCTGCCAGGACAGGCCAGGGGGGACGTGGCTGTGGCTCAGCACAGGTTTGGTTGTGTGGCTGGCAGCAGAGGTGTGCTGGGCAGGGGAGGTTGCTGTGGGAGGGCAGTGTTGGCTGAGCCTGGCACGGGGAGGCTGGGGAGCCAGCTCCAGAGTGAGCCCTGGCAGGGCTGGCAGGCTGGGCCTGCTCTCTGACCTCTGGAGGTCAAGTGCTGCCCCTTCTTCGTGCTCTCAGTGCCTGGGAGGCTGCTCTGCCTTCTCTCCGTGTTTTTAGGGCAGAATCAGCTCCAGCCTGCAGTGAGCTGTCTGTGGGCTGGTCCCAGGCACTGTTGTTGTACCAGACACTGGGGGCTGCACACACACAGCTGCCTGATGCTGCCAACTGGGTGAAGCACAGCCTGGGCACACAGCCCTGCTGCCACCCTGAGCTCTTGGCAGGGCCGTGGGCATGGCCGGCTCGACGTGAGGACTCCCGGTGACAGAAGTGCTGTGGGGATGGGCTGGGGAAGGAGCCACCTGCCCAGGGAGGGTGGTTTGGGTTGGAAAAGGACTTGGAGATGGTCGAGTCCAGCCCCAGCCCCCCACGGCCCGTGCCCCCTCGGCAGGCCGCCCTGCAGCACGGGGTGATCGCCGGCCGCAGAGGCTTCGGCAGCATCTTCGTGGTGGCCAGCGGCAACGGCGGGCAGCACAGCGACAACTGCAACTACGATGGCTATGCCAACTCCATCTACACTGTCACCATCGGTGAGCAGCTGCTGCTGACCCCTGCCTGCCCAGCAGGGGCAGTGGCAGCCTTCCCAACCGTGCCCAGCAGCCCCTGCCCTGACAGCGAGCCTGGCAGGGTGCAGGGCTGGGCTGCAGCCCTCCTGCCTGCAGCTTGCCTCTGAGCTACAGAGCAAGAGGAAGCCAAGGAAATCCCTGCCTGTGGGCTGGCCTCCCTCTCAGGGCCTGTGACCAACAGCCCATGTTGGGGGGGGTGGCCTCACACAGGCACAGAGTGCACTGGGCTGGGAGGAAGCCTCCAAGGGCATCCTGTCCGACCCCCTGCCCACAGCAGGGACAGCTCCAGCCAGAGCAGGCTGCACAGGGACACAGCCAGGCTGAGCCTCAATGGCTCCAGGGATGGAGCCTCAGCCCCCTCCCTGGGCAGCCTGTGCCAGTGTCTCCCCAGCCTCCCTGGGCAGAACCTCCTCCTGGTGCCCAACCTAGCTCTGCCCTGCTCCAGTCCCAAACCATTGCTCCTGCTCCTGTCACCCCAAGCCCCTCTGAGCAGTCCCTCCCCAGCCTGCCTGCAGCTCCTTCAGACACTGAGCTGCAGCTCTGAGCTCTCCCTGCAGCCTTCTCCTCCCCAGGCTGCACAGCCACAACTCTCGGCCTGTCCCCACAGCAGAGCTGCTCCAGCAGACCTGTGTTGTGCCAAGCGTGGGAAAGGATCTTTCCTGAGGCTTCCTTGCCCAGTGCCAGAGCACAGGCAGCAGGGCAGTGCTCAGGGGCTTGCCACCCTGTGAGCTGAGCAGCCCAAGCCCAGCAGGGCTCTCAGGCTGGGTGCCCTTTGCCCCTGGCAGGCGCAGTGGACGAGACAGGCTCGATGCCCTTCTACGCCGAGGAGTGTGCCTCCATGCTGGCTGTCACCTTCAGTGGTGGGGACAAGATGATGAGGAGCATTGTGAGTACCCCCCCCCGGTTCCCCTGGGCTCTGCTGGAGCTCTGCCCCTGCCCACGGCCCTGCAGCTTCGGCCCAGCTCTGTGCCTCCCCTCTGCAGCCAGGAGGGCTTCTGGAGCCAGACTCCTGCTGCTGTCCTGGGCGGGAGGGGGCCAGGGTGGCTGTGGCTCAGCTCCTGGGGGCTGCAGCACACCCTGCCCCTCAGCTGTGCCCCAAGGGGATGTGGCAGCAGAGGGGCTGGGAGCAGCATGGGGCTCCTGGAGCTGCGTGGCCCGGGCTGCTGCCGGCCTGGCAGGGAGGCCTCTCCCAGATGCATTTTTCAGGGTATTTTTATCAGCTTTTTTTGCCAAAAAATGACTTCTTGTCAACAGAATGTCCTTTCTGCCCGAGCCAAGCAGGCAGGCCTGCTCCCCCAGCCCTGACCCAGTGCGTTCCTTCCTCAGCGCGGCTGCACCCAGGGGCTGCCAGGCCCCTGCGGCCGTGCCCTGTGCCTGACCCGGGATGCCAGTGGGGGCTGCAGAGCCCCTGGGGCTGAAGCAGCAGTGGAGCCCAGGCCTGAATGTGTGGGGCTGCCTCTGGCTTGGCAGGCACTGGGAGCTCCCAGAGCCACTCTGCTGGCAGAGGATGAGGCAGCGATGTCCCAGCGTGGCCCAGCAGCAGTGCTGGCTGAGGGACGGTGATGAGGGACGGTGCTGAGGGTGCCCCTGCAAGCAGGGACGTGCAGCTGTGCCTCTGCCAGACAGGAGCTGTACCCAGGCTTGTCAGACAGGCTTCCCCACATGCTGGGGGAGCAGGGAGAGGCTCCTCAGCCACAGGGCTGGGGCTTGGCAAGCAGCTGGAGCTCTGCTCAAGCAGCAGGGAAAGCCCAGGCCAGAAAGAGCTGAGTTCTCCTTTCAGAATCACTTCTCTTGTGCCAGGCTGGCACAGTGGCACTAGGAAGAAAGAAGCAGAGGCCAAGCAGAGGCTCTGCTGCACCTTCAGCAGCAGGTCCAGGGCTTTGGGTTCATGTCCAGCTTCCCCCACACCTGCTGCTGGTGAGAGGATGTCAGGAGTGTCAAACCCACCCTCACTTTGCTTGCTGGCCTCGTGGGGCCCTAAGGTGGGAGCTGGTATCCAGCAGGGGCCGTGAGGAGGTGCCCTGCATAGCCTGGGCACGGCATGTGCCAGCTGGTGCCTTGGCAGTGCCATGCTGGCTCTCCAGTGTGCCCCTGGCACGTTAAAGCTCAGCCCCCTCCTCTTTCTGGAGGGTTCTGTGCTCCTGAATGCCCTCAGCTGTGCAGCAGTGCTGTCAGAGTTAACTTCTCAGCAGCCAGCTGGGTTCTCCTAGCAGACCATAAGCTTAGTCTGGTTTCCTTAATGGGAAGAATTTAATGCAGCTCCTGGCAGCAGCTGCATTTCCTACTGACAGTTTACGCTCCCAGGGTGTGCTGTGCAGGACATGCAGCGGCTGAGTGCGAGCTGGGCTGGGGAGCAGCTGCCAGGATCTGTTGGGCTGGGGCATAGAAGGCAAGAAAAGCTGCGGCTGCTGGCAGCCCCTGGGAGCTGGCATCGGCTGGGAATCTCCTGATGCCTCTTTTGAGGTTCCCTGTGCCCCATGCCCTCCCAGAGGAGCCCTGTGGGGATGCCTGGTTCTGCTGGAGTGAAGATGAGGAAGGTCCCAAGCTGCGACTACCATGAGCTTCCCCTGGAGCTGCTTCGTTCCTCTCTCTGTCTCCCTTCATCTGCTCCCAGAGCAAAGCTGCCCTCTGCCCTCGCCCTGGGAGCCCCAGCCCCAGCCCCTCTGCTCAGCCCCACACTGGGTGGCTTTATCCCAGCTCAGGGCTGGGGAGCTGTGGTCTTGTCCTTCCCAGTCTGTGCTGGAGTTTGCTGGGTGCCCATGTCCTGGTCAGGAAGTGCCTGGGAAGTGTTTCCAGGCGTTTCAGCAGCTGATCCCTGACCCCCTCCTGCTGCTGCCCTGCTCATGCTGTTGTTGCCCTGCTCTGGCATCTCTGATCTCAGCAGCCACAGAGTGGAAGAAAGCTCCAGTGCTGCACATCCCTCCCTCCTGTCTGGGGGGGAAGCTGCCCCTGCCAGGGAGAGGCAGGCAGAGAGATGTGGTTCGTGCAGGCCAGGGCTGCAGGACTGGAGGGCAGGCCTTGGACACCCAGAGATCTTCCTTCTTGCCTGAAAGCCCTGAAGAACAGCCTCTGGACACTGCCCTTGGCATGCTGCATTTGGGCTGGGCACTGCCCCAGCGCCCAGCAGGCCTTGCCCTGTGGTGGCAGAGGGGCAGGAGGTGTCCCTGAGCGAGGGACCAGGAGCACTCAGCTGCAGTCCCTCCTCTTCCTCCTGGCTCCCAGGAGGGGCTGGGAAGGAGCTGTGTGTCCCTGCTCCCCCTGAGTGGCTGCAGAGGGGCCAGGCTCTTTGCCAGGGCTCTCCCCTGCCACAGCTGGCAGGCTCACACCCCGGAGCTGTGTCCAGGGTGGCTCAGAACCCGCACCAGCCTGCGCCCCCCGGCGCGTGCCAGGCTGCGCGGGGCTGACGGCGAGGGCACGGCTCAGGGCCAGGGCTGAGGGTCCAGCACCTCCCCCAGCCAGCCCAGCGCGGCACCCTGGGCTGACAGGAGGCTTCTGTCCCCTTTCTGGGAAGGTGACAACAGACTGGGACCTGCAGAAGGGCACGGGCTGCACGGAGGGGCACACGGGGACGTCGGCCGCTGCCCCGCTGGCGGCTGGCATGATCGCGCTGATGCTGCAGGTGCGGCCCTGCCTCACCTGGCGAGATGTGCAGCACATCATCGTCTTCACTGCCACCCAGGTGAGCAGCCCCGGCCCTGCTGCCCTCCCTGCCCCTGCCCTGCTGCCCTCCCTGCCCCTGCCCTGCTGCCCCGGGAGCTGCCTGCACACCCTCGGTGCCCTCCCTGCCCCCCTCCCGCCGCTGCCTGCCTGGCGGCGCAGGGGCTGCGCTCTGCCCCCGGCCCCGTTCCCCCGGGAATGTGGCTGAGGCTTTTTCCTCTGCCATGGAAAGAAATGGGGAATTTGCTCCAGGAATGCCTCTGTCTGCCAACCCCAGGGGCTGGCAGGGGCGCAGTGGGCACACATGTGGGCTGCAGCTGCAGATGTCTGCACTGTGCCACCCCGCAGCGGAGGGGCAGTGAGGAGCTGGCCTCTGGCCTGTGCTGGGGCTCTTCCTTCTCCCCTCCAGCACAGCTTCTCTGCAGGGAGCACAGCTGGGACCTGGCTGCAGCTGCCCAGTGCAGGCTGGGCACAGGCTTTCTCCTGCACCCCTCTGTGGAGCAGGACTTGGCACGGGGCAGGGTTTGCCACAACCACAGCCAGGCTGCCATGGGGGCTCCAAGCTGAGAAGTGATGGGACCCAGATCTGTGCTGACCCAGCTCCTGCTGACTTAGAGGACTTGGTTCCTCCTCCCCAGGGCCTCTGCCACCCTGTGGGCTGTGGCTGGGATGTCTCAGAGCAGAGGTATCTGTGCCCTGTGCCGCTGCTGCCCTTCTGAGGAGCTGGGCAGCCCTTTGCCCTGGGGCTCATTTCAGGCAGAGGCCAACCTGTTTCTTTTTACAAGGCCGAGAGGGTTTGCCTCCCTGCTGCTGCGGGAGGGCTCTGAGCCTCCTTTCCTTCGTGCCCAGCCCCCGTGCCCCGGGACACCTCCTTGCCGGTGTGCCAGGGGCAAGCAGGGCGTCGCTGCTCTCTCTGCAGTACCAGGACCGCCATGCCCGCTGGGACACCAACCAGGCAGGCTTCAGCCACAGCCACCAGCACGGCTTCGGGCTGCTGAACGCCTGGAGGCTGGTGAACGCTGCCAAGGTAACTGCCCTGCCAGGCCTGGCACGCCCCAGAGCGGTGGCAGTGCCCTGTCCCGTGCTGGCGGCTGCCCTGGGGCGACGCTGCTGCCACCCCTGGGCACGGCTGTGGCAGCCCCGGCCGGGAGGCTGCTTTGGGGATGAAGTCAGCAGGCTGTGAGCTGCCCCCAGCTGCTGCTCTCCCAGCACTATATATAGCCATGGTGAGAGCCTGCATGGGCACAGCGGCTCTGATGGATGGCATGGGAGCGTCCTTGCCCCTCTGCAGGGCATTGTGCCCTGAGGAAACAGTTCCCAGCTGGCCGCTCCCTGCGCCCTGTCCTGGGGGCTGCAGGGGCAGCTCCACCTCCTCCTCCTTGTGCCTCCAGTGGCATGGGCACCAGGGCACAGCCCTTTGGCACTTGGTCCTCACTTACTGCATGGCCACTGTGGGTTGCCAGCAGTGCCCCTCCCTGTTCCATGGCTTCCAGGCTGCTCCTTCTTTCCTCTGGCAGTTTCCTCTCCTTGTGGCTCTGGGGCTCAGGCTGGGCCCACGTCCACAGGTGCCAGGGGACAGGAGCAGCTTGGAAGAGCAGTGGGTGATGGAGAGAGGGGTGGTGGAGAGAGGGGTGGCTGTGAGGTGGGCATGCAGGGAGGGCACAGCCTGTGCTGAACCCTCTTACCCTGTCCCTGACAGGTCTGGGAGTCTGTGCCCTACCTGGCCTCCTACGTGAGCCCCACGCTGAGGGAGGGTCGGAGCATCCCCCTGCTGCCACAGGAGCTGGAGGTGGCCTGGAACGGTGAGAGCAGCCCTGCCAGGCCTGAGGCCAGGGAGCCAGCCCCCTCCTGCTGCCACGGGGCACAGCTGGGCATGCCACAGCCTGGCAGGGCAGCCCAGGGCTGCGTGGGGCCATGGAGGGGTTAAGTGTGGGGCTGCCTCCTGGGCGTCCTCCTGCTGCCATCCCCAGGGGACCTGTGTCTGCTGCTGTGGTCCCCTCCCCATAGCTCTGTCCACAGCCTGATGTCCCTGAGGAGCCAGACAGGCCCTGGTGAGCCTGGCCAGGCTGGGCAGCAGCCAGCTCTGCTCCTCTGCCTTTGACCATTTTAGGTAATGCTCCAGCTCCCGACTTGGCCAACCTCTGGCCACACAAACAAGGAGCTGCTCTGGCTGCTACCAGTGGGAAGGAGAGCTCAGCCCCAGGCCCTTCCCAGTCCATCCGAGTCCTGCCCCCTCTGCTGCCCCAGCTGCAGCTCCTGCAGAGGTGCTGGAGGGTGGCAGCGCCCAGAGGCTGTTGCTCAGGTTCCCCAGGTGCCCCCTGGAGCTTGGCACGACCCTCACAGCTGGTTCTGTCCCTTCCCTCCCTGCTGCAGGCTGAGGAGATGCTGGGCAGGTGCTGGGCTCTCCTGGGGAGGGACAGAGGGGTGACAGCCTGCTGCCTGGGTGAACCCCATTCTGCCCCTGGGGCCAGGGGAGGTCAGGCAGCTCCCTTCTGCCCAAGAAGGGGTCATGAGCAGAGAGCTGGGCAGAGAGCAGGGTTTGGAAGAGGCTGAGGAGCACCCACCTGCCAGGGCTGCCAGGAGGAGGCTGAGCCACGGGCTGGGCTCTGCTCTGCAGCCTGCAGAGGTTCCTGCTGCTATAATTAGCCCTCAGGAGCTGCTCAGATGGCTGAGGATGGAGCAGGGAGCCTGGGCACCAGGCTCTGGCCAAACCTGGCCCCTGGCTACCTCTGGGGTCACAGCAGGAGGGGTTTGATGAAGAGCATCACTGGGTGCCCTGGGTGGGCTCCTGAGCCCTGAGTCAGGGCAGAGCTGGATGTCAGGGAGCTCAGGGGGCAGTGGCACAGGTTGTGCAGGCAGCAGCTGGGCCCTGCTTGTGAGATGAGGACTTAGCTGCTGGTAAGTGAGAGGGCAGGGAGTGGGCACAGCTGTGGGCAGAGGACAGCACCACCTCCCTCCTGCATCTCTGCTCCAGGAGTACCTGACAGCCCCTGGCCCACGCCAGCAGCCCGAGCACGACGTGGGGTGCCTGGCAGGGAGTGTGCCAGGCTGGGCTGCTGTGTGGGTGGCTCAGCCTGGGCAGACAAGCTGACAAGGAGCATGGAACAGGGCCAGGCCACCGGGCACAGCATGGCTTTGCTGCCAGGCACTTGGCAGAGCCTGCCTGGCTCCTGCTCCTTGCTCAGAGGCACAGCCATAGGGGGGCAGCCAGGAGGAGGCAGAGAGAAGCCTTGGTGCCCCCAGTGGCACAGCAGTCTCTGAGGACCAGCTGGAAGAGGGGACCCCAGGCATGGCCAACCCATCCTCTCCTTTCCCAGTCACTGCTGCTGACCTGGAGCTCTCTGGCATGAGGACCCTGGAGCACGTGGCAGTCACTGTCACCATCACCCACCCGCGCCGTGGCAACCTGGAGGTCCGGCTCCTGTGCCCCAGTGGCATGATGTCCCTGATAGGCACCACCAGGAGCATGGACTCGTAAGCACCAGGGAGGGCAGGGGGCGTGGGGGTGCCCAGAGCCTCGGCCCCTGGCCTCTCAGTGGTTGTTTCTCCTCCCCCGGGCAGGGACCCCAACGGCTTTGCCGATTGGACCTTCTCCACGGTGCGCTGCTGGGGGGAGGAGGCACAGGGCACCTACAGGCTGGTCGTCAGGGACATTGGTGAGTCCTGCCCTCCCCCGGGGGTGCTGGCCCAGGCAGCTGCCAGCTCAGCATCTGGGGGCTGCTCCCTGCTGGTCCAACCTGTTTCTTCCCCAGGAGATGGCAGCCTGAGGCCTGGGACCTTGAAGCAGTGGCAGCTGACCCTGTACGGCTCCTCCTGGTCCCCAGCAGAGATGAGGGAGCGGCAGAGGTAGGAGCCCACAAGCCCACCCTGGTGGGCAGACAGGAGATGGGGGCTGGGGGACATGCTCAGGAGTCTCTGAGCAGGGGCTGCTGGGCTGGAGCCACTGCCCTTGATCCCCTGCCCGGGGGAGCCATGGGCTGTGGCAAGCAGCTCTGTTGGCTGGGTCTGACCCCAGGGGGCAACAGTCAGTGCTGGAAGAGGCACTCTGGACCCTCTGCGAGTGTTTGGGACCCTCTCTGGAGCATCTGTGCCCTGCCGGCGGGACCCTCACAGGGTGCCTCTGTCCCCCAGGCTGCTGGAGGAGGCCATGAGTGGGCAGTACCTGAGCAGTGACTTCTCCCTGCCCTGCCCTCCGGGGCTGGAGATCCCCGAGGAGCAGCACTACACAATCACAGCCAACACCCTCAAGGTGAGCTGCCTGGGGACCCCTCCTCTGCAGGAGGGACTGGGGGAGCAGGAACCTGCCCCCTCCTGGCACCCTGGGTGACTGGGCTCTGTTTCTCAAGGGGTTTCCTCTCCCCAGACCCTCCTGCTGCTGGGCTGCTTCGCTGTGTTCTGGACTTTCTACTACATGCTGGAGGTTTGCCTGACCAGGAACAACGTGGGGCTGGAGCTGGCCTGCAACGGCTCCACCGCCTGCAGGTGGTACCAGCAGGGAGGGAAGCACCGAGCCCTGGAGAGCGGCCTGGAGATGGAGTCGGTGCCACTGTACCGGGAGAAGGAGGTGGAGGAGGTGGAGCTGGAGTGTGAGCACCCTGAGCCTGCCCAGGAGGGCGAAAGGGAGGAGGGGTCCTGGACCCCACACACCCCAAACTTCCTGGCAGCAGCAGAGCTGGGAGCTCGCAGGAGGCAGCCCCTGCTGGGTCCCTGGGGCGGGAGGCGATGGCAGAGGACAGGGAGCACCAGGCCTGCTAGCTGGGGCTGTGTCCCTGCCCGGGGCAGCAGAGACTTCCTGAGGCACCACGGAGCGTGGCCAGCCTGTGCTGGGGCAGGTGGTGCTGGAAGGGGCTAGAAAACGAGGAGAAAGGCTGCTGGCAGCGGGAGGGGACCAAAGCAAGCCTTAAACCCATCCCTGATGGAGGTGGCACTCAGGGCTTCCCTTTGTGCGTGGAACAAGACCCCAGGGTGGTGCCTCCTGCACCCGTGGCAGCCATGGTGGAGCCTGGCACAGAGCCCCATGGACACCACAGCTGCAGCAACCTTGCAGCACGGGGCAGAAGTGACGCTTTGTCCCCTGGAAAAGAGAGCAGGGCCCCTGGCAGCTGCCTCTGCCAGCAGGGACCCCTCAGCTCTGTCATTTGCCCACCCTGCTGGGCTGGGAGCTGGCCAGCACCCAGCAGCTAGACCCAGTCCAGAAGCAGGGATCCATTCTGCCCATCTGCAGTGCTTGCTCCCTGTGCCCTGCTCTCTGACCCTGCCACCTCCTCCTCTTCCACAGGCAGGCAAGCAGCTGGGGAGGCAGAAAGCAGCAGGGCACTGCCAACCCTGCAGTTGTGGGGACGGGGCAGGGCTGCCCCTGCTCGGCTGGCATGGCAGCAGGTGTGGTGGCAGTGGGCACGTCCCGGGGTGCTGGTTTGTGCCCGGGAGGGCTGAGGCTGCAGGCGATGCCTGCTGCGGGCCGGGAGGGGAGGCTGCGTTGCTCTGGCAGTGGCTCACCAGGAGCAGGGTTGGCTCCACGGTGGCCCCTGGGGGGGGTGGTTGGTTTTTCTAAAGCTGGGGTTTGTTTTTTAATCAGCAAAGCCCTTTTGTGTAGCTTTCCAAATAAAGCCTTGAAAACTCTCCTCTGCCCTCCTCTCCCTCCTCTGCCCGGCCCATGTGCCCCCGCGGGGCAAACCTCAGCCACCCAGCACCTCCAGGCTGGGGGAGACCTTCTGGTGGTGCTGGGGCTGCTCAGAGGGTCGTAGAATCGCTTGGGTTGGCAAAGACCTCGAAGGTCAACTCCAACCATCCCCCCAGCGCCACCATGTCCGCGGACCACGGCCTGAGGGGCCACGGCCACGCGTTTCTTGGGCACCTCCAGGGGCTGCTCTGGGCAGGGGGCGGCTGGGGCTGTGCCAGCTGGAAGGAAGGAAGAGCAGGCGTGGGCCGGGCGCCCTGAGCGGCTTTGCTGGGGGCTGGCTTTGGCTTCCCTGGGCGGGAGGAACCCTCGGCAGGCCGCGCTAGATGAAGACCCTTTAATGTTGACAAAGACGAAGTACAAACCCGAGGCCAGTTCTCTTCTCTCCCCGTTGCAAGGATCTCGGCGGCGGTGGCGCGGGGCTCGTGTGGGGCTGCGGGCAGGGCAGAGCGGCTCCGGGGGCCGGGGCTCGCTCCCTTCCCGCCCGCCGGCCCCGGGGAGGGCAGCGGGGCACCCGTGGGTGCCAGCGAGCGCGGCGGGGACGGGACCGGCTGGCGGCGGGGGCTGGCGAGGGGTCGGCGGGGGCGTGCGAGGCCGGCGGGGAGCGGCTGCCCCGGCGTCCCCGGGGCTGGGCACATGCTGCCGTTGGCGCTGGAGGGTCGCTGGGGCTGGCTGGCGCTTTCCTTCCAATAAATACCAGCGGGTGAGGGGCGGCTCTGCGGCGCGCTGGGCCGGGGGAGCGGAGACGGAGGTCCCGGCCGGGGCTGCTCTCCCGGCGGCGGCGGGAGGGCTGGGGGCGGCGGGGAGCGGCTGCCTAGCTGATGATCTGCCGGGGCCGGCCGTAGCTCATCCCCGCCTGTGACGCGCCCTTGTTGCTGCCCATCTGTAGGCCGATGACGTTCTTGCCCTCCTTCAGCTGGCTCTCGGTGAACTCCCGCTTGTGCTCCTGCGCCTTCCTGCGGGGCGGGGAAAGAGGCACATCTGGCACCCCCGTGCCCACCCCGGTGCCCAGCCTCTTGTCTCTGGGGTGTCCTGGCAGCACCTGCTCCCCAGGGATGCCCTGTGCTCCAGGGCTCTGCTGGGTAGCAGGGGGTGCCCACCCCCGGAACCGCGCTCCCCACTTACTTCATGAACCAGCTGGGGTCCCCGTGGTAGTTGCCGTCGTTCTTGGTGACCGCCAGGCTCCCCAGGGCCATCAGCGTCCTCTGCACCGCCGCCATGTCCTTGGCTGCCAAGGGAAGGGACGGAAGGGCATGAGGGCGGGCACGGCGTGACAGCCCCGGACCCCTCCCCAGCCGCGGCTGCCCCCCAGCCGCCCGTCCACACCTTCAAAGAGGTCGACGGTCTGGAACACGTCCGTCTTGACCACGCCGTAGTCCTCAGCCGCCTTGAGGAACTGAGCGATCTGCTCCATCTGCTTGAACACCATGGTCGGGGGGCGTCGGGAATCTTGACGGGCTTGGAGCCGGCAGGGTAGAGGCTGTTCACCAGCTGGCTGAGGACCTGCCAGCAGAGCGGAGGAGAGGCCGTGCTCGCTGTGACCCCCACACCACCGAGCTGCGGAGCTGCTCACCCGATGCCCACCCAGCCTCCTACTTACGACGCCGTTCTTCAGCCAGACCTGGAAGCCCAGGCGGCCCCTCTCGGGGCGGCCCACGGAGGAGCCGCACTGCGCCACGATCCACTCCACCAGCCGCTCCTCCAGCTCCTCGTCGTACTTCTTCTCGATCTTGGACTGCACGTCCCTGCTCATGCCATAGGCAGGGCCCTTGTTTGCCATCTCTGCGGTGGGTGGGAGCCCTGGCTGGGACAGGGACCGTCAGGCTGTGAAGATGCTGTCCCCTTGCCCAGGGACCCCTCACCCCGGCACTCTGGGGCATCCACCTGGTGCAGCAGGGACATGCCCTGCTCCGGGCACTTCCCTTGGCACCGGCTCTATCTGGGCACATTTGGAGGTGAGTGCTCTGCTGTGGCCTGGGACAGGCAGTGCCCATGCCGGCAGAAGGACCTTGTCCCCACTTCCTGGGTCAGGCTGTGTGAGGGAGCAGCCTTGTCCCTGTCCCCTGCCTGCTCAGCTGCCTGTCATCTCTTGGCTGGCACAAATGTCCCTGGCATGGCCATGTCCTCCAGCCACAGCAGCCATGCTGCCCCATGGGCACTACAGGGGAGAGGGGTCTGGGTGGCAGGATGACCACAGTAGGTGACCATGGCAGGGTGGCCACATCATGCCAGGGTGGGGTGGCTGTGGCGCCGTGGGGTGCTGGGGAGCTTAGGCAAGGCAGGATTGAGGTGGGAGCCGTGCCCATGCCCTTGTAAGGGCATGCTGTGGGCAGAGATGGCAGGTAGCTGGCTGCAGGCAGGGCTGGAGGATGCCAGGGAAGATGCCAGGAGGGAGAGGTACTGGGAGCCAGCAGCCAAATCCTCAGTGGAGATGACATCACTCCTTTCACAGCTCCCTGCTTGGCATTCGGCCACCAAGTATCAGGGCTGTGCCCCCGAGGAGCCATGTGCTCAGTGCCCAGATCCATGCCCTGCCCTGGGCTGGCTCACCCCAATTGCTGGGCACATCCTGGATGGGCCCTGCACCCTAGCATAGCTCAGTGCCACAGAGGATGTTGCCAGCAGTGCCAGGGCCCCCAGAAGCCCCATGGTTTATGCAGGGGCACCCCAGAGGCACCACTAGGCACATCCAGCAGTGCCACAGCCAGCTCTGCTCTGTGGCCCAGCTGCCCAGCACCCTGTGCCCTGGCCCAGCATAGCACAGGGGGATCACAGGCAGACCCCAGCCTCACTCACTCACAGCTCCCTTGGCCACACAGCAGTGCCCACTGGCCAGCAGCTTCCCCTGGACCTGCCAGCCCTGCAGCTCCTCCCGGTGGGCCTAACCCTCAGCCAGGGAGCAGTGGGGCAAGGCAAGGGGCAGCATCCCCAGTCCGGGGAGCAGTGTCCCAGCCAGAGGAGTGGGAAACCCATCCTGGCAGGAGGAGCACAGCCCCGGGAGCGGCGTCGCCATCCCAAGCGCAGGGTCTCCATCCCGGCCGTGGCATCCCCATCCCGGGCACGGTGCCGTCCAGGAATCCCCACGCCCGGAGCAGCGGCACAGCCCCGGGAGCAGCGTTCCCGGTCCAGACTCGGGGTCCTCATGCCGGGCAGCAGCCCCCCGATGCCAGGCGCCGAGTTTTCTCCCCCGGGGTACCCTCCCCGATGCCCCCGCTCCGCAGTGGGACTTACGGGCGCTGCTGCGGGAGGCGCGGGCGGTGCGGGACCGGGAGCCGGTGGAGTGCGCGGCGGGGCCGCCGACCCCGCGCTAAAAGGTCCGGGGCCGGACCGGTGATGTCAGCCCCCCCCCGCCCCGTCCTCCCTCCCCACCGGCTCCGTGACTCGGGCCCAGGCACCATATTTGGGGAAAGACTCCGAAAAGCTTCGTGGCTGCGCATTCCCTGCGCGCCTCCGCCCCCGGGCCCGGGGGCAGCGGGCGGCGGGACGGGGCCGCCGGATCCCGTCCTTTTATAGCCAGGAGCTCGCCCGCCGCCCCCGCCGTTTTCCCTGGGGGTTGCTACCGGGGGGGGGGGGGTCGGCAGCCCGCGTGGTACCCACAGCCCGCGGTGTGCTCGGGGTGCTGGCATCCTGTGGGCGTCGCACCTGGGCATCCCCTTCCTCCAAGGAATAGGCGACGAGAAGAGTGGAAATGGCCTCAAGTTGTGCCAGGGGAGGCTTAGGTTGGAGAGCTCAGGGACTGGCACAGGCTGCCCAGGGAGGTGGTGGAATCCCCATGCCTGGAGGGGTTCCAGAAACCTGTGGCCATGGCACTGGGTGCCACAGTTGGTGCCATGGTGGTGTTGGGTTGAAGGTTGGACTCAACGGTCTGGGAGGTCTTCTCCAACCCAAACAATTCTGATTCCATCCCACAGCCATCCCTCCACAAACCTCCCCCAAGCAGCCCCCACCCCACACGGGAGGGTCTCCAGGGCAGGAGGGGAGCAGCGGCCCTGCTTCTGCCACGGTGCCACTGGGAAGCAGAAGCTGATGCCAGAGCAGAGCGTGGCTGCCACCGCAGGCAGGGCCGGCTGCTCCCGGTGCCCCCCAGTGCCCAGGCAGCAGGCAGCAGCAAAGTGCAGACACTTTAATGCAAGTCCCTTCCCCGCAGACCCGCGGGGAGCGGCCATGGAGGGACAGCCAGCGGCCAGCGCCCCCTGGGGACACCGAGGGACGTGAGAGCAGCAGCTCCCCCCCACCCCCATCGCCCCCGCGGCCGCACGCCCCCCACCTCCCACCCATACAACTCAGGCACTGAAGAGAGACCCACACCCGCGTGCCCGGGGGGGGCACGGGGCTGCTGGCACCATGCTTGCCCCCAGCCACCAGGGGCACACGGCCACAGAGCAGCAGCAGCACCTTGTCCAGTGTCACTTGTCACCGAGCACAGGTGCCCAGCGGCCCCCCCCCGCCCCAGCCCTCTTTTGGCTACGCCGAGCCTGGGGACGGACACACGGCGACGGGGAGGAGGCACCACCGGGACCCCCGGCGGCACGGGGAGGGGGACGGAGCGGCTGGCAGTGCCCCCAGAGCGGGCATCCCTCCCCAGGGGTAGGGTCCCCCCTCCAGGGGCTGCAGCCAGGCGTTTGGCACAGTGCCAGGGCAGCAGGCAGATGCAGGCCCCTAGAAGACGTAGATCTTGTCCCGCTGGACACAGTCCAGGTCATCGTCCAGCGTCAGCAGCACCTGCGGGTGAGGGCACCCACGGTGAGCCAGGGCAGCGGGCAGCAGGGCAGCAGGACAGCAGGCAGCTGGGCAGCCGTGCCCGTGGCAGCCAGCACCTACCAGGAAGGAGCCAAACATGGCGATGGAGGAGAGGAAGTGCCAGATGTCGTGGTCGTCGAAGAAGTCGAGCAGGATGCAGTCCCGATTGTGCTCCCGGGACTCCGCTGGTGTTTTCTGGTGGGGACAGGCCCAGGCGGTCACCCTGCCAGCCCCTGCCCGCCCTGCCCGCCCTGCTGTGCCACCCTCCCACTCACCTGCCAGGTGCTGAGCCCCTGGAAGAAGAAGAAGAGGGCGAAGCCCCAGACCACCGAGGTGCTGACGATGCAGAGCAGGGGGATGAGCTTGATGCGCTCACCGCTGCGGAGCTGCGGGAGAGGCCAGGGTCAGCGTCAGGGAGGAGCTGGCAGAGGTGCCCTGGCAGGGGTGCCCAGCCCTGCCCTCCCTGCTGGGCATGCAGCCCCCCACCCAGCCAGGCCTCGCACCTTCATGATGATGTAGAAGGCGAAGTAGAGGAGGAGGTTGCAGATGCCGATGGCCAGCAGGTAGGAAGCGAAGTCATTGGGGCGGACAATGAGGCCGTAGGCAGCGCTGGGGGCAGGGACAGGCGGCAGGCTCAGCACAGCCCGCGGGTGCCCCCGCCATGCCCCCTGATGTCCTCAGAGATGCCAGCAGCCCCCCAGGACTGGGCGGTGCGTGGGCTGCCACAGCTCCGGCAGGGACGCTCCGTGCTCGGCTCACAGCTGCCGCGAGCCGGCTGTCCTCAGCCCGGCCCCAGCAGAGGGGACAGGGCTGGGGGGCATGCTGCAGGAGCAGGACAGGGCTGGCAGCAGGGGTGGGGACCAGGCTGGCAGGAGCAGCACAGGGTCTGGCATGCAGCCGGCTCTGCACTTACAGTGACCAGTTGATGATGTTGCCCATGACCAGCAGCACCATGCGATCCTGCAAGGGCAGAGGGGGGGCTGTGAGGGGTGGGGTGGGGGGAAGCAGCACTCCCAGCTGGGGTCTCTGCAGAGCTGGGGAGCCCCCAGTGCCACCAGGCGTGGTGCCAGCACTCACCACGTACATGGGCCCGCTGCACTGCCGGACGCAGTCCGTGTACAGCACGTGCAGGATCCTGCGCAGGATGCCTGAGTCTGGGGGGGATCAAAGAGGAGAGGTCATGCTGGGGGGAGGTCCACTGAGCTGCCCCTACCCGCCCTGCCCGCGGCGGTGCCCCCAGGCCTCACCCAGCTTCCAGCGCCCCATGTAGTAGAGCTGGGTGCTGAGCAGCAGGGTGGCCACGATGTGGATGACAGAGAAGATGATCCAGAAGGCTGTGTTGCCCTTGCCAAAGACCTGCAGGGGGCAGGCAGTCAGCGGCGGGGGCCAGCAGCAGCCGCCCCTGCGTGGGCAGCCGGGCCCCGGACTCACCACGCCCACCACAGAGAAGAAGATGACGACGGCCAGGCAGGCGTAGGCGCTGTAGGCGCTGGCATTGATGTCTGGGTGCCGCTTCTGGTAGAGCTTCAGCATGCAGAGCCCAGCGATCATGTACATGAAGGAGGTGTCTGCGGGGGTGCGGGGGTGGTGAGCCAGGCGAGGGCAGCCCTGGCATGGGCAGCGGGGGGGCCGGGCAGGGGGGCACTCACCGAACTGGAAGTTGGTGTAGTTGGGGCAGACGTGGTAGCAGGCGCTGAGCAGCCCTTCCATCATGAGAGCTGTGCCCATGGCGTAGAAGAGCCCAAAGTGCTTGGGGATGCCGCACTCCTGGGGGCGTGGGAGGTTGAGGGAGGGGATGGGGGGTGTTCTGGGCAGCTGAGGCACGCTCCCCGCCCCCACCCCCGCCCCGGGCATCCCTGTCCCTTACCAGGGCGTGGGCGTCGTTGCGCAGCAGCGCTCGGTTGTAGTTGATCTCCCTCTGCAGGATGATGAGCAGGAAGAGCAGACCCAGCAGGACGTAGCCCAGGTTGCTGAGGATGTTGTTGAAGGCGCTGCGAGGGGACAGTCCCGACGTGGGTGCTGGGGATTCCACCCCCCCCCCGGACCCCCAGCCACCCGCTGTTCCCCCACCCCGAACCCACCTGAGGTTCCCCAGCGGGTGGGCGCAGAGGAAGTTGTAGTAGCAGATGTCCTGGTTGCCGGTGACGTTCACCACCTGCAGGTGGGCACGGGGAGAGCGGGTGGTGGGGGGCGGGGGGACACCGAGGACATCCCCATGGCAGCTGGGGAGCAGCCCCGGAGTACCTCCCATCTACTCCCCCCCGGACCCCCACTCACCGTCTGGTAGGTGATGACAAGCTGGATGACAGGGAGGGCGTAGAAGACGGCAATGGTGGCGATGTTCCTGCAAGAGGCAGCGGGGGGGAGGTCAGGGGTCCCCGGGCACAGCACTGTGCCCCCCATCCCTGCTGCCCCCCACTCACCAGAAGTAGATCTGGTACTTCTTGCGCAGCACTCGCTTGTCCTTGCGCGCCAGGTCAGCCACGCAGAGGAATTGCTGCAAGAAGGGGCAGGTGGAGGCGCTGGTCCCGGCCCGCCGCAGCGGGCGGGGGCAGCAGGCAGGGGGGGGGCAGCGGCACACACCTTGGTGCGGATCACGTTCTTGTCGTAGTCGATGTCGGCCAGCGTGTCGTAGTCGTCCTCCTCCACCGAACTGAGCGAGTCCAGGCGCGGCCGCCCGGCCACGTTCTCCAGCGACCGCTCCCCTGCGGCCGAGCCGGGGCCGTTAGCGCAGCCCCCTCCGCCCCGCCCGCCTCAGCCTCCCCTCGCCAGCCCCAATCGCCCCCAATTAACCGCTCAGACACCTCCTTGCCAGCAGGGTCCAGCTGCCCCCTGCCCCTGCACTGCCCTAGGCTGGGGACACGTGCTGGCTGTGCCAGTGCGGGCATCGCCCCCGCGCCCTGGCTCCCCAGGGCTCTGCCAGGCTGGGGCCAGCGTGAGGCCAGGAGGATGATGTCCTGCCCCACAGCCCTGCCCACTGTGAGGCCTGTGGGCAGCTGCTCTTGCTCGGAGGGAGGGCAGGCGCCAGCGCCGCAGGCACAAGCTTGGGGCAGGGCAGATTTTGGCTTGATTGGCTCATCCCTGCCCAGAACCAGCATCTACCCATGGCAATGCTCAGCGGCCTCATCGGGGTGGAGGGTGTGCGCCGCTTGAACTGCTCCTGCCCTTCAAAGGAAAGCCAAAGTCACTGGGGCAGGGGTGGTGCCAGCCCCGGGGGGGGCACCCCGGTGCCTGTCCATCTCCAGCACTGAGACCCCCGCCACGGGCCTGCGGTGGGGGGCTGGCAACACAGGGACCCTGCCTGGGCGGTGGGAAGGTAGAGCAGGGACGCTGCCAGCAGCTCCACACTGTCAGGGAGCCTGGGCACTCCTCAGGCATGGCAGCTCTGCAGGGCTGCAGCGGCGCCAGCCTCCACACCGCTGCCCCAGCACTCACCCACGTAGCTGTAGGTGACCTCCACGGAGCCCATGCTGTCCGTGACACCCTCGGCACTGCTGGAGGAACCATTCCCTGCAAGGATGGCCAGACTGGGTGGGCATGGCTGCAGTAGGCACGGCTGTGGTGGGCACAGCCACCTGCTGCCAGGCTGGGAGGCGAGGGTCGGTGCCTGGCACTCACCGAAGGAGCCATAACCATAGCTGTCGTAGGGGGAATGGCCCAGGAAGGAGCTGGGGATGCTGCGGCTGTGCCCTGCAAGACAGGAGGGTCCCTGTCAGCCTCCCCTGGCACCCCTGCCCGGCCATTTGGCACAAAGCAGCACCCCACGCCCCTGCCCTGGCACAGGAGGGAGCTGACAGGCAAGAACAGAGCCAGTGCTGGCACCTACCCAGTAGGGATGCTGGGAGTCCCCAGGAAGCCGTGGAAAGAAAGAGACAGTTGGTGAGGTGGCCAAGCCCCAGCGCAGCCCTGCCAGCCCCAGAGCGGCAGAGTGGTGAAGCCCAAGCCCCAGGAGCACCCTGCACCCCTGACACCAGGATTTGTCCCCAGGGAGCTGAGGGCCAAGCAGGCCTCAGGGGGACAGTGGGGAGCTCCTGGGAACGCCCCAGCAGCCTTCCTCAGCACGCTGCTGCCGCCAGCCACTCACCCGTGTCCAGGCTGGGCGAGTCCATGGCTGCCAGGAGCCCCTTCCTCTTCTGCTGCCTGCCAAGGGAAACAGCCACAAGTGGCCAGGGGTGGGTGGCACAGCAAGGACAAGGACCCCAAGAACCCTGCACCGAGGACACGGCACAGCACCCAGGGGCTCAGCACCCCCGGGGGATGGGGTGGCCAGAACTCACCGGCAGCTCTCCCAGCAGGCGATGAGCAGCGTGAGGACGTAGAAGGAGAGGAAGATGCCCAGGCAGAAGAGGACACTGCTGACGTAGGCCTCCGCTGTGCAGGGCCAACACAAGCTCTCAGTGGGGAGCAGCAGCCCCCAGGACCGGCTGTGGGGTCCCTGTGAGGCCCAGCACCCCGCTCCCAGCCCCAAAGAGCCCCTCCCAGGCTTACAGGTTATGGCAGGCGACACCATCACCTCCAGCAGCTTCTGCCGGTTGTGCTGGTCCACAGGTTCCTCTGCAGGGAGGCAGGGGCCAAGGGCTCAGCCCTCTGTGACGCTGCTCCTCACCCTGTCCCCAGCGCACAGCTCACAGTGGCAGGGCCGTGCTGACCCCAGACCCCCCGGGCATACCTGGGGAGGCATTTTTGGAGAGGGGGTAGTAGGGCAGAGCCCCCCCCACAGGCCTCGTCCTCGGTCTTCACCACCACCACCACGTAGAAGCTGTTGCTGGGGAAATCCTTCTTCTGGAGTGGGGGAGAGATGGGGGTCAGCCAGGCCTCTCTGGGGGCATGAGTTCCCCCCCAGAGTGGTAATCTCTGCAAGCTCTGCCTGCTGGGGCTGGGCAGGGGCCAGGAGTGGCACAGCCCTGTGGCACAAGCCCATGGCACAGCCCTGTGCCCACCTGCACCGTGATGGCTGCCTTCTTGGTCATGGTCTGGTACATGCCGATGAAGGCCACGTTGTTGTCCAAGTCATACACAGGGCACTGTGGGGGTGGAGGGGCTGTCAGCCCTGCTGGGCACCATGGGTCACCCGGGCAGGGTCCCCACCCCCCACACCTACCAGGATGTCCTGGATGGAGATGACAGAGCAGGGGAAGGCCATGGCCGAGGTCACCTTCACAATCACAGAGTCCACTCCCGTGGGGAACTCGTACTTGAAGTACTGGGGAGGGCAAAGAGCATCACTGGTGACCACACTGCCCTCCCTGGGTGCTGCCCTCTCTGGGTGCTGCCCTCCCTGGGTGCTGCCCCTCTCCCAGGCCATGCCAGCTGCTCCTCACCTGCGGCTGGGCGGCTGTGGCATTGAAGCTGAACTTCTCATTTGTCCTGCAGAGAGCACAGGGGCAGATGAGGGCAGGTGAGGGGAGGCAGAGCCCCGGCAGGAGGGGGAGCAGGGCCGCGGCGCTCTCCTCACCGCAGCACAAAGTTCTCCACGCGGGTGACCCGCAGCAGGTAGGAGGCGTTGGGGGACAGCGTGGAGACATCCACGTAGAAGTTCTGGGTCTCCACCTCCGCCTTGGTCTGAGGCTGGCAGAGCGTGCGGCTCACCTCCTGGTACGTGTACTTCCGCTGGTACCTGGGCGGGCAGAGGGGTGCTGTGCCCACCGCCCCCAGCCCTGCCCGCTGCCACCCACCGGCACCCTCCAGCCGGGCTGGCCAGGGGCTCGGCGCCCGCCCCGCTGCTACTCACAGCCCGCGGAGGATGAGCGGCACCTGGAAGGAGACCACAGCTTCCCTCTGCCTCACCACGAAGAGCACCGGCAAGTTCTTGGGGTCCGAGAGGACGTTGACCGAGACCCGCACGCCCTCGGTCTGCGGGCAGAGCGGGAGGCCCCGGCGTCGGCAGGGCAGCTCCGGCCACGGCGCCTGGACTTTGCTCGGCACTCGTGGCGGAGGATGCGAGCGAGGCGCTGGGGACAGCGGAGCCCGGGGGAAGGGGCAGGGGCGGGGGCAGCGGCGGTGCAGCTCACCCGGTTCCTGCGGACGGTGTGGTCGAAGGCGTAGATGTGGAGCAGGCTGGCGTTGACAGAGTCGGTGTAGGAGGTGTCGAAGAGGGCCTCGGTCTCCACCACATGCCGGGACTCACGGGGCTGCGACAGCGGCTGGGGCAGGGTGGGCGGCAGGGACCAGAGCAGCAGAGCCCAGCCCAGCACTGCCGGGACCAGCAGCGCGGCCGCCCCGCTGGCCGGCATCCCGCCAGCATCCCCGGCCGCTCCCCGGCCGGCCAAGGTCCGCCGGGGCGGGACGGGTCGGGACGGGACGGCTCAGCCGGGGCGCGTCCGGGCACCCAGCGCCATCGTTGGCCCCGCTGCCCGATCTCCGCTCCCCGGTGCCCGGGCCGGCGCTGACCCTGGTGCCGCTGCGGACAGGAGCTGGGGAAAGGTCTCGGTATCCAGTGTCCGGTGTCCGCTGCCGGTGGCCTGTGCCGGATCCCGGCGGTGGCGGTGTCCGGTGGCGGTGTCCGGTGGCGGTGCCCGGTACTTTCTATCTCCCCGGAACACAGCAGCAGTAAACACGGACCGGTGGTGACGTCACGCAGCGTCACCCGGTGAAGGGCCAGACCGGGGAAGTGACGAGGCGGCGGCGGCGGGCGGGGCCCGGGAGCGGGCGGTCCCTGCCCGCGGGGAGTGGCCCCTGCGCAGCCCCCGGCACAGCGGGGAACCCCCGGTCCCTGCGGACCCCGCAGGGGAAGCTCCGGCTCCCGAAGGGACCCCTGGCCCCACATGGGATCTGATGGGGAGGCCACAGCCCTGCCCCATATGGGACCCCAGTGGGGAGCCCCTGGCCCCTACAGGACCTCAGAGGGCACCCTAGATGGGAAGCACCAACCCGTAGGTGAGCTCCTGCCCCATGCTGAACCCCATCCCGTATGAGACTCCACAAGTGAGCTCCAACCCTGCAGGACAATGTCCAACCCCAGGGACAGCTGCTCCCACCCCCCGCCCCTCTGATGGGACAAGGACCCATCTCCCCCAGCCCAAGGAGGGGCCTGGGTGTGAGCAAGGCCTCCCCCGTGCAGGCACCACGTCCACCCCTGCGGCCAGCAGCACTGGGAGGTGCTCACTGGGGCCAGTGGCCTCCACCTTGGCATAGTCACCTTCTGACATGTGGCAAGTACCTGCCACCAGCTGGCCTCACCAGTGACCCAGCTGGGCTGGGCAGGTACAGCCAGCCCAGCTGCTGGGTGTGCACCGACTCTGGCTCACCAAAGGACAGAATCCTGCTCCTGATCCTTCCGGGGAGCAGGCTCAAGGACTCCTCCCCAGCCAGGGCCTGCCCAAGCCACCAGCCCAGCCAGCTTGCCACCACCATCCTCGCTTGGGGGGCACAGAGAAGTCCCCTGCCATCTCCCAGGCTGCTTCTCAGGCTGATGGTGCCATGCCCAGGCTGCCCCTGCTCTGTGGGGTGGAGGCAAAGAGACACAAGGCACTGCTGCTATTGTGCACTTTATTTCTACAGGTCCCCTCAGGGAGGGTTCCGAAGCGTTCCCAGACAGGCTGCAGGTTGTTTCCCGGTGAGGGGTGGTGATGCTGCTGGCAGATGGAAGGACTTGCTGGGGGACAGACAGATGCCCATGCAGGAGCTGGAAGCACAACTCCACCTGGCTCCCGAGCAGCTGCTGGAGCTCCAGGGTGACTGTGAGTGGGGCTGCGTGGGGCTGAGCCCTCCCTGCTCGGGGCAGGGCCACCAGAAAGCAACCAGTGAGCAATCAGGCACAAGCTGGTGTCCTGCCCAGGGCCCAGATGCCAGCTCCCTTCAGCCACACAGCCTGGCTCCAGCCAGGGCACAGGACCCACGCTCTGCCCAGCCACAGGAGAGGGCAGAGCAGGAAGAGCCCTGCCACGGCGCAGGGAGCAGAGCAGCTGGGCCAGGAGCCAGGCTCCAGCTGACCCCACGGAGGGAAGGCTGCGGTGGGAGGTGGCTTGGGTGGCTCCATGCAGGGCAGCACCGCCCCAGCACCCACAGACAGGTGAGGAGTCAGGACAGGGAGAGGGAAGGAGACACAGGCACAGACAGACTGCCACAGGCTGGGGTGAAACATCCACGTTTATATCGCGACACGCACGGACAGGCAGCGCTCCCCACGGCCTCCCCGTGGCAGGCTCACAGCCTCTGCCCCACGGCAGGCTGGGGTGGGGGGCAGGCAGCGAGGGAGGCTGCGGCCTCGCTTCACGCAGGGTCTGGGCTCCCCTCCTCACCTCTGCAGTCATCCTCCCCCTGCCCCCGGCAAGCTCCAGGAGCCTCCTGCTGTCCCTCCGCCCCTCTGCTTGGTTTCCCCTCTGCTGCAGCAGGCACAGCTGACACGGAGCAGCGCTGGGCTCAGAGCTGCCACATGCTACCAGGGTCACTGCAGAGGGGAGAGGCCCCCAGGGCTGGTACTTCCCCAGCACACATGGGTCCTGCTGGCCCAGGAGCCCAGCTCCAACCCTGAGGGACACTGGTCACCCAGAGCTGGAGCTAAGGGGTGCTGGGCTGTCAGCACAAGGTCTGGGAAGGAGAACCACAGAACCTCACAGCCCTGAGCTGGCTCTTACAAGGCAGCAACAACAGAGGGGCCGCTGGCCTCACTTCCCTTGGCAGTGCCAGCAGTGCTGGAGATGGGTGGAGGAGCAGAGGGGGTGGTGAGCACTGAACCAAGCACAAGTGTGGCACCTCAGCTCACCAAGCCCCAGCAGAGCTGGCCCTGCTCACACTGCAGCAGGCTCAGAGCTGCCAAAGCTCCTGGGCCACTCGGTGCCCTGCCAAGAGAGGCTGACTCAGGGCCCAGGAGCTGGAAGTCAGGGCCTTTGCTGGAGAGCAGTTCCTGGGTAGCATCTCTTTAGCCAGAGGCAGCAGGGAGGGAAGCAGGGACACACAGATTAAGCTGGCACAGGACCTCTTCACACAAGCCTGGGAAGCCAAGAGGCTCTCAGGGAGGAGACCTTGCTCTGCCTGCTCTCCCGGGGGTGGGAGAAGCCCTATCCCCAAAGAATCCTCCACTGCAGCCTATTGTAACATCCGGTTTTCCACTCTCCCTTGCCTCAACTTCTCCAGCAAGCATCTTTCTTGGATTGCCTTCACTTGCCAAGGCAGCAGAGCCCCCGGGGAGCAGCAGAGCCCCAGCCTGGCCTGCCCAAGCTGCCTGCCGCTGACCCTGGCAGGCGGAGCGCTTCGCCTCGCCCTCAGCTGTGTGCAGATCACATACACTGGGAACAAAACACACACTACACATGCAATCCAGGCAGGGATCCTGCTGGGATCAAACCTACAGGAGGAGGGGGAGTGTCATGGGGACATGAAAGGATTCCTTAATCCTAGCTTACAGAAGGCATGGAACAGCAGCACCCTGCGTGGCAACCAAGGTCAGACCGACCCCAGCCAGCACCTCTGCTCCTGGCTGGCTGCAGCAGGCACAGCAGGCAGCCTGCACACACAGCCCCCCCTCACAGGCAGCAGGGGGTGAAGAGCTTGCTAAACACTGACTGTTCCTCCCTGATTTACCTGCCAGGATGCAGATCCTGCTGGCACAGGGAGCTGCACTGGTGGCACGGGGCGAGCTACAGCAGTGAGGTCAGCGTGGCAGTGCCAAGCTCCAGCTGCAGCAGGTAAGCCAAGGAGGAACAGCAGTGGTTCCCATCTGGGGCTCTGCCTTTCGGCTCCAAACCAATTTCCTTCTGGAAAAGAGAACCTTCTGCACTTCTATGACCGTTAGTAGACTACAAGCAGCCTCGCAACGAAACCAATCCAACTCGGCAGCCTACCAGCCCCTCCACCTGCCTCAGCTGCAGGCAGGCAGCAGTGTCTGGGGCAGGAAAAGCTACACCTTGACTGCACTGCTTACTGGGAGAGGCTGGAGCTGCTCCAAGACAATCTTGATACGAGTAAGACAGAAGCCATAAAGAAATGTACACCTTGGGAGCTGTGGAGCTTCGGAGTGATTTAGGCCTGGCAGAGAGGGGCTGCTGGGTGGGTGCCCTTGAAGAGAAAAAACCCCAAACAAATCTAAGAGTCATACTTAAAACCCAAAAAGGAGGAGGAAAAGCACTGCAAGAGGTTCTGTGGCACAGGCAGCTCGGTGGGATGAGAGCAGCGAGGACGTGACCACTGGGCAGCTAAAATCCCAACCCCAGCCGCTGCTGACGGCCAGCACCACCCCTCACAGAGAGGAGTGGAGAGGACAGCCAGCAGCAGCCAGGCCAGTGGGGAAGGCTGCATGGGAGGAGAGAGAAGCACAAGAAGAAGAGCCTGGGAGTGGAAGAGGAGCAGGGTTAACCCTCTGCTGCCTAACACTTCTGAATTCCAGTTTGATGCTGCCTGGTGGAGGAGCGAGAGAGCAACCTGGGGGCACTGCAACCCCCTGGAGAACAAAGAACAAATGCAATTACCCCCCCCCCCCCCCAAAAAAACAACCACCAACCCTGCAAAGGTGGGCCCAGGTTTGGAAAGATGCACCTGCTGTGGCCTCTGGCCAGTGGAATGTGATTCTTGTTGCCAGGCTAATAGAGCACAGTGCCTAGGAGCAGCGGGGAGGGGCAGACAGGCTACAGGGGGGCTAAGGACAACCACAGAGCAACGAGACACAGGAGGGGGGGGGCACAGAGCAACAGTCCTGTTCTGGGTTGAAATGAGGAATGGTTCAAAAGTAAAACTCTTCTCCTCCAGCTAATCTTCCTCCTGCAATAAAACCAAGCCAGCCGGCCCCCGGCACGCCCGGGCCCAGGCGGAGGTGAGCCCTCCCCTCCACACCAGGGACGAGCACCCGGCCACGTTCTACCATGGAAAGTGCTTTAAGAAAGAAGGATTCTGTAGTGCCAGTGACAGAACTGATCTGATGGGCTGGGGTGGTGCTCGGGCCGGGGCAGCCGCTCAGGCCAGGGCAGCTCTCTTCTCCTCGGGGGTCTCCTCCAGCAGCTGCATGATCAGTTCGTGGAGGGGTTTGCAGATCTTGGCGTAGCCCCCCCGGGTGAGGTGCAGGAAGTCGAACATGTCGTGGTAGGAGATGGTGCCGTCCGAGTGCACGAAGCCCGCGTCCACGTCCAGCAGCTGCACGTTGGGCAGCTTGGGCAGGGAGCCCTTCAGCAGGTGGTTCACCCTGGCGTTCTTCTGCCGCAGGGGTTCGGCTTCTCGCCGCGAGGTAGCAAGCCCTGGGCACGGGAGGGAGGCAAAGCGGAGCTGGCGCGGCTGGCACAGTGCGGCTGGCACAGCGCGGGTGGCGCGGCATGGGTGGCATGGCGTGGCTGGCACAGTGCAGGTGGTGCGGCATGGGTAATGTGGCGTGGCTGGCACAGCATGGGCGGCACAGTGTGGGTGGCACAGCGTGGGTGGCATGGCGTGGCTGGCACAGCACGGGTGGCACAGTGCGGGTGATGTGGCGTGGGTGGCACAGCATGGGTGGCACAGCGTGGGTGGCACAGCGTGGGTGGCATGGCGTGGGTGGCACAGCACGGGTGGCACAGCACGGGTGATGTGGCGTGGGTGGCACAGCGCGGGCGGTGCGGGGTGGCTGGCACAGCACGGGTGGCACAGCACGGGCGATGTGGCGTGGGTGGCACAGCGCGGGCGGCGCGGGGTGGGTGGCACAGCGCGGCTGGCACAGCACGGCTGGCACAGCGCGGGGCGGCGCGGCGCTGCCCGCCCTCCCCGCC
Organism: Picus viridis; assembly: GCA_033816785.1. Taxonomy (NCBI): domain Eukaryota; kingdom Metazoa; phylum Chordata; class Aves; order Piciformes; family Picidae; genus Picus; species Picus viridis. The sequence continues at coordinate 931,944 of CM066601.1, read as the reverse complement.
AGCTCACAGCCAAGCAGCTCGTCCCTGGGGTCACTCTGGACCCCCGGGTCGCTCGGAACCAGGTTGGAAGAGACCTCCAGGATCCTCCAGTCCAGCTGATCACCCAACCCTAACTGCTGAACCAGACCACGGCACCGAGTGCCTCGCCCAGGCTCTGCTTGAACACCTCCAGGGGTGCCAAGCCCACCCCTCCCTGGGCAGCACATCCCAAGGGCAATCTCTCTGCCTGGGAAGAGCTTCTTTCTGAGACCAAGCCTAAACTTCCCCCTGCACAGCTTGAGACTGTGTCTTCTTGCTGGGTGCCTGGGAGAAGAGACCAACCCCACCTGGCCACAGCTTCCCTTCAGGTAGTGGTAGACAGCAATAAGGTCTCCCCTGAGCCTCCTCTTCTCAGGGTCCCTTGGCTCCCTTTGTCCATTCTGACCTAAGCTGAGATGCAGCTGAGAGGGTCAGGAGAGCTGTAGGCACGACTGGCAAGGCTCCTGCCCTTCCTCAGCCCTTGACATCTCCCAGTTCCTGCCACCACCCAGCACCTCACTGACAGGCAGCAGCTAAGCTGCCACCACAGGGGCCAGCCAGGACTCCCAGTGCCAGCTCTGACCCCAGCAGGTACTGTCCCCTGCCAGGACAACTTCAACAGCACCTTTAGGTGGGACAGCAGCAGCGTTAAGGGGATGACCCCTGCCAGGACAAGGGGTGCCCGAGGGGAAGCAGAGCTAGAGAGGCTGCTCTCCCCAGTCTGATCAGCCACTCCTGGGCACAGGCCCTCCTCAGAGGCCTCTGCTGTCCCCCCAAGGGACGTGAGGGACACCTACCAGCACAATGACTTTGGCCTGTGGCTGCTGGGTGTTTATCAGGCGCACGATGGCCTCGATCCCGCCTGCGACCTCCTCGGCTGTGTTTTCATGGTTATTGGTCCCAACCCACACCACAATGACCTGCCAGGAGAGAAAAGGCCTGAGGCTTTCCCACAACAGGGCAGGGTGGGTGTGCTGACCCTGAGCACCCTGCCTAGACATCATCTGCCCCCAGCCAGCTGCAGGAAGAGCAGGCTGGAGGCTCAGCTCAGCCTCCAAGGGCTTCAGCTGGCAGCTGTGCAAGCTTCTGATTTGGCCCTCAGGAGGGATGGAGGGCTGCTGCTGCTGGAGCTTTGCTGGCCAGCCCAAGGGGTCTCTGAGCCCACCCCATTCAGAGCCTCTTTGCCAACACAGCTGCAGGAGCCTGCACTGCTCAGAGAGGGCAAGGCAGAGCTGTACAGCACAGCCTGAGCTGCTCTGGGGCAGGGTCAACCACAAGCTCTGCTGCCTGTCTGAAAGGACCACAAAGGGTTAAACAGCAGGCTGGCAGTGGGAGGCTGATCCTCACCACACACTCTCAGCATCTTCTCCAACCCTTTATCAGACACTTCACTACCTCCTTCTGGAGGCCAAGAGTGCATCCCAGGCTGGACAGACTCTGCCACTCCACACTGCACCCAGCTCTGCTCAGTCAGAGGCCTGAGCAATGTTTTCACCAGGACAAGGAGGTCACCTCCCTCTGTGGATGGCATCCTCCCATCTGCACACTGAGCAGCACAGCCGTGTGCAGGGGACATATAATTCTGTGCCCAAACTGGTCTGGTTTGGCCAAACACACCATGGCCCCTGATGGGCACTCGGTGCCAAGGGCTGCTCAGAGGAAAACTTCTCTAAGGGTGCCAGCTGGTCACACAGGAATGCATCCAGGTGGGTCCTGAAAGCCTCCAGAGGAGGAGACTCCTCTCTGTTCTGCACTGGTGTCTCCTAAGCCAGCACAGGGCTGCCCACTTTGGTTTTCTGCTTGTACCTTGGGTTTGATGTTCTCCAGTTCACCGTTCTTCAGCCTCCACAGCACGTGGCCTGTGGTGTCGCCACCGATCCCAAAGTTCAGAGCATGGAGTGGGGAGAAGAGCTCCCTCCAGATCTGCAGTCAGAAAGCAATGTGCACCTCAGGGCAGCACCCTGGTCTGAAAGACACACACTACACAGGCAAGAGAGGGCCCCCAGGAAACCAAGAGCAGCAGCCAGGAGGCTTCCTCTCAAACCTCACCTCCACAGAGGGCATTTACAGCCAGGGTGAGGCTTTCCTGGGGAGGTGCAGGGATGGAACTGCTGAGGTTCAAGCACTCAGCCCTGGCCCCAGGGGCGTGAATGTTCCCCCAAGGAGCTCTTTGCTCAGCTCATCACACAGAGAGTGCTGCATCTGCAGCAGACCCCCAAGTCCTGAGCTGCCAAAGGGATCTCTGATCTGAAGGGATCCTTTTCATCACCAAGTAACCAAAGCAGGAGAGAGGAGCAGCTCTTGCCAAAGGAACCTGCCCAGCTGCCACCAGGCTGGAGCAGCAGAGCTCTCTGTTGCCTCAACAGAGCTTCAGAGGGAAGCCAATGTGGCACTGCCTGCTGCACCCCCAGTGCCAGGGGGTCGGATGTGTTCTGGCCACACGAGACACCCCCAGAGAATTCAGGGGGAGTCTGGAAGCTGAGATTCAGGGAAGCAGCAAGGGGCTGTGTTCGTGTGCTGGGATGGAGGAGGGTAGCCATGGCCCCAGGGAGGGGCAGCAAATGGCTTGCAAAGGGGCAAGCCCTGGGCAGGCAAAGCAGCAGCAGAACAAACCTGAAAGGCTGGCAGTAAAATTGGAACAGCAGAAACTGTCCTTGGTACACGTGAGCACAGATACTGGGTCAGAGCAGAACTGCTCCAATCCCCAGAGCCCTCCCATCCTCCTGCCCCAGCCATACCTCATACTGCTGCAGCAGCTGCACCATGGAGTCCCCCACGAACAGCACATCAGGCTCCTTGTCCTTGCAGTCCAAGACAAACCTGTTGTGCTGTGAGAAGCAAGCAGCAAGGTTAGCACCTCCTGCTCAGCCCTCTCTCTGCTGCAGGACAGAAAGGGACAGCTGCCCAACCAGTTTCCCCTGCTGCCATGTCCCCTCCACCACTCTCCTCTGGGTTAACCCACGAGCTGCTGGGCACTCCTCCCACCACACAACTCCAGCAACCACCTGGGTGGTGGTGAGAGGAGCATCTCCCTGCTCCACAGGCTGTCCAAGTGTGAGCCTGTTGGGCACCCATCAGCTCCAGCAATTACAGAACAAGAGCCATCAGCAGTCAGTCACTGCAGCCAGGGTCCTCTGTCTGCTTCTGTCCACAGCAGCAGGGAACAGGCAGCCCCAGCACCTCCCCTCTGCTTTGTGACTCCCTCAGGCCTGCTGGGAAGCCCTGCTCTGCACTTTGCTTAACAAAGGGGCTGGCAGCTTCCCCTGCCTGACAGACACCCAACTGGAGTGTCCTCCGAAACGGCTTCACGGGGCAGCCTGCCGGTCACGCAGCCTCGCTGCTTTGCCACCACCAGGCACAGGCACACAGCCAGCCCTGGGGCAGCAGAGCTTCTGGGGCCCTGGGGGACAGCCAGCCAGGGCCTGTGCAGCCCCTAACCTCGTGTGCCCCTGCCCAGCCTTACCTGTGACATCCACCTGTCGTCTCCTTGGATGTCTTCAGCGGCGTGCGGCACCGCGGCCGGGTTGGAGCTCCCCTGGCTCATCCTGTTCCTGCGGAGAGAGCAGGGCAGAGAGGCCACTTCCAGCGGCTCTCCAGGAGCCACCACACGTCCTGCCGCTCACAGGGGACAACCCACGCCCGCTCCTGTGTGGGCTGACTTCTGGCTGGCGACTAAAGGGCTGCTACTGCACACACGACTGCCAGGGTGACTCTGCAGCCTGTCCTCTGGAAGCCGTCGACCCGCTGGAGGCCCCAGAACCTGAACCCAATGCCACAAGAGGCAAAGCCGAGCTGGTTTCCGAGGATGCTCTGCAGGAGCTGCCCTCAGCCACCCGCGGCTTTACCGCCGCGATAATAAATGCCTGAAGATTAGCCCCTATTAGTATGCAGATACCCAGCTTACAACCGCTGAGCTCCACCGTGCAGGTGGATTATCTGGCTTCCGGGGCCAGCGCATCACAGCGGCAGTGATCCCAAGGGATCTCAACCGGGAAGAGCGTCGGACAGCGATCGCTGCTCCCGCTCCCGCCCCGGGCCGGCGCAAAGCGCGGCGCTTCTCCCGAAGGCCACACACGCCCAAGTGGCAGTCCCGGGCTGCCGTGACATCGGGGCGAAGGCGCCGTGCTTTGGGCTGAAGGGGAGCCCCCCCTCACTGGGCGGGGAGGTGACAGCCGCGGGCCTCCTCCCCGGCCCCAGGTGCCGCTCATAGCGGGCAGGGTTTATAAGGGCGGCTTCCGGCCGCCGCGCCCGCCCTGCCGGAGCAGCTCTTCATCCTACGCCGCCGTTACGGCGAGACCGCCGCCCGGGGCGGTGCCGGAGGCAGCCTGGTTGCCTCCTACTGGGCCTCCCGCGCCCGGCCCTCCCTGCAATGGGGGGAAGCAGCCCTCTCGTAGTGCGGGGACCCCCTCGGCGCTCCGCCGCGGGGTGCGGTGTGGGCCCGCGCTCCGGGGGGCGGCAGATGATGGCAGCAGAGCGGTGGCTGCCCCGGCGGGGCTGGGCCCGTCCCGGCGGACTCACGGCGGCTGCGGCTCCCCCGCGACTCCATGGCGCTCTCGGGCGGGCGCCTCCTCCCCTCGGCCCGGGCTCGCTCCGCGCCTGCGCCGCCAGCGCTTCCGCTTCCGCCGCCGCCAGCAGCCAATCGCCGCTCGCCTCCTCCGAGCCGCTTCCGGCCGCCCCGTCGGAAGACCCGCCCACCGCTCCTCTGCCGCTGGCCTCTAGGCGGCGCCGGCCGCGGCGGCCTCGCGATGACGTCATTACCCCGACCGTGACGTCAGAGTCGTCATTCCTCGGCCGGCGAGGTGAGCTCAGGCGCGCCCGGGGGCCTCGGGACCCGCTCTGCGGGGCCGCCCCTTCCCCCGCCACCCCCTCGAGGCCGGGGTCCCCGCTGGCCGGGGGCGCCTTTGGGTGACGTCAGCGCCGAGCCGTGACGCCGCGGCGGGAGGGCCGGGGCTCGGCCGCGCCCCCTTCGCCTTTTCTTGCCAACTTTACCTCGGAGCCGCAGTGCTGCTCTCCCTCGCCGCCACGCGGGGGCGCCCTGCCCGGCCCCGCCCGGCAGCCAATGGGGAGCGGCGGCGGGCGGTGACGCGCGGGGGCAGCGTCACGGCGGCGCTGGCGTCAGGGCGCCGCCCCGCGGGGTTGCCATGGCAGCCGCCCGCCCCCTGCCCCGCGGATGAGCTCACGCGGTGCCGCAGCCCCGAGGGGGGGGTTTGCTCCTCGCAACAAGATGGCGGCGGCGGCTGCAGCGGCGGCGAGCGGCGCGGGGGCCCGCTCCGGCCCCGCGGCTGCCCCCGGCCCCGCCGCCCCCGCGGCCCCCGGGCCCGCCCGCATCGGCTACTACGAGATCGAGCGGACCATCGGCAAGGGCAACTTCGCGGTGGTGAAGCTGGCCACGCACCTGGTGACCCGGGCCAAGGTGAGGGGCCCGCCGCGGCCCGCCGCGCGTGGGGCCTCTTTCCACCCGCGGTGCGGGCTGCGGGGGCCGGGATCCCGCCGCGGGGGCTGCCGGGGAGCGCTGCCCGCCCCGTCGGCCGTGGGGCCGGCCCCCGGCTCGCCAGCGTCTCGTCCGGGGCCCGCCGGAGCTCCCCGGGGCCTGCCGGGCTGCCCGCCCGTGCGCCCAGCCCGCGCCCGGCCGCGGAAAATGCGGTGCGTGGCGTGGCGGCGGCCCCGAGCAGGGGCGCAGCCGGGGGCGGCTGTCAGCGGGCCCCTCGCCGCGGCCGCCCGTTCGGTGACACCGCGGCGGGAGAAGCTCTCCGCCGCCCTCGGCGTGGTTTTGTCACGGGCGGTCCCGCGCCTGGTCCGGTCCCCGTTCGGCTGCTTCGCCCTGGGTTGCCGCGGGGGAGCCGGAGCCGGGCGTGCGGGGGTCGGGGGAATGCCGCCTGACGCAAAGGGCACCTCCGGCAGCCTCCCGTTCCGAGGGCGCGTAGGAACGGTTCCCGGCCGCCCAGGGCCGGGCGAGCCGCGGGGAGCAGGGCGAGCAGGGGGCTTCCAGGCAGGGCTTCTGCCGTGCAGGTGGCTCCAGTCGTGGGCTTCGATGCCGGTCGGCAGCCTGGGCTGCTGCTCCGGCCCTCGGGGCAGGACGGGGGATCCGTGGGGAGTCGAAGCCTCGCCGCGGCAGCCGCGGGCTCGCTGTCGTTCCTGCTCCCGGAGGGGTGGGCTCGCTGCGTGCCCCAGCGCCCTGCCCACACCCGGCCGGGAGCAGCAGATGGGGTGGGGAGGCCCTGGCCGAATCCCCTGGCCCCTGCACCTCCCCTGCCCTTGGCTACCGCAGTCGCCCCTCGGAAGTGCTGCAGCCAGGCCGCGGAGGGCCCCGGGCTGCCGTGCGCTGTCAGTGGCGAGAGCCAGGTCGTGCCGAGACCTCGGTGTGCGTCCAGCTGCTTTGGTTTGGTGCAGCTCTGGCTCTCTGCCCGGGTGAGAAGGAGAATTGGTTTCAGGGGCTACTTAAAACCCATCTGCTTTCCCCTCCTGGACAGTTCCGTTCAGGACCAGGCTGTGTTTGCCCAGCTGAGGGCTGTTGCTGTGCCTGCAGGTGCCAGATGTGACAGGTCAGCCTGCACCCCAACTGCTGCTCTGTTGTCCCCATCCTGCAGCTGCTGGTGGGAGCCGGGGTGGGGATTCAGCTGCTTCCAATGCGGGAGGCTGAGCCTCTGGAGCAGAGATTGCTCCCTGGCTCCCATTTCAGCCTCCCTGCTTGAGTCAGGGCTGCTGCTGAGCGGTGCTGAGCCTGAGGGTCGGCAGGTACTGAAGCAGAGACCAGCTTTTGGTGGGGGAGAGTTGTCTCTGTGAAGGTCAGCACCGCGCAGGAGTGCCTGGGGATGCCCTGGCCAGGGCTGGGGCTTGGCGCTGGGGGTTGGCAGAGGATGCTGAGCTCCGCAGGCTCCTGCTCTGCCAGGCAGCAGCTTGCAGTCGCTGTTGCCATGAAGTGGCTGCAGGGAGGTCTCTGCGGGTGGGATGGGAGCCGTGGGTTGTGTGAGCCGTGTGAGGCTGCATGCCCGGGCTGGGGAAATACCTGGGCTGGAAGAGCTGCCCTCTCTTCGGCTGTGCCGGTGCCTGCGAGGCTGAGCTGGGAGCCGGAAGCCTTCTGGGCTCTCAGGTCAGGCTTCCCCCCAGCCCCTGGGCAGCAGAGGGGGCAGTGTGTGGTGTGCGCCTCGCCAGGGCCTCTGCTGCTGCCTCGGGAGAGGGGAGGCAGAGAGGAGCTGCCGGCCTCCAGCGCTGGGGCTCGTCAGGTCCGAGGGGAGGCGCCGAGGGAGGCTGGCTCGGGAAGGGCTTTGGGCGGCGGTGGGGACCCAGAGCAGGGCTCTGGCTGTCGCCCCGGCGACGCCGCTGACAGCTCCGCCGCACGGCAGCGACCCGGGGAAGCCAAGCTTCGGCCGGCAGGGTCCCTTCTGGCCGGCTGAAGGCGTTCTGGGCCTGCCGGCAGCCCCTGCCGGGGGCAGCCCCTGCCAGGGCGATCCCTTGCCGTGCAGAGGAGCTGGGCAGCGTTCAAGCACAGCCGCCGAATCCCTGCGCACGCCTGACCCCGCCGCACGTTCTCAGGGAGCAGCGCTGCTCCGGCCCCTGCTGGGGAGCTGGGCTGGGAAGGAATCCCAGGGAGCCTCTGTGTGAGCCTGGAGCTGTCCTGTGGCTCCTGAGAGCTTCTGAGGGTGCTGGGGCAGCAGCGGTGCGGGCTGGCGCTGCCCGGGCTGCCAGAGAGCTGGTGCAGAGCTGCTGCAGGCTGTTTTCCTTTCCTGGGGACAGTTCGCAGGTCAAGTGGACTTTGACACAGCCTCTGGAGATAAGAGCCCCAGCACTCCTGCCTGGCCTCCCCTGCTCCCTGGGAGAGGGCCGGCAGGGGCTGGGCTGGTGCTGCTCTCCCGTTGAAGGCCTCCGGCCCCGTGGGGCGTGAGGAGTGCCCCTGGCAGGGAGGGCTGGGGGTGGATGTGCCTGGCTCCAGCAGCCTGGCACACACTGCTGACAGAGCAGCACAGTGTCCATCCAACTGCATTTCCCAAGTGGAATGTGGGTCAGCAGTGGTGGGGACAGCAGGGAAAGGGAATGTTAATCATCCCAAAGGGCAGCAGGCCTGCATTCATCATTGTCTCTGCTGGAGCCCCTGCCATAGAGGGCACAGGGGACAGTTTCTGTACTGCCCGGCCCAGCAGTTCTGCATTTGCTCCCTGGAGCCTGCTGCTGCTGTGACAGGTGTTCCCACAGCTGGACCAGAGCTGGAGCTGCTCCTCTGCCCAGGGTTAAGGGGCACCTGCAGGGCACCTCCCTGCCTCGCTCCTTCTCCTGCTTTCTGTCCGCCTTTCTTTGTCTCCTCTCATCCTTCCCAAGGGAACCTTTGCTCTCGAGGCCTTCCTGCTGACCTACTGGACAAACTCATCCCAGAGACTCCAGCACGGCTCCAGCTCTCTTCAGCCCCTGGAGTGGTTTCTAATGCCCTTCTGCCTCGGGGTGCAGGCTGGCAGAGAGGGTCTGGGTGCTCTGTGGAGCACTCCTTTTCTGCTCTTTAGATGTTGGTTTGGTCTCCAGGAGCTGTTGGGGATGAGGAGGGAGGAGAGGAATTGCTGCTGCTGTGCACTGCTGGAAGCTCTCTGCTGTTGCTGTTCCTTGCCCACCTGTGCCCAGCTGTGTGGTGGCATCTCTTGAAGGGCTGCCCTGTGCTGAGCCATCTCCAAGGAGGAGTAGTCTAGGGGATAATTAGCACCTCCTTCCATGCTGCCTTGCTTAATTAGCTTAATTGGAGGTGAGTCCATCCCCTGTGCCTCTTCAACCTGGCTGCCTCCTACCTCTCCAGCCTCCTGTCCCAAGTGTTGGCTGTGCTGGGGGGTGTGGAGCTGGTCAGCAGGGGGGTGGTTCTGGTCAGCAGGGTGGAAGGGGAGGCTCTGGTCAGCAGGTACAGAGCTGCCCCTGGGAGGACAGGCAGCTGCTGGTGCCCAGGAGCAGGCAGGGCAATGGCTGGGGCAGGACTTGGTGCCTCTCTTCTTGGTGTCTTGCACGGGTTTGGTGAGTGCTGGGGAGGCCTTGCAGAGGTTTCTGGAGCCGGTGTCCTTGCTTGTGTTGGGAGGAGGAAGCACACTGGAAGGGAATAAGGAAGCAGCATCCTGTTGCTGGGGGCCTGGGCTGTTGGGTGCTTGTGGGGAGGCAGCAGCTCAGCCCTCCCCCAGGCCCTCACTGGGGGATGCAGCAGCCCTGTGCTGCAGCCCTGCTGGCTCTCAGCTCCCCTCTCTTGCTCTGCTGCTGGCAGCACAGCCCTGCCTGCTCTTCCCATGGAAGTGAAGCTGCAGTGCTGCCAGCAGAGCAGAGCCTGCAGTTCCTGGGGAAGCTGTCCTTGGCTGAGGAGGTTCTGGTCCCAGTTGTGACTCCCCTGTGCCACCAGGGAGATGCTGCTGTCAGCAGAGGGGACAGGAGCAGGGCCTGGGTTGTGTCACCTCCCAGAGCTGGCAGGGGTTGAAGTGGAGCAGTTTGGAGAGTCTGCAGCTCACAGAACTTGAGGAATGGTTTGGGGTGGAAGGATCTTAAAGCTCAGCCAGTGCCAGCCCCTGCCACGGGCAGGGACACCTCCCACCAGCCCAGGCTGCTCAGGGCCTCATCCAGCCTGGCCCTGAACACCTCCAGGGAGGAGGCAGCCACAGCCTCCCTGGGCAGCCTGTGCCAGAGTCTCCCCAGCCTCACTGGCAAGAATTTCTCCCTCATCTCCAGCCTCAATCTGCCCTCTCCCAGCTCCAAGACATTGTCCCTTGTCCTGGCACTCCCAGCCCTTGTCCAGAGTCCCTCCCCAGCTCTCCTGGAGCCTCTTCAGGAGCTGGAAGGCTGCTCTGAGCTCTGCCTGGAGCCTTCTCTCCAGGCTGCACAGCCCCAGCTCTCCCAGCCTGTCCCCAGAGGGGAGGTTCTCCAGTCAGCCCTTGTGTGCCTGTTGCAGACAGGGCCTGCTGCTGAGCCTGTCCAGGGCTTGTGTGCTGCATTAGCACTGAGGGGAAGGCAGCACTGAGGCTGATTCATTGTTAGTCACTCTCTGCCTGTTTCTAGTGACTGTGACCCCAAGCCTCTCCAGCTGAGGCTAGACCTCCCCCTCTGTTAAATGGCCATCAAGGGGTTCCATGGAGAGGGAATTCAGTGGCTTCAGCCAAGTTTCAGAGCAGTCTCATCATCCTAACCCACACAGACAAACTGCCCCAGCCCCTGGAGCTGACATGCAGTGCTCAGGAATAGCTCAGCACTGCTGCAGGGGCACCTGAGCTCTGCTGGGGGCTGCAGGGCTGGGCCTGCCCCCAGCTGCATCTCAGGATGCTCAGGGGCTCACCATGCTGGCTGTTCCCTCCAAGAGTTGAAGATGTTGAAAGCTCCCCTCCTCAGGCTTCAGTCCATCCCCTCCCATCCTGGCGTGCCCAGCCCTTGCCCAGAGTCCCTCCCCAGCTCTCCTGGAGCCTCTTCAGGTACTGGAAGGCTGCTCTGAGGTCTCCCTGGAGCCTTCTCTTCTCCCAGCTTGTCCCCACAGGGGAGGTTCTCCAGCCCTCTGATCAGCTTGGTGGCCTCCTCCAGAGCCTCTCCAGCAGCAGCTCCATGTCCTGCTGCTGCTGTGGGCCCCAGGGCGGGCTGCAGCAGGGCCGAGGCTCGCGGCAGGGCTGCAGCAGGGCTCTCAGCAGGGCTGAGCACCGCTGTGGTGGCTCAGCGCCGCCTCGCCTGCCGCTCTCAGCCATGGTTTGGCAGCTGGAAGCTCTTCCACTCTTGGAGCAGCCAGGGCAGTTGTGGTGCATTAATTAGTGAGGTTTGAAGAGCATTTAGAAGCAGAGGAGTCTCTGTGGGGCATCAGCTGCCACTGTGGGCCGGAGCTGGAGGCTGCAGTGGTTTGACAGAGAGCCAGGCGTGGGACAAGTGTCAGAGCTCCCCCGGGGCACAGCCCCTGGCTGCTGCGGGGCTGCAGTGTGCAGAGCTGCCCCCAGAGCCTGACCTGCTCCTGCTGCCCTCCAGGGCACAGCCCCTGGCTGCTGTGGGGCTGCAGTGTGCAGAGCTGCCCTCAGAGCCTGGCCTGCTCCTGCTGCCCTCCAGGGGCACAGAGATGCTTCCTGCCTCCTCCCAGCGGCTCTCAGGACGGGGTTGGTGCTGCTGGGCCCAGTGCAGTGCTGCCAGGGCTGAGGCAGTGCAGGTGGAGTGCTGCAGAGGGGGAAGCTCTGGAGGATTCTTCCCTTCCCTAAGCAAGTCTCCCAGCTTGTTCCTGCTCTTTGGCTGGCTTGGCCTGCAGCTGTGCTGCTTCCTGGCCAGCCTCTTCCCATGCAGGGCTGCTGTCTGCTGAAACCCTGTGGCCAGGCAGCTGGGCCTGGCTGTGTGGATCCCCTGCCTGTGGGTGGAAGAGATGCCCTTCCTGCTGCCTGTGTCTCAGTGCTTACCCAGCAAGGCTTCTCCTTGCTGGCTCTTCAGCAGAGCTCCTGTGCTCACCTTGCCCTCGGGGGCTGGGACTGCTCCCCAGGTCCATCAGCCCTGGCAGGTGAATGCCTCAGCTGTGGTACCTCTTGGGAGCTCTGCCCTGCACCACAGAGGCTCTGGGCTCTCACCCTGCCCTCCGTGCTTGCCTTGGCTCTGAACTCATCAGTGCTGCAGAGGAGAGCTGCAGAGAGGCCTGGGATGGCTCTGAGCTGGGAGCCCTGGGGCTGCTTAGTCTGGAGAGGAGCAGCCTGAGGGGGGACCTGATCAAGGTGGGGGTCAGGAGGATGGGACCAGGCTTGGCTCAGTGTTGGTCAGGGACAGGACAAGGGGCAGTGGACACCAGCTGGAGCATCAGTTCATCTGAGCATGAGGAGCTTAAGGCTGAGGGAGCCCTGGAGCAGGCTGGCTGGAGAGGAGGTGGAGTCTCCCTCTCTGAACATGTCCCTGTGTGACCTTCTCCAGGTGACCCTGGGGCTGGGCTCCATGGTGTCCAGAGGTCCCTCCTGCTCCCTGCATTGGCTGTGCTTCTGGCCAGTCCCTGCAGCACTGTGACCACATCCCTCTGCTTCCTGGGTGTGAAGCTGAGCTCAGCAGCCCTGGCAGCAGCCAGGATTTCCACCCCTGCCCCCTGCCCTGGTAGCCTTTCAGCTGAGCTGCTGGGGAGCGCGAGGCAAAGGCGAGCCAAGGCTCTTCCTCTCTGCTGCTTTGTGCTCCAGGCAACAGAGCTGCTGGAGGAGCTGGGGCAGCAGCCACCTCCAAGGGTCTGCTGTGCTGTGCCCAGGGCTGTGCAGCTGAGGGGAGAGCTGAGCTCAGGAGCAAAGCCTGCTGCTGAGGCAGCTGAGGCTGCCCTCAGGCAAGGAGCAGGACAAGTGGGGGCTGGCTGGAGGGATTCCCCACTCCGGGGGCGCTCCTGCAGCCTCTGAGTCACTTGGCAGACACTGGGGGCTCCACCTCCTCTCTCTCTTGCTGCTCCCAGCTTGGCACCACAGACAGCACTGGGGCAGTGCTTCTGCCCTGCCAGCCAGCAGTGGAGCTGGGTCCTGCACAAAGGGAAGTGTGCTTCAGGAGTGGAGGGCGGAGGCTGCACCACCTTTGAGAGCAAGGCCTTGAGCAGCCTGTCCTGCTGGGAGGGGTCCCTGGGCTGCTGGGAGGGGATCCCTGCCCCTCACTGGCTGAGCTTCAGGGTCCCTTCCAGCCTGAGCCGTTGTGTGACTCTGAAGGGTGGGAGGCAGCCTCCTAAGGTGATCACCTTGGAGGCTCTCAGGGGCCGGGGGCTGGCCTGTGCTGGTGAGTCCCCCAGGCCCTCTGCTGTGCTGGCAGGAGAACTGTGCAGCAGTGTTGGTGCTGCTGCAGCCTGTGGAGCAGCATCAGCCTTGCACCCCGAGCTGGCCTTGGGAGGGCTGCAGCTGGGAGCTGTGCAGCTGCTGGAGCACATCTGGGAGCTCCTTGGCCTCTGTGCTTGCTCTCAGGACGTGAGGTTGGAGGCTGCCTCCTGCAGGAGGCTCAGCAGCAGGAGCTGGCTGTGGCTGTGTCACCAGCAGGGCTGGGAAGCAGCTGGGAGCATTCCTCTTAGCCATGGGGTAGGACAGGCAGGCCTGGGAGTCCCCTCTGGTCTGAGCTGCGCTGGGACCCTGCCTTGCCCAGAGCTGCATCCTGGGGCTGCACAGCGAGGCTGGCAGAGCCCAGTGCTGGCAGCTGCTTGCTCTTGGCAGGCAGAGCAGAGGGAGCTGCTGGCAGGGCAGGGCCTGGGCTGTCAGTGTGTCCCAGGGCCAAGCCCCTGTGCTTCTGGAGCAGCCTTTGGGGTGGTGAGCAAACCTCTGGAGCTGCTGCAGGACAGAGCTGAGTGGAGCCCCTGAAGCAGCCTGAGAGGTGGGGCAGGAGGGGCTGTGCTTGGCAGAGCTGGGCCTGAGGCTGGCTGGGTAGAGGCTGTGGGCAGCCCCTGGCCAGGTCTGCTCTGAGCCTGCAGGGGTGGTGCTGGGAGGGCTCCTGGCTGCTGCACTGCCGAGCAGCAAGGTGCAGAGCATCAGAGGCTTGCAGTGCAGCAGGAAAGCAGTGGGAAAACGAAATGTGTCAGAGCCTTCACCATGGCAACAAAGCCCAGCTCCCAGCACCCAGAGACAAAAGCAGGTCAGGCTGCTGGGGGCTGAGCTGGAGCCTCCTCCAGGCTGTGCCTGTGGCACAGAGCTGGCCCAGGCTGGCTGTGCAGCCAGCCCAGGGTGAGCAGCTCCAGGCTTTGGTGGTGAGGGAGTCCTGCCCAGCTCGCTCCTGCTTCAGCAGAGGCTCTGAGCTGCCTGCTGCAGGGGCTGGGAGGAGGCTTGGGTGAGCTGGGAGCAGTCCTGGGACGTTTACCCTTCCTCGAGAGCCTTTGCCGACAGCAGGGAGCTGCTGGAGGGCTGCTCTGCAGGACGGTGCCTCCTGCACCGCTTAGTGCTGGCATTTGTAAGCAGCCCGAGCCTGGCACGCTGCAGCAGCAGCCCGAGCCTGGCACACGCTGCTCGCCCTCAGCACGTCCCAGCCCGCGGAGCCGCTCGGTGAGGTCAGCGAGGACAGGGCTGAGCAGCGCCGGCATCAGTGGGGCCTGGAGGAGCTGGCCTGCTCCTGCCCCTCCTGCTGAGGTGTGCCCAGCCCCAGGTGGCGGGGGTGGGTGGCAGCGGGGCTGCTGCTCAGGGTTGCCCTGCTCACTGAGCAGGGTGTGGGGAGCTGAGGGTTTGGAGTTCCAGGCAGTGCTGTGGCTGAGCAGCCTTGGAACGGACACAGCAATCGGGCAGGGCTGCCCTGGGTGCCGGCTGCCCTGTGCCTGGGGACGGCAGTGGCCGCAGGAGAGCCACCAGCCTGGCACCAGCCATGCCAGGGCCAGCAGAGGAGCTGTGCTGGGCCCTTGGTGCTGCGGAGCACCCATAGGGAAAGAAGCAAACCAGCACCTTCAGAAGTGCCTGGGAGCCAGAATTGCCCAGTGCTGGCAGCCACCCTGATTTTGAGTGGGCCACAGGAGCAGCATCCCCTGTGCCCTCTCCTTTGAGCTGGTGAGAAGGGCTCTGCTTTGGTCCCTTCCTGGGACCAGGCTGCCCAGGGATGTGGTGGAGCTGCATTCCAGTTTGTGAAGGGGAGCTGCAGGAGGGCTGGGCAGGGCTGTTTGGAAGAGCTTGGAGTGGTTTGAGACCAGAGCAGGGCAGAGTTAGGTTGGACCCCAGGAGGAAGCTCTGCCCAGGGAGGCTGGGGAGACACTGGCACAGGCTGCCCAGGGAGGGGGTTGAGGCTCCATCCCTGGAGCCATTGAGGCTCAGCCTGGCTGTGTCCCTGTGCAGCCTGCTCTGGCTGGAGCTGTCCCTGCTGTGGGCAGGGGGTTGGACAGGATGCCCTTGGAGGGTCCCCTCCAGCCTGATGCAATCTGTGGTTAGTGTGGCACATACCAGGTGGGAGGAAGAGTGTGAGCAGAGACCACAGCAATGAAGGTGTGGAGACAGGGGAGGTGAGCTGGGAGCTGGGACAGCAGCTGAGCTTTGGTGGAGTTTGAGCTGTGTGAGGATGGAGAAGAGCAAACTGCTGGGGGAGGACAGCTCAGGCCTGAGGTCAGCTGTGCCCTCAGGGCTGGGGCAGCAGCCTGGGGCAGCACTGGGGCTTGCAGGCTCTGGTGGTGCTGGTGTGAGCACAGGGCACCGAGGAGGTAGCTGCAGATGTCAGCAGCTGGGTTCCTAGGAGGTGTTTGGCTGCCAGCTTTGGAGCAGCTCCTGGAGGAAGGTGGCAGTTGTGAGAGGGAGCTGTCTGCTGGCAGGGCCACAGCTCAGCCTTTGATTCCCTGCCTCCAGAGGCAGGCTCCAAGAGCTTGGCCCCTTTGCCCAGCTTCCTGCTCTCCTGGCAGGAGCAGAGCTGTGCACAGGGCAGCTGAGAGTGCTCCTGGAGCACCTTCCTCAGGCCTGTGTGGCTCCTGAGCTGCAGCCCAGGCCAGCTGCTGGGGGTGAGCACTGGCACCCTGCAGGGGAGGGAATCGCATTTCCTGCCAGGCAGAGCTGAGGCTCCTGCAGCCTTGGGGCTGCCCCAGCTCTGGGCTCTGAGAGTGCCCTGCTCACCAGGCTGCAGGCTGGGAGGGAGGGGGTGCTGCACCTCTCCCCTTGATGCCGGGCTTGTGTGTAGGAAGGAGCAGGCAGATTTGTATCTTCAAAGGCTGGGAGCAAGAGGCAACACGATTGTGTAGCCTGGCAGGGAGGGAGCTCCCCTGGGCAGGGCTGGGCACCGGCTCCGTCTGTGCTGCAGGGGCTGCTGGTGTGCTCGCTGCTGAGAAGTGCTGGGGAAGCTCCTCCGGAGCAGGGAGGCTGAGGAGTGGTTGGGGGCTGCTGGGCTGCCCGAGTGTGCTCCAAGTGTGGCTGCCTGCTCCTCACTCCTCCCCTGCAGAGGGACAGAGGCTGCCGAGCTGCAGCGGCTCAGTGGAGGCAGAGCTGCGCTGCAAGCGCTGAGCTCCCTCCTCGGCCCGAGGTGTGAAGATGCTGCAGTGTTAGACAGCTGCTGCCAGAAGCTGAGATGGTTATCAGGAGCTGAGAGCTGACCAAAGCCCAGCCTTGTTTAGACTGCAGAGTTCAAACCCTTCCTTTCCCTGCAGACCTGCTCCCCGAGTGTCTCAGTGGCTTGAGGAGAGCAAGGCAGAAGGCTGGCAGGGTGCAGGAGTGGTTTGCAGGGAGGCTGAGAGCAGGAGGAGCTTGGCAGAGCCCTGGGCTGGAGGGGGCCAGTCCTAGCTGAGCAGGGCAGGCAGAGCTGAGGGGCAGAGCAGCTTCTCTTGCAGGCAGGGGGTGGAAGGGGCAGGGCAGGGCAGTGGATCGGCTGGCTGCTATCAGCAGCAGCAGCTCCAGGGGCGGTGCTGCACGGGACAAGCCCGGTCCTGCCAGATGCTGGTTAGATAAAGCAGAGAGCAGCAGCAGCCTGCAGACACCTCAGCTGCTGGGGAGCCTGGGGAGCCTCTGCTCAGCCAGCTGAGGTGGAGGGGTTGTGCCTGTGCCAGGGCAGAGAGTGCCATGCTGCCCTGCTGGGCACTGAAGGGTGTGTAGGGGTGTGCTGGGGAGTGTCCAAGGGAGGCTGTGAGGATGCTGGAGGGAGTGGAATATCTGTGTGAGGGAAGGCTGAGAGCCCTGGGGCTGCTGAGCCTGGAGAGGAGGAGGTTGAGAGGGGATCTTATATCTGTAAATATCTGAGGGGTGGGGGGCAGGAGGAAGGGGCCAGGCTCTGGTCAGTGCTGTCCTGTGGCAGGACAAGGAGCACCAGGGACAAGCTGGAAGCCAGGAGGCTCCACCTGAGCGTGAGCAGAAACCTCTCTGGTGTGAGGCTGCTGGAGCCTGGAGCAGGCTGCCCAGAGAGGCTGTGGAGCCTCCTGCTCTGGAGCCTTTCCAGCCCCTCCTGGATGTGTTCTGTGTGCCCTGCCCTGGGTGCTGCTGCTCTGGCAGGAGCTGGACTCGATCCCCAGAGGTCCCTCCCAACCCCTGCCCCGCTGTGATCCACCCAGGGCCGTGGTCAGCCAGTGCTGCTCTGGCTCCCTGCCAGCTGTGGGCTTGTCCTGCACAGAGCCCATGGGCCCTGGCTGCTGCCCCTTGCTTCTCACAGCCAGACCTCTCCCGGTGGAGAAGCTGCTCCTCGGCAGGTGCCCTGTAGCTGGGCACTGGCTGGTGATGCCAGCTCTGGCAAGGGCACCTGCAGGCTGCTGGCCAGGGAAGCTGTTTGGGTTAGAGGCATCCTCTGCATCTGTGCAGGGCCAATGTTTGCCTACAGGCAGCAGGCACCCAGTGAGGAGGGCTCTGAGCTTCAGACATCCAAAGGCTTCTCAGAAGCAGCTCCTGAGCTGGAGGCTCATGGCAGCAATGTGTCTGCTGGCATTCTGTGAGGACTCAGGACGTCCTTGGGTCCATCCCCCTGCTCTCTGCTGCTTGGCTTCCCAGCACAGCCAGGCACAGCTGAGGAGGGCTCTGGGGCAAGTGTGGCACGGGAGGGCTGCCAGTGCTACCTGCTGGGGGTGAGCCCACTGCCTGGCACCCAGGCTGCACCCAGCCCAGGAGAGAAGGCTCCAGGGGGCCCTCAGAGCTGCCTGCCAGTAGCTGCAGGGATCCTGCAGGAAGGCTGCAGAGGGACTTCTCATCAGGGTGTCCAGAGACAGGGCAAGGAATGGTTTGGAGCTGAGGCACAGCAGGGTCAGGCTGGAGCTGAGGAAGAAGTTCTTCAGCGTGAGGCTGGTGAGGCTCTGGCACAGGCTGCCCGGGGGGCTGTGGCTGCCTCCTGCCTGGGGATGTGCAAGGCCGGGCTGGGTGAGGCCCTGAGCAGCCTGGGCTGGTGGGAGGTGTCCCTGCAGCGGACGATCTCTGAGCTCCCTTCCAGCCTGAGCCATCCCGGGCCCTGCACAGCAGCTTTGTTCCAGCGGGGCTTTAGGGCTTGCTTTGGGCTTGCTCTGGCTCTCACCCGGCGGTGGTGTGCTGCAGCTGCTGAGGTGCCGGCGGGGCTGGCTCTGCAGTGGCAGAGGCAGGGATGAGTAATGCTCTCTGAAGCAGCGCTGCTCTAACCTTTCGTGCTGGGGGTGCAGCTCCGCCGCTCCCACTGCAGCTCGTCCCCGGCTCCACGTCCCCGGCAAGTGATTCATTCAGCTCTGCTGCCGGCAGGAGCAGCTCTGCAGCCCCCGGAGCCAGAGGCCGCTCAGCGCCGGGGCAGCTCCGCTTGTGCCTGCCGCAGCCGAGGGCTGTGTACAAGCAGGCTGCGGCCCGCGGCTGCCCTTCTCTCCCCCTCCCCTCGCATTCCATGGCAGTGACGTCGGAGAGCTTTTTGCTCGCTTTTCCCCCGAGGCCCGGAGCAGAGCTCTTCACCCTCTGCCGGCCAGAGCCGGGGCAGCCTGCCCAGGCACGGTGGAGGGGAAGCAGCAGAGGTCATGGCCGGAGAGGCTGCTCGGAGGGGAGGCTGTGGGGCTCGGTGCTCACCTCGGGAGGTGCTGTGCTCCCAGCCCTGCTGGCGGCTCCGGGTGCTGCCGGGGGCTGTGCTGAGCACGGGGGCTGGGCTGCCCTCCCCTCGGCCATGGCACTGCTCCCTGTGAGCTGCCAGCCTGTGGTGGGTGCTGTGCAGGGTGAGCAGCACAGCTCCTGTGCTGCTCCTCTCAGGACACTGAGCCCTGGCTCCCCTGGCACTGCCATGAGCTGCTCTGGCAGCAGCTTTGGCTGCACCACTGCTGAGAGCTGACCCAGCAGCTGCCTCCAGCTGTGTCAGGCTGTGGAGCTCAGCTCCTCTCGATGTGATTGTGATTTCCAAGCTGGGTTCCTGCAGGCTTTGGAGTGTCCTCAGGCTTTGCTTCTCCAGACCCCTGGGAAGGATGCTGTGCTGAAGGAGGCTTCCCTGGACAGCTGGTGGCCCTTGCAGTGGCTGCAGGAGCAGCACCTCCTGCCTGAGCGCCAGCAAGGCTCTGCATGGTGGCTGTGAGGCTGTGGGGAGCAGGTTGGCTTCCTGGCCTGGCCTGTGTGCTCTGGGAGCAGGGAGAATGCAGCATGTGAGAGCCAGCCTGCCCTCCTCTCTCTGCCTGGGGCTGACATCTTCCTGCCCCCTGCTGCTGGGCTTGGGCTGGAGGAAGCCCAGGGCCTATTTTAGCTCTGCCTCTGCATCTTGGCTGCTTAGGGGCTTGGTGTGTGTGGGTTTCAATCCACTTGGCCGTGCCTGGAGGATCAGAGCTGAACTGTTCCACATGGAAGTGACTCTGCTGGGATCTGTGGAGGTAGAGGGCAGAGGGGGAGGATCTGGGGGAGGAGGGAGGTGCAGCAAGCTGCCTCACAGGCTGCTTCCCTGGCCTTGGATGTTTCTGGGGATGTTGCCTGGCTTCCCAAGAAGAGAGGCTGCAGCTGAAATGCAAACTCTGAGCCTTATCTGGTGCCTGGCATCGAGGGCAGCTGCTGGCTTGGTGTGAGGGAAACAACTGCTCTGGCACTGCATTTCAGGAGAGAAAACAAACCCTCAGCCCTCTGCTGCTGGAGTTTAACTTCATAGAAGTCTCATTTATCTCCTTCTGGTTATACATGTCCCTGGAGAGCAAGGTCATCAGCAGGCAGAGAAGTGAATGAATCAGGGAGCCAGGAAATGTGAGCTGCCATTCCTGCAGGCTCTCCCCCTGCCTGTGTCAGGGGAGCCTCCATTGACGTCAGTGGCCCTTACATAAGGATCTAGGATGTGATGGCTCCTGAGGTGCTGGGGGGCTGCTGCAGGACGTGCTCAGCACTGCCCTGTGGCCCTGCAGCCCCTCTGCAGGGGGCTGTGTGCTGGCAGCCCCCCTGCAGCCCCAGGGAAGGGGTTGGGCATCCACAGCCTCCCTGGGCAAGCTGTCCCAGTGCCTCCCCCTCACTGTCGAGAATTTCTTGCTCACTTCCACTCGCTCTGCTCTCCACCAGCCCTGATGTGTGAAGCCAGAAGTGTCTGAAGGCAGCCCTGCAGTTTGCTCCCTGCTTGGGGGTGCTGAAGCTTTCCAGGCTGGTTGGAACCCTGGGGAGCAACGTCCAGAAACTCCTTCCAGCAGAGACTGCAACCTGGGCTGCTTGGCCCAGGGACTGCTGTGCTCTCTGCCCTGTTGCTTGCAGGGCTGCTGGCATCTCTGGCCCCTGCCCCTTGACGAGCCAGCGGTGCCTGCCCAGGGCTGTGCAGGGGCTGCAGCTCCTCAGGCAGCTCTGGGTGTCCCGTGGGTGCTGCTGCTGCTGACATTTCCCTGGTGGTCTTGTGATGCTCCCAGTTTAGAAGGCCAGCAGCTTGTCTTACTGCCCTGTCACTCGATCCTGTGCAGCCTGAGCTGCTGGCTGAGCTCTCCCTCCAGCTGCCTGGCACACAGCAGGAGCTGCAGGGCCGGGCAGGCTGTGGGAAGCCGAAGGCAAAGGAGGCTGTGTGGTGGAGAAGCTCTTCTGTTTGATATGGAGCTTGGCAGGGGAGGGGGTCTGCTGCTTGGGGATCATCCTGGTCAGGTGCTCAGACTCTGGGGTGTGAGAGGCTGGAGGCTCCCTGTGGAAGGAGCTGGGAGGGTTTGGGCTGCTGGGAAGTGGGATGTGAGTCAGCAGTGTGCCCTGGCAGCCCACTGGCTCCTGGGGGCATCCAGCACAGCGCTGTGAGCTGCTGCAGCAGGGGATTGGGACCTCCAGCCTGTGCAGCTTTGGGCTCCCCAGCATGAGGACATCAGAGGCATAACCCAGGAGTGGCTGAGGTGCCTTGGCTTGTGCAGCTCGGAGCAGGGGAGGCTGAGGGGTGCCCTCATGGCAGCGAGCAGTGGCCCAGGAGCTGCTGACCTCCTCTCTGGTGACAGTGGTGGGACCTGGGCTGGTGGAGTGAAGCTGCATCAGGAAGTTCAGGTTGGACATTAGGAGAGGGAGCAGGGAGCTGGACTTGGAGGTCCTTGTGGGAACCTTTCAACTCAAGATGCTCTGTGAGAGCTTCTTGCCCTCAGGATGTCCCTGTGGCTGTGATGCTCAGCATGGGAACCTGACCCAGGCTTGGGGGGGGGGCTGCACTCCTGCCCTGGATCCTGGGGTGACCTGGGGTGTGCAGGTGCAGGGTGAGAGGGACCAAGAGCTCTGTCTGGTGGCCTTTGCCCACACCAGGAGGGGTGGTGGGGATGGCTTCCTGTGCCATAGGTGGTGCCTCTCTGTGTGGCCATTTCCAGCTCAGAGCTGTTGAGAGCAGAAGTCTGGGGAGGGAAGGCAGAGCCTGGCCCGGGCTGGCTGCAGATGTGCAGCTTGGAACAATTTACTGCTGGTTGTGTTCAGGGCTACCAGAGCCACTGTTGAGTCCCACATCTGGAGCAGGGTTCAGGAGGTAATTTAAACAAATGCAGTGCCACTTCCAATCCTTCAGCCTCCCAGCTGAGGGGCCAGGGTTCTTCTGCTGGCTCCAGCTCGCTCACACCGGCTGTGCCAGTTGCCCTGGGGTCTGCCAAGCCTGCAGAGCAGCATCACTGCTGCCCCTCCCCTGCTGAGGCACAGAGCCCTCAGCCAGAGTGCCTGGGTCTGTGCTGGGGCGGGCAGCCCCGTGCCTCGGGCAGCCCCCGTGCCTCGGGCAGCCCCCGGGCGGGAGGGGAGGTCCTGTCTGGAGGTGCTGCCCCCGCTCTGTCCACACTCCTGAGGCTGCAGAGGTTCTGTGAGCTTGCAGCTGTGGCTGCTGTGTGCCCCTGCTGCTGGCACCTTGCAGACCACCTAGTGCCAAGCCCCTGCCAGGGGCAGGGACACCTCCCACCAGCCCAGGCTGCTCAAGGCCTCATCCAGCCTGGCCTGGAACACCTCCAGGGAGGGGACATCCACAACCCCCCTGGGCAGCCTGTGCCAGTGTCTCCCACCCTCATTCTCAGGAATTTCTTCCTCCTCTCCAGCCTCCCTCTGCGCTCTCCCAGCTCTGAGCCGTTGCCTGCAGCTCTGATACGGCCCAGAAGGCTCAACCCCCGCCATGCAGACAGCCCAAGCTGTGTGCTGCAGGCTCCAGGCCCTCAGTCAGCTCTGGATTGGGTTTATTTGTTTGGGTTTTGTTTTCTTGCAGTCCCTGCACCTATGAAAGGAGCTTTGTCCTCCCCAGGCCCCGAGCTTCCCAGGGACAAGGAGAGGCATTGAGCACGCTGCAGGCTGCGGCTGCGCTCCCACGTGCCCCTGCTGCACTCACCTGGGCTCGGAGCACCTCTGACTCAGTGTTTACTCTCTGGTGTTCAAACATTCCCTAGAAATTCAATCTTTTGAGAACATTTCACACCAAGTGCTTGCAGCAGCCCAGTTGTGCCCTGCCCACGCTGCTGGTACTCCCTCGGAGCGAGGCCGGGCAGCAGCCCCGGCGGCAGCTTGGGTCCTGCTGCGCTCCAGGCTGCCTCCAAACCAGCCCTGGCTCCCTGCTCCAGCAGGGCTCCTTTGGCCCTGGCTTTGCCTTCTCCACTTGGGGTGCAGGTGTGGGGACTGTTGGTGCCAAAGGCAGAGCCTCCTGGGAGCCCTCTGGACAGCTGAGCCCCTGGGTGCCGTCAGGCTCCTGCTTCACCAGCCCAAGAGCACGGAGTCCCAGAATGGGCTGGGGTGGGGGACCTCAGATCCTCTGCTCCAACCCCTGCCACGGGCAGGGACACCTCCCAGCAGCCCAGGTTGCTCAAAGCCTCATGCAGCCTGGCCTTGAACACCTCCAGGGAGGAGGCAGCCACAGCCTCCCTGGGCAGCCTGTGCCAGAGCCTCCCCAGCCTGGCACTGAAGAACTTGCTCAGCTCTCCCCCAGCTCCAAGCCATTCCCCCTGGTCTCACTGATCTGCACAGATGGGCTGGCAGTGATGAGCCCACGACAGGCTCTGCTGTTTGCTTCTTGGCCCTCTGCCATATGCTGTCACCAGCCCGGGGCTGATGGCTGTGTGAGAGCCTTGGGAAGCAGTGGCTTGCTCAGGTGCTGAGAGTGAAGCTCTGGAGTTGTCCTCTCCTTACCCAAATTAGCTCCTCCAGGGAGCTGTGTTCTGCTTCAGCTTGCACAGAAAGGTGAATCATGAGCACGAGATCTGACTCCCCAGCTGCTCCTCTTGGAGCAGTGTGATGATCAGAGGCTGCTGTGGGGACAGGCTGAGAGCTGGAGAGGAGAAGGCTCCAGGGAGACCTTGGAGCTGCTTTTCAATATCTGCAGGGGAGCTGCAGGCAGGCTGGGGAGGGACTGCTCGGCAGGGCTGGGGGTGACAGGATGAGCTCTGTCCCGTAGGATCCCCTCTGTCCTCTCTGCAGGCCAAGTCTTCTCCAGCTGCTGGAGGGTTCCTCATCTTACCCCGACCTGCAGGAGGAGAAAACACCTTAAGGGCTCTCACTGGCTGTGTGAAGAGCTGTTGAGTGTTGTAGGGCTGAGGGCTCCTTGAGGATGAGAGATCTGCAGCAGAGCCCTTGGTCTCCAAGGCTCTTTCCTCCACCATGCAGTGGCAGTCAGCACTTCTCCCTGGGCGGGAGTGAGGGCAGTTCTGACTGCCATGGGGGTTGCCCCTCACCCTTTGGTGGCAGTGAGAGGCCAGAGGTTTCCTGATCAAACAGGAGCTGCCAGCCTCACCTCAGCTGCTGGAACCTCTGCTGAGAGAAGGGTTGGAGGCAGCCAGGGCTTCTCCCACCCAGCTGGGGAAGGTCACAGAATCATCGGGGGCGGAAAAGACCTCAAGCCCAGCCATAACCCAATGGCCGTGGCCACTACCTACACCCTGAAGTGCCACATCACCAGGGATGGTGACTCCCCCACCTGCCTGGGCAGCCTGTTCCAGCCCCTCACCACTCTCTCACTGAAGAACTTTTTCCTAGTGCCCAGTCTAAACTTCCCCTGGCACAGCTTAAGCCCCAGCTGAGCTCCAGCTTTGCTGTTCCTCTGCTGCCCACAGAGCCTCTTGCTTGCAGCAGTGTCCTGTGAAGGTCTCTTGCAAGGCAGAGGGACCCAGAGTGGGATCCCAGCCTGGCTGAGCTTTCAGGGGACCTAGGAAGGGCCTTGGGGTTGGTGTCCCTAGCATGGAGTGGCTGGGGGGGCAGGTGGCCTCTGACATCTGCTGCTCCTGGCGCAGTTGGTTTGGCGCTGCTGCGAGGCAGGGGGGAAGGGGCTGTGCCTGCGCTTGGCTGCTGAGGGTTAACCTCCTGAGCACCACATTCCTTCCTTTCACTCTTGGCTTCCCTTCCCAAGAATTTCCACTTCATTTGCTGACAGTTGTGGAGGGAGGGCTGCTGCTCTCTGGAGCCTGGAAAGGTTGTGCTGCGTGCCCGGGGCGGGCGCTGGAGCCGCTCCTGCTCAGCCCTCCCCAGGCAGCTGGTGGCAGGGCCTCTGCCTGCTGTTCCCATAGAAACTGCCAGCGGTGGCAGCTGCTTGGAAGGGCTGCTGCAGGAGAGGCAGTGCCCGGGCAGCTGAGTGCAGCCTCCAGAGCCAGCCTGGGCTTCATCCTCCCCATCCCTGCCACGCTGGGGCCCTTCCTGCTGCTGGGCTCTCCGCTTGCCTCTGGGCCACACAACTGTGCAGTGGGTTGGGCTGGAAGGGACCTTCAGGATCATCCGGTCCCAGCCCCCTGCCAGGGGCAGGGACACCTCCCAGCAGCCCAGGTGGCTCAAGGCCTCATCCAGCCTGGTCCTGGACACCTCCAGGGAGGGGACAGCCACAGCCTCCCTGGGCAGCCTGTTCCCCACCCTCACTGTCAGGAATTTCTTCCTAATCTCCAGTCTCCATCTGCCCTCCCCGGCTTCAGCCCCTTGGCCAGTCCCTGCAGACAGGGCCCCAGGGGAACATTTTGCCTGCAGCCTTTAGCTCTGGACCAGAGGAGTGTCCTGGGGGTGCTGCTGGCCGGGGGCTGCGTCTGCCTTGGGGCAGATCTCCCTGGTCCTTGAGCAGCCTCTGCAGACAGCGCCTCGTGGATGGGGGAGAGGGTGACCCTCTCTGGGCGCCAGCCCCTGGGTGCAGAGCCGTTGGCTTGGCTGTCCTCGCAGGTTCCCCCGGGGTGTGGAGAAGCCTCGCCGGGTGCTGGTGCCTGCGGTGCCGCGCTCCCGGCTGGCGCCGGTGGCCGCCGGCGGAGCCCCTGCCGTGCCTCCGCGCCGGGCGGGGGCTCCCGGGGCTGCTGGGCTCCCGGGGCTGCCGGGCTCCCGGGTGCCCGCGGCCGGGGCCTGGCCTCGCCCTGGAATGTGGGCAGGACGCGGCGCAGCGCCGCGGCCGGGGAGCTGCGGGCTGAGCGAAAGGGATTGCTGCAGGGGCTGACGGGTTCCTCGGGAGGCTGTTGCTGTTTGCGGAGTGGAAGCCAAGACATCAGTGCTTAATATCTTCCAGAAGTCCTCTCTTTAACCCTTAAGGAGCCCCAGAAAGCAGCCGGGAGCGGTGCAGGGGCTCCCCGTGGCTCTGGGACCCTGCCAGGTAATGCTCCTGGCTGCAGCTCTGGGCAGGAGGGCTCCCGGGCCGCGGGGGCTGCTGAGGCAGAGCAGAGATGCTCTTGGTGCCTGTGCTGCTCTGGTCATGGTGGAGCAGCCAGCTGCTGGGGACAGAGCTGCTGGGGACAGAGCTGCTGGGGACAGAGCTGCTGTGGCAGCGGTGCAGGCTGCCCGGGGCAGGTCTCTGGTGGCAGGGAGGAGGAGCTGGGTCCCAGCAGCGATCTCTGCTCTGGAGCTGTGGCTGCAATTCTCCACCCCAAGGGACAGCAGAGCTCTGAAGGCTTCACCTGTGCCAGCCACTGCCTGCCCTTGCTCCTGAGCTGCTGGGGGCGGCTGCATTCTGCTCTTGCCCGTGTTTGACAGTGCCTGCCAGCAAAGCTTGGGGAGGCGAGTTCCCCTCTGGCTACAGCACTTCCAGCCGCTCCTGAAGTGATTTTTTTCTCTCCTGAAATGATTTTTTCCCTCTCCTGAAGCGCTTTTCCCCTCCTGCCTGTGGCTGAGCTGTGGAGGTCACTGCTGGGTCCGTGCTGCTGTCTCAAAGCCCGGTGCTGTCCCCAGGGCACATGCACAGGTTGCGGCAGGGCACAGGCAGGGTGTGAGGCTTGCAGCAGCCAGCAGGCTCTGGCTGTGCTGACTCTCACAGCACCATCAGTGCCTTCTTCACCTTGTGCAAGCCCCAGGGCTCTGCACTGATTCTGGAGAGGGCTGGGGATGAGCTGATGGCTTCCTTCCTGAGCAAACCCAGCTCCTCTGCACATATCTTGGTCCACAGCTTCCTGCTTTCAGCTGCTGCCAATATTTGCATTTGTGGCACCTCCAGGAGCCTCCAGCTGTGGCTGCAGCAGGGCCTGGGGTTGTCTCCTGCATCCTTCCCAGCTGGGTGGGTTCTGGGGAGCTGCTTGCAAGGAGGAGCTGCCTGGGTCGGGCCCCTGAGCTTCTCAGGAGCAGCCTGGCTGCCCTCTGGCTCTCTGCAGGGTCACTGGGAGCCCCTCTGCTGCTGAGCATTCTGAGCTGTGCAGATTGCCTGTTTGCCTCCAGACCCCTCACCCCTGGGGACCCTGCACCCTGTGATGCCAGCTGCCACTCCCTGCCATTAGACAGAGCAGGGCCACAGCCTGCAGCAGCCCAGGGTCACCCTTGCTGCTGGCACAGCCAGGCAGCCCCAGAGCCCTGAAGTGCCTCTGCATGCCCCTGCCATGGGCACGCAGGGCTGAGCCAGGGGCTGGAGCAGCTCTGCTGGGAGCACAGGCTGAGGGAGCTGGGGCTGTGCAGCCTCAGCCTGCAGAGGAGAAGGCTCCAGGGGGACCTCAGAGCTGCTGCCAGCACCTGAAGGGATCCTTCAGGAAGGCTGCAGAGAGACTTCTGCTGAGGGGGTCTGGAGCCAGGACAGGGGAGAATGATTTGAGGCTGAGGCAGAGCAGGGTTAGAGTGGAGCTGAGGAAGTTCTCCAGCCCCTTCCTTTGTTCACTGTGCAGCAGAAAGAGGAAATGCTCCTGTTCCAAGGCTGCTCCCCTCTGGAAGTGGGCTGCTGCTGCCTTTTGTCCCTCTCTCACAATCTTGGCAGGCAGCTGGAGCAGTCAGGAGCGTGGTGGTTGTCCTCTCCCTGCCCTGTGTTCTCCTGGACACCAGCAGTTTATTCCCCTCCTCTTTGGCAGGGCAGTGTGGACTGCAGGAAGTCTGGATGGACATTGCCACACTTGGCTGGTAAACAGGATGCCAGTATTCCTTGGCATTCCTGCCAGGAGGAATTCTCTCCTGTGCTCAGGCTTGTGCCTCCTTCAGGACACTCCTCTGCCCTGGCATGAGGTTCCAGCTCTGAGGGCTGCCAGATCTCACCTCTGGTCTCTTGGGGCAGAACAGGGACTTCTAAACCTTCTGCTTTGGCCTGAGCTGTGGCTTCTGTCCTGCCTGGGGACAGATTGAGACTGGAGATGAGGAAGAAGTTCTTGAGAGTGAGGCTGGGGAGACTCTGGCACAGGCTGCCCAGGGAGGCTGTGGATGTCCCCTCCCTGGAGGTGTTCAGGGCCAGGCTGGATGAGGCCCTGAGCAGCCTGGGCTGGTGGGAGGTGTCCCTGCCCCTGGCTGGGGCTGGCACTGGATGATCTCGAAGGTCCCTTCCACCCCAACCCCTTCCGTGATGCTTTTTGCAGAGACAGTAAGAACAGCAGAGCTGTGGTGGTGCCAGAAGCGTTGCTGTTCCCTTTGCTGGAGCAGGAGGCCTGCCTGTGCTGGAGGCTCTCCTCTGCTGGGTTTGAGGAGCAGCTGCAGCCCAGTGTGGTGCACAGCCTGCATGGGCAGCATGGAGCAGAGCCCAGCAGGAGGAAGCTCTTTCCTGGCTGGGAAGCTTAGGCAGGGCAGCCTCTCCCAGAGGAAGGAAAAGTGTGCTGAGCAGGGCTGGCTCCATTGTGGCTGTTCCCCTGTGGCCCTGCTGGAGATGAAGTCAGCCTGGCCCAGGCCGAGGGCTCAGCCAGTCCCTGGCTGGTCAGTCCCGCATCCTCCTGCAGGGGGAGGGACAGCAGGAGCCAGCCGGGGCACGCAGGAGTGCAGGAACCCACCGGGGCTGCTCTGGAAGGCCTCTGAGCCACTGCTGCCCTCGGTGCCAGGCAGTGCTCCCCAGCCAGCCCCCTGCACAGCCTCCCACCCCCCAGCTCCCCCCGGCCAGCCCCCTGCACAGCCTCCCACCCCCAGCTCCCCCGGCCCGGCCGGCTGCTGGGGTCGCTGCACTCCCTGGGGGCAGAGCTCGGGGACTTTCCTCGGGGGCTTTCCCCGGGGGCTGTCACCTGTGGGCCGTGGCTGGAGGCCTGGGAGGGAAGTGAAAACGTTTTGAAGCAGCCCCTGCAGAAATGCCGGGCCCCAGGCTTTGGAGGTGGCCTCAGGCTTGCTCAAGGGCTGAGCTGCCGGTGGGATCCTCTCCTGGCTGGGCTCTGGGTGCCCCTGCGGCTGGCACAGCAGGGTGTTGAGCTGGCAGCCTGCTTCTCCCTGCCCTGCCTCCCAAGGCAGGCTGTCAGAGCAGTCCCCCTCTCCCTCCTGGCCCTGCTGACCAAGCAGGGAGCACCACACACCCTGAGCTTGGGCAGGGGTCCCAGCTCAAGGCATGCAGCTCAGCTGGGGAAGGAGATTGCCTTCAAGCAAATCAGGAGCTGGGCAGGGGGCAGAGGCTGGGCAGGGGGCAGGAGCTGGCAGAGGGGCAGAGGCTGGGCAGGGGGGCAGGAGCTGGCGGGGGACAGGGGCTGGGGACCCCTCCAGCCCCATGGGGTTTCACTGCTGTGCTTGTGCCTGAAGGGGGCTCCTGGCTCTTGGGAGGCTTCCCTCGTTGGGGAGGCCTCCTGTAGCTTCTTCCTTGGGTGTGTTGGGTTAGGCTTTCCAAAAGCTCTTTTGGCAGGGGAGGTCCTTGGTGAAGAGCCTGTGGTGAGCTCTTCCCAAGCCCCTCTCTGCCTCTCCATCTCCAGTCCACTCCTGAGTGTTGTCCTTGAAGCTGGTGCAGCTCCACCAAGCCCCCAGCTCAGGGCAGCCCAGGCTGAGCTGCAGCCCAGGCTGAGCTGCAGCAGAGGAGGCTGCAGCAGGGCACAGGCAGCCCAGGGGGATGGCAGGCTCCTGCAGGGCACAGGCTGGAGCTCATCACCCTGTTAATCACTGCCTGTTAGTGCTTGGCAGCCTCCTGGTGCAGCTTCACCTTGGGCCTGGGCTGCAGCCCTGCTCCTGCCAGCAGCTCCTGGTGCCCAGTGCCAGGCCTGGCTGCCTGTCAGCTCCCAGGGCTGCTGCAGGAAGCCTGCTCAGGGGCTCGGAAGCTCTGGAACCATTCCTGTGCTCTGAGGTGAAGGTTGCCAACAACAGCAGCAGCCTCTTGTGCTTGGTGTCCTCCTGGGCTGCTGCCTCCCTGTGGGGCAGGGATCTGATGAGAAAACCCCAAGGGAAGGTGGATGGAGGGGAAATGAAGAGCTTCCTGAGGCTGGGGGCTTGTGGGGAGCAGCTGGCTGGGAGCTCTGGGTGTTGCAGTGGAGCATTGGAGAGCTCCCTCTGAAAACAAATAAGGTCCTGGGTTGGAAGCAGCCTGAGCCCCAGCCCCAGCCCTGCTGGGAGCTCTCAGCACTGTTGGGGTGATGAGGTTTGGTCCCTGGAAGCTGCTGTCCCTGGTGTGGCTCTGAGGCAGGGGCAGGGCCTGTGCTGTGGTCAGCACAGCAGGCTCTCAGGTGCAGAGTTTGGGGTTCAAAGGGATCCTCAGATGCAGCCTGGTCAGGAGCCTCTGCTCTGCCCTCCCCTAGGTGGCTATAAAGATCATTGACAAGACACAGCTGGATGAAGAGAACCTGAAGAAGATATTCAGGGAAGTTCAGATCATGAAGATGCTTTGCCACCCACACATCATCAGGCTGTACCAGGTAGGAGCCTGCTGCACTGGGGTCCCCATCCCTCCAGCAGCAGCCTTGCACCCTCCAGTAGTGCCTTCTCCAGGGTTCTTCCTCCACTGCTCCTACCTGGGACACTGGGGAGGTCCTTCCTGGGTGAAGGTTTTGGAGCAGTTTGGTTGGAGTGGGGAGGGCAAAGCCTGGGCAATCCTCCTGGCCTCTGGGGGGGCAGGGGGAGTGGGGGAGGCAGGGGCAGGGGGAGTGGGGGAGGCAGGGGCAGGGGCAGGGGGAGGCAGGGGCAGGGGGAGGCAGGGGCAGGGGGAATATGATTTTGTTGCAGCCCCAGTGTTGAGATTTGCTGTTTGGTTCCCCCTGTTCCCATCCATCCCCATGAGGCCTGGGGAAGGGCTCTGGGCTGGGGGCAGCAGCTGCAGGTAACACAGAAGCAGTGGAAGTTGCCCATTAGTGAAGTCTCCTTCCTCAGGCCTCAGCCTCCTCATCTGTCACTTTCCTGTCCTTGTGTGCAGGTCATGGAGACAGAGAGGATGATTTATCTGGTGACAGAGTATGCCAGCGGAGGGGAGATCTTTGGTGAGTACCTCTGTTGCACTCTTTAATCAGATAATGCACTGCAGCAGCCTGAAAATAGCTGCCAGGCTCTCTTGTTTCAGCTGGGAGATGCCCTTCAGCCTGAGAACTTTCCAGGGGCAAGAGGGGTAAAGAAAAGAGGGAGAGAGAGCTCGATGGCAGGATGACTGCATGAGCTCTGTTTCTGCCCTGGGTGTCACTGGCAGCTGCTGCTGGCTCTGTGCTGCTGCCTCTGGGGTTAGAGATGTGGGCAGCAGCCATGCCCTGGGGTTTCAAAGCCTTGCTGGATGCTTTGGCTTCCCAGCAGGTCACCTGGAGCTGCTTGCCAGTGGCAGAAATGTTTGGGATGTGTTTGTAGCTTACAAACAGCCCTGAGGCTCTGTGGCCTGTTGTTGCCACCCCTTGGGGTCTCTGATCTCTCTGGGAGCTGTTAACCCAGCATGGAGTCCTAGCATGGGCTGGGTGGAAGGGAGCTCCAAAGGGCATCCAGCCCAACCCCCTGCACTCAGCAGGGACATCCTCCACTGCAGCAGGTCGCCCAGAGCCCTGCTGAGCCTCACCTTGAGCATCCCCAGGCATGGAGCCTCAACCACCTCCCTGGGCAACCTGCTGCAGTGTTCCAGCAGCCTCCTGGGGCAGAGCTTGTTCCTCACATCCAGTCTCAATCTGCTCTGCTCTCATTCCAAACCCTTGCCCCTGGGCCTGTCCCTGCAGGCCTTTGGGAGCAGTCCCTCTGCAGCCTTCTTGCAGCCCCTTCAGGTCCTGGCAGGCTGCTCTGAGGTCCCCCTGGAGCCTTCTCTTCTCCAGGCTGAACAGCCCCAGCTCCCTCAGCCTGTCCCCACAGCCCATCAGGTCCATGGCCTTCCTGTGTAGAGGGCTGCAGAGCTGGGCACAGTTGGGTTGGTTTAGTGCCATGAGCAGCAGGAGCAGAGCTTTCCTGAGAGGGCTGGGCAGGATTGGGCACCAGGAGGTTTGGAGAAGGGAGAAAATCCTTCGTGCTGGCAGTGAGCTGGCTTCAGTGTCCTTGTGAGGACAGCCACACTCAGCCTGCCAGCTGAAGGGAAGTGCCTCCCTGGCCTGTGAAGTCACTGCAGTGGAGTCACTTCTGATGTCAGAGCCTCTCACTCTGCTGGAGCCAAGGCTGAGGTGTAAAAGAAGCAGCTCTTGTGAAGCAAGAGAAGCCCCAGATGAAGGCCAATAAGCCAGCTGGAAAATGCTGCTCTACAGCAGCTCTGGAGTCCCAGCAGCTCCTCAGCACCTTTCTGGGTGGTTGTTATGCCAGCTCCTCAGCACTGGGCCTTTGGATTTCTTCTCTGAGCAGCTGACAGCTGAAGGAAGGAGCCAAGTAGCAGCTGATGTTTGGGAAGTGTGGATCAGCTGGTGAAAGCCCTGACTCCCAGCTGAGCCTTCCCTGCTTCCCTCAGCCTGCAGTCATGGTGCTGCACTCCCAGCCTGTGAGATCCACCCCTCTGTGTGGATCACCCCCAGAAACACAGGAATCACTTCTCCCTTTTTCGCCCTCTCTGTGGAATTTGGCAGAGCTGAGCTGCTCTGTGTTTGAGTGCAGAGCTATGTGCAGGCTCCTGCTCCAGCTTGGACCCACTTCCCTTGCTTACCAAAACAGCCTCCCACACGAGTGGCAGTGGAGCTCTAATTGCTCTCTGCAGCCATTGGGGCTGTAGAACATCCAGCTCATTAGCATGGCTCATTTCCAGCCCTCTGCCCAGCATTTCAGCCCTGCTCACAGCTGGGAGCAGCCCCTCCTGCACCAGCCACCACGGCTCTGCAGACCCGAGGCAGCGGCCTGCGCCCCAGCTCTGAGCCGTGCCAGGCACTGCCGCAGGCGTCGGAGGGGAGCTGGCAGCCTCAGGGCCCCGAGATCCGAGTGTCCTGGGGAGCCAGCAGGGCTTTGTGCTAAGAGAGGAAGCAGCTCATGGGCAGGAAGCAGCAGCCTGCTTGGGGAAGGTCTCCCCACAGTCATTGACATCTCCAGGGTGTCCTCATGGTGCGGAGAGAGAGTGGCTTCACCCTGGGCTGGCTTCAGCCCCACACTGACTCTGCCCCAGGTGGAAGATGGCCTTGACTAAGGGCAAACCACTGCTACAGCTCAGCCCCATCCCTCTTACAGCAGGCTGGGTGGGAATCACAGCTTCACAGATTGCATCAGGTGGGAAGGAAGCCTCCAAGGGCATCCTGCCCAAGCCCCTGCCAACAGCAGGGACAGCTCCAGCCAGAGCAGGCTGCACAGGGACACAGCCAGGCTGAGCCTCAATGGCTCCAGGGATGGAGCCTCAACCCCCTCCCTGGGCAGCCTGTGCCAGTATCTCCCCAGCCTCCCTGTGCAGAACCTCCTCCTGGGGTCCAACCTAGCTCTGCCCTGCTCCAGTCCCAAACCATTGCTCCTGCTCCTGTCACCCCAAGCCCCTCTGAGCACTCCCTCCCCAGCCTGCCTGCAGCTCCCTTCAGACACTGAGCTGCAGCTCTCCCTGCAGCCTTCTCCTCCCCAGGCTGAACAGCCCCAACTCTTCCAGGCTGCTGTCAGTGCAGGGCCAGCCCCATGGGTGTGTGTGGCCTGTCCCTGTGGCTGGCACTGGTTTCCCTCAGTGCTGGACTCGTGTCTGCCTGCTCCCTGCGAGCTCTGCAGGCTCTGCTGCCTGAGCACCTCCAGAGCTTTCCAACCTGTTTGTCTGCATTTCCAGTATCAGGGCTGACAGCTCCTTCAGTGGCTGAGCTGTGCTGCAGCTGCCTTGGCTTCATCCCTTCCTGGCAGCCTTCAGACACCTCCTTGTTTGTGGAGCAGGGACCAGGAGCAGCCTTGCCCTGGCTGTGGGCTTGAGCAGCGACACCAAATCGCTGCCGCTGTCCCCTGCCTGCGGCTGGGCTGTGCTGACATCACCCAGGAATGGAGGTCTGCCTTGCAGCACAGGCTGCTCTTTGTCCCAGGGCCCTGCAGTGTCCTGGGTTTGAGGTCACACAGAATGTGCTGTGAGAGTGTTTTGATGTCAGCTGTTTGCTCTGAACCTGCAGGCCTCACGGACACCACCAGGGCTGCTGGCCTGAGCTCCCAGCTGACCTGACCCAGCAGCTGCTTTGTGCTGGGCACACTGCTGCCCCTGCCCTGTCTCCCCACCTCCTGCCTGCCTGTCCTCAGCTTTCCCACCAAGAACTGCACAGATCAGGGAAAGAGTTGGGTAGGGTTGGAAGGGACCTCAGTGGTTCGCTGCTCCACCACCCCTGCCAGGGGCAGGGACACCTCCCACCAGCCCAGGCTGCTCCAGGCCTCATCCAGCCTGGCCTCGGACAGCCCCAGGCAGGAGGCAGCCACAGCCTCCCTGGGCAGCCTGTGCCAGAGTCTCAGCACCCTCAGACTGAAGAACTTCTTCCTCAGCTCCAGCCTGACCCTGCTCTGCCTCAGCTTCAGACCATTCCCCCTTGGTCTGTCTCCAGACACCCTCAGGGGTCACCTCCCCAACCTCTGCTGCCTGAGAGGTTTATGCAGACTAAGCTTGCAAGAGTTAATTTTGGCCCCCAGTTGCCCTGGGTGGTATGTGAAGTATTCTGGAGCTTCATTGTTCCTGTCCTTCCTCTGGAGCTGCTGCAGAAATGGCAGCAGGCTCCCAGTGCTGCCCCTCTGGGCTCCCAGCGCTGTGCCTGTGTGCAGAGCCTGGGGCCTGTCCTCTGCTGGCCTTTCTGCAGCAAAAGTGAAACTGCACACCTACCCTGCAGGGGTTTTGGTCCCAGCCTGAGCAGGGCTGGCTGGTACAAGGGGCAGCCCCAAGAGCCAGGCTCTGCTCAGCCAGGGTGGAGTGGCCCTGGCTGAGCAGGGGAGCCTGGCTTGGGCAGAGACCTGCTCAGGAAAGCCTTGTAGGAAGACCTGTGCTGCAGTGGCTGAGTTTGATCTGCTGCCTGCAGGAGAGCTGTGAGGATGATGCAGGGGTTGGAACATCTCTGCTATGAAGAAAGGCTGAGAGCCCTGGGGCCGTTTAGTCTGGAGAGGAGAAGGCTGAGAGGGATCTGATCAATATCTGAGGGGTGGGGAGCAAGAGGAAGGGGCCAGGCTCTTTTTGGTGGTCCCCAGTAGTATGACAAGGAACAACAGGGACAACTGGAACCCAGGAGGTTCCACCTCAGTATGAGGAGAAACTACACAGGTGTGAGGCTGCTGGAGCCTGGAGCAGGCTGCCCAGAGACTCCTGCTCTGGAGCCTTTCCAGCCCCTCCTGGATGTGTTCTGTGTGCCCTGCCCTGGGTGCTGCTGCTCTGGCAGGGGGTTGGACTGGATGATCTCTGGAGGTCCCTTCCCACCCCTGTGATGCTGTCAGGAGAGTCCCCAAAGCACTTTCAGAGGCCCTGGGGGTCGGAGCCTGGCCACAGGCTGCACTCCAAGCCCAGGGCAAGGCTGAAGATGACTTTGACTTGTTCAGAGCTGAGCTGCCGAGGAGTGGCAATTCCAGAGCCGGAGCTGGCCCTTAGCTCTGCCTCTCGGTCTCCCAGCTCCTTGGAGTCCACAATTCCTGAGCAGGCAAATGACTTAATGAAAGGAGACAGAGCTGCGGCGCTGGGAGGTCCTGCTGCTGCCAGCAGGCTCTGGAGGGGGCCATGCTGCAGCTGGTGCTGAGCTCCCTGCCCCTGCCCAGGAGTTTACCCAGTGAATAAAAGCAAACTGACAGGGTCTCAGCAAAACAGCTTTGCTCTCTTGCACAACAGCAGCAGCCCAAGGTGGGGAAGGAGGTTGCTGTGCAGCCAGGAGCCAGCAGAATGGCTTTGATGGATCTTGGTAATTAGTATTTAGTGCAAGTCAATTATACTGCAGCTATTTTAATTAATGGGGGACTGGGGAGCATGCAGCCACCTGAGGAGAAACCTTCAGAAGAGATTTCTTTGTATTAACTGCAAGAGCAGAGAGCTCTGGCAAGCCCTCCACTTAATGGAGCTTATGGAGGGCAGGGAACCACAGCAGCCTGCGCTGGGCCAGGAGGCTTCTGAGCTCAGCTCTGGCCCAGCTGAGCAGCAGCAGCCTCTGGAGATGGGCAAGGAGAAGACAGCCCTCCAGGGCCTGGCTCACCACTGCCTCTGCCAACCGCTTCTGTGGGCTGTGCCAGAGGCAAAAGGGTTTGGGTCAACCTCCCCAAAGACTTTCCCATGAGCTGAGGGAACTTGGGAACCCTTCTGGTCCCATGTGGGGTCACTGAGGGCTCTCCAGGACACTTCTCAGGCTCCTCCTGAGCTGCTGTAGCACTGCACTCAGCTCCACCCTGCACTCAGCACCATCCTGCAAGCTGCCCTTGCTGCCTGCATCTCATCTGTGCCTCATCAGCTCCTGCTCTTGCTTGTAGGGTGGAGAGGGATTACAAAAGGGTGAGAGTTGTGTTTCCTAACTCCACTGCCACTTCCTTTGGGTGTCTCTTTTCCTGGCAGAGTGCTGTTGGCCTGCTGTGCTGACGCTGCCTTTTCTTCTCCCCTCTCTGCCATTTCTCCTGCCTGTCTCCTGTCTCCTCACCTCACTTGCAGGAGAGTCTGAGGAGAGGCTTCTCTGAGCCTGGTGCTTCAGGTTTTGAGTGGGTTGATGAGAGTCAGTGTGCTGCTGTGTGCCTGCCCTGGAGAGAGACTTCTCCTGTCCTAGTGCGCAGTGCTGGCCTCTGCTACCTGTGGGGCAGAGGAGAGGTTGTCAACCAGAGCTGTTGGAGTGCTCAGATCTCTGTGGCAGAAGCAGGCTCTATGTTTCTAATGAGTTGCAGCTCTGATTTGCCAGCCAGCCCCAGCAGCTGCTGGAGTGACAGGACAGGGAGCAGTGGGATGGAGCTGGAAGATTTAGAGCAGAGATTAGGAAGACGTTCAGGAGAGTGATGCTGGGGAGACACTGGCACAGGCTGCCCAGGGAGGCTGTGGATGCCCCCTGCCTGGAGGTGTTCAGGGCCAGGTTGGATGAGGCCTTGAGCAGCCTGGGCTGGTGGGAGGTGTCCCTGCCCCTGGCAGGGGTTGGCACTGGATGGTCTCTAAGGTCCCTTCCATCCCTGGGTTTGAAGCCTCTCACTCGGAGCCAGCCGAGGTGGGAGCTGCCGCGGCAGCTTCAGCGGGGAGCCTGGCAGCAGTGCCCACGCCCTGCCCCATCTCCATCCTCTGCACCCCTTGCCACTAGCTGCTGAGAAGCCCCTGTGTGGGTGCTGCTCCCTGAGCCCCCTGCTCTCCCGCTGTGCCCTGCAGATCACCTGGTGGCCCACGGGCGGATGGCTGAGAAGGAGGCGCGCAGGAAGTTCAAGCAGATCGTCGCCGCCGTCAACTTCTGCCACTGCCGCAACATCGTCCACAGGGACCTCAAGGCAGAGAACCTCCTCCTGGATGCAAACCTGAACATCAAGATAGCAGGTGAGTGGGGAGGAGCAGCGTGGGAGGAAGGCTGCTGGCCTCCCAAGGTAGTGAATGGAGGGTCTGGCTGCTTCCAGGTATTCAGGGAGGAGGAAGCACAGAGCGGCCAGAGGAAGCTTTGGATCTCTGTGTGGCCTCCTGCCCAGAGCTCAGCCTGCCAGGCTGCAGCCAGGAGATTTATAGCTCCCCTCCAGTAGTGCAGCATGAAAGGAGGAGGAGGAGGAGGAAAGAAAGCAGGTTTGACTGCACAGGCAGATTGGAGGCTCTGGATATGGCAGGGAGGGGGGAGAGGGAGAGAAGGACTTCAAGCATCCAGAGGAAGTTTCATAATGGTGTGACCCATGTCCTGCTTGGCACGGGGCTGCTGACCTGCTCCTGGCTGCTCTGGGAGCACAGCACGAGCAGGAGGAGGTCTTTGTGAGCAGCACTCTGTGGTTTCTGCAGCCAGATGCACTGAAAGGATTTGAGGCCATCTTGTGTTCGTGGTGCAAAACCTGAGCTGCGTGCAGGGGCCAGGGCTGCCCAGCAGATCCAGAGGCTTCAGACCAAGCTGGGCTCCAGCTGGATGCCCTGCAGCATGCCCCCAGGAGCCTGCTGCCAACCTCTGCCACTCTCTGGCACTTGTGGAAACTTTTCTTGGCCTTTTCTTTTTGCTGTACTCTCAGGGAGCTGGAAACTATTTTCCTTCTCAGTGTCTGCTCCCAGAATGGACTCTGCAGACAGTTCCCACCCTGGTGGTGTTTGTGTTTGGCTTGGCAGCACCATGGAGCAGTGATGTGAAAAGTAGCCTGGAAAAGCTGATTTATGGTATAGGGTTTTCCAGCCATTAAGTTTCATCTCTGTAACTCATCCTGACACCAGCTCCTCCATTCTTGCAAGAGCAAGAGGTGACAGCAGCTGATCTCCTCACACCAGACCTCCCAGGAAGACTCAGAGCCTTGCTGCACAGGGTGGAGAGGATCAGGGAAGCATGGAAGGGGTTGGGTTGGAAGGGACCGTAGAGACCATCCAGTGCCAGCCCCCTGCCAGGGGCAGGGACACCTCCCACCAGCCCAGGCTGCTCAAGGCCTCATCCAACCTGGCCCTGAACACCTCCAGGGAGGAGGCAGCCACAGCCTCCCTGGGCAGCCTGTGCCAGTGTCTTCCCACCCTCACTGGCAAGAGTCTCTTCCTCATCTCCAGTCTCAGTTTCCCCTCTCCCAGCTCAGAGACCATTGTCCCTCGTCCTGGCACTCTCAGCCCTTGTCCAAAGTCCCTCCCCAGCTGTGCACTGCTGCCCTGGAACAGTCCTGCTAGGGCTGACTGCTCTGCTGGTTTGGAACTTCAGGTGACTTCATTCCCAGCAGTGCGGACCCAAAGGGTGCTTAGCTGCCTGCTTTTGATGCTGCACTGCCTTGAAAGAGCTTTTACCCTCCCTCTGCTCTGCTTTGAGGCAGGGCTGGAGCAGCCTTGTCTGTGCTGCAGGTGTTTCCCCAGGAACACTCTGCACTGGGTGTTCTTCACAGGCATCAAACCATCTCTGCACTGAGAGTCTTGCCCCTGAGGAGGGCTGGGAAGGAGGAGATCAGCTATGCCCCTCTGGAGCTGAGCTAGCAGGAGCCATGCTGAGCTCTGCTGGGTGCTCTGCTGAGTTCTGCAGGAGCTCTTTGAAGGAGGAGAGCAGAGAAGAATCACCTGGAATTAGGTCATGGACAATCCTGGGAGGGAAGCAGCAACAGCAGGCAGGAGCAGGGACTCACCAGGTAGTGGAATGTCTGTGCGGTGCTGCTGTGCACTGCCCCTGCCCCAGGCACCCTGCAGCTCTGAGCAGTGCCGGGCTCAGGCTCAGCCTCTTTACAGGAGCTCTGCTCTCCTGCCTCTGCCACCATGCCTGTAGGTTAGAATTTGCAGGCTGAGTGTTTCTGGCCCTCCTTGGTTTTCCCAGCACTGCTCCCAGGAGCCTGCTGTGAGGCTCTGCTGCTGGTGCCAGTGCCCTGCCAAAGGTCCTGGCTGCCCTGGCTCCCCGTCTCTGCATGTTAGTGTCACTCTCCCTCCTGCTGGCACTCTTCTGGCACGGCCACAGTTTGCAGCTCACCTCCATGGCACTGCTCCTCCTGGCAGAGCCTACCTGAGAGGACACCTTCACAGGGCATGGAGATGCCTCTCTGTGGCTCCAGATTTGCTTTTATCCAGGTGAAAAAGTAGCAGCCAGGGTTTGCTGAGCACTGCTTGGAGTGGATCCTGTTCCTCTAACAGGTTCTCCTTCTTCTTCCAGATTTTGGCTTCAGTAACATCTTCACACCTGGCCAGCTGCTGAAGACCTGGTGTGGGAGCCCTCCCTACGCTGCCCCGAGCTCTTCGAGGGAAGGAGTACGATGGACCCAAGGTTGACATCTGGGTAGGTGATCAGCCTCCTGCCCTCTTCCTCTGATCCACTTCTTGCTCTCTTTGCTTTGGCTTTGCTCCCTGAGTCCTCAGTCCCGGAGCAAAGCCCCTGGTAGGCTGGATGAGGCCTTGAGCAACCTGAGCTAGTGGAAGGTGTCCCTGCCCATGGCAGGGGGTTGGATCTGGATGAGATCTTCAAGGTCCCTTCCAACCCAAACCATTCTACGACTCCAGTGAGGCTTGAAGTTGGAAGGAGCAGTTAAGCTGGCCTGGAACTGAGATGCTGAGGAGGCTCCTTCTGGTGGGCCTTGCTTCTGGTGGGCCTTGCTTCTGGTGGGCCTTGCTTCTGGTGGGCCTTGCTTCTGGTGGGCCTTGCTTCTGGTGGGCCTTGCTTTTGCTTTGCTGCTCTTTGCTGTCTTTGAAGGAGGTTTGCTGGGGCCGTGCCGCCTGGCCGGGCCGGGGCTCCCCTGCTGGGAGCCAGGCTGGGCTTGTGCGGTGGTGGCCAGGCTCGGGCTCTCCTGGTGGCCAGCCTGGGGCTGTCCTGCCTGCAGCTGACTCTGTGCCCTCTGCCCACAGAGCCTGGGGGGTGGTGCTGTACGTGCTGGTGTGTGGAGCTCTGCCCTTCGACGGCAGCACGCTGCAGAACCTGCGCGCCAGGGTGCTGAGCGGCAAGTTCCGCATCCCCTTCTTCATGTCCACAGGTAAGGGCCCGGGGGTCCCAGGCTGCGCTGCAGCAGCTGCTGGGGGTCGGTGTGCCAAGGGGCTGAGCTGCTGGGCAGGGCCTTGTGGCATAAATTGAGATCCCAGTCTAGGATTTAGAAGAGCGCTGATGGGAAAGCTCAGCTGTGCAAACCAGAGCAAGCGTTGCCCAGGGACGGGCACAGGCTGCCCGGGGAGGTGGTTGAGTCCTCGTCCCTGCAGGTGTTCAAGAACCCTGTGGCCATGGCACTTGGGGACAGGGTTTGGTGGCCATGGTGGGGCTGGGTTGATGGTTGGGCTGAAGAACCCTCGAGGGCTTGTCCAGCCCAAGCAGTTCCATGAGTCTGTGCTGGTGGCACACAGCACACAGGTGGCACCATGACACATGCACCACAGTGAGCCGCTGAGTGGGGAATGGCCAGAGGATGCTTTGCCCTCCAGCCCCCAAAGGAGCCCTGGTGGGGAGGGACAGGGTGGCAGTGTGCCACCCAGGGGCTCTGGCCAGCAGCACAGGGCAGGGGTGGCCCAGGCGGCTTCCTTCCTTCCTAGCCCAGGGGAGTCACAGGGCACACCGGGCAGTGCCAGGGTATGAGGTGGCAGCGCTGCAGGTGCCCAGCCCCTCTCTCCCTGTGCAGAATGTGAGCACCTGATCCGCCACATGCTGGTCCTGGACCCCAGCAAGAGGCTCTCCATGGAGCAGATCTGCAAACACAAGTGGATGAAGCTGGGGGAGGCTGACGCCGAGTTCGACAGGGTGAGGAGCAGGGTGGTGAGGGGGGCAAGAGGAAGGGGCCAGGCTTTCCTTGGTGGTGCCCAGTGCCAGGACAAGGAACAGTGGGTACCAGCTGGAACCCAGGAAGCTCCACCTC
The DNA here is from genome assembly GCA_033816785.1 of Picus viridis. Classification (NCBI taxonomy): domain Eukaryota; kingdom Metazoa; phylum Chordata; class Aves; order Piciformes; family Picidae; genus Picus; species Picus viridis. The sequence goes on along the minus strand of CM066601.1, from coordinate 891,436 downwards.
AATATGAGGAGAAACTCTTTTGGTGTGAGGCTGCTGGAGGCCTGGAGCAGGCTGCCCAGAGAGGTTGTGGAGTCTCCTGCTCTGGAGACTTTCCAGCCCCAGCTGGATGTGTTCTGTGTGCCCTGCCCTGGGTGATGCTGCTCTGGCAGGGGGCTTGGTCTGGGTGACCTCTGGAGGTCCCTTCCCACCCCTGACATTCTGTGGTTCTGAGCACTGCCTCTCCACGTCCCTGGTCTTGCTTTCCCCACCACTGCTCATCTGGAGGTGTTTGTCTTTCCCCTTGGCACCGAGCGCCCAAGGCACCGGATCCTGCCTGGCTGTGCCACGCTGCCAGCTTGTGCCCACAGCTGCTGCTCCGTGACTCAGGGGTGCCCCTGGGGATGCCAGCACTGATCTTGTGTCTGTGCCCTTGCAGCTGATAGCTGAGTGCCAGCACCTGAAGACCGAGAGGCAGCTGGAGCCCCTCAACGAGGAGGTGCTGCTGGCCATGGCGGACATGGGGCTGGACAAGGAGCGCACGGTGCAGGTGAGGCTCTGCTGCCGCCTCTCGTGGCTGCCTCTTCCCACCGGGCATCAAGTGGCCTCCATTGTTATGGCACCAAACCATGCTTTGAAGGAGGGTCTCCTGCCCCCTGCTCTGCCCTGCTGAGGCCTCACCTGCAGCACTGTGTCCAGTTCAAGAAGGACAAAACTGCTGGAGAGAGTCCAGCACAGGGCTGCTGAGGGGACTGGAACAGCTCTCATGTGAGGAGAGGCTGAGAGCTGGGGCTGGTCAGGATGGAGAAGAGGAGGCTGAGGTGGGGTCTTGTGAATGCTTACAAGTATCTAAGGGGTGGTGTCAGGAAGGTGGAGCCAGACTCTTCCCAGTGGTGCCCAGTGACAGGACAAGAGGTACTGGGCATCAGCCTGAACAGAGGAAGTTCCTTCTAAACACGAGGAGGAACTCCTTACCTTGAAGGTGGCAGAGCCCTGGAGCAGGCTGCCCAGGGAGGTGGTGGAGTCTCCAGCTCTGGAGACTTTCAAGCCCTGTCTGGATGCACTCCTGTGTGACCGGCCCTGGGGGCCCCTGCTCTGGCAGGGGGGTTGGACTCGATCTCCAGAGATCCTTTGCAACCCCTACCCTTCTCTGACTGTTGTTTATCACTGCTGGCAGCTGAGTGACCTCAGCACAGCACGGAGCACGTTGTGGTGCTTGTGAGGAGGTGACCACTGCTGCTCTTCCCTTGCAGTCGCTGCGGGCCGACGCCTACGACCACTACAGCGCCATCTACAGTCTGCTCTGCGACCGCCTGCGGCGCCACAAGAACCTGCGCATCGCCTCCTCGCCCAGCATCCCCCGCACCATCGCCTTCCCCGCCTCTGCCGGCATCCAGGTCCGCCCTGCCTCCCTGCTGCTCCTCCAGCCCTGGCAGGCCAGCAGCTGGCTCTGCCTGTCCCCAGCCCATCAGGAGGGTCAAAGTGCTGCTCAGCTGAGCAGTCTGGGGGTGCTGAGCTGAGGAGTGGTTGGTTCGTGGGCTGTGGGTTCAGCAGATGCCCTGCAGAGCAAGCCTTGTGTTGGCTTAGTGCCACAGGAGAAGGCAGTGTGAGAGTTACTGGGTGGCAGCTGGACTGCTGTGCAGTGCCTCCTCCTCTGTGCTGCTGGCTGAGGAATGAGGGTTTGCCCTGAGAGGGAAGCAGAAGAGCTGCTGACCCTGCCTGAGCAGCAGGGAGGTGAGGAAAGGAGGCAACACCTTGAGCATTAGGAGTGAACAGGTCTGCAGTGGCCCCAGGGTGACCTCCCTGCTCTGCCATGCTTTGGTCTGGGCACTGGCTTCTAGAGGGGTTGTAAGAGGTGGCAGCTTCACCTCCTCTGACTGTGCTCCCTGTGCCAGCAGGCAGAGCAGCCAGGCAATGCCATGAGCATCAACGTGCCACAGGTCCAGCTCATCAACCCCGAAAACCAGATTGTGGAGGTGAGCTACACCCCTCCATGGCCCTGGGCTGCCATCAGAGCCTCTCACTTGACCCTCATGATGTATTTCAACATCTCTGCTCTTCTTCCTGCCCAGACTGATGGAACAATGAACCTGGACAGTGATGAAGGGGAAGAGCCTTCACCGGAAGCTCTGGTCCGCTACCTCTCCATGCGGAGGCACACAGTGGGAGTGGCTGACCCACGGTTGGTATCAGGCTCAGCCTGCCTGCAGGAGGGCCAAGGGCACCTCAGGAGCTGCTCCTAGCACACGGCTCTGGCCCTGCTGAGGTGGCACAGCTTTACTCACGTGCTGCAGGGGCAGGAGCTCTGCAAGTCTGAGCTTTGCTAAGTGCAGAAAGAGGCTGAAGAGGTCTCCTTAGCAAAAGTGTTCCTTCAGGTGTCCCAGTCCCAGGGCTGCCCTTGCTCAGGATTTCAGCTGAGGATGAGGTGGTTTCCTCCTTCCTCTCTGTAAGCCATGGGGGTGGCCATTGGTGTGCCACTCCTCAGCCAAGCTGCACTGCCGGCATGCCCCAGTTCTGGCAGATCTCAGCTTGGAGGGGAGAAAGGGCCAAATAAAACCCCCAGAGAGTGGCTTGGTTGCTCTTTGTGAGCATGCCCAGAGCAGTGAGAGGGACTTTGGGTGCCCTGGGGCCCTGGGGGTTCTCTTCACACCACTGCTAATCCTCTGAATGTGATCACACAGGACTGAAGTCATGGACGACCTGCAGAAGCTGCTGCCTGGCTTCCCTAGGGTCACTCCCCAGGCTCCCTTCCTGCAGGTGACCCCCAACGTGAACTTCATGCACAATGTGCTGCCTCGGCAGAACCTGCAGCCCACAGGGCAGCTGGAGTACAAGGTACTGCCCCCAGCTGTGCTCTGCCCACTGCCACGCTCTGGGGCTGCTCCTGCTCACTGCCTTTGTTTGCCAGCTCCTTGGGCTCCATAAGCTTCAGGGTTTATCCTCTGCTGTCCCTTTGGGGGTGATTCCAGGTGAAGCTGACAAATGAAAGAGCAATGCAGCAGGAAATGAATCCATGGGCTGGGGAGAGCTGGGACTGGGCTGCCTGGGCTTTGGGGCTGCAGCCTGCAGCCTGCCTGGCAGCTGGAGCAGGGTGCAGGGAAATGGAGCGTTAAAGGCTGCTGCTGCACTGGCACTGCCTCTCCCTGCCCCACCAGCTCTGAGGTGTTGGTGATGTTCCTCATCTCTTGTTCCTCATGTTCCTTTGGGTGCTTTGTTGCATGGTTTAGTTGGTTAGATGGTGTTGGGTGATGGGTTGGACACAATGATCTTGAAGGTGTCTTCCAACCTGGTATATTCTATTCTATTCTATTCTATTCTATTCTATTCTATTCTATTCTATTCTATTCTATTCTATTCTATTCTATTCTATTCTATTCTATTCTATTCTATCCCTTGCTGGGTCCTGATGGTGATGTTCCTCCTCCCTTGCTGGGCCCTGCTGGTGATGTTGTCTCATCTCTGGGTTGGTGCCCTTGGGGCTGGGGTGCCGGAGGGTTGTGTGCAGGGTTGGTAATGGCTCTGTGCCCCCCAGGAGCAGTCCCTGCTGCAGCCCCCACGCTGCAGCTGCTGAATGGCATGGGCCCCCTGGGCCGGCGGGCGTCGGACGGCGGCGCCAACATCCAGCTGCACGCGCAGCAGCTGCTGAAGCGGCCGCGGGGACCCTCCCCGCTCGTCACCATGACCCCAGTAAGTAGCAGGAGGGAAGAGAACTGGAGGCCTGCTTAGAAACATCTTCTGCAGGCAGAGGTGACTGCTCCAGCTGGCAGCTTGCTCCTGAGGGCTCCCCTGCTCTGCCCCCTGGGGGAGAGCTGCTGTGCTCAGGGGCCTGCTGCACAGAGGGCACCGTGCGGGCTGCTCTCTGGAGCCTGTGGCGTCTCTTCTCTCTGCAGGCTGTCCCAGCTGTCACCCCTGTGGATGAGGAGAGCTCTGATGGGGAGCCAGATCAGGAAGCTGTGCAGAGGTAACTGCCAGTCTGTTCACATTTGCCCTTGCTGCCTCCAAGAGGCTCACCCTGTGGTGCTCCACAGCTGCATTAACACAGGAGCAGCCTCCCCACAGGCTGCAGCGTGGATCACAGCGAGGGCTCAATGGTCTCTGGGTGTTGCTTACTGTAGACAGTTACTCCTCTGACACTCCCAGGTGCTTCCCAAGCTGGAATCCCCCTCAGTGTTAGCTAACTGAGCAGCAGGCTCTCCGGGAACTCTGCTGAATTCCTTTGCTTGGTGTGCACCAGCATGCAGCCCACACTAACCTCCCTGCTGAGCAGCAGAGGTGGGGAGCTCTGCTCTGTGGTCTTGGGTGTCCATGCAGCTTTGGTATCAAAGACATGCAGTAAACATCCAACTCTGATGCATTCAACAAAGTGAGCTCACTGGAGACTTGGGTACCTCTAGCTTCTGATTTTAGCAGGAGGCCTGAAGTAGTCTGCTCCAGGGAGGAAAGGGTTGTCAGGTATTGGGCTGGAAACTTCTCTTTGCTCCAGGCAGATGCTGGGAAGCAGGGAGGCTGTGCCTGCCCTTTCCCAGCCCAGCAGAGCACTAACAGTGTCCTTGCTAACATTGCCTCAGTAGCTTCTGCATAGTTTCCTCTCTGCTAACCTGGTGTCCTGCCTGTGGTGGCTGTGGGTGTGGAGTGCTCCTGCCTCTAACCTCCAACTCAGAAAGCTTTCTGGATCCCCCCAGTTTGTCGAGGCCACCAGCTCCAATAAGGTGGTGTTTCCTCAGGGGTGCACTGGGGAGCAGGATTCACACTGGGGAGCAGGATTCACACTGGGGGTTGGCTGCAGGCAGAGAGGCAGGGGGTAGGTGGAGGGGGTGCTGCAGAGCCTTTGGCAGCTCTTCTGCTCTCGGTGCTCCAGAGGGGATTTGAGCAGTGGCTGTGTGCAGTGACAGGCTGTGCAGTGTGCTGAGGCTCCTGCTGCCTGCCCCAGCTCAGGACACGTCCCAGAGCTCACTCCCAGCCCAGCCTTGGAGCCGACACTGAGCACTTTGTGTGTCCTCTGCGTGGCCTTCTCAGCCCTGGACTCTGGGCTGAGTCTCTGCAGCGTCAGCTCAGCTGGAAGTGCTCTGGGAGCCCTGTGCAGCGTTTTGTCAGCTGCCAGCCAGGGGGCTGAATGTTCAGACCCCCAGAAAGCCAAATCTCCTTGGGCCCCACAGGTCACCTTGCTGCTCTCCACGCTGCTGCCCTTAGTCCGCTCCTGCCACATGTTCTTCCACCAGATGGCCCAGAGAAACCCCATCCAGGTCGTGTGTTCAGTGGCTCTCCACCCCCTTGTGTTGCAACACTGCAGCAGTCGCCAGGGCAGGGTAAACAGCAGCAACACCAGGGACAGATGCAAATATTTAGCTTCTCAGGACCCTGTTCTGAACACTCTGTATGCAGCCTCCAGCTCTTGTCCTCCTTAGTCTGACCTCGACAGCAGAGTGTGGGCTCTGCTGTGCTGCAGGGAGCAGTGCAGCTCCTGGGAGCTGTGGGGAACTCCTCGCAGCCGAAGCGCCGCTGGAGCTGCTGCTTGGATCGCTCCCTGGAGGGCTGGAATCAAATGATCTGAGCAAACCACAGCTTGCAAAGCTCTTTGGGAAACCTTCCCCCATCTGCATCAAACGATTCTTAACCAGCTAATGGCTCAGACTTTGGCAAGTCCCCACCACGCTGAGTGCTCTTCATCCTCCTCTGAGCTTGCTGCCTTCTGCTTGAGCTGCTGCAGTAGTTAGCAAAGAGAGCCTGGGGCTGGAGGAGGCAACGACTCTGTGGCTTGCTGCTCTTCTGTGCTTCGCCAGCGCTGGGGAGGCTTAGCAGGGGAGGAGAGCCAAAGTGAGGAGGCCCTGTTGGTGGCCTCTGTGTCCTTGGCCAGGTGATCTTTGTCACTGTTACCACAGCTGCCTGGCTGCTGCTGGTTCGCAGGGGTAGGTACAGCTGAGTTCATCAGGGGGCATTCATCCTGCCTGGCCTTGAGCGGGTGAGCATCAGCACCCCACGCTCTGTGGGGCCAGGGCAGCCTGGGTGAGCCCTCCCCTCCTTATCTCTTCTGGGCCCGGGCCCCCAGCTGCCCTCAGCAGGAGCTGGCACCTCAGGGCAGTGGCTCTCAGAGCTGTGCCCTTATGTCACATCCTTCCTGAGCAGGGGCTCCCAGTTTTGGCCCCCACACTCCCCCAGGCCTTGGAGGGTTTGCAAGACAGCTGCAGACCCTTAGTCCCAGTGCAGAGGGTGCTGGAGTCTAAACTGGTGTAAGAGGCAGGCCCAGCCTTAGCACTGCTGGCTCTGGCTGCAGGGGACACTTGCTGCTGGCTTTGGCTGGTTTGTGCCCTGGCTGAGTGGCTGCAGGCTCTGGGGAGCACAGCAGGGACTAGGTGGCGCACTTGGCCCGGGCTGGCCACCAGCCCTGCTGCTGCTCCTCGGCCTCTGCTCACCCGAGGGAGGCTCTGCTGGGTGGCCTCCCTGAGCCCTTCACTGCTCTGACCAGCTGGCCACTGCTGATGGCTCAGCCTGGGGCATCCCAGGACTGGTCTGAAGCTGAGAGGCCACCCTGCAAGGCTTCAGCTGAGCAGCAGCTCAGCTCTGTGGCCGTTGCCTGGCCAGCTCTCCTAGGGTGATCTGTCACCCCTCTTGGCCCCATGCACGCAGAGGACTTCCCCGTGGCTCAGAGGGGCCTTGGGAGGGGAGGCAGACCTGCTGCAGTGGAGTGAGCCCACCCCGAGGGCAGGTAGTCACCCAAGTGTTCCCGAAGGGGAACAGCAGTTCCCCTGGAGAGGAAGGGCCTTTCCTGCTGGGAAGAGCAAACAGCTGCTCTTTCCTTCTGAGGCTGCCAGCAGCACAAAGCAGCTGGAGCTGCCCTTGTCTCCTAAGCCCTGGACCCCCAGTGAGGAGCTGGGCCTGGGCAGGCTGGCCCAGCCCTGCAGCAAGCACTCTTCCTTCCCGTGGGCTCCGGATGCTCTGCCGCTCCCTGCTCGCGAAGTGCTCCCATCGCTCTCTTATCAAATGTGCTCCTGCTTGTTGCAGATACTTGGCAAATAGGTCAAAAAGGCACACTCTGGCAATGACCAACCCTACAGCTGAAATCCCTCCAGACTTGCAGAGGCAGCTAGGACAGCAGTCCTTCCGACCCCGGGCTTGGGCTCCACACCTGGTCCCCGATCAGCACCGGTGAGTAACGGCACCGGCCGCTCGGGCAGCTCTGCGCCAGGACACCGCTCAGATGTCACCTGGAGTGCAGCACTGAGGACACCCTGCTTGGCAGGGAGGGGTGAGGAGGAGGAAGGAGTACACAGAGCAGCCCCACAGAGCAGAGACCGTGCTGGGACACGGCAGCTCTGCGCCGGCCTGGGCTCTGCACCTACAAATCCAGGGCAGGAATCAGCCAGCTCTGCCCCTCCAGGCCTTCTGCTGAGGATGGAGGAGATTTGCCATCACAGAATTCCAGCCTGGTGGGGTTTGGAAGGGACCTCTGAGGATCATCTTGCCCAACCCCCCTGCTAAAGCAGGGTCACCCACAGCAGGTTGCCCAGGATTGTGTCCAGGTGGTTTTGGAATCTCTCCAGAGAAGGAGACTCCGCAGCCTTGCTGGGCAGCTCGGTCCAGGCCTCTGCCACCCTTTGTGATCCGGCACAAACCATCTCCCAGCTCACAAGGCTTGGGAACAAGCTGCTCACTTCAGAGGAAAGCTTCTCTCTGTTGTGCTGGTAGGGGTCAGGCTAGCAGCAGGTTTTCTACAGAACATTTGGGAAGTAGATGCAGGCAGAAAACTGCAGCACCAAGAGTCATCTACAGCAGAGCTTCTAGGCCTCACTGTCCTGCACCAGAGTTGTGTGTTCTGACTGCAGAGTCTCCTTGCAGAGCTCCTCAAGAGTCATTCTGATCTGAACCTCTGCTGGCAACCATGTGGGGAAGGGAAGCTGGGCTGGGCAGAGAGTCCCCAGTGTCTGGGGAGAAGGGAAGCCATGCAGGTGGGATCCAAACACACTGAGGCACTGCTGATGGAGAGAGCTGTTGGTTTGACAGGGGCCCTTGGCACAGCAGCAAACCAGAGCTGATGCCACGGAGGGAGCTGAAAACCTGCACTTGGAGTGCAGAGCATCAGAGCTGCTGCCTGCTGGTGTCACTGCTGGCAGAGCAGGCACCTCCCAGCCTGGACTGCTGCTGCTGTTCCCTCTCTCAGCCAGCTCACACTGGCAGGCTTGACAAAGTGCTTTTTATTGGAGCCAGCTACCTGCTGAGCTGAGCACTGATGTAATCAGCAGAGACAGGTGAACTCTGAGCAGACCGAGACAGCGCTGGTGCCACGCTGGAACTCCAGAGAAACCAAGATAAGCTCCTCTGGCCCCTGCAGTTACTCCTCAGAGCTGCCTGGGGGATGGGAGGAGCAGGAGGGGAAAGATTTCTAGGGTCACAGAAGAGCTTGAGAGGAGGAGGAGAAGGAGGAGGAGGAGGAGGAGGAGGAGGAGTGCAGCTTGCCAAACAAGCAGCGTGTGCTGTGTCCTGCTGTCAGGACTGCTTCCAGCCCTCCGGGTAAGCTCTGGGTCGCTCAGGCAGCACAGCAGCTGCTGTGTTCCCAGCTGGCTGAAGCACAGGTACCCTGTGAACACCCTGGTGTCACCTCTGCCTCTTGGCTCTGGAGTCCTGAGGCCACACTGCTGTGTCATGCACAGGGTGGTGTCTGCTCGTTGCACCCAGTGTCACACTGTGCTGTGAGCCTGCCTCAGGTTTTGTGGTGAAGTCAGGGGAACTGCATCTGACCATGGCCTAAACAAACTGTCCCACGCTGTGTCCAAGGCACACATGGCACAGAAACCCTTGGCAGAGTTGTGTCATCACATCAGTAGAGCTCAGCTGTTGGCTGGCAGCTGGGTTTTGTTGCAGCACTTAGCAGATTTTTAACCCATTTCCATGTGTAGCAGCTGGGTCTGGTCACCATGAGGCAGTGTCTGCAGCAGGACTGGATACAACAGCTGTGTGAGGCCTTTCTGCCAAGGCCACCTGAGTTTGGGAACCTCACTACAGTTTTGTCTGTAGCTTCTGCTTTCCATCAGAGCCCCAGGAAAACAAATGGATGGGAGGCATCATGAGGCAGGGCACAGCTCTGTCCTTGGAAGGAAACGGTGTGTAAGCTTTCGAAAACAAAGGACGTGCTGCCAAGGCAGGCAGGGTGACAAGAGCTGAACCCAGCCTGCTGGAAGCACTCCAGCATCAGCCACCTTCTGATAAGGGAGAGCTGCTCCAGGAGAAACTGCTTCACTTGGTGGGGCAGGCTGCAGTGCAGGGCTGTGCTCAGAGCAGCCACGGCAGTAACCTGCTCCAGGACCACCCCAGCGTGCAGCCAGCTGGGTTCCTGCTGGGCTCAGTGCCTGCAGGTCAGGGCTGTTGTGAGGAGCAGGTCCCCGGGACCTGCTCACAGACAGAGGCTGCTCTTGGGACCTGCACTGGGAGCATTGTTTGGGGTTTGTAGAAAAACCCAAGCCCCAGCAGCCATCGGGGCAGGCAGAGAGAGCTGGGGCTGGGTGCTGTAAGGCACACGGTGACAAAGGACAGTACCAGCTGCACCTCACGCTGGGCAGCACTGAGGGCTTCACGTTGGGGGAGGGGAGCTCCAGCTTCGGGAGGAAACAGCTCCTGGAAAAAATCTGGCTCCCTCTGATGGTGAAGAGACCGTGTGTAGGGAAAGTGCTTGTGGTGCCTGGGCACAGTTGCCTCGGTACTGGCTGTGCCCCTCCTGATCGCCCGGTGCCAGGCATCCAGGCAGCTGGAAGCCTCTGCTCTGAACTGGCAGCTTGGTTAATGCAGAGCCACCCTCCTGCCTTCCTCTTTGATCTCCAAGCACAGCTGCCAGCCCCCTTCCTCCTGGGGGGCTGCAGAGCAGGGCAGGCTCCTTTCTCCATGTGTGTCCCCATCTTCTGGCACTGGATGTAGTCAGGAGCCCTGGGGAGCTGGAAGGCCCAGGGAGGGAGCACTGAACTGGTGAATTTGAGACCTGCAGGATACTGAATGGTTTCTGTAAGCCTTTTCCAGCTGAGGGATAGGTGGATCTGTAGGGATGGAGAAGGAGTTGCTGCCCAGCTGGAATCTGGTGTGTAGCTGAGCTGCCTCCCACCCTAAAGGCCATTTGTGTGGCCAGGCACCGAGGGGAATCCTCCCTGCGCCGCACAGTGCTGCTGGCACTTGGCTTCTTGAGCCAAACCATGGTTAATTCTGGGCGAGTGGGAAGCAGAACTTGGCCTGGCTGGTGGGCACTGGGTGTCTCTGCAGCAGTTTGGTTGCAGCTGGCCTCACTGATGCCCTTCCCCTCTGTTCAGTTCTATTTACAAGGACTCTAACACCCTGCACCTCCCCACCGAGCGCTTCTCCCCGTTCGCCGCTTCTCCGACGGCGCTGCCAGCATCCAGGCTTTCAAAGCCCACCTGGAGAAGATGGGCAACAACAGCAGCATCAAACAGCTGCAGCAGGTGAGAGGGGAGTGAGGGTCCTCCAAAAGAGCCTCTGCAGGGGCTTCTGACTGTCTCAGCCTTGCTGCTTCAGGAAGCAGAAGGTCAAATCTGTGCCACTAATGGTTGAGGACATGCAGCGGAGGCTTTCCAGCTGAGGAGCTCTTCCTCCGCTCTGTGGCAACCCTGCTGAGTCTCCTCTGGGCATACACGTTGTTACCCTGCAGTCTGGGAACCCCGGGGGGCTTCCACCCCTTTTTCTGGGGGCAAAGCATGGCCAAGAGTGGCTGCAGAGAAGAGTCACTCCAGGGCTGCCTTGCAGGAGTGCGAGCAGCTGCAGAAGATGTACGGCGGGCACATGGATGAGAGGACGCTGGAGAAGACCCAGCAGCAGCACATGCTGTACCAGCAGGAGCAGCACCACCAGATCCTTCATCAGCAGATCCAGGTATGGAGCCCCAGCTGGACTTGTGGAGCCTTAGCTGCGTGTTCTGCAGACCAGCCACCGAGCAGGGAGGGTGGGTTGCTTGGCTCGTGTACTGAGAAGCAAGCCTGAAGGACCTCTAAGAGATGTTTGCACAGCTGCTGAGAGAGCTGCAGTCAGGGATTGAGTATTTGCTGAGTCTGGAGATGTCCTCCTCCAGCAGGCAGTGTTTTGTAGATGTGCTGCTTGAGGCTCTGATTGCAAACACTTCTTGTTTTCTTCTCGTGCCTGCCTCAGGACTGCATCCGGCCCCCCAGCCATCTCCACCCTTGCAAGCTCCATGTGAAAACCAGCCAGCTCTGCTCACTCACCAGCTTCAGAGGTAAAGAGAGGGCTTTAGGGGAGCTCTGGGGAATGGGTTTTGCTCTTGCTCAAGCCCAGGGATGAGCTAACACACTGAGAGCTCCGGGCCAGGTCGGAAGTGTGTGCAGTGAGAACGGCAGAGGCAGTTCCCAGGGGGCTGTGCCTGATCTCTTCAGCTGGACTCTGTCTGAAAGACTTCTGGAAACAGAGGAGCTTGGTTCAAAGGCACAGCTCTGCTTTGGGTTGGCACCTCTGCCTTTTGACTGCCCTCAGAATGTGGCACCTTCTCCAGCTGGCTTCTCTGATGCTTCCCACTCAGAACTGCTGCTGGACCCCTCACACCTTCTCAGGCCGCGGGTTAGGTGTCTGCACTCTGCTGCTGTACCCTGCCCTGGAGATGAGGCAGGCTGAGTTATGAGGAAGGGCAAAGGAAGGTTTCTGCCGGGCCGCAGTGAGTCAGGAGGTGAACCACCAGTGATGAACCACGAGTGTCCTTGTGCCCAGGTTTCAGGTGTAGTCACCACGTCACAGTCACTGCCTGTGTGACTCAGGTGGCTCTTGGCAGAGAAGCCAGGCTGGGAAGAGCTGGGGATCCCAAGCCAGGGCTCTATGGTGTCCCCTTCAAACACGAGAAGGGCAGCACATGGAGCCTGTGGTGTGACAAAGGCCTCCTGAGGAGGAGCAGACTGATGGAAGCTGCTTGTTCCCCTGCCCAGGTTACGGATCCAGCCCTCCAGCCCCCCCCCCCGAACCACCCCAACAACCACCTCTTCAGGCAGCCCAACAGCAGCCCACCCCCTGTCAGCAGCAGCGTGCTCCAGCCCCACGGTAAGCACCAGCAGTGTGCCAGCCCTGGGCACCTCTCTGGGCTGGCACAGCCCCGGGGTGCCCCCAAGCCCTGGGGCCAGCAGAGCAGGGAGGGGCTGGGGCTTCGTTTCCCCCCCCAGCCTCATCCTTGTGCGTTTTGCTGAGGATGTGGAAGCCTTTCCATCTGGCAGGGAGGGCTGGGGTTATCCAGGGCTCGGGAGGCTGCCAGCTGGAATGTGCTGCTGGCTTTCTGGTCATGAGATCCCTGCGGATTGCTGCCGGGGGCGGGGAGGCAGGGCCGGGGGCGGGGAGGCAGGGCCGGAGCCGAGCGCTGTCAGCTCTGCTTTGTTTCTCCCCCTGAGCAAGGGGCTGCAGCTGTGACCTTTGCCCCCTGCCCCCTTTGCCCTCAAAGCAGTGCTCCTCACTACCCACAGACACCCGCTGGGGTGCCCAGCATGGCCCAGAAGTGGTCCAGAAGGGCAGCTCCTGAGCCGTGCCACAGGCTGGCGAGGGTGCTGAGGGCCTTTGCTCCTTGCAGGTGCCAGCTCCCAGTCCCAGTTCCAGGGGATGCCATCCCACAACACAATCTTCCCACAGTCTGGTAACTGTTCCCCTCCCCCAGCCATGGGGCTGACGTGCCTGGGCCTGCAGCAGCAGTCACAGCCTCAGCAGGTCACGATCCAAGTGCAGGAGCCTGGCGACATGGTCAGCACCAGCCTCCTGCCAGGGGCCTCGGTGGCCGGGCAGGGGATGTCCTCCCACGCACGGGGAATGCCCCTCAGCCCCAGTGCCAACCAGCTCCAGATGCAGCACCGTGCCAACCTGATGGCCTCCCTCTCCTACGGCCATAGGCAGCTGTCCAAGCAGCTCAGCGCCGACAGCGCCGAGTCGCACAGGTAAGGCCACTAGGCAGCCCTGCCTGCAGGGCAGCAGCAGGAGGAGGAGGAGGAGGAAGCAGGGGGACAGATACCTTGGGCTGAGATGTGGCTCTCTGGAGCTGCACTGGTTTTGGGGATGAAGCTGTCTTATTCCTTGCTGGAGACGGGAAGGCTCCAGGGGGGACCTTAGAGCTGCCTTCCAGTAGCTGCAGGGATCCTGCAGGAAGGCTGCAGAGGGACTTTCCATCAGGGTGTCTGGAGACAGGGCAAGGGGGAAGGGTTTGAAGCTGAGGCAGAGCAGGGTTAGAGTGGAGCTGAGGAAGAAGTTCTTCAGTCTGAAGGTGGTGAGACTCTGGCACAGGCTGCCCAGGGAGGTTGTGGCTGCCTCCTCCCTGGAGGTGTTCAAGGCCAGGCTGGATGAGGCCTTGAGCAGCCTGGGCTGGTGGAAGGCCTGGGAGGTTGGAGCAGATGATCTCTTGGGTCCTTTCCGATCTAAGCCATTCTGTGGCTCTGCGTGGCCCTGGCTGGGAGAACCCCCGCGGCAGGCACAGGCGGTGACTGCTCCTTCTGTGTCCTCTGCAGCCTGAGCGTCAGCAGGTACCCCCTGCCAACTACGACCAGGTGCACTTACACCCCCACCTCTTCCCGGAGCAGCCTCGCGTCTCCCCCAGCAGCTACAGCCCCGCGGGGGGCGTCGGCTTCCCCCGGCGCAGCAAGCTCTGAAAGTCCCCCAGCTGGAGCAGTACCCCAGCTTCCCCCGGCCCGCAGCAGCAGCCGCAGCAGCAGCAGCAGCAGCAGCAGCACTACACCACCTCGGCACTACAGCAGGCACTGTTGTCCCCCACGCCCCCGACTACAGCCGGCACCAGCAGGTGCCCCACATCCTGCAGGGACTGCTGTCGCCCGGCACTCGCTGAGCGGCCACTCGGACATGCGGCTGCCGCAGGCAGAGTTTGCACAGCTCCTCAAGCGGCGCCAGCAGCAGCAGCAGCAGCAGCAGCAGCAGGAGCTGCAGGAGCTGTTCAGGCACATGAGCCAAGGGGACGCGGGCGGCATGGGTGCCGGCGTGGCGCAGAGCCTCTCGGAGCGCCAGGCGCTGTCCTTGCCTTACCAGAGCGCCGACAGCTACCACCCGCAGAGCAGCCCCCAGCACCTGCTCAAAGTCCGGGCGCAGGAATGTATCCAGCAGGTGCCCCCCGGCCCCGTGCCGCACGGGTACGGCCACGGCCCCCAGCCGGCCCTGTTCCACTCGGAGAGCATGGAGGAGGACTGCGCGGGCGAGGGCGCCCGGGACAGCTTTGCAGACACTAAGAGTTCAAACACATTGACCAAAGGTTGCCACGAGACCCCTCTGCTGGTGAGCGCAGCGGGGCACGGGGACCCCGACCCTGTGCTGGGCACCGGCAACCAGGAGCTGGGGACCCACCAGTACCGGCACCAGCCCCCGCCGCCGCCTTCAGCAGGAGTAAGGTGCCCAGCAGAGGTAAGGCTTCCCGAGCTGCAGAGCCCTGGCACTGCTCACCTCCCACTGGAGGACGCCATCTGTGCCTGGCACAGCCAGGCTGCCGTGCCAGAGCCGGCCTGGCGTGGAATTCCCTGGCTGCTCCAGGCCTCCGTGGCCTGGGGGAATCGCAGGCAGAGCCTAATAAACTCTGTGTGAAGGGGACCCAACCAGCGGCCTGCTTGGGAATGTGACCTACTTCTGCAGGCAGGTAAAGACCAGCTCCCAGCCTCCTGCCTGCTGGTGCTGCCTGCTGCTGGTGTGTTCAGTTCTGGTGCTGTTCCCCATGCTGTGTAAAGAATGAGCTAGGAACAGCCCAGGGCCTGCTGTCCCCCCAGCTGTGTGTTCCTCCTCCTAGGAACAGCTCCCTGTGCCCAGGCCTTGCCAAAGCTCTCACAGATGTGTTGGGTAAGAGCAGTGGTAAACAACTTGTAGCTAAGGCCCTCTTGCAGCAGCTCCTCTGGCCCTTTGGAAGCAGCAGCAAGACTCCAGCCCTGCTTGAACTACAAGGGGTAGGCTCTGGAGGAGGGGAGCTGGAGCTTGCTGTTAGCATCTGAAGACCTTTCCTGCTGGTTGGAAGCTGCTGTGCCTCTGCTCCTCGGTGGCTCTGCTGGCAGCGGGGTGAGCTGCAAGAGAAATTGCTGCCTGGGCTGGAGCTGCAGGCCCTCTGTCAGCAAAACAGCCTCAGAGCCCCTGCCCAGGAGGGCTCTGAAGAGAGGCCTGCAGGCTGCACCAGATCAGTATTCATGGCAGCCCCGAGCTGTGCCCTTGGCACGGAGGGGCAGTGTCCGGGCACGGCAGGCAGGGCTTTGTGTGGGCACACAGCGTGGGTTTGTTGGGAAAGTACTGGGTTGGAAGAGGCTGGCTCCCAGGGCAGAGGGGCTGGCCAGCCCCTGCCCCCCCAGGCTGTGGGTGGGGGGTGGGGACGAGGCACAGGGACTCCTGCAGGCAGCTTCAATTTGGGGCTACCAAGGTGTTTGCTCTTGGACCTCACTCCCCTGCCCTGCTTGGAGCAGGGAGGAAGGGCCCCAGGTTAGGCAGAGCTTGGAGAGCAGAGGTGGATTTGGAACCCAGTTTGCATGGTGCCAGCACAGCCTCCTTAGGGGAAGCCCAAAGGTGGAGGAGGCAGCAGGCAGCTTCTGCCCCTGTCCTGAGGGTGCTGGAAGCAGTTACACAAGGGAGAGGACTTTAGACTGCAAGGCTTTGTAAAAGAATACAGGCAAGTAAATGTTTACAAATAGTGTTGTGTAAGCCCCTCTGACAGGGCTGCCTGGAGGCCTCCTCTAGTAACTCCTGTGCTGGGATGCAGCCTCCTGCTCTGCTTCCCTCCTGCCTCCAGTAACCCACTTGGAATGCAGCCTGTGCTGCCTGGGTCCCAGGCAGAGCCAGCAGCCCGGGTACCCTCACCTGCCCTGCAGCGCTCCACAGCTCCACCTGCACACCAGCGGCACTCTGCTGCTTCCCTCTCGCACCCAGGGCAGGTCCAGCGTTCCCAAGCCACCAAAGGGGAGCAGGGAGAGGGCTGAGCAGGGAGCCCAAGCGTGGCTCCTGCCCCTCAGTGCTGGTGCTGGGAGCCAACCTTCCTCAGCCACCCCCTTGTCTGTGCCATGATTGCTGCCCCTGGGACAGGAGCATCTTCTCTGCTGCCCAGCGCCCCGGGCCTGCTTTCCCTGGGGCAGGGCAAGGCTCTGCAGTGGCTCAGGAGCACTTGAGTCTCGAGAGGGAGTGTGGTGACCCAAAAAGCTGTGGCTTGTGTGAGGAACATCTGCTGGAGACCGTGAGAGTACTGCCCAGGTCTGTGTTTGGGATGTGACTGAACTGCCTTTGAGCAGCTCCCCTCCAGCCCAGCCATCCCAGGGCTGGGAATGCTGCCCGTGGGAAACCTGGGCACTGAAGGAGCTGAGCTGGCAGGACTTGCACTGCCTGCTGCCAGCATCACATGCCACAGTGTCACATGCCACACTGACACAAAGACAGCTGGCACAGGAGCCCTGGTCCCTATGGATGTGGGATGAAAGGCTGCCCTGCTGGGGCTGTTCAGCCTGGAGAAGGCTCCAGGGAGACCTCAGAGCAGCCTTCCAGTACCTGAAGGGCTCCAGGAGAGCTGGGGAGGGACTTGTGACAAGGGCTGGGAGTGACAGGATGAGGAACAAGGGCTTTGAGCAGGGAGAGAAGAGACTGAGACTGGAGGTGAGAAAGAAATCCTTGCCGGTGAGGAGGGGGAGAGTCTGGCACAGGTTGCCCAGGGAGGCTGTGGAGGCTCCAACCCTGGCAGTGTTCAAGGCCAGGCTGGATGAGGCCCTGAGCAGCCTGGGCTGGTGGGAGGTGTCCCTGCCCATGGCAGGGGCTTGGAACTGGATGGTCTTGAAGGTCCCTTCCAATCCAACCCATTCCATGACTTCAGCTCAGCCCTCAGCCCGAGCTGCCTCCTCAGGGGCACTGCACTGGCACCAGTTCTTCTGTGCCAGGGCTGCTCCAGGCCAGGGGGCTCAATCCCTGGGAGCCTCAGCCCCGAGGCAGCATCAGGGCCGTTTGTGGAGCTGGAGCAGCAGCCAGCGGCAGGCTGCCCGCCCGCAGCCCCCTCCCCGCAGCTGCAGCAGAGTCCGAGCCGTGCGTGGGTGGCACGGCCCCGGCCCCGGCGGCAGCCAGCAGCTGCTCCCCCGTGGTTGCCTTTCCGGGAAGGGGCCGGTAACCGCGGGTAACCCCGCCGCGGGCAGCGGACCGGCAGCCTGCCTGCTCCTCCTGCCGCCCCGGCCCGGGGATCCTGCGGGAATGCTGCGCCTGAGGGAGGCAGGGCACTGGCAGCGGGGTGCAGGGCTCGGCTGGCACAGTGCCCGGGACAGGGGAGCGTTGCAGATGTGTCCCCTGGGCAGTGTCTGATGCAGAGATTCATAGCATGGGTTGGGTGGGAAGGGAAGCTTAAAGGTCTTGCAGTGCCAAGCCCCTGCCATGGGCAGGGACACCTCCCACCAGCACAGGCTGCTCAGGGCCTTATCCAGCCTGGCCCTGAGCCAGGCAGGAGGCAGCCACAGCCTCCCTGGGCAACCTGTGCCACCTGTGCCAGTGTCTCCCCACCCTCACTGGCAAGGATTTCTTCCTCCTCTCCAGTCTCAATCTGTCCTCAAGCTTCAAACCATTGTTCCTCATCCTGGCACTCCCCGCCCTTGTCACAAGTCCCTCCCCAGCTCTCCTGGAGCCCTTCAGGTACTGGAAGGCTGCTCTGAGGTCTCCCTGGAGCCTTCTCTTCTCCAGGCTGCACAGCCCCAGCTCTCCCAGCCTGTCCCCATAGGGCAGGAGCCCTCTGACCATCTTCCTGCTCTCTCAGGGCTGTGTTCCCAGCTGGGAGGTGTTCCCAGCACTGATTGCTTCCTGCTGGCCAGAGCCCTCCAAAAGCCACCAGCTGTGCAGCACAGGGCATCCACCTGTGTCCCCGAGGGCAGCTCCCCACTGCTGGTGGCCACGTTGGCCTCTGTGCTCCCCAGGAGTGCTCCCTGCCAGGGAGCTGTTTACAGCTGCTGCAGGGCCCGGGGCTCTCTTCCCCACACGGTGTACTCGGTGACAAGACGTTGGGCCGCACAGGAATGTAGCCTTTACCCTCCCTCGCTGGAGCTTGCGGTGCAGATGGACTTTGCCAGCAGGGCTCTTGTGTACTCCTGCAGCCAGATTGCAGGAGGGCAGGCAGAAGTCATCTGATAACAGTGAACATCCTGGCCAGCACTTCCAGCAGGATTCTGTTGTGCTTGGGATCACCAAGGGGCCCTGCTACAGCGTCCCGTGGTGGAGGCTGGGGAGGCTCTTGTGTAATGGTGTGGGCAGGGCAGGGAGGAGGCCAGCTGGGGCTCCAGGGGAGGTGGCAGTGCTGGGGAGGGCAGGCAGCAAAGGTCTGGTTGCTAGGCTGTGGTGCCCCTGCCCCTCCAGGGCTGCTTTTACAGCCCTGAATGAAGGCAGCTGGAAGGGCCCTGGTGCTGCACCCCTTGGCCAAAAGCAACTGGGGGATCCCATTCCACCCCCAGCAGTGTTCCTGCTGCCACATCTCGAACCACCCCTGAGTGGTGCTGTGCGTCCCCGGGGCTGCAGGTCCCTCCTGCTGACCTTTCGCTTTCCTGCCTTTCCAGAGTCCATCGTTGGGAATTGCCTGGACAGGAGCTCCCCTGGCCAGGCCATGCAGGTGCCTGACCACAACGGGCTGGGGTACCCGGCACGGCCCCCCTCCAGCGAGCACCCGCGGCCCCGCAGCCTGCAGAGGCACCACACCATCCAGAACAGCGATGATGCCTACGTAGGTCTGGGGAGGCCTCTGGGGGGGGGCTTAGGGCAGCCTGGAGCTGCCCTGGGTGATGTGGGAGGTGAGGGTGTGAAGCCCTGGGGGTGCTTCCCTTTGCTTAAGACTTAGCAGAGACTCAGGTGCAAGTGTTCCTCCTTCACTTGTGGTTGTCTGCTCTCACCCTGGCACCTCTTCCCTGCTCTCACCCTGGCATCTCTTCTCTGTCCCCCAGGGTCCCTCTGATGAAACCTCCTGGGCAGCCCCAGGCCTGGCCCTGGCCATGGAGGGCCTCGCAGGCACGGTGCAGCTTCCGTTCTGCAGTGCTGCTGGCGGGGCTGGCCATACAGCCCAGACCCTGAGCAAGAGCAGAGGGCAGCTGCCCTGCTCCCCTCATGCTCTGGGCTGCTGGGAGCTGCCCTGCTCAGGCCTTGATGCAATCCAGCTCCCTGCCCCAGTTAGCTCCATGTGGGTCAGGAGGGGACTTGGACTCTGCAGTCTTGTGTTGCATCGAGTGCCGCTGGTGGCACCCAGGCTGTACCTGACAGCTTGCACTCAGCAACCCTTCCTGAAGGGCTTGTGGCCGGGGGCTGTGAGGTGACCACCTGTGCCCGGGGTGCTGCCGTCCCTGCAGGTGCAGTTGGACAACTTGCCCGGGATGAGCTTGATGGCAGGGAAGGCTCTGAGCTCCGCGCGCATGGCCGACGCCGTGCTCAGCCAGTCGTCGCTGATGGCCAGCCAGCAGCTGCGGGACAGGGACAGCCAGGGTAAGGGAGAGCCGGGGCAAGGCCCTGCCCGGCTTGCTGAGCCTCCCCACGGGGCTGGAACCAGCCTGTGCTCGGCAAAGCCTGCGGGGGCAGCGCGCTGGCGGAGGGGAGCTCCGCGGGTGCTGGTGGGGGCAGCGGTCAGGATTGCTGCGGCGGCACAGAGCAGTCCTGCCTGCAGTGCTGTCACCCTGCGGCCGTCTCAGCCTGAGCCCCGTGCTGGAGCTGTCTGCTTGGTGCTCCTCCTGCTAACTGCTGCTGTTCTTTGACCCCACAGAGTGTGGGGAGAGCTTGGACGGCCAGGAGCATCCCAGCCTGGGTGATGGCAGCCAGCATCTAAACACCTCCTGCTACCCCTCCACGTGCATCACAGACGTCCTGCTGAGCTACAAGCACCCAGAGGTGCCCTTTGGGATGGAGCAGGCAGGGGTGTAACCAGGAGGGAGTGAGTATTGCAGCCTCCTGCTCTTCCCAGCTGCTCATCTCGGGGTCCCTCCGTGCCAGACCCAAAGGCCTGGCCCCTGTGTGCATCTCCTTCCTCTGCCCTTGCTGCAAGGGAGAGGCCCCTGCTTCAGCAGGACTTGCAGAATGGGTTGGGTTGAAAGGGACCTTAGAGATCGTCCAGCTCCAATCCCCTGCCATGGGCAGGGCCACCTCCCAGCAGCACAGGCTGCTCAAGACCTCATCCAGCCTGGCCTTGAACACCTCCAGGGCACATCCACAGCTGCCCTGGGCAGCCTGTGCCAGTCTCTCCCCACCCTCACTGGCAAGGATTTCTTCCTCATCTCCAGTCTCAGACTGCCCTCCTCAAGCTTCAAACCGTTGTCCCTCATCCTGTCACTCCCAGCCCTTGTCTAAAGTCCCTCCCCAGCTCTCCTGGAGGCTCTTCAGGTACTGGAAGGCTGCTCTGAGGTCTCTCTGGAGCCTTCTCCATGCTGAACAGCCCCAACTCTCCCAGCCTGTCCCCACAGGGGGCTTCCCCAGCCCTCTGCTCATCCCTCCCAGGTTGTGGTGTGTGGGTGTGGGCTGGGAAGGCAGGGCAGGGCTGTGGGAGCAGGCTGGCCAGGCCTCCCCAGGTGCCTTGCCAACGTCTCTGCCTCCTCTCTTGCAGGTGTTCTGTACAGCTCTGACTCGAGAAGGTCCATTTGAAACCAACAGTATCTAGCAGCACCGCGCCAAATCGCCGTCGTATTTCTGACTAACTGGAATACCATGGCCCCTCCTCTGCCCCCGGCTCCTGCCTTTGCTCTCTCCGCCTCTCACCACCTCTGCCCGCAGCCCCAGCTGCCACCCAGCCACCCAGAGAGCCCCGCGGCAGGCGCAGGGCCCCGGGCCCGGCGCTGGGCTGGGCGGCTGGGAGTTGCCCCGCAGGGGAAGGGAGCAGGGTGCCCGGAGCCTGGCACCGGCCGTGCTGTCCTTCCAGCCTTCACCCTTTGCACTGGGGAGGGGCCCAGCGCGGCCCCGGCGGCGCTGGCGGGGGCGAGGAGGGTGCCGGCCCCCGTGGGTGGCACCCACCCCTGGTGCAATATGCTTCTGTCTCATCCCTGTCTGCTGTTCTTCCTCCTCTCTCCCGTTGGTCAGTGTGCTGAAAGGATCCCTGGTCCCCGCCTCTGGTCCCCAGCCCTGCTCCCCACCGCTCTCCCCCCACCTCTCAAACCCACAAACGACCCCGGGGGAGGGGAATTTTCTTTTCCTGGCTTCACGTAGGGAAGGTGGAATTTTTCCTTTGTTTTCTTGGCTTCTCCTTCCTCCTCCTCCTCCTCCTCCTCCTCCTCCTCCTCCTCCTCCTCCTCTCCCTGCTCACGTAGGAGTCGTTTTTTTGGTAAATGTTTTATTATTATTGTTGTTAATAAAAGGCAAAAGGAACTTCTGCTGGAGAGAGCTCTTTAAGCAGATCCTGTTCTGTATGGATTGTGACTTGCACCTTCTGTTCCAAGTATTTTATTTCTTCTGATGCCATTGTACTTGTGACTGGTTCTCTCTCTCGTGCCAGTGGCCACAGTGCTGCCCTCCTTCAGCCTGCAGAGATCCTTCCTCCTCCTCCTCCTCCTCCTCCTCCTCCTCCTCCTCCCCCCCACCCTTTCCTCGAGGGATAGAGCACGGAGTGTGTCCCCCCACGCCGGGGCTCGGGAGCACTGGGGGTCATCGTTTGCCTTTGGGACTTCACAAGCTGCAGCTCCACTTCTTAGTGAACACTTTTCTGGAATATTTTATAAAACAGTTTAAAAAAATAAATAACTAAAAAGAACACACAAAAAAAAAAAAAAAAAAAAAAAAAAAAAAAAAAAAAAGAGAAAAGGAAAAGCTGCCCCAGGCCTGGGGACCTTGGAAGGACAAACCTGAGCCCAGCGCAGCCACTTCGCCGCCCTCCCCCTCCCCGCGCCTCTGCCCACCGAGGAGAAGCCTTCCTGCGGCCGCCGAGCCCCCGGGGCTGGGTCCTGCCATGCTGAGGGGGGGGGGGGGATGGGGGCAGCGGTTCCTCCCGGGGCAGCCTGGCAGGGCCGCCCCTGGGGGTGGGTTTTCCTTTTGTTGTTTACATGACGCTGAAGAGCCGCGGGCGCGGCGGCGGCCGCAGGAGCAGGGCCTGCCCCCCAAGCTGTGCCTGCCCCCCCAGCTGTGCCATCTCCGCAGCCTCTCACCTTTTCTACCATGGCTTTGTACGGTAGCAGCCAATCCTCGCAGTGTATGGTGAATGTATACCCACAGCCTTCGCTATTCCTCCTGGGGGTTGGAAATGTCACAAGTTGGGGTTGGTGGGTTTTTTTTTGGGGGGGGGGAGAAGTTGTTTTGGTTCGGTTTGGGTTGGGGTTTGGTTTTTGTTTCGTTTTGGTTTTGTTTGCTTTGGGTTCCCCCTCCCCCCCCTTCCTGGTTTCTGTTGGACTGAAACAACAACCAAAAGGTTTCAGCAACTCTTCAGTCCTCTTTATTTTTGTGGGTCACTTGCAACTAGTCGATTAGTTGGACAGTGGGATCATGACAAATAAAACCATGATGATGATGATGATGATGATGATGATGATGATGATGATGATGATGATCTTCCCTCCCTGGTCTCCTGTTTGCCTTTGTTGTTGCTCAATGCTCCGGGCGGGGGCAGAAGGGTTTTGGCCCTGAGTGGGGAGAGGCTCAAGGTGAGATGATCACAGGGGGTAGGGGTTGGAAGGGACCTCCAGAGGTCATCCAGTCCAACCCCCTGCCGGAGCAGCAGCACCCAGGGCAGGGTACACGGAACACATCCAGGAGGGGCTGGAAAGGCTCCAGAGGAGACTCCACAAGCTCTCTGGGCAGCCTGCTCCAGGCCTCCAGCAGCCTCACACCACAGAACTTTCTCCTCATGTTGAGGTGGAACCTCCTGGGTTCCAGCTTGTCCCTGGTGCTCCTTGTCCTGTCACAGGACAGCACTGACCAGAGCCTGGCCCCTTCCTCCTGCCCCCCACCCCTCACATATTTATAAACATTAATAAGGTTCCTTCTCAGCCAATAAACAGCCCCAGGGCTCTCAGCCTTTCTTCACAGGAGGGTCTCTCAGCCCGGGTGGTCCCCGGGACAGTGGCAGGGGGACAAGGTAGAGCACCCTGGAGCAGCTTCAGGCTGAGGGGCAGTTCTGGGGTGGCTGTGGCAGGGTGCTGGGCTGGTCTCTGCTCCAGGCTCAGCCTTTGCTGCCCAGATCCCCAGGGAGGGCTGGGGTGAGGGTGCAGGGGAGCACAGCTCCTGGGAGCTCTACAGCAGGGATGCACCCCCAAACAGGGGCAACATGAGCAGGGAGGGGGCTCACCGGCCCGGGGAAGATGGGGCAGAGACCCAGAGTGGTCATGGGCAGGGCATGAAGGGTCTGGGCACAGGGCAGAGACCCAGAGCAGTCGTGGGCAGAGGATGAGGGGTCTGGGTGCGGCAGGCCAAATCCCTGCGGGGGTAAGCCTGGTCCCCGGGCCGCTGGCCAATCCCCAGGGGCTGCCGAGGGGCCCCGGCGAGGCGAGGCGGCCGCGGTGAGCAGGAATCTGGGTCAGCAGGAGCGTAAACAGCGCCTTGGCCGGGCAGCGGCGGCCCGCGGGGAGCTCCTGTTTGCTCGACGGCCTTGCCAAGCCGGCGCTCCGCGGCTGGCCCGGGCTCCGCAGCGATCCTTGAACTCTTCTCGTCACATCGTGACTGCTTGGGCTGCAGCCTTGGCTTATCTCCGCCGGGAACTGCCCCCTCCTGCATAAATAGCGGCGGTGGGGAAGCGGCCGGCTCAGACGGCACAACCGGCAGCACGGCAGCGGCAGGAGAGAGCTGGTAAGAACTTGGGCTGCTCCGGGGGCTCCCGAGCCCCCGAGTCCTGGGACACGGAACGCGGGATGGGCTTCACGCACGATGCCACCCCCGTGGAGCCGTTGTGCTGGGGCCGGAGGCTCCGTCCATGCTGGGGCTGGCTGTGCACGCAGCTCCCTGCATCCAACTCTTTTGCTCTGCCCCCAGGTTCACCGTCAAGATGAGAGCTGTGGTGGTGGTCCTCGCCCTGTTCTGCCTGACAGGTAGGTCACCGGCACGGGGCTGGGGCTGGGACAGCAGCAAATCCCTGCGGGACGGAGCAGGACAGGGTGGCTGAGCCTGGCACGGGTGCTGCTGGAAGTGCCAAGGAGCTCTGCACGCCAGGCTGCGGCTGAGCGGCTCCCTGGTCCCTGCGCGGAGCCGGGCAGCTTCCTAGGACAGCGACGGGCAGGAGCTGTCTCCACCGCGGTGCCTCCACGTCCTGAACCCTTCGGGCTCTCCCCGCAGGCACCCAGTCGCGCTCCCTGTGGCAGCAGGATGATCCCCAGGCGCCCCTGGACCGCATCAAGGACTTGCTGGAGGTGTACCTGGAGACTGTGAAGGCCGGCGGCAAGGATGCCATCGCCCAGTTCGAGTCCTCTGCCGTGGGCAAACAGCTGGAGTAAGTGGGGGGACGTGTGGCAGGGGACTGGCGGGGGGCTCCCGGGCACCGTGCGTGACCTCTCTCCACTCCCCGCAGCCTGAAGCTGACTGACAACCTGGACACGCTGGGCGCGGCCGCCGCCAAGCTGCGGGAGGACATGGCCCCCTACTACAAGGAGGTGAGGGAGATGTGGCTGAAGGACACAGAAGCTCTGCGCCAGGAGCTGAGCAAGGACCTGGAGGAGGTGAAGGAGAAGATCCGTCCCTTCCTGGACCAGTTCTCCGCCAAGTGGACGGAGGAGCTGGAGCAGTACCGCCAGCGCCTGGCCCCCGTGGCCCAGGAGCTGAAGGAGCTCACCAAGCAGAAGGTGCAGCTGATGCAGGAGAAGCTGACCCCGGTGGCCGAGGAGGCTCGGGACCGCCTGCGCGGCCACGTGGAGGAGCTGCGCAAGAACCTGGCCCCCTACAGCGATGAGCTGCGGCAGAAGCTGAGCCAGAAGCTGGAGGAGATCCGCGAGAAGGGCATCCCCCAGGCCGCCGAGTACCAGGCCAAGGCCGTGGAGCAGCTGAGCAACCTGCGTGAGAAGGTGACCCCCCTGCTGCAGGAGTTCAAGGAGCGCCTCACCCCCTACGCCGACAACCTCAAGGCTCGCTTCATCTCCCTGCTGGACGACCTCCAGAAGAGCGTGGCCTGAGCCACCGCGGCCAGGGACTGAACCCGGCCCCACTCCTGCAGCCACCCCGGGGCCTCTCCCTGCCCTGCCCGGGGTGTTTCCCCTCGGGGGGCTCTGGGGATGGGCTGCAGAACATCCTCCCTGAGGACCCCCTTCTCTCCCACCGCCTCCCCTCGCTGAAGTGGTGTCGCTCTCAGCTTTGCCTCCTTCCTTTTGTCAAATAAAGGTGACTTAAGTTATTGGAGCTCGCTCAGTCTTTGCAGTGGATGCTGGCGGGGGGGCGGGGGCAGCCTGCACGCAGCGCTGGGGGTGCCGTAGGGGCTCCGGTGGGACTGGGAGGACAGGGACCTGGCAAGGTGGGAGGACAGGGACCTGGCGCCGAGCTCAGCTCTGCCTTGGAGGCATCCAGGCTCAACCCCACACGGAGCTCTCCCAGCACCCAGGGCAGTGCCGGGGTGGTGGTGGGAGGTGCTTGGGCAGAACCTGGACCCCCCCAGGCTGCGGGAGCAGTGCCTGGCTCCTGCCACCCTCTCACACGGTGCTTGCCCCACGGCAAGGGGTCCCGAGGAGGTCCCCCTGTCTGTCCCAACCCTTCCTCACCCCACACAGTGCACGTTCCCCCTCACTCCCACACCCGAGTGATGCTGCCACAGCCGCTGCTTCAGCGCCAGTTTATTGAAAGAAACACAACCATGGGTGGGGATCCAGGGTGCCCCCAGCCCTGCCAGGTCCCCGCCAGCCCCCGGCGGGGCTACGCAGCCGGTGTCCGCTTCCAGAGCTCGGCCAGCTGCTGCTTCAGCCACGCCAGCTGCTGCTTCGCCAGCTCCGCGTTGTCCGACAGCCAGCGCCTGCGAGGGAGGGAAGGCTCAGCACAGGGCGCCCGCCGGGCTCCCTGCTGGCAGCAGGGTGGCAGGGAGGGGCGCCCGGGCTGGCAGGGGCGTGTGGGGGCACCTGGCCTGCTGAGCCACCTCCGACTCCTGAAGGGTGCTGAAGGCGTCCTTGACCATGGCGGTGGCTTTCTGGGTGTACTCCTGTACCTTCCTCACCAGCGCCTTGGGCTGCTCGCTCGTGTCGGCCCCTGCGAGCACAAACCTTGTGGGAGCAGGAGGCGAGGCCAGGGGCTGTGCCCCCCGCCCCCTGCATGCACCCCATGCCCCCCAGCCGCACTGTCCTGCTCGCCCAGCCCTTACTTGCCGCCGCTGCCAGGGCGGCCACGCAGGCGAAGAGGAGCAGGATCGATCCCTTCATGGCTGGGGAGAGAGCAGAGCAGATGGCACGGGTGGCAGGCGGGGACCCGTGTGCCCACGGGGGTCCCATCCCTGTCCCCTTCCCATTGCGACCCTGGCGGGGGCCCTCCCCACTCACCTGTGCCAGACTCTGCGCAGGGGCAGCCCCTGGCTCCCACTTTATAGCCTCTCCCCAGGGGTGACTGTGCAAAGGTCAGGGGCGGTGGGGGCTGGCCGGGGGGGGAGGCAAATCTGCAGAGCCCTTCTGCTGCCAGCGCTGGTGCCGAGCGGCCTCCCTCCCGGACAGGGGGTGGTAAATGCCCCAGCACCACGGCTGCCCGTGCCTGGCCCGTGGCTCTGCCTGCCCCTGCAAGCTTCTGCCTGCGTGCCAGGCGAGGGCATGCATGGGCACGGGCATGCCGGTGTGTGCAGCCAGCCCGGTGCCCACTGCGGGGTACAGGTCGGTGAGGGAAGCTGCGGGGACAGCCCCGGAGCTGGTGTGGGCACACAGAGCACAAGGGTGACATCCAGTGGCATCAGCCCCGGGCATGATGCCGCCGGGCTGGCTCTGCCTGGGAGCACCCTCAGCTGGGCGTTGCGTGCCCAAGCTGTGCCCGCCAGGGGCTGGGCACAGCGATGGCTCTTTGGACCTTGTCATTGCCGGTGCTGATCCTCGTCCCTGCCAGCTGTGCCCTTTGCCCCAGCCATGACACACCGGCAGCAGGCTGCAGCCTGGGGTGGGTGCACCAGGGCGTGTGTCACCTGAACCAGGGCTGCGTCCCGAGGGGGCATCAAGGGCCTGATGCCCACGGGCAGAGACATGCAGGGGGCCTGGCACTGTGCAACATCCCACAGCTGCAGGGTCCTGGCCATTCTCTGTGGCAGGGAGCCTTGGTGCCTTGCACGCACACAGCCTCGTGTGCCCCCCTGCATCCAGCACAGCCCCCCAGCCCCTGTCCTGGTACCACACAGCTGGCACCAGCAGAGCCATGGCTACATCTCACTGAGCTGCAGAGCTGGGAGCTGTTCCCGGCGCTGCCCTGGTCCCTCTGCTCCACGGTCTCTGCCCCTCCGGAGGGTGCTCAGCCGCGGGGGTGCTCACGTGTAGCCTCATCCCCTCTCGGCCCCCTCCTTGGCACCCTCCTGGGAGCTGGCAGGGCCGAGGGTGATGTCAGAGCTGAGCGCACGTCAGGCGCTTCCACGTCGCGACCTTGCTAAAGTCCAAGCCCAGAGCCTGTGCCCCAGGCGTGCGTGGAAGGCGCGGGGGACGCCCGGGCTGCATAAATAGCTGCGGCTGCTCCCCGGCCCCGCAGGGATCCGAGCGGCTGTGCGCGGAGGTGAGGAGAGCTGCCGGCGGCGGCGCCTCCGCTGGGGCTGCTCAGCCCAGGGCGGTCTCTTCACCTCTGCTCTCTGCTCCCGCAGGCACCACCTGGCACTCAGGATGTTTCTGAAGGTTCCAGCTCTCGCCCTGGTGCTCCTGGCGGTCGCAGGTGAGGTGGTCTACGGGTACCCAGTGCCGGGAGAGTCCTGCCCGGGAGGGCAGGATGGGGACCTGCTATGCTGTCCCTTGTGGGGGGATGCTGAGCAGGATTGTGCCCGCGCTGATCGTGGCATCTGCTTGCAGGGACACAGGCTGATGTCAACCCAGATGATGTGGCCAGCGTGATCTGGAAGTACTTCACCGAGCTGGGCAACAATGCCAAGGAGACGGTGGAAGGGCTGCAGCAGTCTGAGATCACCAAGCAGATAGAGTGAGCACGAGGGGGGACATGAGTGCGCCGGGCAGGGGAGGGGCCTGCGGGCACGCTGGTGCACTGACGTGTCCCCCTCCTCCAGCACCCTGATACAGAGCAACCTGCGCAGCGCCAGCCTGTACGCCGAGGACCTGCACCAGCGGCTGGTGCCCTTCGCCACCGAGCTGCAGGCGCGGCTGGTGCAGGACTCGCAGCGGCTGAAGGAGCAGATCCAGCGCGAGCTGAAGGAGCTGCAGGCCAAGATGGCACCGTACGCCGACGAGGTCCACCAGCAGATCGGCAGCAACATCCGTGAGCTGCAGGCCAAGATCAGCCCCTACGCCGAGGAGCTGCGCTCCCGGGTGGACAGCAGCGCCGGGGAGCTGCGCCGGGCGCTGGAGCCCTACGCGGCCGAGCTGCGGAGCCGGCTGCAGGACAACGCTCAGGGCGTCCAGGCCTCCCTCAGCCCCTACGCCGACCGTCTGCAGCAGCAGATCGACGGAGGGGTGGAGAGCCTGAAGCAGCACCTGGTGCCCCTGGCCGACGAGCTGAAGACTCAGGTGGAGCAGAGCGTGGCGGAGCTGCGCCGCGGTCTCAGCCCCTACGCGGGGCAGGTGCAGGAAGGACTCAACCGGCAGCTGGACAGCCTGACGGCACAGATGGACAAGGTGGCGGAGGAGCTGCGCACCCGCCTGGCCGCCAGCTCGGAGGAGCTGCGTGCCCAGCTCAGCCCTCTGGCCGAGGAGCTGCGGCAGGCGGCCAGCGGCGACGCCGAGAGCCTGCGGCAGCGCCTGGCACCCCTGGCCCAGCAGCTGGACCAGCGAGTGGGGCAGACGCTGGAGGCCTTCCGGCAGCAGGCAGCCCCCTTCGGAGAGGCCTTCGGGCAGCAGCTGGTGCAGAGGCTGCAGGAGATGAAGGACAAGCTGGACTCAGGCACTGCTGGCGTGGAGGACCACCTGGGGTTGCTGGAGAAGGAGGTGCGGGAGAAGGTCGCTGCCTTCCTCAACGCTGCTCAGCCAGCAGGGGAGAACTGAGACCCCCGGCACTGCGTGGAGGGGGTGTGGGGTGCCCAGCCTTGCCCCCACACCATGAGCATTGTGGGCACTGCCCCTGGCAGAAATAAACTGTCCCTAGTGAAGCACCTGCTGGTCTGTGTCTGTCCTTCTGCTGGTCTGTGTCTGTCCTTCTCCTCAGCATCCTACTGTCCTGCCCTGGGGCACCCAGCCCGGGACACCCAGCCAGCTGCTCCAAGGGCAGAGCAGCACCCTGAATTCAGGTCCCAGGGCACTAGGGAGAGGGAACACAGGTGGGGCTGGGCGGGTGCAGGGTCTCCATGCCCAGGACAGGGCTGGAGGGTGGCTCAGAGGTGAACCATTGGCCAGAGTGGGGTCAGGGCCCAGGATGTCACCGCACCAGGGTGCTGCAGCAACTTGGTGTCATCTGGGTGGCTCCAGAGGGGCCAGAGCCCTGGCACAGGGCCAAGCATCCCAGCTGCAGCAGGAGTAGCTGGGGAAGGGTCTGTGCAGGGTGGGTGACAGGCACTAACACACACACACACACCCCCCGCAGGGTCTGTGGCCAGGCACAGTGGGGCTCAGGCAGGCAGGGGGCAAACCCCAGGAGATTGCCAGCTCAGGGAGAAGGAAGGCACTGGAGCTGTGGGCACAGCGAGCACCCTGAGCTGCCCTGCTGGGGCATGCCCCTGAGGACGGGTGAGGAGGTTCCCCTGTGGGCTGCAGTGGCAGGAGCTGCGGGATGGGAGCGTGGCCAGGGCTGCCTGGGCCAACCCTGAGTGTCCCCAGCGGGAGGGAGCAGAGCAGACTTTGGTGCTAGAGGAATGCCGGTGCCTGCTCGGAGCTTCACCCCTGCAGCTCACAGGACTTTGCCCTCCACCACAGGGTGCCCACTCCCCAGCCCTACCCCGGCCACCCCCCAGCCCCTTCCTGGCACAGCTGGAGCCGTGCTCGTCCTCCTGCACCCACCTGGGCCCCGTCCCCAGGCTCTGGGCTCCCATTCCCCTCCTTGGGCTGTGACCCCGTGCAGCAGAAGCTGCCAGTGGGGGAGTTTCAGCTGGTGTCCCTGTCCCTGCCCTGCCACTCCGCACCCCCCTCGCCACCGTGGCAGCTCCCATGCACTGTTTACTCCGCGATGCAAAGGTCAGCGGCGTGGGCAAGGGCAGGCTCGTCCCCAGCAAGCTGCAGAGCCAGCAGCGAGGGCTCCCTTATCGCTGGGAAAACAAAGGACTGCTCGGGCGGGCGGCGGCCTTCGGGCAGCCCTGCCCGTGGGATGCTCGGGAAGGGGCAGGCGAGGGGGCAGTCAGATGACCGACCCCCCCCCCCCCCCCCCCCACGTCACCTCTCAGGAACGTCCGCGGGGCTCCACGTTGTGTTTACAGGGAGTGAGGTCCAAAAGCCTTCCCCTGCCGGCGTGCTCCTCAGCCTCTCGCCGCGGGGAGCATATAAAGGGAGCCGCGGGGCAGTGCCCGGCAGGAGGGATGCGGGAGGTGCCCCGGAGCCAGGTGAGGGGGCATGCCCACAGAGCCAGGGTGGGCACCTCCTGCCCGGTTGAACTTTGGCTGCAGGAGCTGGGCATCACCCCCGCGTGTGCTGGGGGAGGGTGCTGGGTACAGAACGCAGGGAAGGGGGCGTGAGAGCAGGGAACCCTGACCTGTGAGGGCTCAGAGTGCCCCGCGGTGTGACCTAATGTGCTGCTCTTCTCCTTCCCACAGGGCGGTGGCCTGCTGGCCTGGCACACCATGCCTCTGAAGTTTGCAATGCTGCTTACCCTCCTGGGCACCTTGCCAGGTGGGTGCTGAGCAGAGGAACTTGCTCCAGGACAGCTGGTGGCAGTGGGCTGGGGGTCAGCATCCCTGGAGGTGTTTAAGAAAGGACTGGATGAGGCACTTGGTGCCATGGTCCAGCTGATTAGGGAGGGTTGGGTGACTGGTTGGATTTGATGGCCTTGGAGGTCTCTTCCAACCTGGTTGATTCTGTGACTCTGAGACGACTCTGTGACTGATTCTGGGTGTGGGCAGCACCTCACGAGCTGCTGCCCTCCTGCCCACAGTGTCATTGGCAGAGCCGGCACAAAGCGGCCTCTGGGAGTACCTCAGCCAGCTGACCAGTGACAAGGATGGCACAGAGCACAGCCAGGGCAGCAAGCTGGGCAGGGACAGCACGTGAGTACCCCATGCCAGGGGCTTGCCTCGTGGCACCCAGCCTGGACAACCACCCGTGGTCCCTCCACAAGCTCCCCCCAGGTGCCACCCTCACACAGGGTCCCCCTTCCTCTGGGGGCAGAAGAGCCCAAGGGGAGCAGCCCTCATGGTTGTCAACAGCTTTACTGAGGGTGCTGTGGGTAAGCTGGGGGTGCTGAGGAACCACTCTGCTGTCTGACACAGAAACCTGAAGGAGAATGTTCAGGATGGGGGCAGCTCCATGGGCAACATCCTGGAGAAGCTGGCACCCCTGGGCGGCAGAGGCCTCCAGCCCTACCAGGACTCGGACAGCTTGCGGAAGGTCATCAGGAAGGAGCTGGAGAGCCTGAGGGTGAAGCTGTCTCCCTACGTGGATGATGTCCACCACAAGGTGGGCAGGCACCTGGACGAGCTCCGCTACCAGCTGCAGCCCTTCACGGAGGAGCTGCTGGAGCAGCTGTCGCTGAACGCCCGCGAGCTGCGGCGGCAGCTCCTGCCCAGCCGGCAGCTGGCTGCTCAGCTGCTGCAGGGGGCAGAGGAGGTGCAGAGGTTCATGGCTCACTACGTCGACAAGATTGCCTTCCACACCGACCAGGTGAAGGACATTTTCCACCCCTATGCGGACAGGCTGGTGACCGAGATCCACCGCAACGTGGAGGAGCTGCACAGAAACGTCAGCCCCCACGCCCAGGCCAGCCCCGAGAAGCTCAACCGCTACATCCAGCAGCTCTCCACCAAGCTGACCCAGAACGCCAAGGACCTCCACCAGAAGATCCAGAGAAACCTGGAGCAGCTCAAGGCGAAGCTCAGCCTCTACCCAGGCAGACTGCGGGAGCAGCCGGCCCCCGCGGAGGAGCTGGCCCGGGAGGTGCAGCGGCAGGTAGAGGAGTTCCGGAGGGACACGTACGTCCAGATCCAGGCCTTCACCCGGGCGCTGGACCAGGAGACGGAGAAAATGCGGCTGAAGCTCTCCTCCGGACCGCCCACCCTGGGGGATTCCCAAGAGGGTCCGCCCGCCGTGGAGGACCTGCGGGCTCGCCTGGACGCGCTCTGGAGGGATTTGGCGCGCAGCCTGGGCGAGCGCGGCGGCGGCGGCGAGGAGCGCTGAGGAGCGCTGAGGGCCGGGGGGCGGTGGGGGGCGGCCGGGGACGGCCATCGCGGGGCCAGGCCGGGCCAGCGCACACGCAATAAAGGCGCAGCCATGGCGCTCCTGCCTCACGTGGCCGCCCCGCGTCACATGACCCCCGCGCCACGTGACGCCCCTCGCGCGGCGTGACGGCCCCGCCGGATTCAAGATGGCGTCGCTGGGGGCGGTGGAGGCCGCGGCCGCGGGGGTCGCTGTTCCAGCCGCTCAGCGCCGAGGACGGCGAGCAGCGGCCGGCCGAGATCGAGTCGCTGTGCATGAACTGCTTCCGCAACGTGAGCGGCGGCCGCGGCCTGCGCTGCACCGGGACGGGGCCGCGGCGGCCTGTGGGCGTGGGGGCTGCAGCTGCACCGCGCAGGGTCCTGCTGGAGTGGCTTGAGCGAAGCGAGCCACGGCAGCCTGCGCGGCTGGGTACAGGGGCTGCGGGGGTGGCGGGGCCGGGGCGAGGAGCCGGCGAGGGGATGAGACAGGGGCCTGCCGGGGAGGGTTGAGCAGGGGGTGAGCCCAGGCCAAGCACGCAGGAGGTTGAGGGTCAGGAACCTGCAGGGGTTAGGACAGAGGCCTGCCGGGGGTGGGGGTGATCTCAAGCTAGAGCCACCGTGGTCTCCTAGTCGGGGTACAGGGGCCTGCCGGGGTGTGTGTGCCCGGTTCAGGGCTACAGACGCCTCTGGGCCCAGAGGCCTGTGGGGGCAAGGGGTTGGCTCCACATACAGGGGCCTGGGAGCTGGGCGAGGGGCAGGACCCGGGAAAGAGCTGCTGGTGATCACAGCTTGGCCTGCAGCTGAGGGGCGGTGGTAGGAGCTGCTGGGCTGGGGTCCAAGAGGCAGCCAGGGAGCCTGTGGTGGGCAAGAGAGGGGAGGGAAGGCCTGCTGGGGAGGTTGGGTGTTCTGTGGGGGTGCCGAGGCTCAGGCATGGAGACCTCCCCAGGGTAGCCCTAGCAGGAGCAGCCCTGTGGGGAGCGGTGCCCTGAGGAGCCCCTCGCTGCTGCAGGGCGTGACGCGGCTCCTGCTCACCAGGATCCCCTTCTTCAGAGAGGTCATCGTCAGCTCCTTCACCTGCGGCAGCTGCTGCTGGTCCAACACAGAGATCCAGTCTGCGGGCAGGATCCAGGAGCAGGGCGTGCGCTACACCCTGACCGTCACCTCCCGCCAGGTCAGCAGCGCCTGGGGCTGCCCCCTGCACGCCTTTGTCCCTCAGAGATGGAGCAGCAAGCGTTCCCCTTCTGTGCTGCCTGACCCCTCAGGCTGTTTGTTCAGCAGTAACCTTTTGAAGCCCAAGATGTGGATGCTGCTGGCTCGGAGAGGCTGCTGAGCTGGCCTGGGGCTAGCACTGCTGCTTTGGGTGGTGCTGGGGGCCTGAGGATCCTCACACTGCTCCTCCACTGTCCTCTGCAGGACATGAACAGGGAGGTGGTGAAGACTGACTGTGCCACGGCCCAGATTCCAGAGCTGGACTTTGAGATCCCAGCTTTCAGCCAGAAGGGAGGTGGGTGAGCGCTGGCTGCACGGCGGGCCCTGACCTCCTCTCCCTTGGGCTGAATAGGCTCCACAAGGCCAAGGTGTGGAGGCTGGCAGGGTAGGCAGCACTGCTGGGGGGCATTTAGTGGTGATGTCCTTTCTGCTTTCATGCCCAGTTCTGACCACCATTGAAGGCCTCATTGACAGAGCTGTGGCAGGCCTGGAGCAGGACCAGCCCACACGCAAGGTGAGGATCCTCCAAGTACCTGAAAGGGCCTGCAAGGAAGCTGGGCAGGGGCTTTGACAAGGGCTTGGAAGGATGGGATGAGAGGGAATGGATTGAAGCTGGAGGAGGGCAGATTGAGACTGGATTAGGAAGAGATTCTTGTCAGTGAGGGTGAGGAGATACTGGCACAGGCTGCCCAGGGAGGCTGTGGATGTCCCCTCCCTGGAGGTGTTCAAGGCCAGGCTGGATGAGGCCTTCAGCAGCCTGGGCTGGTGGGAGGTGTCCCTGCCCATGGCAGGGGGTTGGAACTGGATGAGCTTTGAAGTCCTTTCCAACCCAACCCATTCTGTGAATCTGAAAGGGGAAGCTTCTCAGGGCCCCCTGCCTGGGACATGCTTCCTTTGCTGGTGCTCTGCCTGTGCTGTGACGGGAAGGCTGTTGCAGGCTCTCTGGCCTGTGCTGTTGTTGGGTGTGTCTTCAGCTGTGGGCTGCTCTGGCTCCCCCTCAGACTGTGCTGTTTTGCAGGCCCAGGACGCGGAGGTGGCAGCCAAACTGGAGGAGTTCATCGCTAAACTGAAGCAGCTGAAAGAAGTCCCTTCCCCTTTCACCTTTGTGAGTAAGCTGGAACAGGACCCCTTCCTGAGCAGGCAGCTGTGAGCTGGCTCCCTGAGGCTCCCTCCCCCCAGGTGATCGATGACCCCTCAGGGAACAGCTTTGTGGAGAACCCCCACGCCCCGCGGAAGGACGATGCGCTGCTGGTCACTCGCTACAGGAGGACTCCCCAGCAGGCTGCCATGCTGGGGCTGGAGGTAACGGGGAGCTGCTGCTCCTGCCCTGCTCCCCTCGCCCTGGGAGATCCTGGCTTAAAGAGCAGGGCTTGATGCTGCTGCTGGCTTCCCCCCAACACCCCATGCAGGGAGAGGAGCAGGATGAGACCCCAGCAGGCTCTGCAGAGGACCTGAGGAACGAGGTGGGAGCCTTTGCAGGGTGCTGGCAGCCGTGCCTGGGGGCTGGTGCCCAGGACAGGCTTTCTGGGCTGGCCTGCACTTTCTGATTCTCCTTTCCTGTGACCCAGGTGCTGCAGTTCAACACCAACTGCCCTGAGTGCAACGCCCCAGCCAGCACCAACATGAAGCTAGTTCGTATCCTTGGAGCAGGGATGTGCTGCCCCTTGGTGCCCTCTGCATGGCTGGGGGCAGTCACCTGCTTGCTGAGCCTGCTGTATGGTTCAGGGTGCAGGTGTGTCTCACAGCTCAGCAGTGAGGTCCTGCAGTGCCTGGGGCAGGGCTGGGGGTGTGCAGGCTGCTGCTTTGAGGCTTCCCTGTCGCTGAGTTTTCTTTGACTGCCTGCTCCAGAGATCCCACACTTCAAGGAAGTGATTATCATGGCCACCAACTGTGACTCCTGTGGGCACAGGACAAATGAGGTGAGCTGGAGAATACTTACCCCTTCCTGAGAGGCTGGGGGGAGGTGGGGGCTGGTGCTGTGTGCTCTCCTGGGTGGCTGTTCTGTGTGGGACAGCTTCGTTTGGTGCGGATCAGCCATCCCCACACCTGCTCAAGCCTGCTGGGCACTGTGCTCTGATGCAGAGCAGCCTCTGAGCTCTCAGGGCAAGCCCTCTTGGGACATCATGGCAGGGTTTTGGTATCAAGAGTCCCTGAAGCTGGCTGCTGGGTGTCCCCAGGTGAAGTCTGGAGGAGCAATTGAAGCCCAGGGCACCAGGATAACCCTTCGGATTACAGACCCCTCTGACATGACCAGGGATATCCTAAAGGTACAGTGCCCTGGGGCCCCTGCCCTGCCCTCCTTTGGTGGGTGCCCAGGGCCTGGCTGTCCCCCTGTGAGCCCTCACCAGCTGCTCACCCTCACAGTCAGAGACCTGCAGTGTGGAGATCCCGGAGCTGGAGTTCGAGCTGGGGATGGGAGCCCTGGGAGGGAAATTCACCACACTGGAGGGGCTGCTGAAGGACATCAGAGACCTGGTGAGTGAAGCTGCTCTGCTGAGCCTGGCTGTGGGGCCAGGGGTCTGTCACAGCTGGCTGAGTGAGTGGCTCTGCTCTCCCAGGTTGAGAGGAACCCTTTCACCCTGGGGGACAGCTCTGTGCCTGGCAAGGCTGAAAAGCTGCAGGAGTTCATTGGGAAGCTGCAGGAGGTGAGGGCATGGCTGATTTCCCACCCCCTCCTCATAACTCCTTGGCAGGCATTTTTCTGGCTGCTCCACACTTGTCCTCCTGTGTCCTCAGCCATTAATGGAGCTGTTAGTGTCTTTTAACTGGAGACAGTGTGGGAACTGTAAAGCATGCTGCAAGCATCTTGCTGCCAGAAGTGCTGGTGGTTTAGGAGGAGCCTTAGTGCCTGGATCTGATCTTTCTGCAGATCATAGAGGGGAAGACAGAGGCTCACTTCATCATGGATGATCCTGCAGGCAACAGCTACCTTCAGGTATGGCATTGGGCAGTGGTAAGGTAGAATCATAGAATGGTCTGGGTTGGAAGCGACCTCCAAAGGTCATAGAGTCCAATCCTCTGCACTAAGCAGCAGCATTCTCAACTAGATCAGGTTGCCCACTTGAGCTCCTTGAAGTCTCCTGAGCAGCCTGGGTGGATTTTCCTCTGTGGTGTTGGCAGGGAGGATTCCCTTTGGGGCTTTGTCAGTGAGTGACTTGTCTAAGGAAGTGGAAGTGGCTTGGCACAAAGCTGGGAGCAGTGTCTGCTCCCTGGGAATAGTGGCCAGGAATGGTCTGTCCTAAGCCATGCTCTGTGGTGTGAGGGTCATGCTGTCCAAAGCCCCTCTCTGGTGTGCAGCTGGGGCATGCTGGTGCCTGGGGCTTTGAGCAGGGGTGTGAAGGGGGTCCCCGTCTCCCCCTGCAGAACGTGTATGCCCCGGAAGAGGACCCAGAGCTGAGAGTGGAGCGCTACGAGCGAACCTTTGAGCAGAATGAAGACCTGGGCTTGAACGACATGAAGACAGAGGGCTATGAGGCGGAGGGACCCCCGGGCCGGTAGCTGGTGCAGCTGGACCCTTCAACCCCGTGGCTCTGGGGACCAGGACTTGTTTGGGGCTAAGATCCTTTTCCCTGCCCCGGGGGCAGCAGGGACGGGCGCTGAGGCCTTGCTCTGGAAGCGTACGGGAGGGAGATGTCGTTTGGGTGCCGCACTGGGGGCCCTCGGGGCCGCGACCCCCAAATAAAAGCGTTGAAGGAGGCGCGCCCTGGCTGCTGCTGCTCGCCCCGCCCACAGGCGACGTGGTCCCGCCCACAGCCGCCATGGCCCCGCCTACGTCCCGCCGCAGACGCGCGTCTGTCCCTCGCTGTGACGTCACTTCCGGCCGGTGGCACAATGGCGGCGCAGGGCCTGTCTAAGGCCGAGTACCTGCGGCGGTACCTGAGCGGGCCGCCCGCCGCCGAGGCCGCCCAGCCCCGCCGCCGTCGCAAGAAGAAGCCTCCGGGCGCTGCTGGGAGGACCGGGTGAGTCGCGGGGAAGGCCGCGGCCTGCGCCAGCTGCCGCCGCTCGTTGCTGGCCCGGCCCGCCACCGTGCGTGCCTGTGGGCCTCTGCCTGCGAGCTGCCGTCGGGACCCTCCTCCGACCCCCTTAGCCTCGTCTTGAGCGGTTGGGCCTCTCTCTAGGGGTGCTTCTCCTTGCTAGAAATACCCGGGGTACCCCTTCAGCCCGGGGATCTTCTCCCCGGGCCAGCAATCTCCACCTCTCCCGGCGAGAAATTCCACCCCTTGCTCAGAATTCCTCCCGCTGCCATCCCCGCCTTCGGGCCCGCTAGCAGGAATCGGGCTGTGCCCTTCCTTGCTGGCGACCTGATGGCAGGGCACCTTCTCCCCGCTCCTAGGATGCGGATTGTGGATGATGATGTCAGCTGGAGTAGCATCGCTGCTGTCCAGGAGAAGGAGGAGGAGGAGGATGAAGCAGACATGCCTGTGGTGAGCAGGGAATTACAGTCCAAAGTAGTTTCACAAGCTAAATGCACCGTTGCTGTGCTCCCCTCCTGTCTCTCTTTGGGAAGGGCTTGCTGAGACTCATCCTCACCTACCTCTTTGGGATAGGGCTGGGGGAGATTCCTGATTGAAGCACAAAGTGGTTGGATTAGCTCCCTGCAGATTAAAGCAGCCAGAAGCACAGGGTAGAGCCAGGACTGGTTCTTACAGCTGCTTGGGGGAGGCAGAAGGTAACTGTGGGTTGCTGGAGCCTGCTGACCACTGCAGTGTGAGCGTTGGGAGCGAGTGCTTTGAGAGACCCCCTGCAGGAAGGCAGCTAAGTGACGGTCACCCGTTGGAGCAGTTAGGTGTAATGGTTGGTGCTGGAGGGCAGAAATCTCTTTCTTCTCTCCCCAAAGCCACATTGTTCCTTCTGCTGTGTGTGGTCAGGTGGCAGAGTTCATTGATGAGCGTCCTGATGAGGTGAAGCTGATGGAGGAGTTCCGGACAAATGCTAAGTGGAAGCTTCTGGGAGGTGAGAGCAGAGCAGACCCTTCCTCCCTCTCCTCCTGAGTGTTCAACTGCTCTAGACAAGGTCTTTGCAAGTTAAACACAGTGCTGGCTGAAAGGAAATAAATGCTTGAGCTGCTGGAGAGATGAGCTGTGGAACCCTGTGGATGGTGACCTCCTGCTTGTTTTCCTTCAGACCAGAATGAAGACTCCCAGAGCTCAGATGTTTCAGTGCCTGCCAAAGCCACCATGAGGTATGGAGCTCCAGCTGGAACCTCTCCTGTTGCTTCACTTGAGTGCTGAGGGTGACTCAGTGGAGATCTGCAGTGTGCTGAGGGTGGTGGCACCACCCCCCGCCCCAGTCTGAAAGCATCTGGGGAATGTTCTGTGCTTGCACAGCACCCAGGCTGGATGGGAGCATGGTGGGGTCCTTCCATGTGAGATGTTGCTGATACGAGGGCAGGATGTGGAGGGACCTCTGCAGCCTGGATGTCATGAGCATCCCTAGGGACTTACGGTTAGAGCTTTCCTGGGAGACAGGCTGCCTCAGAGAGGTTTTGGGATCTGCTTTGGGAATTCTGTGGCTCAGGGCACTCCACAAAGGTGAATTTTAGCTGAGGAGTTTTCATCCTGCACCAGCACTGCTGGCTTCTGGGTTTGTGTCCAGGCTGAAGACAGCGAAACCTCACTCTGATTGCCTCTTTCTGCTGCCCTGCCAGGCGCCAGCGCCACGACTCCCCGGACAGCTCCCAGCTGGGGCAGCTGCAGCACGAGGCCGACACCTCCCCCCGCCAGGCGCCAGCCCCGCGGCCCCCGGACCTGTCCCCCCCCGGGAGGAAGCGCCACGACTCCCCGGACCTGTCCCCCCCGAGGAGGAAGCGCCACGACTCCCCCTGGACCTGTCCCCCCCGAGGAGGAAGCGCCACGACTCCCCGGACCTGTCCCCCCCGAGGAGGAAGCGCCACGACTCCCCGGACCTGTCCCCCCCGAGGAGGAAGCGCCACGACTCCCTGACTCCCCGGACCTGTCGCCCCCAAGGCAGGATGGAAACCACTCTGCCAAGCCCCTGCCTGCCAGGGGCCAGCGCCATGACTCTCCAGACTTGTCCCCCCCAGGAGGAAGCGGCACAACTCCCCGGATCTGTCCCCTCCTAGGAGGAAGCACCAGGACTCCCTGGATCTGTCCCCTCCCAGGCGAGAGGGAAACCACTCTGCCAAGCCCCTGCCTGCCAGGCACCAGCGCCACGACTCCCCAGACCTGTCCCCCCCCAGGAGAAAACGCCATGACTCCCCGGATCTGTGCCCTCCCAGGCGCCAGCGCCACGACTCCCCAGACCTGTCCCCCACCAGAAGGAAGCACAATGGCTCTCTGGACCTCTCTCCCCGCAGACGGAAGCGCCAGGACTCCCCAGACCTGTCTCCTTCTAGGAGGGAGCACCAGGACTCCCCAGACCTGTCCCCTCCCAGGCGAGATGGAAGCCAATCTGCCAAGCCCCTGCCAGCCAGGCGCCAGCGCCACAACTCCCCAGAGCTGTCCCCCCCGAGGCGAGATGGAAACAACTCTACCAACCTCCTGCCCCCCAGGCGCCAGCGCCACGACTCCCCTGACCTGTCCCCCCCGAGGAGGAAGCAGCATGCCTCCCCTGACCTGTCCCCCCCCGAGGAGGAAGCAGCATGCCTCCCCTGACCTGTCCCCCCGAGGAGGAAGCAGCATGCCTCCCCTGACCTGTCCCCCCCGAGGAGGAAGCAGCATGCCTCCCCTGACCTGTCCCCCCGAGGAGGAAGCAGCATGCCTCCCCTGACCTGTCCCCCCCGAGGAGGAGGAGGAAGCAGCATGCCTCCCCTGACCTGTCCCCTCCCAGGCGGGATGGAAACCACCCTGCTAAGCCCCTGCCTGCCCGGCACCAGCGCCACGACTCCCCGGCCCCATCCCCCCGCGGCGCCAGCGCCACGACTCCCCAGACGTCTCTCCCCCAAGGGTGAGCTCCGCAGTGGGGAGGAAGGGCAGCAGGAGCAGCGAGAAGCCGCAGCCTGGGGAGGCCAGGGGGAGCAGCCCCCGGCTCAGACACGGTGCCTCGGCCAAGCCCTCCTCGCACCACAAGCGTGAGGCCACCCCAGACCTGTCCCCTCCCCGGAGGCAGAGGCATGTTCCTGACTCGGAGTTGTCCCCACCCCGCAGGAGGAGGAGGAGCGGGTCACCTGGGGTGAGAAAGCAGAGCAGGATGAAAGGTGAGTGAGTGGCAGAGCTGCTGCTGGCTCTCTGCTCCCTGATCTCCTTTCCACGCTGCCAGCAGGTGAGAGGCGTGGAGCTGGCAGCCTGCAGCCGGGCAGTGCCAGGGTGTTGGTTGGCACTGCTGTTGTAGCAGCAGCTTCTTGTCAACCTGGTGTTCATCAGCTGCTCCAGAACTCCCCCAGGAGTTATCTGGTCAAGACTTAACTCTGCCCAAGAGGCTGTGAGAGCCTTTCCAGCCTGGCTCCAGGCAGTGGCACCTCCAGAAGCAGGAGAAGTCACTCTCTTGTCTTCTCCCTGCACCTTTGTCATCTCAAGCTCTGGATTTTTCTAGCCTTAACCTCCTTCCCCACCATTTTCAGTCCTTTTGCAGGCCTCATTCTGCCAAATGCTGTGAGCTTTGGGTTATGTCTCCCCTGCAGGTGCTTCTCCAGCCACCAAGAAGCTGAGGCATGACTCTGAGTCTCCATCCCCACGGAGAGGTTCACCCCGGGGGCTCAGCTCCCCAAGCATGGTACACTCAAGAGGAGTCCCAGCAGGTCTCCAGACTCTGATTTATCCTCTCCACAATGGACCCTGCCTGCTGGGAAGGAGCAGCACAGGTCCCGGAGTCCCCATGAGCCCTCTCCTCATCAGCACCATGACCCCAAGGCCTCTCCCAGGAAGGTAAGGGTGGCAGCTTTGTGCTCAAGCTGTGGATCTCTTCCCCATGGACAGACAACTGTAAAAAACACATCCAGGCCAGGCTGGATGAGGCCTTGAGCAGCCTGGGTTAGAGGGAGGTCCCATGGCAGGGGGTTGGGAATGGATGATCTTTAAGGTCCTTTCCAGCTGAAACCATTCAATGAAACTATGAACTTCCACCTTGTGGAGTGGAGCTTTGGTCTGCAGCCATGCCAGAGCCTCTGCTGGCACTGGGAGCAGGGTGAGCAGCTCTGCCTCAGCCCTCGCTGCGCCAGGAGCTCTGGGAGGATGTTCCTGAGGGTGCCAGCCAAGCGGCTCTGTAAAGTGGCTGTCTGCTGATGTCTCTGCTGATCTCTGGGCAGCTCTCAGCTGGCAGTAACTGGGGTGGGTTTTGTTTGCTTTGCAGCTCCAGGCTGGCCTGGTGTCAGCTGATGTGCTGAGGAGGGAGCAGCAGGAGCTCAGGAGGCAGGAGAGGAGTAACAAGCACCTGGAAGGTAGGGGCTGCAAACACTGCATGGCCACACAAGGAGACAGGATACTGTGGAGCAGCCCCTTGAGCTGCTGCTGGATTGCAGCATGCCTGAGCTGAGGCACGTGTCTCCCCTCCAGAGGAGTCCAGGCACTCCCAGACGGTGTTCCGGGACAAGTCCGGGCGCAGGAGGGACCTGGCGCAGGAGCAGCTGCAGCAGAGGCAGAAGGCGGCGGCGGAGGCGGAGCGGGATGCGCTCTATGCC
Organism: Picus viridis; assembly: GCA_033816785.1. Lineage (NCBI taxonomy): Eukaryota > Metazoa > Chordata > Aves > Piciformes > Picidae > Picus > Picus viridis. The sequence continues at coordinate 849,419 of CM066601.1, read as the reverse complement.
AAGTGGGGCAAAGGGTGAGGTGTCCCCCAGCTCCCTGGGGGGTCTGAGGCCTGGCTGCAGCCTGGGACCCCTCACTCCCTGCTTTGGAGCCCAGCTGTGGTACCCCTGCCAGCAGGGGCTGGGTGCTGTACCACTGCTCTCAGTTTGAGGCCCCTTTGAGGAACTGCTTTAAGGGTGCTGGAGCCCTGGAGCTCTCCTGTCCTTCTTTGGGGACATTCCAAACCCACCTTTGTGTGTTCCTGTGTGACCCTCCCTTAGCAGGGGGTCTGGATTCAATGATCTCCAGAGGTCCCTTCCAGTCCTTACCATTCTGTGATCCCCTGTTTGTGCCCTCCGTGGCTGGATGCCTGTTGGGAATGCTGCAGGCAGGGTGGAAGTTGACAGCAGCAAGCCAGAAGCTGCTTGGTGGCTGTGGGGTGAACCCTTGTGTGTGTTTGCAGGCTGGCCCAGGACAGGCAGCAGCAGCAGAACGTGGAAGATGCTATCAAAGAGATGCAGAAGCCCTTGGCCAGGTACATCGATGACCAGGACCTGGACCAGATGCTGCGGGAGCAGGAGAGGGAAGGAGACCCCATGGCTGACTTCATCAAGAAGAGGAAGGCTAAGGAGAACAAGGAGAAGAAAGGTTTGGATGCTGTCAGGTGATGTGTGGCCCTGGCAGCCTGTGCACACCTCTGAGGCTGGGCACACAGGGACCATGCCAGGGCAGTCAGCCAGGGTTGCTCTTTCTGTCCCTAGAAAAGCCAAGGTACAAGGGACCAGCACCACCCCTCAACAGGTTCAACATCTGGCCTGGGCACCGCTGGGATGGTGTGGACAGGTAGGTGCTGGGCCAGGGGTGGCAGTGACAGCAGAACACATCAGGGGTGGCTGCAGGGATTTGAGCCTGAGGATTCTCAGCTGGCAGAGGGCTGAGGTGGTTGGCATTAGAATCACGATGGAATCATGTAGGAAAGGTCTCTAAGCTCATCCAGTCCAGCCAGCAACCCAAGACCACCATGGCCACAGGTTTCTGGAACACCTCCAGGCATAGGGACTCCACCACCTCCCTGGGCAGCCTGTGCCACTCCCTGACCACTCTGGCAGCAAAGACATTTTCCCTCCCCATCTGTGCTCACTGGAGTGCAGCCTGAAGGAGCTTCTGGCTTTCACCTCAGTGCTCCAGCACTGAAGCCACACAGTTTATCCTTTGGACCTGATTTTTTTGCCTCATCAATCCCCAGTCTCTTAACCAGACCTTCACTGGTGCTGAATGTGTTCACTTCATAAATTGACAGAGTGGGTTGGGGGGATCTAGTTCCACCCCCACTGGCACAGACAGGGGCCACCCTCCTAGCCCACGCTTCTCAGGGGGTGATGCTCTGTGCCTGCTTGGGGCAGGAGGCAGCAGGGTTGGTGCTGTCAGCCTGCTCCTTGCTGTTGCTTGCCACAGATCAAGGTGGAAGCTGAGTCAAAGTGGTGGAGGGCTCCTAAAGCCTCTAGAAAGTGTCCTTGCCTTGGGGAAGCTTCTCCACAGCAGCCCTTGGTGCTCTTGGTGTCCCTGGCAGGTCCAACGGCTTCGAGCAGCAGCGCTTCGCCAGGATGGCCAACAGGAAGGCAGTGCAGGAGCTGGCCTACAAGTGGAGTGTGGAGGACATGTAGAGGAGCCATGGGCTGCTGCTGGGGCAAGTACCCTGCTGCCAGAGCTGCCAGGAAGGGATGGCTCTGCCTGGACCAAGCTCTACCCTTGGTGCTCTGCATCCTTGTGGACCATCTCCAGAGAGGCAAAGCTGAATGGAGAGCAGCCAGTGAGGAGCCAGAGGGGACAGTGGTGCTGCCTGGAGCAGGACAGGGGCTGTGTGGTGTGAGGTGACCTCTGCTCTCTGTTCCTCTCTGAGAGGCTGCAGCTGCCTTTCTGGTCCCTTTCCTTGTGTTCTGACAAACTGCAGGAGCTCTCTCCTTGGCTGTTGCCCTCTGAGGGCACTTCACAAGCCTTCAGCTGTCCTGCATCTCAGGTTTCTTCCTTGTGGTGAAAGTGCTGAGCTCCTGGTTCCTGGAGAAGTGAAGCACATCCAGCCTGATCCAGAGCTTCAGCTGTGCTTGAGCTGTTCCAGAGAGCAGCTGTACCCCAAAACTGATGTTTTTGTTGGGGGGTTTGGTGCTCCTCAGTTAATCCTGTCACCAACTTGCTGTGGAGTCAGTAAAGCTCAGCTGCTCCAGCTGGAATGCTGCATGTGACAGGAGAGGCTGGGGGCTTCCTGCCCTGGGTTTTGTTCCCCCTGTTCCTCAGCTGGCAGTGCTGGGGCTGTTTGTACTCCTGTCAATAAAAGCTTGAGGGTTTTTTCACTGCATTTGGTGTGCTGCTGTTCTTTCCCTGCTGGGGAGGAGGAGGGTCAGGGGTTGTGATGTCCTCCAGCCCTGGGGAGGGCTTTGCCCGTGTGGGCTCTGGGGCAGCTTGGAGGGCTGGAAGGGGATTTGAGGGTGGGAGGAATTGTGTGGGGCTGTGGTGGGAGCTCAGAGTACCTCACTCCTCAGCCAGGAGTGTTCTCCATCTGGGCTCTCCCCTTCTGGGAGGCTGTTCAAGGCCAGGTTGGGTGACGCCTGGAGCAGCTGAGGATAGTTGAGAGGTGTCCCTGACAGGGCAGGGGGGCTGGAGCGGATGATTTCTGAGGTCCCTTCCCCCTCTGTGATTCTCTGACTCTGTTCACCCTGGCTGGGTCAGTGAGCAGTGGAGGATGTGCCCTTGGTCTGCATCCCACATCAGCACAGCTCCACTGGCTGTGGCCTTGTCTGAGCTGCTGTGGCAGCAGGGAAAGGCAGGTGGGAGGGCTGGGGCTGCGGGAGGGCTGGAGCTAAGGCTGTGACACCGTGAGGCAGATCTCTTCATCAGCGCTCCGGGCAGGGCTGTGGCCTCGCTCTCGGCAGGGACCAGCAGCTTTGATGAGCTGCAACTACCCAAAGGAACAGAAACCCAAACCCCACAACGACCAGCCCAATCAGAGCTGAGTGCTCAGCTCCTCGCTGAATTTAAAGCAGTGCCAGCGCCAGGCCCGGCACTCAGCGAGCAGAGTCATTATTATGCAAATGAGGCAGATAGAAAAACGATTAATAATTGCGCAAATTAAAACCGATTGTAAACACCCTGCGACTGCTGATAGGGGAGGGAGGGGCCTGCGCCCCCCACCCCCCCCGGCGGCCTGCACCCCTCATTAGTGCTCTTTAATTAGCAAATGATGCCAGGCACACAAGAAGCCTTTGGGGGCAGGTCGGAGGCTGGCACAGGATGGTGCCTGGTTTAGGTGATGCCACTTGGGTGCTGTGGCTGCTGGCACTGAGCTCAAGCTTTGGGTCCAGCTCCTGGCTTGGGACTCCAGGAGTTTGCTGAATGGCTGTCCGGGGCTGGTTTGCCCCCTGGGAGGGGCCAGGCCGTGGTGCTGGCTGGGGCAGGCTCTGGTGCTGCACCCACTTCTGATGCCCTCAGCCCAAGAAGGACATCAACTGCAAGAGCAGCTCTAGAGGAGGCCAGGAAGATGATCAGAGGCTGGGGAACCTCCCTGTGGGGACAGGCTAGCAGAGTTGGGGCTGAGCAGAGAAGAGAAGGCTCCAGGGAGACCTTAGACCAGCTTTCCAGTACCTGAAGGGCTCTAGGAGAGCTGGGGAGGGACTTGTGACAAAAGCTTGGAGTGCCAGGACAAGGGACAATGGCTTTGAGTTACAGGAGGGCAGATTGAGACTGGAGATGAAGAAATTCCTGGCAGTGAGGGTGAGACACTGGCACAGGTTGCCCAGAGGAGCTGTGCATGCCCTCTCCCTGGAGGTGTTCAGGGCTGGGCTGGATGAGGCCTTGAGCAAGCTGTGCTGGTGGCAGGTCTCCCTGACCATGGCCAGGGGTCAGAACTGGATGATCCTGAAGGTCCCTTCCAGCCCAACCCAGTACCTAAGCTCCTGTGGCCTGTCACTCCTGGTGCCACCTTGTCTCCTACACCCCAGCAGGCAGTGCCAGGCTTCACCCCTGGGCAGCTGGCTCTCAGCAGCAGTTGCCAGGCTGTTTTGTCAGGCACTGTGCAGCTCATTGCCCCACACCAGTTTTTTTTTCCCTCCCCCTTTGCCAGTTTTGTTCTCCTGCCTCTGCCAGCAGCTAATCAGCCTAAAGGGCTTACAGCAGCTAATGGCCTTACAGGGCCTTCCCCTGTCAAGGACAGGCAATTAAGCTTGGCCCTGGCACATCCTAATTAGATTGGTGTTGATGAGCTGCTGGGGAATGTGTTTAGTGCGGATCAGGTGTAAACCCCCCCACCTCCCCCGCCTGCCGGGGTGCTGCTGGTGCTGGACCGGGAGAGGAGCGATGCCAACCGGCTGCAGGTGCCAGCTGCCCCCTGCCTGTGGGGTGCTGGTTGTGGCAGCTCCAGCACAGCAGGCTGAGGCCCTGGCAGGTGCCTGGGTTTGTGCCACGCTGCTGCTGTGCTCTCCTATGATTGCTTTAATTAAAGAAGCTCAAGGTGTCTTGGTTGTGGGTTTGTCCCTTCTCCATCCAGCAGCTCCAGGTCGCAGGTGCCCAGGCCAGAGCCCAGCAGCTCTCTCCCTCCTCCTGGGGCTTGGCCGGGAGGGGGAGGGCATGGTGGTGACATCCTGCAGCCACCCCCAGTGTGGCCTGGGGGCGTGAAAAGCTCTTCCCTTGATGTCTCCATCCCCCAGCTCCCCAGGCCTGGCAGGTTGGTGATTGCCTATGCAGATGTGCACTTCCCCTAATTAGCCCTTAATTAGGGACACGCAGAGATAAAAATTACCAAAAATATTTACTCCAGACTCTGATTTTCTTCTTCTTCTTTTTTTTTTACCACCTCTTAGCCTCTGATTTTTAGTTTAGTTTAGTTATTTTTTCCCCTCAAACCCTTTCTCTCTGCTGCTCCTCCACCCAGCCTGCCTGGAAATCACTTTGGCAGGTAATGACTATTTGTAAGGGGGAGAGCATGCCAGGCCAGAATATCCAGGGGGCATCCTCCCTCTGCCTGCCTCTGTTTCCTCTCTCTTTCTTTTTCCCCCTTCTTTTCCCCTCCCTGGTTCAGGAGAAATTTAATATTTATGGTTCCACAGCCTGGTGAAGCACAGAGCCACCCCCAAGCCCCCCGGAGCTCGGGGGCTGGGGGAGATTGATGGTGCTGCTGCTTTTCCTTTTCAATTACAAAGGCACCTCGCATAATTAAGTGCTAATAACCTTGTTAATCTCAAATTGATACTCTCTCTTACTCCTGGCCGTCCCTTAATAGAATTAAAAACAGATTAATAAGGAAGGGTTGGAGACGGCAGCCAAGAGGGGGCCGCGCTCCGGCCCCTCGCCCTGCTCCCCCCTGGGGCCGGCAGGGGCAGGGCCGGGGGCAGGGCTCTGCAGCCCCGCTGCCTTTCCCTCTGCTCCTCACGCAGCTTCGATTTTTTTCTCGCAGACAAACAGCCACGGAGCAGCCTCTCCTAATGAAACTGTTTTATGTTAATTAATTATGGAGCAGGGCTCATTTTCATGCAGGGCCCAGCGCTGCTTCCCCTCCGCAGAGCCTTTGATCTGTCAAAGGCTAAATGGGAGATAAATAATCAAATTAAAAAGCAGCCTGGATGGAAATAAACACATTTGCCATGTGTTATCTGCTGCTCAGGGCACGGCACCCGCTCAGGGGGCACCTGGGCTGGGCACCCCTCCCCTGGGGGTGTGCCCAGGCGTGGGAAGTTTTCCCTGCCTGGGTTGCCCCCTCGGGACAGCACCGAGTGCCTGTGCTTGGAGAGGGCTCTCGGGGCAGCCTCTGCCTCCTGGAGCATGGAGCAGGAGGTTGGGAGGGCTCTTGTCTACACAATGCTGCTGAAAAGGCTTTGGAGTGATAGGAGGAGGGGGAATGGATTGAAGCTTGAGGAAGGCAGATTGCAACTGGAGATGATAAAGAAAGCCTTGCCGGGGTGGGTTGTCCAGGGGGCTGTGGATGCTCCCTCCCTGGAGATGTTCCAGGCCAGGCTGGATGAGGCCTTGAGCAGCCTGGGAGCAGACAGTGGCAGAAGGGAGTCCTGCAGGGGGAACAGAGGCTCTTTGCTGCTCACACTGCGACCTTCCTCATCCTGCTCAGCGTGGAGCTCATCGCCCCTGGCTGTGCTCCTGTTGGGATGCCAGGGAGCATCATGCCCTGGAGCTTGTTCAGTCAGCAGATTAGGAGGGAGTTGATTCTGTTGCTCTGCCTCCCCTTCGGGGTGCTTTGATGGTGATGTTGATGTTTCCTCCCCGGGTGCACTCACGTGTGCTGCAGCCCGGGCGTCCCTGCGAGCAGAGCCGGGCCAGCGCTGTGCTGGGACGTTGGCCAGCCCCAGCCCTGCTCCAGAGGCACACGAGCCTGAGCAGGAGAGACCATCCTGGGCAGGGGAGGTGAGGATGCTGCATCCCTTCCTCAGCTGCTGCAGGGGAGCCCCTCTGAGCTTCCCCTGCGCCACCCTTCGGAGGGAGGAAGAGGAAGGCAGCCACAAGCGTGGAAGCAGCTTTGGGTGGCTCCAACCCACTGCACCCCAAGTCCTGCCTGTGTTTATGGTGGTTGGTTGTGCCGCTGCCCCCGGCCCGGCGCCGCTGCCTCTCCTGGGCACGGAGCAATCAAAGGCAGCGCGCAGCCGGTGCCGGCCCCTCCAGTCTCGCCCCGGGCCCTGCCTTTGGGCTTCTGAAGGCTTTGCTGCAGCGATGTCAGTTCTCATTAATCCCCACATCAAAGCTGGAGCTGCCAAACATCCTGAAGGGATCGCGGCAGCTTCCCGAGCGGTGTGGCAGGCAGGGGAGGCTGAGGGGCAAGCTGTGTGGCATGCTCGGGGCAGGGTGTCTGCTGGCAGCCACGGAGTGCTCCCTGGGGAGGGACAAAGGAGGCTGTTGCACATGAAACCATCAGGGAGGTGGCCAGTGGGGCTGTGAAGGGAAGGTGTGAGATGTCCTCTGGACAAGGGAAGGGATGCCCCTTCCCTGGAGGTGTTCAGGGCCAGGCTGGACGAGGCCTTGAGCAACCTGGGCTGGTGGAAGGTGTCCCTGCCCGTGGCAGGAGGTTGGGACTGGATAGTATTGAAGGTCCCTCCCATCCCAGCCCATTCCATGAACCTGTGAATCTGTGTCCCCTGGCCAGGGGGATGGATGTCCTTTGGCAGCTCAGCCTCCCCTGTGCCAGGCTTTGTGGGAGCAAGAAAAGGCTTCGCAAGAGAACACAGAGAGCTGCGGGCTGGGAGCTCCCTGTGCCACACCGAGGTCCTCTCAGCTCTGCTCTCACTGCCAGCCTGGGCTTCCCTGCTTGGCTCAGCAGCTCTCCCCTGAGCTAATCAGGTCAAGGCCTTTGCAACCTGCCATGGGAAATCTTTATGGGAGTTTTTGGTCAGAGTCATTTCTCTGCTGCTCTCTCTGTAGGAGGCTGAATCATTTAATGCTGCATGGTCAGCAGCAATGCTTTCCCGTGGCCAGGCTGCTGAGGGTGCACCCCAGGGCTGGGTGGCTGCTTGCCCAGCTGGGTGGAGGAGAACTGAATTGCTCACAGACAGCCAGATGGATGGGACAGCTCAGGTCCCCCTTCCAGGCATTGAGGGGTTTGGGATGGAAGGGACCTTAAAGATCATCCAGTTCCAACCCCCTGCCAGGGGCAGGGACACCTCCCACCAGCCCAGGCTGCTCAAGGCCTCATCCAGCCTGGCCTTGAACAGTGCCAGGGCTGGAGCCTCCACAGCCTCCCTGGGCAGCCTGTGCCGGGCTCTCCCCACCCTCACCGGCAAGAATTTCACCTTCATCTCCAGTCTCAATCTGCCCTCCTCAATCTCCAATCCATTCCCTCTCATCCTGGCACTCCCAGCCCTTGTCCAGAGTCCCTCCCCAGCTCTCCTGGAACCTCTTCAGGAACTGGAAGGCTGCTCTGAGGTCTCCCTGGAGCCTTCTCTTCTCCAGGCTGAACAGCCCCAGCTCTCCCAGCCTGTCCCCACAGGGGAGGTTCTCCAGCCTCTGATCATCCTCACGCTGAAGTGCTGAGTGCTCAGCACCTCTGCCAAGCTGCTGCCAAGACCCAGCCCTGGCAAAGGAGGCAGCTCCCTGGCTCTCTGAAAAAGCTGCTGGAGTCTGGGTGGTGTTTTTTCCACCCTGGCAGAGGGCTGGGTGAGTGGAGCTGGAGGGCCTGGCTGGAGCAGGGATCCCGGAGGAGCAGACAGCCTTCTGCCAGCAGCTCCCTACTGTTTTTTGCCACTGGAGGAGCAGGTTGGGTGGTGTGTGGCCTGCAGTGAGGTGTGAGGGTGGGCAGGGTGCAGGCTGTGATGCCAGGGGACAAAAGGCAAAGGGCTGGTTTGTGTGTCAGGGTTTATCTTCCCCCTTTAATGGCTTTCTAAATTGGTGGCAGTGGAGCAAAAAAACCCAATCTGAACTGGGAGCATGCATGATTACTATTGTAATAACCTTGGCTAATAAGAATATGATGTGGTGTTAGGCTGGGAAAGAAAACACATTTCTCATTAGCTTTTTGATTAATTACTCCACATAATTTCCTAGGGGGACTTGCCTGCCACTGATTGCCTCTGCCTGGGACGCCTGCAAGTGGTTTACCTTAACTTCATAATTTTCTCAGTGACATTTTAATGGCAGCCCTCAATTAATCTCCCCTCAGCTGGAGGCAGCATTGCCTCACCAGGGCAGGGGGCAGGCCCTCCCCCTCCCCCTGACCCTTCCCTCCTTCTTCTGGGGGCTCTGGCGCATCCCCTTTGCCCACCCTTCTGCCACGGGGCGAGAGGGGCACTCGAGGGCCGCCCTGGGGATGCTGCTTGGCTGAGGCAGTGGAGTCATGGATTCATAGAGGGGTTTGGGTTGTGGAAATCTCCTTCCCTGGAGACTTTCAAGACCCACCTGGGCACTGGGATCCTGGGCAGCCTGAGCTAGGTGACCCTGTTAGCCGGTGATGCTCTGCCTGTGCCACTGCTGCAGGAGGGAGGGTTAGGGTTAGGGCGGGTGACAGGTCCCCAGGAGCAGGGATGCAGCCCTGGACAGCTGAGCAGAGGTACAGCTCTGCTGTGGCTGCTCCTAGCCCTGCCTGACAGCTCAGTGCCAGCAGGATTTGCTCTGCCAGCTGGGCTGAGAGGCATGAAGGCTGTGGTCAGCCGAGCGTGCAGGAGGCTGGGCAGGATTACCACCTAAATCCTGCTCCTCCTCCTGCTCCATGGCCTGGCCACTGCCTCCCACACAGCTCCAACCTCCTGAGCCCCACAAGGGGCTGCCAAAGGAGAGGGCAGGTGGTCCCTGCAGCCCCCTCAGCATGCCAGCCTGGAGCCAGGGGCAGTGGGAGGACAAGCAGTGTGTGTTTGCACCCAGGGCATGGATCAGAGGCGACACTTTAATCTGTTCAACAATATCTCAAGGATTAAAAAGTTGCAGGCACCCCACAGCCCTAAATTGGTAATATATTTTCACTTGGCACTTGACAGATCACTTTACAAACCCCTTCTGCATCTTCCTGTAGTCCCCTGGCTGTGCTGCTGGGCAGTGTGCCAGCTCTCAGCCCCCTCTGCCTTGTGCCATGCTCCTCCTTGGGGACCCCGCTGCAGCTGTTGTGCTTGCTGGGAGCAGGGCTGGGTGGCAGGATCTGGGTGCTCTTGGGTGTTGGCATTTCCTCCCTGGCCCAAGCAAGGGTCAAAGTCATTATTTAATTAGTGAGGAGCTTCATTTCTCATCCTGGGAGAAATCCTCAGAGGGGCCTGGCCATGCCCGTGGGCACAAGTGCTCTGTGGCTGCTCCTCCTGGTGCCCGCACCCCAGGGCACGTGCCCAGTGTGGGCAGCAGGGAGCTGCTGACGGATGCAGCCCTGACCCCCTGCCTCTCTTCACTGCTAGAGCCTCTGGTGCTCAGCCTGTGCTGCTCTGCCCAGGATCTCATCCTTCCTGAGGCTCTGCTCACAGCCAGCCACAGGCACTGGGTGAAGGGAGAGGCTGCCCTGTGCCAGCTGCAGCCTTAAAATGCAGCAGGGCAGGCGAGGAGGCCCTGCCAGGCAGGGCGGGGGGCAGCACTCAGTGCCAAGGGGTTTCCTGCACTCTTTTTATTGTGATGCCTCTTTCCTCCTCTCTCTTTCTGTCCACCTTTCTCCTCTGATTTCCTCTTTCTTCTTTTTCTTCCTCTTCCTCCTCTTTCTTCCTCTTCCTCCTCTCTCTCTTCCTCCTCTCTCTCTTCCTCTTCCTCTTTCTTCTCTCTTTCTCCCTCTTCCTCCTCTCTCTCTTCCTCTTTCTTCTCTCTCTTCTGGCCAGTGCCAGGAGAGCTGATGGATGATCCCAATATCTGTTGTCTGGAAAGCAAACACCTATCCTACATATCTTTGACAAGTTATTATTCTTCCTTATCAGGGTCTGTCTGCACCCAGCCACTCCACAGCTCCCCCCTCGCATCTCTTGTAGCCGGGCAGGAGGAACATGGTGGCTTCGTGTCCCTCCTGTGGCCCCGGCCGGCTGTCACACCCTGGCCAGGCTGTGTGCCGCCGCTGCCAGCCAGCCGGGGAGGGGCCCCGGGGAGGGCACAGCAGGAGCTAATTTGGCGCCTGCCTCACTCCAGCTGATTGCTGCAAATTAAATTTCACGCCAAGGAGCCGGGGGAGCCTGCGTGCGGCACGGTGAGGGGGAAGGAGCAGCCTGCGGTGAGCTGGTGCCCGGGCAGCCTCCCTGCCCCACCTGCATGGGCACAGATGGTGCCTGGCCATGGCTGCCGGCTTCCCGGGCACCCTGAGCCGGGCTCTGTCCTCATCCTGAGCTCCCCTGCAGCAGGCCACAGGTGCTGCTGGGTGCCCGGTGCCCTCCTCCTCCCCCGGGCAGGGGGAATGTGCGTTGGGGGGGATGCAAATGGGCGCACAGATGAGCGAGCAGCCGCTTCGGGCTTCGGTTTTTCCTTTTTCTCTCCTCATAATCACAGCCTCAGACTCTGAAATGAAGCCCAGCGGGGGACCAGCTCTGTCTGGGCTTCAGGAGCCGGAGAGAGCTGCACCATGGCATGGAGTCGGCCTCCAGGGTATTTGGGGCACAGGGCGGGCTCGCCAGAGGTGCAGGGGTCCCTGCTATGCCGTGGCTGTGAGCAGGCAGAGCCCTCCCCGGCGCCGCGCCTGTGCCATTGACGTCGTTCAGATAACAGCAGCTCCATCTCCGGCGCTTTGAAACGCGATCTAAGAGGGAGCTCCCCACAAAAGTTGCTAAGCAGCCAGGACACGAGTGACTAACAGAGGCTGAGCGTGCAGGAGCTGAGATGGAAATGAACGCAGCGATGAGGAGATTAATGTGTGGCGCCTGGCACATCGGTGCCCGCGAAGGAGGAGCTACCGGGATGAGGCGCTCCAGGGATGCCCTCATGGAAGGTGTTAAAGCTGCTTCCTCTCGATGCCCTCTGCCAGCCTCGGGGTGAGGCTGCAGGACAGGGAGGTGCTGCCTCCTCCTCCCCGTGTCCTCCCCAGGGTGTTTGGTGGTGGTGGTCTGTTTTCCCAAGCGCCTGAGCCTGCTTTTGGGGGAGAAAAAAAAACAATCCGCCCTTCCTCCCTCTCCCCTCCTGCCCCCCGACTGCAGGAACGAGGCGGTTCTGGGGTGGCAGCGCTGGGGTGGCAGCGCTGGGGTGGCACCGCGGGAGGTGGTAGCAGGGCTCGCAGCTGAGCCCTTCCTGCTGCTGTTGGTTCTCTCCAGCGGCAGCTCTGTGTCCATAGTTATCCAGAGGCAGGCAAGAGAAGCCGAGGGGAATCCCAGGGACGTGGAACATCTTGTAATGATCTGGGAAGCTCGGCTGGAGCACGCAGGCTCCCGGGAGCACAGGCTGACCGGGAAGCTCTGCTCCAGCTTCCCAGCTCTGGTCCACTGGGGAGGGCAGGCAGCAGAGTGGATGTTAAACATGCTCTGAACATGGCAGGGAGAAGAGGAGCTGGTGGAGCTCATCACCTCCTGTTCAGCAGCTCCCCTGGGCATGGGGCAAAAGCTGCCAGCGCTGCAGTCACCTCCTCTGCCTGCTTCCCTTTGCTGAGGCCAGCAGCACGGCAGAGTGGGGAACATGGAGCAATGAGCACCCCAAAATCTGCCTGGGGAGGGGCAGGGGAGCAGAGAGCTTTGTGCTGCCTGGATGCACGTTTCTCTGTCATGGGAACCAGTGTGGGGGTGGCAGGCAGGAGCACGGTTCCAATGCCAGCATGCTCATGGGACCCACCACGGGTGGGACAGAAAGTTGGGGTGGGAGGTGGGGAGCCAAAGAGAATAATATTGAACCCCCAGACCCAGCAGCACTCGGAGCAGGGGGAGGGGGTGGGCAAGGCAGGCGTGAGGAGGGGGCTGCAAACAGCTGCTCTCCAGGGTCAGGGCTGTTTGCCAGCTGGTGACCAGGGCCCTGTGGACGCCCCTCTGGGGGTGGAGGACAGGACCCCAAACCTTGCCTGAGCCAGCAGCTTCTTTCTTCCTTCAGCTGGCGAGGGAGGTGATGTGTGCAGGCGGTGGAACGTGCTCTGCTAAAGATGCTGATAAGATTCCTGACAGAGGGCAGGAGTGCGAGATGAAGAGGAGCAAGATGAAGAGCAGCCTGTGCCTGCCTTTCTTCTCCTGGGCCTTTTTCTCCCCCAGCTATCTCCCGTGCAGCCTCACAAGAAGAAAAGCCTGTGGGCATCTGTGCTCGGCTCCTGCCTTCCCCAGGGGCCATCAATATGCAGGGCTCGTCACTCCGCACCGGCAAGGTTACAGCAGGATCCTGCTCCTGCCCGACGGGGACGGGTGGCAGCTGGGACGCTGCCCTGCCCTGGGAGAAGAGGATGATGAGGATGGGCTCCCCTTCGGCTAGAGTCAGTGCTGGTAGTGTTGCAGGGTGTAGCCAGGTTGTAGGAGTCGCTCCCAAGCCCGGGGTGCAGTTTTTCCTAGCTGGAATTGCACCAAGCCTGCTCTGGAGGAGCTGTGAGTGCAGGCAGGTAGCCCTGCTGATGCCCCTGCCACCCGCAGCCGATGCCACCCTGCATCCCTGCTGCTCTGGCTCCTGGCACTGGCACGAAGGCGAGCGTTTGGCAAAAGGCAGAGCTGGGCTCGGTGGCGCTTCGGTAGGAGCCGGCAGCCTTCCGGCGAGGCTGGGATTAATCCGGAGGAGCCTGCCGGGGGGGCTGGTGGCAGAGAGAGCAGTTTGCTTATTTCACACTTGTGTGGCCACCTGCTGCGAACTGTTTGTTCAGTTTCAAATTCTTTAATTAAAATCAACATAAAACAGATTGAAAACATCCCAAGGAGGGGACGCTTGATTTGCTGGAGGATATTGCGGCAGACGAGCCAGGGCTCTTCAGAGACGCCGAACCATTGGGAGCCCTCCACGGGCAGGTGCCTGGCGCAGCGGCTTGGCACAAGCCCTGGCCACCAGACCGACGCTGAGGGCAGAGTGCCCCGGGGCGGCTCCTCCTCGCCAAAGAGGGGTTCCCGTGCGCCTCCACCTCTTTATTTGGCTGCCCTCCCCGGTGCGACCCTCCTGGCACGGCCGGCCGAGCCCGGCAGTGCCCGGCGCGGGTGGGTGCAGGCGCGGCGCAGCTTCTCAGCCCTTTGCGGAGCTGATTAGAAGCCTCCTCCAACAAACATCAAAGCTTCAATTAACAGGGGCTGCTCGCGACCCTCTTGCAGAGCCCAGATAAGAATAGAAATTTCCCTTAGAAAATGGATTTGTGTAGAGCTGCCTGTGCCGGGCGGGAAATGACCTGCGCCGGTCGCTGCCGGAGAGGGGCCGGCGACAATTAGGGTGCTCATTGGGAGCTGGTTATCAGAAGGCAGCAGGCTCGCTGCTATTTAGCTGCTGAACAGCCCAGCGGGAGGGGACATGGAATTCAAACCCATCTCTTTTCAGAGCCATTTGAATCTGAAGGAGGATTCTGCCTTTATGTGCAGCCTTTTCAGCTGCTGCGGCTTCTGCCTCCTCTCCCAGCCCCTTTCTCTGCGTGTGGCCGCCGGCAACTGAGATGGACGGCGGGAGGAAGGAGGGCTGGGGGGTCAGGAAGGCTGGAGGAGGGAGGAGGGCTGGGGGGTGAGGAAGACTGGAGGGATGAGGAAGGCCGGATGGATGAGGAAGGCTGGGGGAGTGGGGATGGATGGAGCCACGAGGATGGATGGAAGGGAGAGGCAGGCTGGAGGGGTGAGGAAGGCTGCAGGGGTAAGGAAGACTGGAGGGATGGGGATGGATGAAGGGGTAAGGAAGGCTGGTGGATCAGGAGGGCTGGAGGAGTGAGGAGGGCTGGCAGGTTGAGGAAGGCTGGCTGGGTCCCCGCGCTGCCACGCAGCCCTGCTGCCGATGAGGGCTGCCGGGAGCAGCCAGCAGCCTCTCGCTGCGTTCAGCACCTCGCATCCCGGCCGGCAGCAGCGGCGCGGCGCGGGGAGGTCTTGTTTTGCCAGAGGAGCGTTTTAATGACTGGGAAGGTTAAACACCCCCGCGCAGGCTGGGCACGGGGCTCCTGCCAGCTCCTGCTCCTGCGAGCCTGGGAGGCCCAGAGCACCACGACTGTATTGATTCAATTATTCCCTACAATGTAATACTCTGCATTTGTGTGATAGCAACAAACAGAGTTGAAAGACGAACAAAAATAAATGATCTGAAAGTTAATATGGCTGAACGAGCAGCGCTGAATGAGAGGGGAGCTCGCTTTGGTTCTGCATTGTAAAATCAATGGCGTGCAGAACAATGTCCTGACTGCCTCCAGGGACCCGCCGAGGACCCGCCTGAATCGATCACTATGCAAATTAATTGAATTCATGAAACCCACATCGCTGGGTAATTGATGCTTCTTATAATTACCTCCGAGTTATGAGCTTTTAGAGGATTTCATTGATTCCTGCTCGGGGAGAGGGCGAGGGCAGGTTCCTGGCAGTGCTGACTCGGTGCAGGAGGGTGATGGATGCGATGCCAGGGGCTGCCCATGACCTGTGATGGGAGCCCAGCCTGGTGGAAGGCGCTTAAGGTGGCCTGGGGCTCGGCCCTGGCACAGCAGAGCAGAGGCACAGGGCTGCTCCCTGGGCTGGAGGCAGAGCTGTGGGCCGGGGTCAGGGTGAGGAGGGGTGAGGAAGGCACAGGTGAGGTTCAGCAGGGATGTAGCCAGCACTGATCAGCTCCTGGCCCTCTGGCTCTGCAGCAGCACCTTGGGAAAGTGTTTCCCACAATGCCTGGGGACAGGGGGGCATGGGAGTGCCCAGGGCAGGGCTGGTCATGCCCAGTGCCAGGTGCCAGGGACAAGAGGCTTCCATAGTGCATCACTGAAGGAAAAAGGGACAAGCAACTGAGCTCTGCAGACTAATTAGATTAAGCTGATGAGCTCATCAGTTAATGTGTGTAATCAAGATCAAGAGCTAATTGTGGGCTGTTTGATGCCCTACCTTGTCCCTGGTGTGGTTGGGCTGGTGGGGAAGTGACCCTGGGCTCATTTCTCTCCAGAGCTGGGGAGGGGACCTGTGGCTATCCCCAAACCTACTCCTGGTGCTGGGCAGGGCACCACACCTGGACCTGGCTGCCAGTGCTGTCTCCTGCCCCTGCCTCGGTATCTTCTCCCTGCTCTGCCTTGCTGGGAGGGTGGAAATCGCCCTGCCTCAGCTCACAGCCCTGAGCAGTCCCAGCTGTCAAGGGCACTGTTAGCACCTGGGATGCTCCAGCTCTGAACCACTTCTGCCTTTGAAAAAATCCCTGCCCCAGGTGAGCCCAGAGGAGCCAGGAGCTCCCCCAGGAGCCATGGGGAGCTCTGAGCAGGCCTCTGCTAGCTCCATCCACTCTCAGGCTTGCTCTGGTGCTGCCTGGGAGCAGCATCCATCAGAAGCTGGAGGACGGTGCACAGGGGGTTGTGCCAAACAAGAAGACCAAAGAAGGAGCAGGATGGGGTGGGTGGAAAGCACAACCAGGAGCCAGCCCAGGCTGTGAGGGATGTCAGGCATGGATTGCTCTGGTTGGGATGATGGCTGGGAGCTGCCAGAACAGAGGCAGCTCTTAACGAGACAGTTCTGGCTGTGGGGGCTGCAGTGCTGGTGCAGCCCCTTCCCAGCTTTCATCCCTGCTCTCTCTCTTTCATATCTGATCTTTCTGCTTCTCTCCTGCATCTCCTTTCTGCTTTGCTCTCTTTATTCTCCCACCTTGCTTCTGTCTTCCTCTGCCATCTCGTCTGCCTAACCCTCCTGCTGCCTCTCCACCGAATGGCTTCTCTGCAGGACCACTTTGTGCTGCTCCCTTGCACGGGCTCCATTCCTGGGCCCTCTGCCCAGGGGCTGCTTTGGGAAAGGGGCCCACACCCCTCCTCACTGTCACCTCCATCCCCAGGGCTCCTGGCGCTGTGCTTCCTCCACTTGAGGCTCCTTGGTTCTGTCTCCAAGGTGACACAAAGTGCTTCCCTCTCCTTCCCGGAGCTCCCAGGGGGATTCCTGGCAGTGCTCACTCCTTAGGTTTTGTTCCTTGTGTGGGGGCTGGCTGCATGCTCCTCTTGCAGAGCATCCCTCACTCCTGGCTGAAGTGGGGCAGGCCTTGGTGCTGCCTTTTGCTGGATGACCTCCCTATAGCTCAAGGCTGAGCAACTGGGACCACCCCGGGTCTGGTGGCTCTTGGGGAGACCCCAGGCTGCTCCCCTGAGCCCTGAGGTGTGTGTATGCCTCTCCCCCTTGCTGAGAGGTGCTTCCCTGAGGGGCTGGAAAGGGGCTCCAGACACCTGTCAGACCTATCCCACTTCAAGGCGGGGATTTAGGGACCTTACCTGGGAATAACAACAGGGAGATGGAAAGCTCTGACCCTTTCCTTGGGGCCTTTCAGCCTGAAAAGTGGTTGTGGTGGGGGAAAAAAAAGCAAACCAAGCCCAGCTCCCTTCCCAGATGTGAGAGGAGCCTGAGATATCTTTGGCTTCTCTCTCTGCAATAACTGGAGGGGAACGTGAGCAGATGTTTATAGGTCACAGTCTGCAGAGGTTTTTCTCTGGCTTCTGACAAAGAGTTTATTTTCCTCCGCTTTGCTTTGCTGATTGAGAGCTGCGCTGCTGTTCCCCTTCCTCTGCCTGCTGAGAGCAGCAGCTCCCCGTGGGGAGCAGCACTGATGGTCCTGGGGTGCCTGCAGCCCCCTGCACTGGAGGGATCCAGACCTGGGATACCCCTGGGCTGGGGGCCGGTGTGGGTGCCAGGGCAGCAAACCCCGAGAGGGCAGGAAGGAGCTGGGGGTGCAGCCCTGCCCGGGGATGCCCTGGCCAAGGGGTGCTGTGCGGGTTGGCACCGTGGGCGAGCCCCGGGCCGTCCCCACGGCAGCGTGGACAGGAGATGGCAGTGCTGCACCAGCGCTGGGGCCGCGTCCCAGCCGCAGCCGCTCGCCCTGCCCGCTGCAGTTATCTGCTGCTCGGAACAGCCTCTGGATAAGGACTTGATGCCCCAAAGTGGCAGCGGGCACCTGGCACCGCAACCCGGCGCCTGCCTGCTGCGGCCCCACGGCCTGTCCCGCACCCAGCCAATGGTGCAGCCACGGCTGAGGAGCGAGATATGGGTCTGGGAGCAGCCTGGCAGCAGGGTGGGGAGGCTGTGGTGGGTGCTGCAGTCCTCTTCTCCCGGCGGTGAGGCGCTGGGCAGGGCTGTGTGCGGTTGGGCTGGCCTGGCCCCTGGGCAGCTGCAGGAGCAGGACATGTCCCTGCTGCAAGGTTCTTTTCTCCCTTTAGAAATAAACAAAGGCTCTTTGCATGCTCCTGGGTGCTCAGCCTGGGAGCACAGCAGGTCACCACGGCTTCCAGCATGGTTTGAGTGCCTCTGGGGATTCAGCAGCCAGCCCAAAACACCCTGAGCTGGGAAGAGCCCTGCCCTGCCTCGGCTCCCAGGGGCAGTGCTGGTTCCAGCCCTCCCAGTAGCCCTGGCAGAAGGGCTGCTCCTCAGGGCACACCTGCGTGAAGGAAAGGGCTTGGAACAGGAGAGATTTCTCTCTCAAGCTGTTCTTGTTCTGAAAGCTCTGCTGAAGGGGGTGGGTGTGGGGGTGGAGGGGGAGCTTGGAGTAGAGCAGAGTTTAGACAGATCTGATTCCCCTATCTCAGACAAACACTTGCCTCTCCCTGACTGCAAATCAACAGGACATGTTCCAGGGAGAGATCATCTCGAAAGAAATGGATTTTCCCCCCACTGCTTTGCCATTTTTGCTTGTGTTCCTGCGAGCTGGAGTGATGGGTTGTGAACTTTAAGCAGCCATTTCTCCTCTTCTCCCTTGCCTGACATGTGGGCAGAGGGCTTGGGAGCTCAAACAGCACTGAGACACCTCTGAGGGGGATGCTGGGGCTGAGGCAGCACCTCCCTGCCCCCCCAAAACACCTTGGAACTTCGGAGTGAGAGGGGGCTGTGGGGAGGGGCAGGGCTTGGGGGCTGCCTTTGCATCCCCCAGCTCAGGGCAGCAGTGTGGCTGCAGAGCAGAGCTCCTCTGCTAATTGCAGAGAGCAATAAACAGAAAGCAATCCCAGTTATATAATGGAGGTGCTTAATTAATGCCAAATGACTCTGGAGTGTGTATGGATTTCTACATTAGATCCACATTAAGAGGAGATGCTGAGCAGCAGCAGCACCAAGGCAGCAAATGCCTGAGGAGCAGCACAGGAGGGTGGTTCTGTGCCCTGTGCCAGCCCTGCCCATCACCTGGAGTGGGGATGGCCCTGCAGGTATGTTGAGATGGCACCTGCTGAGGCCACATCTGGAGTCCTGTGCCCAGTCCAGGGCTGCAGAGACGCTGAGGGGCCTGGAACAGCACTGAGCTGAGGAAAGGCTGAGAGCCCTGGGGCTGCTTAGTCTGGAGAGCAGCAGCCTGAGGGGGGATCTGAGCATTGCTGATCAATACTTCAAGGGTTGGGGTCAGGAGATTGGGGCCAGTGACACCAGTGACAGGACAAGGGGTAAGGGGCACAAAATTGAACATCAGAAGTTCCATCTGAGCATGAGGAGGAACTTCTTTAATTTAAGGGTGAGGGAGCCCTGGAGGAGGCTGCCCAGAGAGGTCTCCATCCCTGGAGGCATTCCAAACCCTCCTGGATGACCACATCCTGTGCAGCCTGCTCCAAGTGCCCCTGCCTTGGCAGGGGGTTGGACTTGATCTGCAGTGGTCCCTTCCAGCCCCTGCCATTCTGTGGCTCCCCAGTGCAGGTGGTGCCTGGCTGGGTCCCTGGCTCTTTCCCCATCCCAGCATGGTTCGTGGGCAGGAGGCTTTTCCTTTGGGCTTTCCCTGCCTGCTGGACCGTGTCCACAAAGAACCTGCAGAAATGGAGACAAAGTCTCTGAGCTCCACCCAAACTCAGCATCCTCCACGTTAAAGCAAAGCCCCCAGCCCAGCCCAGAGGCAGCCTTTGGAGCTGTATTTTGGTTTGACAAATGATTGAAAAGTGTAATTTGAGAGCTCAGCTCCCCCATCATGCTCTTCCCTATTGTTTATTTGCCAGCTCCAAACGGGTTGGCTGCCAAGGAAAGTAATCAGAAGGTAATAGCCTGATATGGGATGAATCCCCAGAGCTGCCAGCAAGCTGGAATACCACAGCCCTGGTGCTGCCTGTGGCATTCACACGCTGGAAATGATTGTGGGGAGCAGCATGGCTGGGCTCAGACCTGGGCTGCTCTTTGGCCTTGCAAAGCTGCCACAGAGTGGGCCAGGGCAGTGCTGAGTGAGTGGCTGCAGGGTCTCAGGGGGGATGTTGCGAGTAGGGATAGGCGGAGGAATGGATTTAAGATGGAAGAGGGAGATTAAGAGTGGAGATTAGGAAGAAATTCCTTGCAGCGAGGGTGGTGAGACCCTGGAACAGGTTGCCCAGGGAGGTTGTGGATGCTCCCTCCCTGGAGGAGGAGTCCGTGAGCAACCTGCTCTGGGTGTCCCTGCCCATGGCAGGGGGCTGGGACTGGACGATCTTCAAGGTCCCTTCCAACCCGACCCACTCCGTCCATCCACGATCTGCACCCTCCCAAGGCAAGGCTGTCCCCTCCCCGCCCTGCCTGGCGCTGCCCCCCGGCTGCGATCCTCGGGCGGCGCTGATTTTATTGAGTGTGGCAAGTGGCAGTTCATTAAAAAGTGGGAGCAGATGGGGAAGGGATTGTAGCAGAAGATTAATGATGCGCACCGACAAGTAAAGCGGCCCCGGTTTGCAGTAAACACAATCAGGGCGGCTCGCCGGGCGCCGGTAATCCTGCGCTGTCAGCTCGGCTCTCGTTAACCGGCCCCGGCTAACGAGCCGGGATGCGGCGCCTGCGGAGCCCGGCGGCAGGCTGCTCTCGGTGCGGCCCTCGGCTCTGCTCACCGTGCTGGCGGGGGCTGCGAGGCAGGGCTGGCAGCAGATGCCATCCTCGGAGGTGGCAGAGCTGGTGCTGGGTGCTGGAGGTCCCGGTGGCCGCCGCCCTGCCCAGGGAACGGCGGTGCAGGGGGAGCCGGGGGGGTCGTGGGGGGCTCCGTTGCAGCCTCGCCAGGGCAGGATTTCTCCATCCCTCCCTGCCAGCTCCACTCAGCCTCGCTCCCAGCAGCGAGCTGGGCAGCACCGGCATTTGGCTCTGGAAGACAGCTGGCAATGGCACAGGTGATGGATGCCCAGGGTGAGATGGAGCCTGGCTGCCCCTCCATGGGCTGCCCAGGTGCTGCCGCCCTGCCCAGCTCCCATGGGATGCTCCTGGCTGGAGCACTGCACTGTGCCTGGGTGAGGAGCTGGAGGAAGGCAGATTGGAGAGGAGGAAGAAATCCTTGCCAGTGAGGGTGGGGAGACACTGGCACAGGCTGCGCAGGGAGGCTGTGGCTGCCTCCTCCCTGGAGGTGTTCAGGGCCAGGCTGGATGAGGCCTTGAGCAGCCTGTGCTGCTGGGAGGTGTCCCTGCCCCTGGCAGGGGGTTGGCACTGGATGGGCTTCAAGGTCCCTTCCAACCCAAACCATTCTATGGATCTGCGAAGAGTGATGTCAGAGCTGACCTGGAGGGCAAACTTCACCTTCCCCTACCCACTCTCCTCACTCCTCCTCACCCCTCCTCTCCTGGCAGCCTTGACCTCTGTGCCAGGCTTTGCCATGCGCCGGGAGCGAAGCTGCACGGCCGGAGCTGCTGTGCCAGGGGTTTAAATCCAGGGCACATTTGTCTTGCAGCAGGACAGCAGGCTCCTGCCAGCCTCCCCTCAGGGGGCCAAGCCTCTCATTATTGATGGGGCTGTAATTTCAGTGCCATTTACAGCAAAGTGCCCACCAGCTCAGCTCCGCGCCAAGCGGGCAGGGCAGAGGCGTGGGGCTTGGCTGCGCGGTGTCTTGAGCAGCAGCTGGGGAGCTCCCTGGGGGCTGCCACCCCTTGCTGATGCCCCTTGGAGGCCGCAGAGCGGGACGGCGGATCCCCTGTGGATCCATCCAGGCTGCCAGGAGGCGATGGCTCAGCCCAGGCTGCCGGCTCTGCCCTCCCTGCCTCGCCCTCCGCCGCGGCCGGCCGGCGCAGGGGGCCGCTCCCGGGGCGGGCTGCTGCCCAGCCCCAGCCTCTGCCGGGGGCATAAATAATTTAATAAAGGGCTGCCTGAGGTTCCAGCGTCCTAAATAATATAATAAAGCCTAATTTACTCACATTTATCTCCCGGAGTTTTTTCTGAAAGCAGTAATCTTGCATCTTCTACAGTGATGGATTAGCAGGAAGGAAACTCCGCTGGGGAATAAAAACCCACATCGTGTAGTTTTTGACATGTTATTATTCAGTTTTATCTTGGGTTGCTCATTCCTGGGCCATTACTCATGTTCACAGGGATTCTTCTCCCCCCCCCCCCCCCTTATTTATTTATTTTTATCATGACCAGAAGGAAAGAGGCCAAGAAATGAGCCCCACTGCCTCCGGAGCGCACCGGCCGCTGGGAGCTGAGGCCTGCTCTGGGCACGCTGCTTTTGATGGCAGCCACTGCCCAAGCACAGGCAGGTGAGGAGGCTTCCTGGGGCAGGGAATCCAGAGCAGCCTGGGACTCATTTGTGCTTGCTCTCAAGCATTTGGATGGATGGAGTGAGGTAGGGAAGGATGGATGGATGGATGGATGGATGGATGGATGGATAGATGGATGGATGGATGGATGTAGGGAAGGATGGATGGATGGATGGATGGATGGATGGATGGATGGGTGGATGGATGGATGGATGGGTGGGTAGATGGATGGGTGGATGGATGGATGGATGGATGGATGGATGGATGGATGGATGGATGGATATACATTCTGCACAAGAGGTGGGCTGGGAAGTGTGCAGCTCTGGGTGGAGAGGGGCAGAGCAGCAAGCCCTGGAAGGCATCCAAAGCACACAAGTGATGATTATAACAAGCTAAAGCTCAAGTGGAAACAAGCCCCTGGGCTGGTGGTGGCGGGGGGGGGATTTGCTTTCCCTGCTCCCCTGGCCTGGCAGCCACCATGGCCCCACTGCTGCAGGCACCACCCTGGGGTCTGCAGGGGTTTGGCCCAGCTGGTGTCACTGCCATGAGCCTGGCCAGCTGGGCAAGCAGCTCCCTGTTTGCCCATCCCTCTCCAAGTCCTCCTGGTCCAGCTGGAAGTGGTGCTAAGCAAACTGCTCTGTTTGCAGGGGCTGTGAGCACTGCCCGGGGGTGACTCCAGGGACACACAGAGTTTGCAGAGGGCCTGTGGACAGCCTGTGATGTTTGCTGGGCACTGCCAGCCCCCACCACTGATTTCCCTACCAGCACAGGCTCTTGGGTGCTCTGGTGTCTGCTTTCCTCCAGCAGGAGCTCCTCTGTGCCAGGCAGGTGAGGGTGGGAGGTCTGTCCCTGGGGATGGGGATGCTGCTTGCTGCTTCATCCCAGTACTGGTGAGGGCTTCTGCTGTGCCAGGTCCCACCATGGCCTTCTGCTTGTCCTGCATTGCCAAAAACCTCCCTCCAGGCTGATGTCCCCAGAGCTGGCAGTGCCTGCTGAGCCTGCAGCAGCTCCCAGCCACCTGTCCTTGCAGGGAGCACAAGGAAGTCATTTTTGTCTTCAACTGGGGATCCTCTCGAGCCAAATGAGGGAGACCTTTAGGGGCCAGAAAAGGTTTAGGCTGGAGACCAGGAATAATGTATTTGATGCAAGAGTGGTCAGGGATTGGAACAGGCTGCCCAGGGAGGTGGTGGAGTCACCAGGTGGAGGTATTCAAGAGAGGTGTGGCCCTGGCACCTGGGGCCATGGTTTGGTGGCTGTGCTGGTGCTGGGCTGAGGCTTGGCTCAGTGATCTCTGAGGTCTCTTCCAGCCTCAGTGATTCTCTGATTCTCACCATCACTCTGCCTCTGCTTCTGCTCCCAGGCTCCATCCCCTCAGTCTCCCCTGCCCCGAGGAGCATGGCTCTGGTGGCTCTCTCCACGGCTCCTTCCTCACAGAGCAGCTCCAGCCTCTCAAGGTTAGCACGGTGGGGGTCAGCACCTCCCGACGCTGATTGCAGAGCCGGCAGGAGCTGCTGAGATTTCTAATTAAGATTAAAGCCTGCACACAGCTCATAAAGGCTGCTCAGGAATGGGTAATTTGATTAGCTTGTTTGCCTGCACCTCTGGGGCTCCCCACTTGGCTCAGATGGCCCTAAGCTGGGGGCTCCCTGCTGCAGCTGCCCCTTGTCCTGCTGCCAGCTCCAGGGATGGCAACTGGAGTCTCCCATGGCATCCTGAGCGCAGCTGGCCCTGCAAAGCATCCTGGTGACACTTTGTCACACCAGGCAGGGTCCCACGGCCCCGTGTGCTGCTTCAGAGGTGGCTCAGTGAGCGCAGAGCCCCTGGGCTGCTGCTCAAGAGGGAGCTTGGGCTTCATTCCTTGCACCAGGAGGGCACCAGCAGGTACCGGTGCCCCTCAGCCCCAACTCCAGCCCATCCAGCAATGCCAGGCAAGCCTGGAGCCAGCAAGGAGCTCTCCACCCAGGTAGCTGAGCAGGGGGACAGCTGCACATCAATATTTATCCCGAAGTCCCAGGAAAGCTGCAGGCAGTGCAATTATCTCGGCTCAGCCAGCCCAGCCCAGCGCAGCACCAATGCTCCCACCGGACAGGGGCTTGATTGCTGGGATCAAAGCCACCCTGCAGCTGCTGCTGAGGAGGGTGCAGGGCAGGCAGGAGGAGGGAGCTACGGCCCCGGCTGCATTCCCGGTCCCACCGCTGCCAGGTGAGCTTCCTCCTCCCAAACTCCATCAGGAGCAGCAGGTCCCCAGCCCGCTCAGCGCCCTCCCAGCGCCCCCGGCTGCGCCGGATCGCTCCCCGCGCAGCATCTCACCCTCGGCTCCACTCCCCTTAATTAAGAGCCAAATATAGATCTTAATTAAGGCGCTGATGAATTTAATTTAGAGTGGCATCCCTCCCTTAACTTCCCGAGCCCGACGCCTTGTTTGTATAGTGTATAATATAAGCTAAATGAGTGCTTACTCGTTACCACCATAAATAATTCCCTTGCAAATCCCCTCTGATACATCTCAGCCACTAATCCATCTCCTCCTACGGAATATTCATGGGCACCAAGCCTCCTCCTCCTTCTTACCCTGCAGATTTTAACATCAAACCTCCAAGCAGCTTGCAGATTCCTCCCCCCCCCCCGGCTTCTATAGGCAGTGGCTGGCAGGGAGGGGAAGGAGAGAGGCAGTGAGTTTGGGTTAGATGCTGAGCGTTTTGTCTCAGCCCTGGTGGACCTCAGGCTGCTGCTCCAGGGTGCTCCCGGGGCAGCACCATGTCCTGCTGGCAGGGCTGGGACGGGACAGCTCAGCCTCGCTTGGCTGGTGGGACACTTGGCTTGAGAACCTCTCCTCCCTCTGAGCTGGGGGAAAAGGAGGAGCAAGCAAAGCAGGAAGTCCTTGGCTGGCATGTTCTGACCCACCAGAGCCCACCTGGCCTCTCTCCCTGGAGCTTGGGCACCCCATCATGCACCCACCCTCTTCCTCCTCATCTCCATCACCCATGCAGGGATGTGGAAGCTGCATGATGCTGTGCAGCAGCTCCCACCCACCATGGGTGCATCCAGTACTCCTCACAGGTGGCTCCGTGTGTGAATCCCCTTTTGCCCTGAGCTGACAGGGCTGGGGTTCGTCCCTGGCATTGCCTGCAGCTGGCTGCAGTGGGCATCAAGTCCCGGGTGGGAGCTGGTCCTGCAGCCCCCAGCCCCACAGCGTGGGGGATGCTGGCGGTCCAGGCATGGAGGAGCAGCGCAGGGAGAGTCTGGCAAGGCAGTGGGACCCCTCGTGGGTGCCTGGATTAGAGTCAGTGGGAGGCTGGCTGCGGGATGCAGAGGGAGGGCAGGGAGCCGGGAGCCGCTCCTGCCTTTGATTAAC
Source organism: Picus viridis (assembly GCA_033816785.1). Lineage (NCBI taxonomy): Eukaryota > Metazoa > Chordata > Aves > Piciformes > Picidae > Picus > Picus viridis. The sequence goes on along the minus strand of CM066601.1, from coordinate 824,210 downwards.
CAACATCCAACAATCAATTTCCTCTGCAGAGCAGGAGCAGGGGAGAAGTGCTGGGAGGGGAGAGGGAGCAGCCTGATTCGCTCTGCCCTCGCCACGAGCCACGGCTGTGTCTTGCTTGCTCAAAGGATTTCTGCTAAAGCTCCACCACTTTTGTTCCTTCAACATATAGCAAACTAATCAATGAGCTGTTTGATACAGCCTAAGCCGCGGGAACCTTTCCGAGGGGAGAGCTGCCGAGGGGATAGAGCTGGCATTAAGGGCTGAAAGGAAACACTCACAGCAAAAGCCACAGCTCAGAGTCCCCAGGACTCCAGGAGTGCCTGGGGACCTTCCCAAGGGCCGCGCCCCGGGCTCGGCCGGCAGCTGCGTGGCCGCTTGCTGCGTGCTGGCTACAGCCCAGGCTCTCCACGGGGCAGTTCGCTTTGGCATCTCCACCCAGGTGCCCTTTTAAGGACCACTGCTGAGCCATCCAGGCTCACAGCCCTGAGAAGGCTCTGTTGGAGCTGGCAGAGGAGATCTGGTTAGTCTGGAGAAGAGAAGGCTGAGAGGAGACCTTATCAGTGTCTACAAACACCTGCGGGGTGGCCGTCAGGAGGATGCAGCCAGGCTCTTTGCAGCCAGGCTCTTGTCCAAGCCCCTGCAGGCAGCAGGGACAGCTCCAGCCAAAGCAGGCTGCACAGGGACACAGCCAGCCCGATCCCGAATGGCTCCAGGGATGGAGCCTGCACCACCTCCCCGGGCAGCCTGTGCCAGTGTCTCCCTAGCCTCCCTGTGCAGAACTTCCTCCTGGTGTCCAACCTAGCTCTGCCCTGCTCCAGGACAGGCTCCTCCCCAGCCCGCGGCAGGGCTCACCGCGGTGCTGTGCCCATGCCAGGTAAGACCGGGGGCACAGGCAGGGGCTGGGCTGGGCTCAGCTCCTGCCCAGCTCTGCCTGTCTGCTCCCTGCTGTCCCGGTGCAAATCACTTGCCCAGGCAGCGGCTGAGTGTTCATCCCCAGGGGCAGGAGATGGGGACGTCAGACCCGGGAGCACCAGCAGTGCTCTCCAGGGGCCAACACAACGGGAGTCGCAGTTACTTAATTTGGTGCCGGTGTGGGCGAGGGGGAGCTGGGGGCAGGCTCTGGCTGGGCAGGGCTGAGGCTGGAGTCTGGACCCCCCCGGCATGAGGGTTGCAGGGTGGAGGTGTCAGTGCCAGGGGAGGTGCCGCACAGCTTGCCTGGGGGCAGGGGGCACGCCCGCAGCTCATCCATCCCTGCCAGGGGAATTTGTGCCTTTAAAGAGTGTGCTGGGGAGGGGAAAAAGGAGAAAAAAAGGCAAGGGTTTTGAAGACAAACATCCTGGCTCCTTGGGGAAGGCTCTGAGCTCGCAGAATACCAATTAAAAGTATGAAAGTGCTTTAAAAAAACACAAATCTGTGAAGCCAGGTTCAGAGCTGAGCAGAGGGGCTGGGGAGGGGCTGGGGAGGGGGGGGGGGACACATTTTGTCCTTTGGCAAGAACGAGGGGAGGCAAGGGGAGAGCAGAGCTGAGGTGCCACAGCAGGACCTGCTGCAAACCAAAGGCAGTTTCTTTATCCAGGTGTCTCTCCCCCTGGCTGCTGTGCCGGGAGCGCTCCCCCAGGCTGGAGCTGCTGGGCTCCTGGGGGGCAGAAAGGAAGCAGCAATTTGTCATTAGGTGGCAGGTGCCAACTAAAACATGGACCACCCCCCCCCAGCCTCCCTCACTGAGAGCCTGCTGGCTGAGCAGCACAGCTCCTGAGGGACGAGGGGCAGGCCCCAAGCCCCCTGGGACCGGGGGTGGTGGTTTGGAAGGGGAGCAGAGCAGGATACAGGTTGGGCACCAGGAGGAATTCTGCACCGTGAACGTTTCTGGAGTTGGAGCTCACCCAGCACTGCTGGGGGCTGTGGGGAGCAAGGGAGGTGATGGAGCTTCACCAGGGCACACAGGGACTGTATTCAATCAATCAATCAATGCCCACGGAGCTGCCTGCCAAAGGTCTGATTTCCTGCTGCAGGGCAGAGGGGCAGTGTGTGAGCCCCTGGCCAAAGGAGCCAAAGCTGGAGGGGCTCTCAATGCCCTCCCCATTCCCCGTGCCCCCAGGGCTCCTTTCCATGCCCCTTCTTGCTCAGCCAAACCATCCTCCTGCCAGGTCACGCGCCAGGCCCGAGGGAGCAGCTGCAGGAGCCTGGGCATGGCTGGGGGTGGGGGCAGCAGCCACCTCCTGCCCACGTTTCACCCCAGCAGAGCAGCTGCATGGCAGTGCCTGCATTTGCCCCACCCCGAGGAGCCCCTGCCACCCTCATGCTGGGTGGCAGTGGGGTGGGGGCTGCTCAGCCTCCTTTGGCTCAGGGTGTGATGAGTGAGAGCCCGGTGGGGACCGCAGGCTCCCTGCTGATGCTGAGGTAATGCCCTGGGTAATGGCTCTGGACAGATTGCATTGGAATCTAACAAAATATTTGCATAGCATCAGGAGATAAATGGGAGCTGGCTGGAGGCAGAGCTGGTGGGGCAGGGAGAGGTGAGGGAACGAAGGAAGCTCAAGTTTATGGCCACAGATTGGTGGCAGGGAGCAGCTGATGACTCCCAACAGACAGATCCTGTCCACCCCGGCCCTGCGTGGGTCTGTGCTGCCCCAGGGGCAGGGACGCTGCTTTGAGAGGCTGCTGAGGTGCTGAGAAAGTTCCCCCAAGCCCAGCACAGGCAGAGGTCGGCTGCTGTGAGAGGCTTCCAGGGGCTGTGTGGTGTGGGACCGAGGCTGGTGCAGGAGGTGCCTCGGCTCCAGCTGGGTTCCTGCCTCTCTGCGCTTCAGCCAAGCCGCTCCTCTGGAGCTGCAGGTGGCTGTGGGAGGTGAAGCTCTGCGGGAGGAGCAGGTGAAAGAGAGGAGGAAAGAGGCCAAGCAGACAGGCAGCTGCTCCCTGCATCCTCCCAGCCCTCTGCCTGCCGTTGTCTCAAGGGTCTGCAGAGAGGAAAGTTTGTGGGGTGCTGAGTTCTGGGTCACGGCAGCCTCTGGGAAGACTTTGCCCAGCCCTGCGCCGCTGCTGCTCCTGTCCCTAATTGCCTCTGTCCTCATTAACAACTTCCCCCTGACGAGTGGCTCCTCCTCCTCCACGTACCAGATGGAAGCACTCAAGTTATCTATCTCCACTGGTGGCACCTGCACCAGTGTGCCCCCCTCCCCTGCTGCTGAGCACCTTCTGCCAGCTCCCCCTTACCACGTTAGCGACTTTGGAGCTGCTTTAAGTGCCCAGAAATCAATTTTCAGCTGATTTTGTGCTACAAAACTTGCCATGCCTGCATCTCTGATACTAATTGAACAAGAGCAATTGATGTTTTAGTAGTAATTAAAGATGGTAATTATTACCAAATCTCCCCCTGGCCCTGGGTGTTTGCTTTGGACTTGTCAAAACCGGAGGCAGGAGGAATCAATCTTAATGGAGTTGGTACTTCAGAGCTCTTCCTGGCAATGGTTTCCCACCCCAAGGTTGGTGATGGAGCAAGCAGGGCTGGTGGGAAGGGAGGATCAGGCCTGGTGGAGGGTGGGACAGCGATGGATGCTCCCTAATTAAAAGAAAGAACAATGTCCCAAATGAAAAGTTCTCTTTGATCAGAGAGTCCCAGGAAGGGGCTTTGGAAACCATGGTGTTGCCCTCAGCCCTGGCAGTGCCCAGCCCAGCCCTGGCTGCTGGGCCATCATCTCTCCTCTTTGGAGAGGGCTTTTCATTTCCTGCCCTGCCTGCCAGGCTTCAGCAGACTGTGCGATGACCTCTTCGTCACCTGAGTTTGTGCCTGCTGATGCCAGAGCTGGGAACCCCCTGGGAGGTGCAGGGGGTGGCTTTGGCTGTCCCGTGGGGATGGACAGCAGGGAGGAGAAGGCTCTGTGCAGGAGAGCAGGTGGTGGCCCAAGGGTGAGCCCTTGGGTGTGGGGCTGCTCCTGCTGGCAGCCTGAAGGGGACTGTGCCAGGACAGCAGCCTGTGTGCTGCTGGGGGCTCCTGCCCAGGTTCAGCCCTTCCTTGGCCAGGCAGTGGTTCCTGGATGGAATTTCTGGAGGTGAGAGCAGGATCAGGCCTCCAGGTTGCTGCATCTCTGTCCCCATGGAAACAGATGCAGGATGCTGCAGAGCAGAGCTCCTGGCAGGTCCAAGTCTGGAAGCAGGTCCTCACCCCTGCTCCCCTGGCAGAAGAGCCCTCGAGCAGGAGGCCACAGGAGGGCCGAGCCTGAGCTCCTTTTTGTCTTGGGAGAGAGAGACCTTTGCTGCTGCTGCTGGTGGGGATGGTGTGAGGCAGCCTCCCCTCTGAGGACAAACTGCTGTGGGTGGAGAGGGTGCCAGGGAGGTGGAGAGGGTGCCAGGGAGGTGGGCAGCCCTGGGCTCCCTCCTGCTCTTTGCTGAGGTCCTGGGTGGTACAGGAGCAGCCTTTGCAGGTGGGAATGGCTCTTGGGTTGACATTTGTGCAGCAGCATCCCCTGCAATGAGGTGGGGCAGGGACTGAGGGGCTCCAGCTCCCCTGTGCCCCCTCCCCAGAGGTTCCTTTGGAGGGGGAAGGGCTCCTGCCAGCTCTGAGCTGCTTAATTATAGCTCAGAGGAGGCACTTTGGCTTTATTGCTCTCATTTATTACCCAGAGCCTGGTCCTGTGTCTGCAGCAGCTATCTGGTCACATCGGGGCTGATAAGCGATGCTGGGCTGTCTCCTGCAGACAGCCCAAATTTATCACCTCTCACTTATTTATTTTGCCAGGCACTGGGGGTGGCCCTGGGGATTTTTCTTCCAGTGATGTCTTGCAGAAGGCTTCATTTTCCTCTTCTGCCCTGAAAAAAACCACAAACCCAACCACCCAGAGGGCAGCTCTGTGCTGGACCCTGCTGGAAGGTGCAGGAGGAGACTTTGTGCTGGGTTCCAGCAGAGGTTTTGCTGTCAGGTCCCTCAGATGTTGGTCCAGGTGGTGTGGGGGAGGCAGGTGAGGCTGTGCCTGGCACTGCCAGGTCTTTAAACTTCTCCCCACTCTAGCAGTGAGGCACCACTGAAAGGCCTCACAGAGAGTAAAGCAAGGAGGAATTCATTGTGGGGAACCTTTGCCAGAGCCCTGAGGATGCTGCTCCCTTAAAGCTTCCCAGTGGGCTGATGGAGCTCAGGTCTGGCTGGGGGCAGCTGGTGGTGGGGAGCTGTGTGAGGATGGCTCAGGCCTGGGGGACTGTGGCTCTGCAGTGTGGCTGTGTGGTCCTCTTGGGCCACTGTGCTCAGATCATGGCCTCCCTCCTCCAGGTCTCCCTCTGTGGCAGCCTCTTGAAAGCCTTGGGCAGGTGTCCTGCAAGACCGGGCTCAAGTGTCTGCCATTCCTGCTCCAGAGCCACCTCTGGGGTGCTGAGGCTGGAGCACACCCTGGGCATCCTGGGGCTGCTCCTTGCCCAGAGTGGTGCCTGGCAGCTGGATGCATCCCAGCACAGCCAGCTCGGGGAGGGGAAAGGCTGCTGTGAGGAGCCACAAACCCCAGGTGCTGCTGGGCACCAGCAGCTGACACCCCCAAGCCTTCTGCTGCCCCCTCTGCTGCCCGGCGGGTGTGGGGTGTTCCAGGGATAGCCCAGGGCAGGCTTCCCAGTGCCCTGCCAGCCCTCCAGGGGCAGGAGGGAGCTGGGTGTTGGGAGGGGAGGGGGACTGGGAGGCTGTAATTCCATAACTCATCTCTGTGAGACACAATGAAATTAAAAGAGTTTAGATTCCCGAGGGTAATGATCATCAATTAAATGCTGCCGGGGCCGAGCTCCCCTCTCATTTGAATTTTATTGTATTATTGTTACTTCTCGGCGCTGATTGCGAGGGGAAAGGAAAACAAAAGCTGCTGCTGGTGGTTGGGGTTGGAGGGGGGAATTAGAGGCACCAATTACCGCTGGGTGACAGGGAAGAGGCAGGGGAGGGAGGGCTGCTGCGCCGGCGCCGCTCGCCACTGGCGGGCAGGGGAATCCATCATCCTGAGCCTAATCAGTTAATGCTGATAAACTGCCAGCAATAACTGACAATGGAGCCGGGGGCTCGGGGCTGGGACTGGGACTTCATTCGTTTTGAAAGAGCCAGAACTAACCCATTAAACCCCAGAGCAGCACAAAAGCAGAGTCCTGGCCCCTGCCTGGGTGCCCTAATGAAGGCTGCTGTTGATTCCTTTAAGTGTGGATGATGATGTGTTTAGCAGCTATTGATGCTGGAGCTTTAGCCCGGGCTGGAAAAGCTGCTTGGAGCTCTGAAGAAAGGAGTCTGAGCTGATCCCTGGCAGCTCTCGCCCTGGGTGCCAGCTCCTGCCATAATCCCAGGGGAGATGGAGGTGGGGTGGCCCCAGCAGACCAGAGGCTTGGGCTGTGTGTGGCCCGGCGGCACTGGGCTGTGTCTTGGGTGTCTGTAGGATGTGGCTGGTAAAAGGTGTTGTAGTGGAGGACACCGAGGGGCTGGAGTGTGTCCAGAGAGGGGCAGTGAAGCTGATGAAGGGTGTGGAGAGCAGAGCTGGTGAGCAGAGCTTTCCAGCCCAAAGTGTTCTGTGCTGTTGTGACGCTGCTGCTGTCAGGAGCCCCTGGGGCAGTTGCCTCCCATCGGCTGGGTCTCATATCCCTCTCTCCAATTACTGGTCAAGAGGAGCCAGGCTGTGCTTGCTCTGCTCACAGGCTGCTCTCCAGCAGCAAAGCCTCACTCGGGACTGCAGGGGATTTGCTACCACTCGTGGTGGCTGAAGGTACATCCATGAACACGCAGCCGAGGTTGCTCCAGGGAACCATGGGCTGGGCAAAGTGCTGACTGAAGCTCAATGGTGGTGGCTTCCCATCTCGGACTGCTCCTCTGCCTCCTGTCTCCCCTGGCATCACCTGAGGAAGGTGTGCTGGAGAGTTTGCATCACAGCGACTGATCTCTGCGGAAGCTCTGCAGAGGCTGGAGTAGGGCTTGAGGTGCTCCTGGGGCTCTCTGGGCTCATTCACTGCCCCAGGGGCTGGGGTCATTTCCAGCCACAGGGCCCCTCGGGCTGGCCTGGCTTTTGATGTGGTTCCCATCACCCTTTGAAGCCCTGTGGGCAGAGGGGTGCAGGTTTATTGAGCCAGGGGTCTGCCTGCCCCCTTGCCCGGGAGGATTATCCTCTGCGGGCTCCGCGGCCGGGCAGCCGCTGCTCTGTGTGGGGGTGGCAGAACTTCCCTGGCCTTCAGCAGGGGAATTTCCCACCCAAACACCCAGCTGGGGTTCTGCCACTCCAGGTGCCCAGGCTCCTGTGCCAGCTTGCCCATGTTTCCTTGCCCTGCCCAGCAGCCTGGAGCTGGGCTGCCTCGCTCGCAGCCGCCGGCGTTTGCCGCCTTTGTTGTTAGGCTGCAGAGCTTCTCTATTATCAACTTTTTTTGTTCTCTGTGTAGGTATTTAAGGACTTTGATCAGGTCACCTCATCACCTTCCCTTTGTTAGTCTGGAGAGACTGAACTCCTTGAGACTTTTGCAATGAGGCAGGAATTGTGCTTCTCTGTCCCTAGGCTGCTTTGAAATTCCCAGCCAGCGAGTGGAAGGTTGGGCACCTGAAAGGCAGAGGGTATCTGGAGAGCTCACCCTGATGTGGCTCCAGCTTCTCCCCTCTGCAGAGGGCTCTGACACTGCCAGGATTGTGCTACAGACTCTGCTGGAAAGTTTCTGGCAGGTTTTTTCCCTTTCTTCTCCTGCCATGGATAATGACTCCTGCTCAGGAGCAGATTTCCCAGGGAAATGTTGCCTCTTCTCTGAGCCTTTTCCCCTGGCTGCTTTCTCTGCCCTGTGCCAGGGGCTGCAGGGGGCTGGGGGAGATGGGGGCAGCTCCTTGCTGCTCCTGTGCTTGCCCTCTGCAGAGAGGTGCAGACTGTCCACCAGCATCAGAGACTGACAGAATGGGTTGGGTTGGAAGGGACCTTAAAACTCATCCAGCTCCAACCCCCTGCCATGGGCAGGGACCACTCCCACCAGCCCAGGTTGCTCAAGGCCTGGCCCCTGGGTGGCAGAGCTGCTCAGCCTGGCAAGGAGCAGGCACCCAGAGCCCTCATGGTGCCAGGCTTGGCCTCGCTCCAGTGCATGGGGAGGAAGCTTCCTCCTCCTCCTCCCCAGCTGCCCCAGAGTGCTGTGCTGGCAGGGGGTGGGGGGTGGCTGGGGTGCGCTGGGTCCTGATGAGATGATCCAGCAACGATTCCATTTCATCTCGAATTTGACATTAAACTTTAATAGTCTCAAGGACAAGAAGCCAAGAGATATCAGATGTAATGAGATAAAGCAAAGTTTCTCTGACAGCAAATTTGATCACAAATGGGCTCTGAGATTGCTTCTTTGATATAAATGAAACATAATTCATCTTCCAGTGCCTTGAATGGGCTGTGAGGCCCTGTGTAATAACAGTGTCGCCACTGCCTGCCGCTGACAAGTGCCAGCGTGGCACCAGCAGGAAGGGCCCAGGGACCCCCTGGCTGCCTGCTGTGGCCCTGGATGGGACATCAAAGGTGGCAGAAGCTGCCAGGAGGTGCTGAGCAGGTAGAGGGCCGGGCAGCTCAGCTCTCAGGTGGCTCTGCAGCTCTCCCATTGCCCCGGGGGTGATGCCAGCCCTCCCCTTTGGGGTCCTGCCTCCCTTCTTGGGCAGCCCCTGCGGCTGCTGGTCCCTCTCTGGCATTTGCAGGCAGATACCTGGGCAAGCCTCAGTGCCTTCAGCAGCAGCAGTGCCAACTCCTTTCTGTGCTCCAGGGAGCTGTGTGAGCTTATTCCTGCCCAGAAGGAGTCAGCAGGCACAGCCTTGGCACATGTGAGTGTGGCATGGGGCAGAGGGCTCCAAGCAGCAAGGTGAGGTGCAGCTGCTCCTCTGGAGGTGCCAGCTCCAGGGCTCTTAGTGAGGTGCAGCAGAGGAGCACAGGAGGGAAGCAAATGGTTCTGAGCAGCCTGCAGTGGATTCACCTGGGTGGATCACTGAGCTCAGACCTACCTGAGGGCAACTCAGCCAAGGAAGGGCTGAGCACAGCAGGCAAAGCGTTGGCCACAAAACGCTGGCCAGGCTCTGGCTGCAGAGATTAATTAGTGTTTGAAGGGATCAAGAGGAGGTGAAAGATTGCCCAGTGATACCAGTTAATGCTTTGGAAGGTGGCACTGGAGGGACAGGCACCTGCATTGTGCCAGGTCACTATGACAAGCTCATGGCACAGCACTGCTGACCTTTGGGAAGCCAAGAGCCAAAGCCCTGCACTGCCTCTGGACCAGGCCACAGCCCAGGCTCAGCAGGGCTGGGGCCAGGATGTGCCTTGGTGGCTGGAGGAGGAGGCTCTGAGGGGTGGGATCTGGACACAAGTGCAGCTCCTGTGCTGATGTTGTGCAGCATGTTCCCTCCTGAGCCCTCTTTGTTCACGAGGACCCACGAGGAGGATCTTCTGCCATTTGGCAGGGTTTGTCCCACCAGTGTTTTGTGCTGACCCCCACAGCATGCTCAGCACCCTCTGCAGCAGCCCTGGGCTGGTTCTGGTGCCCACAGCCCCGGGGGAAGAGCTCTGGGCTGTCGGTGCTGCTGCTGTAATTGCAGCGGATTCATTTGGCAGCACTTCCTGCTCTTGTTGTTATCTTTGTCATCAGGATTAATTTCACTCCATGTTTTCCTGTCCCCTTTCATGTTACAAGTGCCTGGGAGAGGATCTGACAGCATCTTAATAGCCAATGTGCTAGGAGAGACAGTGATGCTCTCCAGCAGCATGACCTTTACTGGAGCCTCTTGGCACAGCCTCGGTGGCAGCAGCAATGGGGCCACGCTCCTGGCCCCCAGACTGGCAGCCCCCAAGCCCTGGCTTTGTCCTTTCCCTTGTGATAGTCCTGATGCTTCCATATCACTGTGCTGGGTGGGTCTGGGGTGTCCATGGGGCTCTCTGGGTGTTTTGCCCACAGATGTCTCTGTGGAACATCCCCAGAGTGCCTGGCACTGGGCTGTAAGACCAAGGCTGAGGGGCTGCTGCTGGAGCCCTTCCCCTGCCCATTCAGCACATCTGGTGGCAAATCTGGTGGCAAACACCATCAGTCTTCTGGGGAGGGGAAGAGGCACCCTGTGAGGAGCCCAACACTGCTACCTTCCCTTAATTTGCAACACAGGTTTGATTAATTTGTTAATTACCAAACACTTATATGTGGTTGTGTGGTTTGTTCCAGGTGCACTTTAAAGTGCTGGTTCCCCTGGGGAACCCCGGAGAAGGGTGGAGACAGTGGTGGTGTGGGGCATCAGGAGGTGGACAGAGAGCAAGAGGGCTGTGAGCATCCCCTCGGTGCTTCCCGAGGTGCAGGTATGTTGGAGGGAAAAGCTGTCCCTGCTCCTGCCCCCGAGAGCAGGGGTGGGAAACCAGGGAGCTGATCCTGAATGGCTCCAGGGATGGAGCCTCAGCCACCTCCCTGGGCAGCCTGTGCCAGTGTCTCCCCAGCCTCCCTGTGCAGAACTTCCTCCTGGGGTCCAACCTAACTCTGCCCTGCTCCAGTCTCAAACCATTGCTCCTGCTCCTGTCACCCCAAGCCCTTCTGAGCAGTCCCTCCCCAGCCTGCCTGCAGCTCCCTTTCAGATGTTGAAATGCAGCTCTAAGGTCTCCCTGGAGCCTTCTCTCCCAGGCTGAGCAGCCCCAACTCTCTCAGCCTGGATTCACAGGAGAGGGGCTGCAGAGCCCTCTGATCTCTCTGTGTCATTGATGAAGATACTGAACAGCACTGTTCCAAATATACTCTCCTAATCCTCCTCTTCATCCTCCTCCTGGCTGTCCCCCCGGCCAGCCTGGCAGCACAGCAGGGGTGTTTTGCAGGCATGCTCTGCAGGAGGACATTTCTCCTTCCCCCTTCCCTCCCTCCCCCGAGCGGCGCACGGAGCCGGAGCGCAGGCTGAGTGCCGGCTGCTGATGGGGTCCTTCCTGCCTGCAACTCCTGGTGAATATGAAAAGTCGAATTGATTCCCTCTAATAAATGAAGCAGTTGGATGTCTCATTTGTAACTTGACATCCACGCCAGCGCTTCAGCTGCTGCTTCTCACCCCTGGCTGGGAGCTGCACTTATTAAGCTGGCATTCTGCACAGCGATTGCCATTTCCCGGGAGCCAATCTATCTGCAATTGGCGGCGGGTGCCGGCGGGGGCAGGGCGGGATGGGGGTGGGAGAGGGGCCGGGGGTGCCTCGGGATGTCTGCTTCCTGCCCATGGATCACTGTCTCGTTTGTCTGACACCAAAGGAGGTGGCTCGCTGAGCTGGCAGTGGCTCTGTGCCATTCGTGCGGGTTGGCAGCCGGCGTGGCACGGCTGGCACGCAGCGGGGCCGGCTGGTGCTCGGCGAGGGGTGGCTGGGTGCAAGGGGCAGGGGTTGGCAGGGCCGCGTGGCTGCCGTACGCGTGCCAGTGGCAACTTGTCAGGCGGTCCCTCGGTGCCCATCGCTGATGGTTTCTTTGCTGCCAAGCCGATGATGGAGGTCAGGAGTTCTGCCCTTTGGAGGGCGCGGGGGGTGCAGGGGCACCGTGCAGCGCCCGCGTTCTGCCAGGGCCTCATGATGGAAGCAGCTCTGCCTGCTTCCCCTCCCTCCACAGGACTGAAACCAATCAGGATGAATCAGGAGCCCTCCCCCGGTGCCGACGAGGCGCTGGGAGCCGGGGATCGGAGTTTATCCATCCTGCAGGATAATGCACTGGAGCTGCCAGCTCCCCGCTGCCTGCATTTGCATGAGGCTAAAAATCAATGACCCGGGCAGCTCCTGGATGCCTGAGGAGAGGGTCCAGGGGACTCGGCGCCGGACTATGCAGGGCTCCTGGGATGCTGGAAGCTATTAACAGTGAGGATGTTGTCAGGGGCCAGCCCTGCCCCGGATTTCACACCAATCTAGCAGAGGGAGCGAGCTGCTGCCAGCGCCGAGCCTGGGCTGATTAAATCTTTGTTTAAGAGGTCCAGAGCTCCATTACCTACCTCGGGAGGGAGTTAATTAAACAAGGAAGGTGGGAGGTGGGAGCTGATGTGGCTGAGGGCATCTCCACAGCAGCACAGCTCCTGTGTGGCACGTGTTGCAGCCCTGGACAGCGTGCCAGACGAGTGCCAGCCTCCAGCAGCCCTGTCTGCTCACGTCGGTGCCATGTGGTGCCACTGCCAGCCCTGGGGTCCCAGCAGCTCCTCCCTGCCCCTCGGTGTGATCTCTCCTTGAATCACCCCAGCACGAGTGGGGTGGAAATCGGGCATGGAGCTGATGTCCTCCTGGGCACGCTGGCATGTGTAGGCACACACTGGCACGGGCACTGCCGTGCTTGCATCCCAGAGCAGGAGCAGGGTTTCAGCGGGCAGGGTGCTCAGTTAGCAGGGTACAGGCGGTGGGGACTCGGGGGGCTGCCTCCCACGCCGGCACAGGACCGGGCAGGCCCTGCAGGCCCTGTTTGTTATTTGGATATCAGGCTGCCCGTAATCGGTTTCCACTTCCATTAGGAGCGTCCCTGTCAGGAGCTGGAGGCTCGGTGGCAGCCACCCTGCTGCTTCCATTTGGCTGTACGAGGCAATAGATTAGATTCCTGTTTGCTTCATGGAAGATCCCTGGTGATATCAATTAGATATGTCAGAGGGACCCAGGGGAATGTTTCTGCCTTTATTTATTTATTGGAGTCGCAGGCAGTGCAGGGCTCTCACAGCCAGACACATAATGTCTCTCTCTTTCCCTCCCTCTCCCACGCTCAGCCCTTCCTTTTTCATCTGCTCCTGATAAAACCCAGCAGAGGTTATCTGCCAGATCATCCTGAAGGTCCTTTCCAACCCAAATCGATGCTGGGGTGACACAGGATCACCCCCCCACACACACACACACCCCCTGCCAAAAGCTCCTGCATGAGGGACCCCAACCAGAGGTAGATAACTAAAGCAGGGACACTACCCCCCACACCCCCCCCCATCCACCCTAAAGCTCCATTGCTTTGGAATACCCCTGCCCAGCCAGCACGGGGATGCCCCCAGGGGGGATAAGCAGAGCTGTGCCCAGGCACCTCGCTGGGCAGCCTCCTGGGAGGGATTCATTAGCTAATGCTCATCGAGCTTGCTTTATGAGCTGCCCTGCTCCTGGGGATGGATGGCAGGGCTGCACTTGACCTCGGAGGGAGCAGGAGATGGCTGATGACAGCAGGCAGCAGTATTTCACAGCAGGCAGATTAAAGAGCCCTGTAAGGCAGCCAGGCTGCTGCAGGACGGACAGAGGCTGGGGCTGGACTCACGTCCGGCTAACGCTGAGCGCAGCACAGCAGCTTCATCGCAGCCAGGGAGTCTCACCTTCTGCTGGGGCATTTCAGTGGGGTTGGCACAGAGGCACCTGCCCTGCAGACAGCCCTGGTAGGAGCAGCAGCCCAGCTGGGCACCAAGCAATGCTCTGCAGGGCCCTCATGCTGGGGGCTTCCCTCCCCAGGACAGGCAGTAAGGACAAAGAGTTCCAGGCTGGCTCAACTTTTTTTCTCCAACACCAGGCATCCTTTTGCGAAGCCCTGAGTCCCTCCAGGAGAGGAGGAGTTTGGCTGGGCTGCTCTGGTGTGCCAAGAGGAGCCCAGGATGCTGAGGTGCCAGTCCCCTGCCCAGCCCTGCTGTGATGAAGTGCCTGCTGCAGCTGATCTATGAAGGATGTCAGGCATCACCGGGGCTCCTTTCATTACCTTCACCTCTGCCTGTCTCTGGTGCTGACAGATGTAAATTATCTGCCTGCTTCCTCGCATACCTCATTAGATCTGCTCGGGTGGTGCCTCTCTGGGGCACCTGTGGCAGGAGCCAGCAGAGCTTGGGAGCTGCCAGGGCTGCAGCAGGGAGCTAGGGACAGCTGGAGAGGCACCGAGCTGGCAGCTGGGCTGGGAAGCCAGCAGCAGTGACAGACTGGGGGCTCAGAAATGCCACAGGGGACAATGGGTCATAGAATCATGGAATGGTTTGAGGTTGGAAGGGAACTTAAAGCTCATCCAGTTCCAACCCCCTGCCACGTGCAGGGACACCTCCCACCAGCCCAGGCTGCTCAAGGCCTCATCCAGCCTGGCCCTGAACATCTCTGGGGAGGGGACATCCACAGCCTCCCTGGGCAACTTGTGCCAGTGTCTCCCCATCTTCCCTGGCAAGAATTTCTTCCTCGTCTCCAGTCTCAGCCTGCCCTCCTCAAGCTTCAAATCATTGCCCTTTGTCCTATCACTCCCAGCCCTTGGAGCCTCTTCAGGTACTGGAAGGCTGCTTTGAGGTCTCCCTGGAGCCTTCTCTTCTCCAGGCTGTACAGCCCCAACTATCTCAGTCTGTCCCCACAGGGGAGCTTCTCCAGCCCTCTGCTCATCTTCGTGGCCTCCTCTGGACCTGCTCCACCCTGCTCCACGTCCTCCTTGCGCTGGGATCCTTCTCATGCCAGTTCGTGGTGGTTTTACTCCCTTGCCACCCCTCATAGCCTGGCTGCAGGCTCTCCATGGAGGGTTCCCTCGTGGCTGAGCCGTGCGGGAGTGGCTGCTCCTGGCTCCCCCGGCGTGGAGCGCTCCTGCAGCTCGGGGAGTGAGTCCCATTTGAATGTTAATGGCTCCAAGATGAAACCTGCCTGATTAAATTTTAGACTTGCAAATGGGTTTGGTAAATAGACGTTAGAGGGGGGCGGGACAGGGCTGCCTGCCTCGATAGCGGGCAGGGTAAATAGCAGCACTTGGTGATTAGGTGCGAGATTCACTCCGGGAAAATGGGAGTCTCCAGGGGCTGTTTTCTGGTGAGAAACCCTTTAAGTAAATACATTGATGGCAGGTTTTTTTCTTCTCCCCAACAACACACACACAAAATGAAAGGTCCCTGGGCTGCTTCTCCCAGGCTGTCTGCAGGTGCCTGGGTGGGAAGTGAAGAGAGGAGCAGCCAGGATGGACCAGAGCACTGCTTCCTACCAGGACAGTCTGTGGGTGGGGTAGCAAAGGTAGGGGGCAGGGATGCAGCCTGGAACAGAAATCTGTCCTTCCTTCCCTTCTTCCTTTTCCTTTGCCCTCAGAGCTTCTGTGCTCCCTGTCCCAGCTCTCTGCTGAGCATCTCCTGGGGCTTCCCCACTCCCAGGGCCCTGCCCTTCTGCCGGAGGGACTGGGGCTGGTCGATGTCCACGGAGAGTTATGCTCCTGCTGGGCCAGCCCAGGCCCTCCACGGCTCCTCGTGTGGCCTCTATCGGCGCATACATCATCTGCTCATTAAAGCATAATCTCCAAATTACAGCCGCCCCGAGCCAACCAGGTCACGCTCGCCTCGGCCGCGATCGATAGCGCCGCCGCCTGCTGCAGCTCCTGGACAGCACCTGGGGCTCCAGCCCTCTTCCGTCCCTGCGAGTGTGAGGCTGCTGGCGGGCCGGGGAGGGGAGCGCTGCGTTTGCATCGGTGGGCGAGGAAGGAGCACCTTGTGAGCTGGGGCTGGTGCAGCTGCCGCGGGGGTGAGCATCTGGATGTTGCAGGAACCTGGCCTGGTGAGGTTAGTAAACACCTCTGGAGATCATTCAGTCCAAGCAGGGTGCCCACAGCAGCTTGCCCAGGGTCACAATGGCCGAGGTGGGGGTTGGAAGCTCTCCAGAGCAGGAGACTCCACAACCTCTCTGGGCAGCCTGCTCCAGGCCTCCAGCAGCCTCACACCAAAGTAGTTTTTCCTTAAGTTCTACTACGACCTTCTCCAGGTGGCCCTGCCTTGGCAGGGGGTGGGACTTGATCTCCAGAGGTCCCTTCCAGCCCCTACCACTCTATAATTCTGTCTCAAGGCTCTTGGCTAGAGAGGGCATGAGGACCCCACACACTCATTGACCCTCGGTGTTTGCTGAGCAACAGGGGGCAGCCTGGATGTGCAGGAGCTGCTGGGGGCGTCCTGGGTGCGCCAGGAAGAGGGAAGGAGGGGCCATGGTCTTCCAAAGGCACCGAGAAACTCTGATTTCAGGCAGGTGGCAAAAGGGAACTAATTAAAACCAAACAAGCAGGCAAGTTTGTCCACCCCTGTAAAGGTCACAGGAGCTCTGCAAGCTGTGCCAGGCAGCAGGCTCCGGGGGCTGGATGGAAAACAGCAGAGCTGGGTCCCTGCGAGGAGCACAGCCTGGTCTCAGACCTGGCCTCCCACTGCCGCAGGTGCCAGAGCGCCAGGACGGCGGCGTCCCAGCGGGAGGGGGATTGGAAAGGCTTCCTGACCTTTAGGGGGAGATCAGCTCACAGCCTGAAGCATGAAATCCTCTTAGCCCGGGGCTGGCTGGCTCCGCTGTTCCCTGCCGCCCAAACCCCCGTGCTGGGAGCAGAGGGCACCCACCCGGCAGCAGCAGGGACGTGGAGGAGGAGGAAGCTGTTTAGGGCTTGTTTTCCTCTCAGGCTTTTCAGAACACCGAAGCAAACACTTCCTACATCCTACAGTGAATATTCAGGCTCAGATTTAATCTGCTTTTTCTTCTCATGCTGATGAGCTCCTCAGCATCCCTCTCCAGGAACTGTTGTTTGAGCTTCCCCAGCCCCTTGCTCAGCTGAGGAAAGCCTTGTAAAGGCTAAAAGCAGACTCGGCTGCCTCCCTGCCCAACCAGCAGACACCTAGGGCCGGGAGCTGGGGGTCGGTGCCCCAGTCTGCTGATCCCCATCGCTTCAGACTTCAGTGCCTGCCTGTGCTTTGGGGGAGCCAGGCAGCTCCTTAATGAGACACCCCCCGGCTCTCGCCTTGCTGGGCGGCTAATTGCGGCGCGGAGCTGCTCTGCTGTGGGGCAATCAGCAGCAGTTTGTCTGCAGCAATCGCTGAGCCCCCGCCGGATCAAAGGGCCGGCGCTGCTCAGCCTGCCAGTGCCCTGGCTGCTGACACTGCCTTCTGCCCGCTTCCCTGAGTGACTGGTTGACAAAATAAATCTGTGGGAGAAGGAGGTGGTTCTGATCTGCTGTCATCTTCCCCAAACGCTCCTGATGCATTTTCTTTCCTCATTACACGCAGGATGTCAAGTCCTCACCTGTGAGAGTGCAGCTCAACAGCTCTCCTGCATGCCAGCCCCCTCTGAAAGGCTTCAGTCTCCAGCAGCAGCTGCCTGACAGGGTCCTCACCAAGGTGCTGGCCTCAGGGGAGCTTCCACCTACCTTCCCAGGGGCTCTGGCACTCTTTGAGGTAGTTTCCATCCTGTGTCCTGCCTGACAGGGTCATTGCCGAGGTTCCAGCCTTAGGGAAGCTTCCATGCACCTTCCCAAGGGCTCTGACACTCTCTGGGGCTGCCCCAAACCTTGCTGAGGAAGGACCATGTTTAGTGAGACGGAGAGGTCCCTTCAGCCAGGGGCAGGCTGCCAGCTTGCTCATCCTCCTCCTAGGCTGGGCTGGTGGCTCCTGCGGGTGATGAGCAGGTCTGAGGGTGTCCCGTGGCTGGAAAGAGCCAGGAGCCCAGGCCCCCGATAGGAAAGGAGTTGGGGGCTCGGGGAAGGGCGGTGGAGTCAATTCACCTCCAGTTTGCCTTTGTGGAGGAGAAGGAGCAATTAGCAGTCTGATAGCAAGATTAATAGCAGATGCTCATAATTAACTCACTGTGCATGTAAGCAGCTATTGTCTCCATTTTCTCCTGCACAGATTGATATTCAGGAGTGACTCATTATAGACACAGAACCTCTTTTGCCTGCAGAGCGCAGCCACCAGAATGGAAATTGCAATTAGAGTTGGCTGTGTCCCTGCCAAAAGCTCTGGGAGGAGGGGCTGGAGGGGTGGCACCGGCACCCCTCGCCCGCGGGCAGCAGGGGGCTGCGGCCGGCCCCTCCCTGGCACCCCCAGCCCGGGCTGGGCGCTCTCCCCCTGCTCCCTGCCAGGGTCATTGCAACAGGGCTGCTGCTGCCTGGCTGCCCCCAGCCCACCTCAGGAAGGAGAGGTGGAAAATGGTTGGAGACGCTGGAGGGTGGCCAAAAACTGCAGCGAGGTGCAAAGAGAAGCAGAACAAAGCGAGGTCAGACGCTGCAGCTCTCTCCAGCCAGCAGCACCTTGTTCCCTGCCTAGAAACCCAGCCTGGGCCCCTCCTTCCCTTGCTGGTGTGCTTGGTGCCCTGTGCCACCAGGCTCTGTGGTGTAGGCACCTCCTGAGGAGGGCTTTGGGTGCCCATCAAAGGATGCAAGGGCTGTGCCCACCACCCTGACAGATGTGAGTGCAGCTTCCCCGTGCTGGGCAGTGGTGCCAGAGTAGGGAGTGCAGTGTGGACACCCTGGGGTACAGCATCCACCCCCCAGCATGTGGCAGAGGTCCCTGCTGTGGCTGGCAGCCTGTGGTCCTGCAGGTCCCCCCAGCCCTGTAGCTGATGAAGCATTTTCACTGTCCATGCAGCCTTGGGGGCACCTGGGGGAAGGAATCTCCATGTGGATACTTGGGGGGGGGGGGGGGGAACCTCAGGAGGCATCCCTGTAGTGCAGCCACCTGCCCAGCAGGCTTTGGGGGAAGAACTGAGTCTTTTGGTCACCCAGTTTTTGTGTCCAAGAAGACCCTGAGCAGTGCTGGAGAGGTGCAGTGGAGCTGGGGGGAGGCCTCTGGACTCTTGGCTGGTCTGGAGAGCATCACTGCCCTGTGCTTGGGGCACCAGCAAAACTTTGCTGTGGGCTTCAAGTTCACATGGCTCTGGTGACCCTTTGGAGACCTTTGGTGACCCTTCCCCCAGCCCAATTTGGGGTGCTGAGCTCTCCCAGAGCCCATCCCAGCTCCTGTGAGCATCCCTGTGGAGCAGGGGCAGGATGTGAGGAGCTCAGCTGCTGCCCTGAGGGCCTTGCAGAGGGGCTGAGCGCTGGTGGTGCTGCCCTGGGCAAGGGGAACCTCTAATTCTGGCTGTGCCAAACACCTGTGGCTGAGCCAAAGGACTTCACTGTGGCTTTCGTGGTGCTTGCTGTGTTCTTAACACTTCAGATGTAACACAAAGTAAACTGGAAGGGAGTTTTAGTGGTAGGGAAGCTGAGAAGGTGCCTCTGGAGAATCCTTGAGCAGAAGCCAGGGGGAAACCACCAGAAGCAGCAGAGCAGTTTTGCAGCCCCTGCAGTGCCAGCCTGGGACAGCATTTCCCCTTTTTTCTCCCCTCTTTGCTGAGTTTCTTTGCTCTCTCTTGTCAAGCAGCAGGATTAGAGAGAAGGAGCCTGGAAAAGGAAAAGTCTCTGAAGAAAACATGTGAGAGATGGCACTGCCACAGCTCAGGTCCCCCTGCTGCAGCCTGGGTGAGTGTGCTGGGCTGTGCCCCCTGCAGGAGCCTGCTCTGGCACCACCACACCTGATAAAATGCTCCTTCCATCTGATCAGTGCCTGTTTAAATCTGATACATGCCCATTAAAATAACACTGAATGGTTGTTCATTAGCCCTTTGCCCTCACAGCCTTGCTGGTGGGCACTGACTCCAGGGCTGAAGCCCCTTCTGTGGCAGCCAGACCCCCCCCCCCGGCCCCAACTCGTGTGATGCCAGCGCTGCCCAGCTGCCCCTGCCCTTGTGCAGGGCATTTCAGTGCCTGTTGAACTTCCAGGGCCGCGTGTTTGATGCGTTTCCAACCAGGCAGAGCACTCGAGGGGGCGCCGGCAGGCAGATAATTGCGTGCCGGGACCGGCGGCACCGCCGGGGCTGGGCTGTACCTGCTGGTGCCCTGCTGGTGCCCTGCTGGTGCCGCTGGAGCTGGGAGGGTGTCTGTGCCTCCCTGTGCCGTGGCTCATGAGGGCTCCATCAGCTGCACACGCTGCAGGATGCAGAGGGCATGTCTGCTGCCCAGACCTTGGCAGGGGAAGGCTTCCAGCGCTGCTCAGATGGCTCTGGTGTGCTGTGAGGATGTGGGCACCCACGGGGTGTGGTTCAGGGCAGTTGGTGAGGGAGGGTCTGGGGCTTTGTGGGTTTGGTTTGGGTTCTTTCTGTCCTTTCTAACTTCTCAGAAGGGAGTGGTGAATGCTCAGACTGCTCCTTGCTCCCCAGCTCCCCTAAAAGTCCTCTTGTGCTTGGGCACAGGTGGAGGGAGAGGTTGAGCGCAGGGGAACTGCTGCATCCCCTTCCTGCTGGCAGAGGCTCCCTCAGCGGGGTGCTGCAGACCCCTGCTCTGTGGGGCAGCCCCTCCTGGGCTGACAGCATCCCCGGCTGTGGGTGCAGCCATGCTGCTGCTGCCCCTCTCTGCAGAGGTTTCTGTCCCAGTCCTGTTGGGCTGCCCTCAGAATCACAGAATGGGAGGGGCTGGAAGGGGCCTCTGGAGGTCATTCTGGGATCCAAAGCAGGATCACCCAGGGCAGGTCACCCAGGGACACATCCAAGTGGGATTCGGATGTCTCCAGAGATGGAGACTCCACCAGCTCTCTGGGCAGCCCCACTGGAGAGCAGAGCAGGAGCAGATCCTCAGCTGCTCATTTCAACAAGTGGTGGCTCTGGCACAGGCTGGGGGTGCCAGGCTGGCAGGAAGAGCAGTGTGCTCTTCTGAGCTTCCAGCTCTTTGCTCCTGCATCTTCCCACTGGCTCGAGTCGGCTCCCAGCAGCCCGGGAGGCGCAGGCATATGGTGATGCATATTTAACTGGTATTTACATTCAACATTGTGTCTCTGTAGCTCTGTTTTCCTTCCCAAACCCTCTGATTCCTCCAGGCTCCCGGCTGGTGCAGCTGGGGAGGTGTGGGAGCCCTTGGCAGGGGACAGAGGGGGCTGTGCTGGGGTGATGCTGTCCGTGTGCTCCTGCTCGGCACCAGCCTCAGAGCCTGCAGGGGCAGCCTTGGTGGCTGGGAGCCAAAATGCAGGGACCTGGGTGCCTGCTCCTAGGCTGGGGGCTCAAATTGCTCTGTAAGATGGAATAAATCATCACCAAGCCATGCTTGGAGTGGTGCAAGAGAGGACTGTGGGGAGGGCTGCTCAGAAGGGCTTGCAGTGACAGGAGCAGGAGCAATGGTTTGAGACTGGAGCAGGGCAGAGCTAGGTTGGGCACCAGGAGGAAGTTCTGCCCAGGGAGGCTGGGGAGACACTGGCACAGGCTGCCCAGGGAGGGGTTGAGGCTCCATCCCTGGAGCCGTTGAGGCTCTGCCTGGCTGTGTCCCTGTGCAGCCTGCTGGCTGGAGCTGTCCCTGCTGCCTGCAGGGGGAGGACAAGATGACTTTTTTAAGCATCCCCTCCAATCCAGTGCAATCTGTGAACCTCTGCTGGGGTCTGCAAGGAGCCAAGGTGTGATGCACCTGGCCTCTCACATCTCCCTCCGGGCTCCCACCCTGCTCTCCTGCCCCCTCCTCTTGTGCTGGGAAAGCTCCAACCCTTCCCCTCCTGCCAGTGGTGCCCAGGCTGGGAGAGGCCACTGCAGGGGGAGGACTCCCCAGCCCAGGCTGGCTGCAGCGAGGTCTCTCTTGCTGGCTCTTAGTGATGGCTGAGAAACACAAAAAGCAATTAAGAGCAGAGGGGAACTGCTAAGGCGGGGGGGGGGGGGGAAACCAACAGCTCCTGTTGCAATTGACTCCAGTCCTTAATCTGGGTGCTCAGGAGCTGTCTGATGCCAAACAGAGCAGCAGAATAATTAAACATAATTACTTGTAGGTTCTGGGCTGGTGACTGTCTGTGCCTAATGCTCCTAAGGAAAGTTCTATTAAGAAACACCCTGACTGCTTAATAAATAACAACAGCACCTCGGTGCCTGGGCATCAGGGGGGCTTGGCATGTTTGGGGCATGCAGTAGGGAGGAGATGTGAGCCCCAGGAGCATCCCCAGACCCAGCCTTGTGCCCCTTCCTCTGCTGCCAGGATGTTTTGAGTTTCCAAACCACCAGGGCAGAAGCTGGTTCCTGCATCCTGAAGAAGAAATCCTTGCCAGTGAGGGTTGGTTAGAGACTGGCACAGGTTGCCCAGGGAGGCTGTGAGTGTCCCCTGCCTGGAGGTGTTCAGGGCCAGGCTGGATGAGGCCTTGAGCAGCCTGGGCTGCTGGGAGGTGTCCCTGCCCCTGGCAGGAGGTTGGAGCTGGATGATCCTTGAGGTCCCTTCCAACCCAAACCATTCTGTGATTCTGTCCCAACCAGCCCTGGAGGGGGTGGGTGTCCCACCAGCCCCAGGGGCCCCACCAGCCCTCGACCTCCATCCCCTCCTTAAAACACAGCCACGAAGGATGCTTCAGGGTCTTCCACCCTTACACATCAGCGCTCACAAGCAAAGGATTCTTTTGGTAAGGAGGGTGGAGCTGAGCTCCAGAGAGAGAGAGAAAACACCTGTTTGGCTCAGACCCTTTTCCTTGAGAATTCATCCCAATTCAGGCTGTGATTATGAACGTGGAGGGTGACACAACGTCCCAGAGCCATCAGCCGAGGCAAATTCCCTAATGGAAGGCTGCTGGCATGGAGCAGTTTGCAAACGAGGATGCATTTTGTTTGGAAACCTTCCCTCCTTCCCCCTCCTCCGTGAGCTCTGCCGGCTCGGGAGCACTTCAAGAGAACAAAGCCCCTTTGAAAGCTGCTTTCCCCCTTTCAGCGCTTATCTGAAAGGACATCTTTCTCCCTTAGTCGCTGTAATCATGAAAGCACAGGTGACAAACAGCTTCCTAGCAGGCGCCCGCGGTGCCAGGCTGCGGGTTTATAGATACAGAGAGGCTTCTGTGGAGGCGCGGCGAAGGTGGCAGTGGCACCACCACGGCTCTCGACTGCCAGCAGCCCACCAGGGGCACAACAAGCCCACGGGTATCAGGGACACTTGGGTCTCCGTGTCCCCTGTGGCGGTGATGCCAGGTGCCATGCAGTGTTCCTGGGGCAGGGGGCATGGTGACACCTGAGAAGCATAGGATGGGAGGGGTTGGAAGGGACCTCTGAAGATCATCGAGTCCAAGCCCCCTGCCAGGGCAGGGGCACCCAGGGCAGGGCACACAGAACACATCTAGGTGGGGCCTGAAAGTCTCCAGAGCAGGAGACTCCACAACCTCTCTGGGCAGCCTGCTCCAGGGCTTTGCCACCCTCACACCAAGGAAGTTTTTTCCCCATGTTGAGAACTTCCTGGGTTCCAGTTCTTGTCCATTGCCTCTTGTCCTGTCACAGGACACTGCAAAGAGCCTGGCCCAGCTTGGCCTCTTCTTCCCGACCCCCACCCTTCAGCATGTGCCCACCAGCCCAGGAGCTACATCTCTGTTCACAGAGCCAGGTGAAGGATCTGCAACCTCTGTCTTTAAGGCAAAGGGGAGGGGGCAATGGGAGTGCACCCAGAGACCACCACCCACCTGTGTGCATTCCTCCCTCCAGCTGGGGGTGGGAAGTGATTTAATGAAGACCACATAAGGCTCAGAAGCCTGAGGCTGCTGCTGGAGCAGCCGTGCTGGGGAGATGCTTCCCTGTCCCTGCCTGCCGTCTGGGCGTCCCCGCTCTGAGCAGCGCCCTGCCGGGAGCCAGCAGTCTGCCTCACGGGGCAGGGGTCTCAGCCAGTCTCGGCACGGCTCTGGTCTCCAGGGTGACTATCTGCTCCGGCAGCCTTTGAACTGATTTCTTGTCGCCGCACCCCAGGACAGGTCTGCCGGCATCTCCCTGCGCCGCGGTGGCTCTGCTGCCCGGGGCGGCTCGCAGGCTGATCGGCTGAGTGCTGCGGTCAGATAAGGCGGGCTGAGGCTGCCACTCGCTTGCAGAAATGAGTATCTGTCTCTCCAGCAGACGTGCTCAGCGCTGCTGAGAGGCCTCTGGGGGCTTTTCTGCCCAGCGTTCTCCTCCGGCCCAGCCCCATGTGGGCAGAGGTGGGAGCCACATCAAATAGAGCCCCTTGGTGAGTCGGGGGTCTTGGGAAGAGGGTGGGGAGCTCTTGGCAGGGCTGGTTGGATCAGAAAGGTGATGATGGATCTGCCTGGGTTGTTGAGTTGAACACCTTGGGGCCTCGGAGGCACAGTGGGGTTGGGGGGACTTGCTGTAGGGCATGGGGGTGCGGAGTCAGAGCTCCATCAGCCTTGCTGGGTGAGAAGGGGCTGGGGGAACTCCTTCAGCCTCCATCCTCTGCCACGAAGCCCCCTCCCAGAGGTTAATTCAGCCTTAATCTTGGGCTCAGCGAGTCAGGGGTCGGCGCTGCTCTGCCAGGCAGGACAAGATAATCTGCTTATCCCGGAGCCCATCGCCTGCCACAGCCCTTCCTGCCCGCGGGGAATTAGTGCAGCACTATTAGGGATTACAAATGTCCCCCCTGACCCGTGTCCCCCCTGACCTCCTGCAAATCCCTGGAGCTCCGGAGCCCCAGTGATGTGCTGCGGGGGAGTGGGGCCAGGGCCATGAATCCCCGCCCCCTGCACGGAGGAGCCTGCAGCTTCTGGGTCTCCCTGGGCCCTCCCTGCCATCACGGGGATGTCTCTCCCTGCCGACCGTGCAGGTGGAGAGGAGGAGCTGCCTGGCCCAGGGATGGACCTGCTGAGAGCCCTTTCCACCCCGTGCCTGGGAAAAGTACAGCTCCAAGCTGTCTCTGCCTCTCTGTTCTTAGTGAAGGAGGCCAAGAGATCCACGAGGGAGGCTTTTGGCTCAGGCTTTGCCATGTCAGGAGCTTCAGCTAATCCAGTGAAGCATCCAAACACATTGCCCACAGTTCCAGCCAGCACCAGGCTGCAGGTCTCCCACTGCATTGTCCTCTTTCTGAATATTGCTCAGGAAGGGGCAGCTTTTGGGGGGCTGCTTGGAAACCCCTGCAGCTGTGTGGAGCCTGGGGC
Organism: Picus viridis; assembly: GCA_033816785.1. NCBI lineage: Eukaryota > Metazoa > Chordata > Aves > Piciformes > Picidae > Picus > Picus viridis. Next base: position 799,645 of record CM066601.1, on the reverse strand, counting down.
AGAGGCACAGCTGAAGGAGGGGTGGGAAGGGTGCAGGCAGGGGATGCTGCTGCTCATGGTGTTCTCTTGCTCTGCTCACCCTGCAAGGGGGTCTGCTGGAGCTTTGCTCAGTGGATGGAGATGTTGAGTTGGTTGCTGCTGTGGCTTCCCTGGGCAGTCAGATCCAGCAGAGCCAGGTGCAGTGCAGGGGGATGTGGAATGGGGTCTTGGGTCTTTGAGGAGCAGGGTGGGAGGTGGCAGCACCCAGCCTGCCCCTCTGTGGGACTGTCCCACAGCTGAGCATCACCTTTCCTCCTGGCCTCCCGCCCAGGGCTGCTCCTGAGTGCTGGCCATGGCATGGCATCCAGTGGGCAAGGGCAGCACTGTCCCAGAGTCCCCACTGGAGATGTAATCCAATCGCTGTGCAGATGAAAGGGAGCTGGGGGAGCGAGGGGGGACATGGGTGGCAGAAAGCATCCACTGCAGCATCTGCTTCCCCAGAAGCAGCACAGAGCCTGGATTATCTTCCTTTGATGTTGGTGACCAGGGCTGGATCCCCCAGGTTCTTTGGCTGGGGCACCCTGTCAGTGCCCTCTGAAAGCAGCCTGCTGGGCACTGCTAGAAGCCAAAGGCACAGCGAGTGGTCCTGGGGTATCTCCTGGGTCTCCTTCCCTTGGGCATGGCATCAGGGTGGGGGGACTGGTCCCTGGGGTGCATCCAGGCTCGGTGCCACCACAGCAGGGGGCCTGCAGGAATGGGAAGGTTTGCAGCAGCTGTCAGAAGGAGCTGGGGGAGAAGGAGCTGCCGACCGAGAAAGCAATTTGGGGAGGCAAATGCAATCTGTGGATGTGAATATCCACAAGTGAGATAGGAGAGAAGATAAAAGGAGCAAAAAGTCAGGGGATGCAAGCAGCCGCGGCTGCACTTCAAAGGGGCCGGGAGCTGGCTCAGAGATTGAGCGGCGGCTGCGGCCGTGCCGGCTGGGAGCAGCGCGGCAGCGCGGAGCGAGCCGGGCACGCCGCGGAGAGGACTCTGCAAAGCAGGAGCTCAGACGCCTCTTCCCTCCTGGGTGAAATTACACAGAGAAACGTCCTGGCAAAATACGAAAGGGACCGAGATGAAAGCGCAGCCAGGAATGTGCATTGCAAATGACTTCTGTCCGGGAGGGACGGCAGAGCTGCTCCAGCGTCGTGGGGAGGTACACGGCCTGGGGGCCCACAGCCCACACTGCCACTGCTGGCTGGAGGTGCAGGGGGACAGGCTGGGTGTCGCCTGCTGGACGCTGGGAGAGCTGGGCACTGCCAGTCAGACCCCCAGCCTGAGGGGCAGTGATGATACTGTGCCAGGGGAGGGCTAGGTTGGAGATGAGGAACAACCTTTGCTGCACGGGTTGGCAGAGGCTGCCCACGGAGGTGGTGGAGTCCCCATGCCTGGAGAGGTTCACGAAATGTGTGGCCATGGCACTGGGGGATGTGGTTTGGTGGCCATGGTGGGCTGCTGGTTGGGCTGGAGGGTCTCAGAGGGCTTTCCCAGCCCAACTAGTTTTGTGTTCTATGATCAGAGCTGGGCAAACAGCGTGGAACCACTCTGGGGCTGCCCATGTGATGAAGCCATGGGTGCAGGAGGCTTGGCTGGGGAATGCCAGGAGTCTGGCAAAAGCTCTCCTGGGAGTCGGTGCCCTGCGAGGGGCAGGCAGTGGGGACAAAGGACCCGGTGGCTGGGGAGGGTTTGCCTGCGCTCGGGGTTGGGAGCGCTGGGCAATGATCGTCAGGAGTGATCGCTCAGCAATCACCATGGCAACACCAAAACACAAGTGGGAGGGAGATGCTTTCCTGCAGAGGGCCCAGCGCCCCTCCCTGCAGTCACTCGACCCAGGACAAGGCAGAGCCTGGTGGGGAGGAAGCTGGGTTTGAACGGTGCAGCAGGGAGCTCTCCCAGCACCGTCCAGCCCCCTCCTGTTGCTGAAAGGGTGGAGACAAAGGTGGCTCCTGGCTTGGCCAGATGCGTGGTGCTCGCTCCCATCCCCTCCGAGGGTGCTGGCTGCTCAGCTCAGTGCCTCTCTGGGTCACGCTGTCCCTGGCTGGGTGCAAACAAGGCTTGGAAAGGAGAAAATGCTGCATTTCAGGGGCTGGAACAGGCTGCCCAGGGAGGTGGTGGAGTCACCATCCCCAGAGGGCTTTGCAAGGCTCAGGCACATGGTCTGACAGCTGTGTGCAGGGAGATGTTAGGTCTGGACTGGAAGATCTGAAGGTCTTCTCCAAGCAGGGCACTCTGCACTGGCTCAAGCCAGAGGTCACTGGTGTGGGTGGCTCCTTGGACTGCTCCAGAGGGACATGAGCTCTTCCCTGGCACCAGCCCCTTGGAGCTGCCACTTGGGCAGAGGAGCACTCCCTTGCTGGCACTGCCTGCAGCCATGTCTCTGCTACCAGAGCTGCTAAGCCTCCATAAATATGCTTTTAATAATCAAGCAGTGTTTGTTTAGCATAAACCAACTCCCCTGCCAGATCGATGCAGGAGCTGGGAGCAGTCTGTAGTTCAGAGGCATAACTCAGGGGCTGCCTGGCACGCTCTGTGCAGGGCATCCACCTCTGCTCCTCACCACCATCCCCCTCCTCCCAGCCCCAGGGCAGGGCTGGCACAGTCCCAGCTGCTCCTTTTGGGTTTGGGTTTAGGGTGGCTGCAGTGTGGGTCTGGGAGGTGGAATCCATGGTGGGAACCCAAGGGGCTGTGCTGGGAGTGAGATCCATGCTGTGAACTCATCCCTGCGAGTGTGAAGGTGGTGACTGAGCCCCCCCCCCCAACCAGCAGGGACCCCTGGGGGTGCTGACCCCAGAATGGATGGGAAAATTTCACACCTTGTGCAGGGCTCAGAGCAGCTGCAGGGAGCAGTGGAGCATCCCCTGGCAAAGAGTCAGGGCTGGTGGTGTGCTCACACTTCTGGGAGACATCTCAGCACGGGGGTGAGTGGGGGGTCTCGGCCTCCCGAGGGGCTGCTGCTGAGAGCGGCTCTGCCGAGCCTGATGCTCTCTGATCGTGCATTGGCAGTGGCTGCTGAGCCCTGAGCTTCCTCTCCCTGCTGCTGGTGTTTGTGTGTGGATGGTGAGGGGCAGGAGGCCAGCCCAGCTCTTCACACCTCCACATTCCCTGTGGGGAGTCCTGCTGCCGTGCCTCGGGGTGGGAGGAAATGACAGCCTCCTGTTCCCCCGGCGTGGAGGGGAGAGCAGCTGAGAGCAGGCAAAGCTCTTCAGCCATCTCTTGGTGTTTGCGGTGCAGGGCAGGCAGCCAGCAGGGAGGTGAAAGGTCACCAAAGCTCCTTAAATACATCAGGAGGTGGGGAAGGGGCAGAGAGAGGGAGAAGGGTTTGGGTGATTTACAGCACTGGAGGCTGAGGGATGAAGGAGAAACGTTCTGCAGGGGTTGCACACGCCTGGGGCAGCAGCTGTGGGGAACCTGCCAGGGCTGGAGCTCCTCTTTCCAGCAGGGAGGGTTAACAATGTCACCACCGTAAGATGTGTCTGCTGCAGGGGACTGCAGCTGCACGAAGCAGGACAGGTTGGCCTCGGTCATGGAGGGCTGAGCTGGGGTTTTGAAGGTGCCCAGCACATGGAGAGCCTGGACCCCATCCTGTCCCCAGAGGGTGCTGGGTTGCATCTGAGCAGAGACACTGAGCCTGGGGCTGCTCCAGTGAGCTGGAGTCTTCCACGTGTGGAGAGCCCCATGGGGAGGAGAGGTCCTCAGCAGCAGCTCTTTCTCTTACCCCACGTAGGGGCTTATGGAGGGGTGGGAATCAGGAGGAGCTTTTCAGGAGCAGAAGCTGAGAAAGCAGCTTCTGCCTTTGATGGGGCAGTGGAGAGGAGCTAGGGGCTGCCAGCTCTCTGCCTGCTGATCTGGTGCCAGGCTGCAGGGGCTGGAGCAGCCCGTGGAGCTAGCAAAAGCCTTTCTTTTACATTTGATATCTTGTTCAGATCGATATGGATTCCTTGAGCGATTCGGGGGCTCGCAGGCTGCTGCTTAGCTGTCCCTTTATCCAGGTAGATTTTTCTTATCTGGAGTAATTGTTGTTGCAGAGAACATCTACGGCTGCGACATGACCTTACCCACAAGGGTAGGGCGAGGCGGTGCTGGAACAGCTCCCCGCGCCTGACCCCTCCCCCACCACCCCCTCCGCCTTATCTCCCTGCAAATTGGTCCTGAAAGCTCTGCTCGCCTTCCCAAGGTGACACAGGGCGATCTGGGAGGCCAGTGCATAAATCTAACCCGCTCAAAGGGCCCGGTGGTGGCCGTGGGGGCGGCGGCGGCGGCGGGGGGATGTTTACTGCTCGGCTCTCCTGCCCGAGGTGCTTTGATGGGAGCTTCTATCAAGCAGCCTATCCACAGCCCCGGCGTCTCCGGCCAGCTTGTGTGAGATGCTCCAGCCTGAGATTAATCAAATTGGAAATAAATTGATGGTTAAAATAAAAACCCTCTCCAGAAGTGACAGTGATGAATGAGGGAGGCCAAGGGGACGCGGGGAGGTTGCTCCTTTCTTGAGATGCCAGGGAGCATCCTGGCTCTTTCCTCGGCCAAGGGAGGCTGCCTGGGAAGCCCCTGCTGGAGCAGGAACGTTTTGCCTCGGGTGGCTGTGCCTGTGCTGCCCTGGGACGTCGTCCCTCCCTGCTCCTGCCCTTGGGATGGGATCGCTCCATTTCCTTAATTAGCTCACGGAAACAACCCCGGGGCTGAGAATAACGGAGTGACTCCGGGAGTCAGGCTCAGCACCAGTCCCTCCAGTGCCTCCCAGCACGGGCACAGGCTGCACCTGGCAAGCAAAGAGCTCCGTTCAGCTCCGTGCATGCGTGAGGCTCTTGGCAGCGGCCGTCTCGGCGGAGCACCTGCCTGCTCCTCCTCTTTGTTTCGCTGCAAAAGCCAGAGCCACAGGTTGCTGGGCTGTTGGCTTTTGGGGTTGCTTTTGTTTTTCAGGTGGGATGCCCGGCTCCAATTCACTCTGCTGCTGCTAACATCACCCGGAGGTGTAGCTGGGCAGCTCTTCCCAGAATAACTGACAAGAACCCGGGGACAGGGACAGGGACGAGGCGTGCTCTTGAAGGCAGCTGGTGGCTGAAGGTAGGAGGCTGGGTGTTTTTCCTGACACCTGGCAAATTAGCTCCCCACTGACACCGGGAAGGGCCGGTGCTGCCAAGCAGCTGAGGCTGAATTTGGCAGAGAGCTCTGCCCAGGGTGATGTGGAAGGAGGGGAAAGAAAATATCAACCCCACCAAAATAAAGAAATCAATCCAGCTGCCTCGTGGCTCTGACACCACTCCAGTGCCACCCTCTGCTCCCGGCAGCTGGGGGTGAGGGATGCACAAGGATGCTTGTGGGGCAGGATTGTCTGGGACCGCCGAGTGCTCGCAACTGGTCGAGCAGCTTCCCAGGGGGGCTGGAGCGCCCCGGGAGCAGCAGCATCCCGGGACCGGCACATCCCGGTCTGCAGCGTGCAGGATCCGCACCGCTGCCGCGGAGCCATGAGGGGGAGCTCAGCCCTTTGCCTTCTCGGCTCTGCGGAGCCCGGGGAGCGGCCGAGGTTTGTGCCTGGCTGAGGGAAACAAGTGGCACAAGAGAATCCTCCTTACTCTGCCTCTGCCCCGTGTTTGGGCCACCAGGTTCAGGTGTGGTACCCGGAGCAGCAGCAGCATTGTGATGCAGGAGCTGCACTGCTCCTGCATCCTCACCCTTCACCTCTGCACCAGATTCTGCCACTCATTTTGTTGTCCCAGCTCTGTGGGTGCCCTGTGGTGGGCACTCCTGCCACCAGCACAAGCATGCTGCAAGGTGAGCCCTGAGCAGGGGCATGGCTGTGAGTGGAGGAACCTCTTCAGCCTCCCACTAGGCAAAGAGGAAGGTCCTTGCCTTACAGGGGTCTGAGCCTTCTCCCTGGTGGCTCCTGGCCCACCTCTGGATGTGCTTCCTTGCAGCACAATTCTCTGGGGGAAAAAAGGCAAATTCCATCCAGTGTCTGCAATTATTTTATTATGCAGCACTAATGAAAAATGCTCTTGAAGATCTCCAAAAGGCCCATGGTGAAGAGTTACCTAATGGAATAAATCACTTTAAATTAAGCAATTAGCCCCTTGATGTGTTTCTTTAGGATACCAACAGGCTGAAGGTGCTCCAGTGTTGTGTTCCACCACTGCAGTCAGAGAGAGGAGCAGCTCCTGCTGCTTGCTGGGGCACAGGCAGGGCAGCAGTGGTGGAGGTTGATCCTCCAGATCAGGGCTGGGCTTGCTGGGAGCTGTGTGTGAGACACTGTGGGTACCTGGACATGGCTCCTTTGGGGAGCTCCAGACCTGGGTTGGACAGGATGACCTTGGAGGGTCCCTTCCAACCTGATGCAGTCTGTGGTGGTCAGGGGGCTTGCACAGGGGTGACAGGGACTGCCCTTGCACTTGCAGCAAGCAAACCCTGTGCAGAAGTGCCCAGAGGAGGGGGGTGAGGCTCTGCTGCAGCCCCCTGGAGAAGGGTGAAGCCCAGGGCACAGTGGCTTCAGTGAGCAGGTGAGATGTGCACCAAATTCTCTTTGCCATCAGCTTGGAGCTGAGGGGCAAGCAGGGTTTGTGCAGGAAGGCTCTTGGAGCTGCCTCAGCTCCTTTCTTAAGACACAACCACTCCTCCTGCTGCCACCTCGCTGGCCAGGGGCTTGCTGGTGGCAGCAAGTGGTTGGTGTGAGCAGAGCTGACAGCACAGTGCCCTGGTCCTGCACAGAGGATGGGAGCTGGGATGCAGAATGATGTCCATCCAGGTCCTTGCTGGCAGCTCTTGCTGAGGCACAAGCTGGTGGAGCTTCTTCCTTGGGAGAATGCAGGAAGCTGCCCAGGCAGGGAAGGGAGGGGGAGAGGTAATAAAATAATTAGCTAAATAAATAGCTGGGGTCTTTGAGGGGGAAGTCACAGAATCATGGAATCATTAAGGCTGGAAAAGACCTCTACGATCATCAAGCCCAACCTACCCAGCAGCCCCATGAGCATGTCCCAAAGTGCCACAGAGCTGCAAGTTAGGCAGAGGTCATCTGCTGAGCCTGGGAGCTGAGCCTCATCAATATGAAGAGGCTGACACCCCAGGGCGAGGGCACAGCTCTGCAGAGGACACTTGATGGGCCAGGGTGGGGGTCACTGGCATCCCCTCCTGGTGTCACCAGCACCCCCTCTCACCCCAGCCTTCCCTTCCGTGTAGACATCAGCACGGCAGCCCCCAGCCCCCTCCTGCTGCCGACCCCACCCCTCCCCGGCTTATTTGTTAAATATCCTGTAATTATACAGGAATCAAAGGCTCCCTGGGATGAGGGGGTAATTACCCTTAATAGGAACAAAATGAATATTCCTGGGTAACCGTTTGGGTTTGGGAGACAGATGGCTCACAGCCCCCTCTTTACCTCCTGACGTGGCGGCGGCGGCAGCTCACTAATTAACCAGTTGCTCTCTGGCTCCTAACCAAAGGAGTTAATTGGTTAACCCTGCCTCATCCTGGAGGCTGCTGCTTCGGGTGGGGCCTGTGGGCATCCTCCACCCTGCCCAGATTCCCTCGCTGGCACCGTGGCCACCTCGTGCTGGCCACCATAGATACCGCTGGCAGCGCCCCGCGGGCAGCCGAAGGAGGTGGCTGCTGGTGGCAGCCTGACAAGCAATACCCATAACTGCCTGCAATCTTCTGCAGACATTCAGCTCTGTCAGAGACGAAGAGGCCTCTATTATCTTGAGATCCTTCTGCCACGGGTGTCACACGGTGATGGTGACACACGGCGATGGTGACACACGGCCGGGGCAGGCGCTGCTCCCGGTCCCTGCTGTGTCATCCCGGGCAGGGTGATGGAGCCCCGGGAGAGGAATGGCTGTGTGGGAGGGAGCTGATGGCTGTCCTGTCCCGGGCAGGCTGTGAAGGAGATGTGCCCCAGCCCTCGGGCTTGGAGGCCCTCAGGGCTTCAGCAGGTGGCCAAGGATGGCAGGCTGCTGGGGGGGCCCCTGTGGGTGCAGCTCTGCACTCAGCTGATGCCAATAAACAGAGCAGCAGCCACGGGGAGAAGCTGCTGCTGCGTACTGTAAATGCAGCTTCTGCCCAGAGACATCATTTTGCCTGCTGCAGTCTAACACCATTCATAATTCTGTCTTTTAACAGCTCTCCCCGGGGCCCCCAAGATGCCTTTTTCATGTGAGGCTATTCCCAGTTACCCACTGGGCCTCTCCAGGGCCTCTCCAGAGCCTCTCCTGCTTCAGCCTGGGCAGGACTCCCTGGTCTGAAACAAAGGTGGCTCATGGGCTGCCTGGCCTCCCAGGGCCATTCCCTGGCTCTTGCTTCCTTCACCCTTTGGAGAGACACTGGCACAGGCTGCCCAGGGAGGTGGTGGAAGCCTCATCCCTGGAGGTGTTTGCAGCCAGGCTGGATGTGGCTGTGAGCAACCTGCTGTGGTGTGAGGTGTCCCTGCCCGTGGCAGGGGGTTGGGACTGGAGGATCCTTGAGGTCCCTTCCAGCCCTGACGATTCTATGATTGTTCCCTTTCCTTGTGAACATCTGGGGGACCCCGCGGGCCCCCACCTCTCCCCACCCCTCAGGCCAGCAGCCCTGGGGCTGTGTGTGGGCCAGGAGTGGTTCTGAGGCACCTAATGAATTTAGATTTAATTTGCCAGGGAGGGAGATGGTTTCCTTTTGTCGCTGACGCTGCAGCCCGAGTGTCTGAGCTGCTCGGGTTTAAGTCTAATTAACTGCATTTCACAGCTTATTTAAAGAAAAGAATGGAGGCATTAAAATTGTAAAATCTAATTTTTAAGTAAATCTTTCAGCACCAAAAATTAATGTCGCAGGCTCCCAGCCGCCTTGGCAATACATCTCCTGTCTTCAGACTTCAAAATGAGCTTTTTGCAAACATGAAATTATTCATTAGGGCTGTCTGGGAAAGGAAGGATAAATAAGTGGCTCTCCAGGTCCAGGATCTCCTGGTCGTCCCAGCTAGCAAAGGATGGGCTCCTCACGGCGGAGGGCTGGGGGCAGGCCGGAGGGGGCGGGCTCTGTGCAGTCGAGCCCTGTGACAGGGCAAGGGGCAATGATCACAGCTCAGAGGATGTGAGGGGTTGGGAGGGACCTCTGGAGATCATCAAATCCAGCCCCCTGCCGGAGCAGGAGCATAGAATCCAGCACAGGTCACACAGGAACACATCCAGACAGGGCTGGAAAGCCTCCAGAGAAGGAGACTCCACAACCTCCCTGGGCAGCCTGCTCCAGGGCTCTGGGAGCCTCACAGTGCAGAAGTTCCACCTCCTGTTGAGGTGGAACCTCCTGTGCTGCAGTTTCTATCCACTGCTCCTTGTCCTGTCCCAGGGTGCAGCTGAGCAGAGCCTGTCCCTGTCCCCTCCCTCCTGACCCCCAGCCCTCAGATACTTATAAACATTTATCAAATCCCCTCTCAGCCTTCTCCAGACTGAAAATCACAGACTCATGGAATCACAGAACCGTCAGGGCTGGAAGGGACCTCAGGGCTCAGCCAGTTCCAACCCCCTGCCACGGGCAGGGACACCTCACACTGCAGCAGGTTGCTCACAGCCACATCCAGCCTGGCTGCAGAAACCTCCAGGGATGAGGCTTCCACCACCTCCCTGGGCAACCTGTGCCAGGCTCTCACCACCCTCATGGGGAAAAACTTCTTCCTAACATACAATATGAGTCTACCCATTTCTCCAGCTCCAAAGCTCCAGGGCTCTCAGCCTCTCCTCAGTGGAGAATCCCTCCAGGATTTGGTGCCCTGAATGTTGCCTGGTTTGCTAAACCTTGGCATTGCTGAGCCGCAGCCCTGCCCGGGGTGGGACCACGGCTGAGCCGCAGCCCTGCCCGGGGTGGGACCATGGCTCTCACCCCCAGGGCAGCCAGGAAGCAGCTCTGGAAACACAGAATCATAGAACTGTTCCTGTTGCAATCACTGAGTCCAACCTTCATCCCAACCCCACCATGGCCACTAAAGCATCTCCCCGGGGGCCATGGCCACAGGGATGAGGACTCCACCCGGGCAGCCTGTGCCAGTTTGCCTCCAGTGTGGGATACAAATGGGAGGCTGCTCCCAGAGCTTTCAATGAGGAATTCTACAGCTAAAGGTCTTCCTCAGAGCCTTGCCTCTGTGCTGGGCGTCTCCAAACAGTTGGTACCAGCTCTCACAGCCCTTCTCGAAGGTCTTTTCCTTCCTGCCCTGGGTGGGTGCCCTGCCCACCCCCTCGGGGCACCCACCCCTGTCCCCAGCCCTGATGCTCAAGCCAGCCCAGGGGCCTCGTTTATGGCCTCGTTAAAAGGGAATAGATTTGGAGGGACCAAAAACTGTTATTTTAACAACTCCATTTTTATATCACTTTTTAAGGCCCCGGTGATTTCTCTTTTCGTGATTAAAGGCAGATAATTAATGGTAGGCGCGACAAGCTTAATACTAATTAGATAATTAGCGCTGAGCTGATGGCTCCAAGCGGGGCGCTCTGACCTTGAATGGGCTCTGACCTCCCTGCCGGGGGTGGGGATGGGAGTGCCCTGACTTGGGCTCTTTGGAAGGGTTTTTCCCCCGGGGGTGTCAGCCCAGGCAGCTGCAGAGTCTCCCTCCCGGCTCCTGCATGCCCAGAGCACTGCAGACTGGGGACTTCTAGGGGACAAAGCCATCAGAGGGCTGCCTCCAAGAGCTGGCACTGGAGCTCCCTGAGGGCCACCAGCAGCCCCTGTGCAGGGAGAGGCTTCCTGCCTCCTTTCCCAACAAAGAAAGCACAACCCCAAGTATTCAGAGGTGGCTCAAGCCCAGGGCTGTCTCTTCTGGTTGTTGGAGCCCTGTGTGGGAGAGCAGTGTGGGAAACCAGACTGTGGAGGCTCTGCCTGACACTCTCCTGCCCCAGCAGACCCATCCTGCCTGTGGTCTCCCATGGCATAGCATCTCCAGCCTCACTCCAGCTGAGGTGGATCAAAGCCTTCCCTGATGCTCTCCATGCTCCTTGGCCAGCACAGCATCTTCCCAGGCTTGTCTGGGCCCCTCCCCACCTTCTGTTCCTTCCCATGGCAAGAAGCTGGCATAGTTCTGCAGGGGTCTCACTTCCCCCCCCGCTGCCTCTGCCCTCAACCTGGGGCAGGCACTGGACCTTGCTGGAGCCCTGAAGGATGGGCAATGGCTGGGTTTGGTGTTGGCACCAGCTGGTCTACCCTCTCTGACCCAAAAGGAAGGTTGGCTGTGGCTTGGGAGTCAGCAGCAGGGGTGGTCTGTGCTGGCCACAGCCGCAGAGCAGCACAGTAATTAGTGGTGGGACGCTGAGGAGTAATTAACAGTTGGGAACATGGAGAAGAATGATGCTCATTAGCAGGCCCCACAGCCCCGTGCTGAGAGGGGCAGTGGGGCAGTGAGGGTGGGGCTGGCACTGCCAGGCTCACTCAGCAACAGTGCTGTGCCAGGAGGGGGCCGGGGGCTCCCTCTTGCTCTGGCATCCCAGGAGCAGGCAGCAGGGGATGCTCCCGTGGGGATTCCCATAGGGAAAGCTGTGTCTAGCCCTTTGGAAAGCTCCTTTAGAGCACCCAGCCATGGGGTGGCCATGGCTGAATTCTCCCTGTAAGAGCTAAGAGTCCTCCCAGCCTGCAGCTGCCTCCTGGACCTGGGGCATTCCAGGCAGTAACAACCCACAGGGGGCTGCCCCAGGGAGGAGGCACTGAGCAGGACCCTCCATTTCTGTTTGGCTCTTGCACAAATGAGAAGTGAGGGGAGGCCAAAATCCCACTGCAAGCCGGGCTCTGGAGCTGGGGAGAGTGCAGGAACCTCCCTGCAAGCTGCAGGGGTCCCAGACCCAACACATTCCCCCTCCTGGGTGCTGCCTGCTGGGATGGGTACCCCCGGTGTGAGGGCCAGAGGGACACTTCCCTCCAGCAACACAGGATCCAGGCTGATCCTGGGGAGCAGCAGCTGGTTTTTGCTCAGCCCAGCAGCAGCAGCATTTGCCTCGGGCTGAGCTCTTGCCTGTGAGCTTGGCCCAGCGCTGCTCAGGCTGGGGAAGGCAGAGCAGGAGCAGTGTCAGATCAATCCTTGCAGTGCTGCTGCTCCTTGTGATGTTTTTTTTTGGAAGCCACTCTGAATTACAATGCAGCTCCTTGGGCTCTACTGTACTGCTCTGTGCTAAATCAGTCCCTGGCAATCAATGCTTCCCTAATGAATTCTGAATTCCTAATGGCAGGACATTGCAGTGCCTGTTTATTTTCCCTCTGCCCCTGCCTTATTCCTGTAAGCTGCAGAAAGTACATTAGAGCTCTCTGTGTATATTTCTATACATTTCATTTTCCCCCTCCTTCTCCCCTCTGCAGACCTCATTGGAAGAGTTAATGGTGTGTTTCTGGAGTAATTAGAGTGATTTAAATGGCCTGGTAGCAAAGTTCTGCCGCAGAAGTGGCTGCTCCTCACCCTCTGTATCTGTCACATCTTGGCTGGAAGGGGCAGTGGTGGGAAAAGGTGATGGGAAAGGAGGGGAGCAGCCCCACGGCGGGGCTGGGATGTGGGGATCAATTATTCATGGCCAGAGGTCGGGCAGGGTTTGCTCCTGCATCTGACAAGCAGCTGGAGCAAGGGAGGGCTGTTGTGGGGGCATGCTGCTGTAACCCCTGCGTCCCTCCCTCCCTCCACAGCTCTGGAGGCAGGAGCAGGCACGGGCAGGGGGGATGTGTTTGGGTTCCTCTTTCCAGAGCCAGCCAGGAGTCCACAGGGCAGGAGAAGCTTCTCCAGCAGCAGAACCTTCAGGAATATCTGCAGGCTGGGAGTTGTGGCTGCAGGCAGATGCTGGCTCCTCAGGCAGCTCTGCCCTTTGAAGCCACTGCTGCCTCCAGCTGTTGGTGCTCCCCAGGACCCCTGGAGCAAGCCCAGTCCTGCCCTGGCCAAAGTGAGCCCAGGCCCCCCAGGATGGTGTCCACACCCATGTTCCACAGCCCTTGCCCACTCAACATCTGTGTTTTGGCCCCAAGCAATGGGCTCACCATGGCAACTCCTCCCTGGTCCAGCAGCCCTGGTGCCAGCCAAAGGAGTCTGAAGGAGCAGCTGTGGCAGCAAGGTCTGGGCAGTGATGCCAGCCCCGGGCCCCTGGTGATGGGGAGATGTGCAGCTGGGACAGGCTGGAATCAGCCGTGTCCAGCCCCATGTGCCAGTGCCAGCTGTGGTGGGGAAGTTCCTTCTGGCTGCTGGCCTTAGCATTGCCACCTGTCCTCAGAGGAAGTGACTTCCCCTGTGGCTTTGTTCCAGGGGCTGTGGACTTTCCATGCCAGTCTTTGTCCCTGCCTTAAGGGCACGGATGCCCAGAGAACGGCAGGAGCAGCCCTGGGGCCCATCCTTGCTCACTTCAGGCTGCTGGCTTGGTTCCTCAAGTGGAGAGGACCAGATCCTAATCCTTCCCCTCACCCCACAAAGCTGGCTGGACTCGTTGGGATGGAGTCTGGCTCTGGAGTCTCCTCTTGCGTTCCCAGCAGTGCCCTAGAAATTAAGAATCAATCCGATTATTCAAGGCCATAAACAACATCATAAAAATAACATCAATTTGCACAGAAAGGCTCTGCATTAATGTGCTGAAATAATGATGCACTTTTACAACATAAATTTACAATCAATCTTGCTTTTAACACCGTGAAACAACAGTTGGAGGAGGATCAATCCTTCGCCCGAATTAGATGGCTGGAGTCAGGGCTGCTCCGGGGGCTGGTTTTGGGGCGATTCTCAGAGGGGCCCTGGCAGGGCTTTTGCTGATGGATCCACCAGGTCTGAGTGCAGCAGGAGGGTCCACGCCCAGGGCCCCCATGGCTGGGGGCAGAGGCTGCCTCAGCTCTGCAGGCTTTGCTGAGCAGGGCAGAGGAGCAGTGGGTGCTTGTGGAAGGGAACAGGCAGCTGCAGGAAGCAGGTTGGGCTGGCAACTTCCCCCGCCCCGAGACTCCAGTCCCAGCTGGGAGCCTGTCCAGCTCTCCCAGTCCCTCAGACCTGCCCCAGAAGGGGAGTTGTACATCCTGGGAAAGGGTGACTGCCCAGAGAGCTGCAACTCCCCGTGCCAGCCTTGCCAAGGGTCATCCTTCCTGTCCTTCCCACTTCCCTCCACCCTGCAAAACTTGAGGGTGCTGCTGGTGGCTGCTGTGTCCTGGTTCCCAGAGCTGCATCCCATCCATTCAGTTTCCAGGGCTGGCTCTGACCTTGTTGCCTGCAGCACGCCCAGGCCCTGTCCTACCCCTTCTCAGCCTTCCAGCTCTCTCTGTGTATTATTTTCTCTTGTAAACGGGCACCAGAATGAAATCTGTGCTTATGGAGAGATTGATTAGTTAACCAACTCAATTATCTCTTTAGCCGAGAGCTATATTAAGTAATGCAGCACAATTATTGCTCTGTGCAGATCCATTTTGTTCAACAGCTGTTCACCAGCCCAAGGAGGAGAAGATGGAGGTTAAAAGAGGCCTTTGTGGTCCCAGAGCCACAGACACACCAAAGCTGTGAGGTGCAGCTGGTCCTGTGGGCACCCCCAGCATGGCTGGGGTGGTGTCAGCTGGGCTCCCCCTTGATGGACCCCGAAGCTCCAGGAAGGAAGCACAAAACAGTGGGGGTTGGAAGGGACCTCTGGAGGTCATTGGGTCCAACCCCACTGTTCCTGCAGGTCTGCCCAGATCTGCTTGCCCGGGATCACAGTGTCCAGGTGGGCTTTGGAAGCCCCCAGAGGAGACTCCTCTCTGGCAGGCTCAGAGGGATAACGAGCCTTCATTGCCGTGCCATAAACTTTATGGAAGTGATAAAAGACAACGAAGCTCCACAGCGATCCCGGCAGGAACCTGGGGAAGCATGGAGAGGGGCTGGAGGGGAGGGGGCTGCTCCCGGCTCCAGGCAAGGGTGATCAGTGGGAATCAGCCCTGAGCAGCGTCCCCACCCCGGCCAGGTGCGAGGGGAGGGCTGGCTGCGGCCCAGGTGGCTTGGCGTGGGAAGCTGATCCTTCACCTGGAATCCATCCCTGGCTGGGAGGATTTAAGGCTTCTGATTCCCACCGGCCGGGGACCGACGGGTGGCTGCGGCCGGAACCTGCTCCCCGCAGCGTGCCGCGGTGGGACGGCAGGGACGGGCGGCGCTCGGCAGCTGCAGCGCTGCCTGCTTGATGCTGACCTGGGGTTTAGCGGCTCGATAGGGCTGGTGCTCGGTGATGGCAGGCGTGGGGCTCGCTCCTGCCCGCCCCGATTAACAAAGCGCCCGGCCAGCCGCGATCTGCTGATCCAGGCAGCCGCGGCCGCGCTCCTCGGCGCTCGATGCCGCCAGCATTAACTGGGAGGCATCGATCGGGACATTAGGAGGCTTTTACATTCGAAAGCAGACGAGGCAAGGACCTTCAATTATCTTCAAAGCAACTGAAGGGAAGGAAATTGGTCTTAGATGTGGTAAATAGACTCCACAAACTCTACTGAAGCATGCAAAGATGCACACAAGGGGATTGCGGATTCGGGTGTAACTGGTTGGAGTTTGCTCAAAGAAGTGATTGGAATTCTCCAGATTTCACGCTGGGTCGTTTTGGCCCTAATCTGACTCGGGGGTTGGGTAATCTGCTCCAGATTATCGCTTTGAGAAGCAATCTCCGCTCAGCATTTCCCAACGGGTCTGGCCCCGCTGAGGAGCGCCTGGCAAGAGAGATTTCCCCTCCTAATGGCTCTGCAGGGCAGCGCCGCCCAGCTCCCCCCAGGGCGGAGAGCCTGAGCCAGCGCTCCGTCGGCAGAGCGAGGGCTGAGAGCTCGCAGTGCCAAGGGGGCAGCTCGCAGCAGCGCCTGGCACTTCCCTCAGCCTGTCGCTAAGGGTGTCAGCGGGGGCCGGGTGTTGTCTTTGGGCTTGTTTGGGCTTGTTTTGGGGGTAGTCGATCTGCTGTTTGTCTGATCTTGTGTTAATTGCCTGTGTCTGTTGGACCAGATTTTCCCAAGAGCATCTGAGCAGCAAGGGAATGTTGCTGTGGCTCCGGAATAATCTGTCTGTCCCTGCAGATGCTCTGCACACAAATTTCAGTCCTAGATTCTCCTGAGGCTGGCAGCCCCCGGGGCTCCCCCAGTGCTGGCTGAGGCTCTTCTCCCTGGTGCTTTGGGGCAGCACTCCCTGCTCCCATGGGAACCATCCCATCCTGTCCTGTGGGAATGATCCTGTCCTGCCCCATGGGATGCTGCATCCCTGAGCTCCCAGGCCTCTTCCTGGCTGCCTTCCCACATTGGGCATGGCGAGGATCCCTGGCACAGCTCCCCAGCCCCTTGGCAAAGCAAGAGGAGAGGAGGGAGCAAGAGTCCCTTGGCTGGGTGCGACAGGTCTGACCTGGTGCCAGAGGCAGGACAGGAGCCCAGGAGCATCTTGCTGGCCCCAACCTCCTTCTTGTCTCCTCTTGCAGCAGGGACCTGGAGCAGCCCTGGGAACATTTTCTGGCGAGTCACTCAGCTCTCTGCAGGCATCAGGATCCCATCTGTGCCCACATCATCTGCACAGTCAGGACAGTGTGTAAGGACCAGGAGCAGTAGCTCTGCACTCGCTGCCTTCTTCTGCATGTGAGGTGAGGCTGTGCCCGGCTCCCCCTAACTCTTTGTGCCAAGAATTGCTCCAAAGTGTCTCACTGGGAGGGGGAGACCTCATTGCTCTCTACGACTACCCAAAAGGAGGCTGGAGTGAGGTGGGAGTTGGTCTGAGATTGGAACTGGCCTGAAATTGTGCCAGGGGAGGCCTAGGTTGGAGATTAGGAAAATATTCTTTGCTGCCAGAGTGGTCAGGGACTGGCACAGGCTGCCCGGGGGGAGGTGGGGTCCCCATCCCTGGAAGGGTTCCAGAAACCTGTGGCCAGGGCACAGTTTAATACCTTGGTGGTGTTGGGTTGCTGGTTGGACTTGGATGCTCTTGGAGATCTTTTCCAACACAAACAATTCCATGACTCTGTCATTAGTGCTGGTGGGGCAGGGCTGCTCCCTGCCCGCCAGTCCCCCCCTGCCCCTCCCCAGGGAACACCAGCAGGAAAGCATCTCCATTATTGAGCTGTGGCTTAAACACAGAAGCCCTGCTCAGAGCAGCTGTCCCCAGCCCCGGAGGTTCCCAGCCCCAGGGGCTGGATCAACAGCTGGGGCAGGTAATTCTGGCAAGGGTTATTGACTGGGAGTCAGGCAGGGTGTAGCTGGGGGCGGGGGAGGTTTGATCTGCAGCAGCTCTGTCGATATCTGATTGATCCACAGGGAGGGAGTGTCAGAGCCGGAAGGAAATGGGGCTGGGGCTGGCTCGATGGAGGATCCCCTTCCTCGTGGGGATGGAGGGATGTGAGCCACGGGTCTGAGGGGTGCAGGGAGATCTGGGGACCCCACAGGGCGTGGGCTGAGGCACCACTCTCAGCCCAGTGGGGATTGCTCTGCCTCTGCAGGGCAGGCTGGGCTGGGTTAGCTCTCCCATTGCTAAGCAACACCACAGCGCAGGGGGAAGGGGAAACCACACGTGGCTGAATCCAGCTTTGTCTGAGCAGCCTTCAGAACCCTCTCCCTTGGCACCCTCCCTGTGCCAGGGGGAGGTGATGGAGCAGGGGCTGCTCTGCAGGAGTCTCAAACCCTGCTGATTCCATTTCCTTTGATGCTTATGAAGTGGGGTGGGGCGTGGGGGGTGTGCCACAGCTGGTGGTGTGTGGGTACCTCCAGAAGCAGCTGGGACATCTTGAGTTGTCTGCTTGGTTAGGGCAGAGTGCTCAGGGTGTGGCACCTTCCTCCAGAGCCACAAGAACACAGAATCCCAGAACCCTGTTGGCTGAAGAAGACCTTTGAGGTCACCAAGTCCAAGCCTTAACCCAACCCTGCCAAGGTCACCACTAAACCATGTCCCCTCCAACATCTACCAGCAGCTCAGGGCTGTGATTCCAGGAGCCTATCAAGGAAACTTCCTGGAAACCCTTCCTCTCATTTGCTATTTGAAAGGAGCAGGAGGAATCTCCGGGAGCCTGAGTCAGGCTGCGTCAGGCACCAGCAGGATGAACACAGCTGCTGTGCCAGGGGAGACTCAGCTCTGCCACTCTGCAGGGGAATGGGAGAGGAAGAGCTGTTGGCTGTGTGGCATGGCTGGGGGCCAGGGGGATTCGTGGTGGGCAGTGGGGAGCTGGGCAGGCAGGTGGGCACGTTGCAGGGGGTACAAAATCTCCCCTCTGCTGGGATTCAAGGCAGAGCTCGCTGGGGCTGGAAAAGCCAAAACACAACCTGCAGGCACTTGGAGATCCAAGAGCCTTGCTGAGTGCTTTACCCTCTCCTTGTTGCTGTGCAATGGAGCAGGAGAGAGCTGGAGCCATCAGTGCCCCAGCAGCACTCCCAGCCCAGCTCTCCCATGGCACCCCAAGAGCAACCCTGGGCAGTGCTGGGGTCTCAGGGGGCTCCCCATAATTCTCAGCAGAGCATTTTATGGGGAGCCCCAAATAATCCCACCTCACTCTGTGGTTACCCTTCTCTAGCTCTGCTCTGCACTCCCTGGTAGTTAAATCAGGCAGCACAAGTGCAGGAGCACCTGGTGAGACCAGCTCTGGTGTTCCAGCCACAACACAGAGCTGCCAGTCTCCATCCCCATGCATGGCCTCCAGCCCCCTCATTGGGGCCAGGCTGTTGGATCTCTGCTCTCTGAGCTTTTGGGGCTGCTGGGACCCTCTGCCCAGGCCATGGGGCTGGAGGAGGGATGCTGACCCTGGGAGCAGCTCTGCCCAGGGGTCCCCCAGCATCTCTGGTGTTAACAGGAGCATCAAGCAGGGTGCCAAAGGACAGGGCTGGGGCCTCGGGGCTGTCCCCTCACCCTGACCTGCAGCACCTGTGCCAGGTGGCCAGTGGGTCATGACGTGCAGGCTGGCAGTGCCAAGCAGCCTGTGCCGTGAGAGCCTGGCCCAGGTTCTGCTCTGTTTGCCTGGGATGTCCTCCAAGCCACATCCAGTCAGAGGGAATTTTCAGCCTGAACGGTGATCTGGCTTCGGCCTGGAGGCAGCAGAAGGTTTCCTGCAATGCTGAGGGACTCCAGCAGCTCAGGCAGCCATGGCATCGCCTGCCCTTTGCCACCGATGGTGCCCACAGGCCAGCGGCCACCACGGCGAGCAGGCAGGCACCAGGGCCAGCAAAGAGGATGAGGAGAGGCTGGGAGTGCCAAGGTCATGGCATGGGCACCCTGTGCATGGGGTGTGCCTGGCACCACCGTGCCGGGGCAGGGGGACGGTGCTGGGGCGGCGGTGGAGAGCGCAGCCCGGCAGAGGCGGCAGCCCGGCGGGTGCCCCTCACTCCCCAGGAGCTATTTATCTCGGGAGGAGCAGAGGGATGTTTTGTATCTGTGACAGAGCAGCACTTTGCAGGCGCTTGACACTTTATTAACTAATCTCTGGTACTTGAGTAATTTATTATGTTTAAGCTGGTGCCATCAAGGCTCTCAGCAGTGTCCGCCTGCGCCGGGAAATAAATTAAAGACTGTCCAGAGCTACTCGGCTCAGGGCTGTGATTGCTGGGCCGGGCTGCTGGAGGGCTAAGGGTCTCTCTCCCGCAAATTGGAAATTAGGAATTAATAAGATGCAGGACGGGGCGCCCTGCGGCTGGTGGGGAGCCCTGCGGCTGGTGGGGAGCCCTGCGGCTGGTGGGGAGCCCTGCGTCTGGTGGGGCGTGGGCACAGCGCCGGCACAGTGGCTCCCTGGGGGCCCCAGGACCGGGCAGGATGGACTGCCCCAGCCTGCAGAGGCTCTGGGGGCTGCCTGGAAGCCCGTGGTGTGCAGGGAGTGGAGGGGATAATGTGGGTAATTACAGGGCTGTCAGGCTGACATCCATCCTGGACAGCATAATGGAGGAGCTGGGACGGGACCTCGTTAATAAGAAATTAAAGGCAGTGATATAATAAATGCCAATCAAGAGGGGCAGGAGGAAACAGCTCCTGTCGAAGCTGCTGATGGCTCCTTGATTACAAACAGGTTTGCTTGGGAAAGGGAATGGTGCTGGTGCTCCTCAGCTTCAGGAGGTGCTGGAGTTGGTGCTCAGCAAGGGCAGCATGGCTGGTAAGGGCACCCAAAGGGCTCACTGGAAGGCCTCACTCTGTACCCAAGCTGTGGCACCTTTGTGGGCAGGGTGCCTCTGCCAGCATCCCTCTCCAGGTTTGAAAGTAGGTGCCATGAGGAACTGCTCTCCATGGGCAGTGGCTGTGGCCTCAGATTGCATCAGAGGAGGTTTAGTTTGGACATGAGGAACAATTTCTTTGCTGCAAGAGTGGTCAGGGATTGGCACAGGCTGCCCAGGGAGGTGGTGGAGACCCCATCCCTGAAGGGCTTCAAGAAAGGTGTGGCCATGGCACTTGGGGCCATGGTTTGTGGCCAGGGTGGTGCTGGGTTGCTGGCTGGACTGGATGAGCTTGGAGGTCTCCTCCAACCTTGGTGAGTCTATGACCTATCTGCTGTTGCTCACCCCAAGCTGGCCTGGTAGCAGGCATCACCGCACAAGGTCCCCTCAGGTGCCAGCAGAGGATGGCAGTGCCCATCCTCACCGTGGTGCCAGGCAGGTACACTGATGGTGAGCCCTGTGGGGTGGTGCAGGTTGCAGCTCTCCCACAACCACAGCAGCAAGAAGCTGGTGAGGTGCCCCATCCACCAGTTTCCATGGCAACCACAGTCCCTGCTTTGGGCAGGGGGAGGGGGAAGAGGAGAGAGCAGCTCTGGTGCAGGAGCCTGCGAGGTTCTGCGGTGGGCTGGGGTGCCCCCGGGGCAGCCAGGGCTGAGGCGCTGGTGTGGGCACTCACCGGGTAATTAAGCCTTGTTCCAGCTAAGGAGTGACAGCCACAGCAACTTTAATCACTCCCTCCTCAATTTGC
The DNA here is from genome assembly GCA_033816785.1 of Picus viridis. Taxonomy (NCBI): domain Eukaryota; kingdom Metazoa; phylum Chordata; class Aves; order Piciformes; family Picidae; genus Picus; species Picus viridis. Next base: position 778,833 of record CM066601.1, on the reverse strand, counting down.
CCAGCTCAGGGAAGGAAGGAGAAGGAGTGGGGAAGGAGGCTGAGGGCAAACCCTGATTATGTTTATTAAACCAAGACAAAAGCTCAGCGCTGTTAAGAATAATTAAATTAATTATGGCAGCAATTTGCTTCCCAAAGTGAGGTCTGAGCCTGCAAACTGCCGCCTGGAGCCCACCGCCTCATGCAGCAGGCAGGGTGCAAGCCCCTCCCCACCACCCTGACCACTCTGTGGGGCGCTGCGTGGCACAGACTCACTGGCCCCTGGTGTGGCAGCATCCTGAGCCCCTGGCACCAGCACCCTGGACCTTCCCCCTGCCCCCTCCCAGTTCCTCAGCTGGGGTCTGCCCTGGGCACTTCCCCATGGCAGGGAGCCCCCAGTGTCCTGTGCCTGGTGGTGCGGTGCAGGGGTGCAGGGTGCGGTGCAGGGTGCGGTGCAGGGTGCGGTGCAGGGTGCTGTGCAGTGCACTCCACGATGCAGGATGCTCCACGGTGCGGGGTGCTCCACGGTGCGGGGTGCTCCACGGTGCAGGGTGCTCCACACTCCGCTCTGGAAGGAGATGTCACAGGCCTGCAAGGCAAATGCCAGAGGGATGTCTCAGATGCTTTATTGCCATCAAATACCACTTGGGCTGGCTGCACACTTACAACCTGTCTGGTGCCAGGCAGAGGCTGGTTTACGACTTTGTTGAAAGGGAGAAATAATCTGCTGAAGGATGAGAAAGGAGCTGGCTCCGGAGTGACAGGGCTTGGGCCCGAGCTGCTGGAGGTGGAGAGCCGCCGAAGGGAGCAGGCTGCTTTCAAGCAGCAGCTCTGTGATTGCAAACCTTGTTTGCCACGGCAGAAAAGAAGTTCTGACCAAGCATTGCTGTGGTAACCTTCGCTCCCCTCTCGCCACCGGCTCTGCAAGTCGCTGCCAAAGCGCTGCCCCCCACCCCCCTCCCCGGCCCCGCTTCCCTGGCCCGAGGACGTTTTTGCAGCCAGGCTGAGGGGCAAGGAGGGGCAGCACCCCCTGGGCGCTGCAGGCTTAGGGGAGAAGCTGCCCCAGTGCTGGTTTGTCCGCTCCCAGGGACCCCAGTCTGGCTTCCCTGTGCTCTGGGCTCATCACCCGCGGTGCTGTTCCCAAATTGCCTCTGACTGCTGGGAGGAGCACTGGGGGCTGCCTCCTCCCAGCCTGCTGGGCTGATTTCTGGAGTTTGGGCTCCTTTGTTCCCACTGGAGGCTGCTTCTGCCAGCCAAAGTAGGTCAGACCCTGGGCGAGGAGCTGCTCAAGTGGCTTAGGAAGTGGGGAAGTGCTGGGCACTTCTTACCCATAGTGCTCCTTCCTCCAGCACTACGCCGACATCCCAACACTTGAGCCCAGGGGTTTGGAGAGCAGAGGACAAGTGGAATCCTGCGGCAGCTGCAGCTCTCCAGGGCTCTGTCTGCTTGGCCAGACCCAGAGCTGCTCTGCAGCCTGGCTCTGCGAGCAGGCCAAAGCCTGCACCATCTCCACAGGGTGCCTGCCTGCATCCATCAGCCTGGAAACTGCTCCTCACCAACAGCCCTGGCACTGGGGCTCCTGCTGCAGCCCTGCAGTCCTGCTGTCCTGGCACCCATCTTGCAGTGGGCAGCAGCAGCTTCCTGCTGGGATTTCATCCAGGAGAACAGAGCTGTCTCTGATGCCCTGGCACTGCTGGGGCCACCCAGCCCACTCAGGCTGCCAAGGAGTGCAGCTTGCCAGCCCAGTGCCATGACGGCCTAGAGGGATGCTGCCCTCCTTGGGTGCTGGGATTCGAGGCCACCATGGCATTGGCACAGCAGGATGCTGCAGGGAGAGGACCATGGATCTCAGGAGCTGATCTGGGGGTCTCAAGGTCTTGATCACAGTGGGTGCCAAGCAGGAGGCTGCTGCCCTGGTCCCCTCTTGGACCAGTTGCTGCAGGACGGACTGGGGCAGGGCAAGCCCTGGAAACGCAAGGGTGGGAGAAGAGCTGCAGAGAGAGGAATCTCCCAGGAATCCTTGGGAAGGATGTGAGAGTTTCCCGGTGCCATTTCCTGAGGGGAGGAGGTGAGGAAAGTGCTGGCTAAGCTGCTCCTCTGGCTCACCCCCTGCCTCTCCTGCCGCCGCTCCGTGTGGGTGTAACGGATGGGGGAGAGAGAGGCTTTGAAGGTCTCAGGGGCAGAGCAGGCAGCCTGGGAGCCATCAGTCAGGTACCACAGCAGAGTGGTAACATTTCAGCACAGTGATTCTTAATAATTTATGATTTTCACTGGGTTCCCAGAGTGTTATTACCTCACTTAATATCATTTACAAATTGCACATGATCCCATCAATTGTCGTAAAGTGAGGAAGTGTCTGGGAGATGCTCAGAACTCAACCAGCATCCAGCAAATGAGAATTGATGAACCCAAAGGGGCTGCAGCAACAGCCAGGGGCAGCCATGCGGGGCCTGGCTGCGAGCAGGGAGCGGCTCTGGGACCTGCCTGCACCCAGGGGTGCTGACAGAACCCAGCTTGGTCACAGGCATTGGCTGTGCCCTGGGACTGGCTGTGGTGGCACTGGGAGGACCTCATCCTCTGCAAGCCCACCTGCACCAAGCTGCTGGGGCAGATGCTGGCATCAAGGTGGTGAGGAGGTGACCTCTCTCCTGTGGTGTGCATGGATGGTGCACAAAGAGGCTGCAGAAGTGGGGTGAAGGCTGGGGGCTCTCCCAGGGCAGCTCCTGTCTTCTGGCTTGTACTCACTGCCCCTTGTCCTATCACTGAGCACCGCCGAGAAGAGCCCAGCCCCATCCTGCTGGGGCTTTAGGTACTTATTTAGCTATTTATGTGGCTATTTATCGAGGTATGTGGATGTTTATTTAGATGTTTAGATGTTGATTCAGGTATTTGGATATTTATTTAGATGTTCAGATGTTTATTTAGGTATTTAGACATTTTCTAAGATATTTGGATGCTTATTCAGATGTTTAGATGTTTATTTTGGTATTTGGATATTTATTTAGGTGTTTATTTAGGTATTTGGATATTTATTTAGGTGTTTGGATATTTGTTTAGCTGTTTAGATGTTTATTTCCGTGTCTCTGTATCTCTGAGCCCAGGCTGAGGGGGCAGGGGGCTGCCTGGCTGGACAGGGACCACCCCGTCCGCAGCGGCAGTGTTTGAAGTGCCGAGGCAGAAGCAGCTGCCCGAAGGTGCGGAGCCGTGGGAAGCCGCCGGGGATTGGGCAGGGCTGGCACTCAGCAATCTCCCCCCGGCGCCTCAGCCCAGCTGCGGCCAGCAGCTATTGATTTGGGCTGATACTCATTGATCTGGAGCAAACTGCCCTGCTTTGAAAAGGAGCTTCCAGGAGATCCAAGGGGAGCCACGACGTGCAGGCTCTGGCGCAGGGCCCCCTCGGTTTGTTCAAGGCAGCTCCAGCCTTTGAAAAGCAGGAGCAAAGCCAAACAAACAGCTCGGGGGGAATTAGAAGGCATCGATTCTCGGGGTGGAGGAACGGCCTCCGCTAAAAGCTTTTGGAGACGTTCGCAGGCACAACTCTGAGTAAAGCTCTGCCTCCTGCCGCTGCCCCTGCGCCTCCTGCCGCCGTTACCGGCACACGGAGCCGGGGGCCGAGTGCTGCGTGGGGCACCGGCCTCGTGGCTCTGGTGGCCTCACCGTGGTGGCCTCAGCTTGGTCCCTGCCCGGCCAGGGTGGCTCTGCGCCCGCAGCAGTGGCTGCTCTCCACCTCGCCATAGACCATGCAGCTCCTCACGGAGAGCTTTGGGCATGAGCCCTGCCAGGGCTGGCACAGGGCACCCAGCCAGGCTCAGCATTGCCCTGGGATGGCACAGGGCTAGGGTGGGAGGTTGGTACTTGGTGCCGGTGTCCATCCTGGTACTGGTGCCAGGGCTGCCGCCAGCGCTCCCACGCTCTGCAGGAGGCCAGGCTGTGCCGTCTGTCCCTCGCTGCCTGTCCGTCTGTCCTGCCCAAGGCTTCTCCTCCCTTGCAGTCGTTTTAACTGGCAAGGAGTCCGGGCCGGGCCCGGCCAGCCTGACCTGGCAGAGCCTCACCGGTCGGAGCAGCCGGCAGCGAATCCATCTGGGAGCGCACGTCCCGGTCCCTGCGGCCAGTCCGTGCTGTTAATTAAAGGCATTAATTGGCATGCAGCCTGCCGCTTTCAAGAGGCGCTGGCCCCAGCGGTAATTAGAGCAAGGAGGAGGTGATCGCAAAGCTGGCAGAGGCGGGGAGAGGGGAGGGAAGCATCACACCCCTGCCAGGGGCTTCTGCCCCCTCCCCCAGGGAGGATGGGTGCCAGGAGCTGTGCAAAGGGGCAGGGACACTATGGCAGGGGCTGGATCTGGCCCTGCCGTCTCCACCATCTCCTCCCAGGCTCTCTCTGTGCCAAGCCCACGCTGACAGCATGCAGGCTGCGTGCTGGTGAGGAGCAAGGCCTGGACCAAGTGGGGAACTTGATGTTGGGCAAGAGGTGGTTGTAGCCAGGTGGGTCTCTTCTCCCAGGCAACCAACACCAGAACAGGGGGACACAGTCTCAAGCTGCACCAGGGGAAGTTTAGGCTGGAGGTGAGGAGAAAGTTCTTCACTGAGAGAGTTGTTAACCATTGGAATGTGCTGCCCAGGGAGGTGGTGGAGTCACCGTCCCTGGAGGTGTTCAAGAGGGGATTGGACATGGTACTTGGTGCCATGGTCTAGTCAAGGGGTCTGTGGTGACAGGTTGGACTTGATGATCTTTGAGGTCTCTTCCAACCTTGGTGATTCTGTGAAACAGAGGCCCTTGGTGCCCCTGCTCTGAAGGGGGCTTGGGCTGGCTGATCTGCAGAGGTCCCTTCCAACCCACCACCATTCCCTCGCTCTGTGATTTCCTCTCCCTACCTTGCACCGCTTGATTTGCCCTACGAGCCACGGGGGGGATGGGTTTGGTGCTGGCTCTTGCTGCTGCAGCCCTGGAAGGAGCTGGCAGGGCTGGCACCCAGCGGGCAGCCAGCGCCCTGGTGGCACCAGCCCCAACTCCTGGAGGCTCTTGGCCTTCCCTGGGCTGAGGTCTGTGCGGTTCAATTTCCCGACGTGGTCCGGGAGCGACAGGAAAATTAGATCTAATAATGAATGATTACAACTCTCAAGTTAAGTCTGGTTGGTTGACTAATCAATTTGGTTAAGTGAAAATCCATAGCAAATGAGTCAGCTCAGGACAGCACTGCTCCATCCAATTGGAATTAAAACGCCAACCACCACAATTCCACAATCCCTCCGCCAGGACGCACCGGGGACCTGCCCCTCAGGAAGGGGAATGTCGAGGACTGCATGAGAGGCCCCCAAGGCAGGGAGGGGAGCAGGGAGCAGCAGCCGCTGGTGTGCCCAAACCCTCTGCCTGAGCAGTGGGAGCCTGGCAGGGTGCAGCGCTGGGTCCATTGTGCCCCTGTACACTGCACTGGTTAGGCCGCACCTTGAGTACTGTGTCCAGTTCTGGGCCCCTCAGTTTAGGAAGGATGTTGACTTGCTGGAACGTGTCCAGAGAAGGGCAACAAAGCTGGTGAGGGGTTTGGAACACAAGCCCTATGAGGAAAGGCTGAGGGAGCTGGGGTTGCTTAGCCTGGAGAAGAGGAGACTGAGGGGTGACCTTATTGCTCTCTACAACTACCTGAAGGGAGGTTGTAGCCAGGCAGAGGTTGGCCTCTTCTCCCAGGCATCCAGCACCAGAACAAGAGGACACAGTCTCAGGCTGCGCCAGGGCAGGTTTAGGCTGGATGTTAGGAAGAAGTTCTACACGGAGAGAGTGATTGCCCATTGGAATCGGCTACCCGTGGAGGTGGTGGAGTCACCTTCACAGGAGGTGTTCAGGAGAAGACTTGATGGGGTGCTTGGCTGTATGGTCTAGTTGTTGGGTGGGTTGGATTGTTTGATGGGTTGGACGCGATGATCTTGAAGGTCTCTTCCAACCTGGTGTATTGTATTGTATTGTATTGTATTGTATTGTATTGTATTGTATTGTCCCCGAGCACATCGGAGCTCTTTTTGGAGCCTCGAAGGAGCTGTGCAGACCCCGTGCCAGGGTGCGTCGCTCAGCCCAGCTCCAGCCACCCCCAGCAGGCCCTCAGCTGCCCACCTCCTGCCTCCGGCCCCGCGGGGAGCCCGGCCTGGCTGGGGCTTGGCCGTTGTTTCCGTGGCAGCCGCAGAGGAGCGGGAGAGGGGAGTCCGGTCTTGTAGATCAATTTGTAATTTCTCTCCTCTGCTGTGGCAGCAGTGTGAGGGATGTGAACATTAAATCCCCAGGAAAGTCGCCTCTGCAGCAGCCTTTAGTGGTGTGAATTATTTATGTGGGTACAGTAGTGCTACATGGCCCAACTGCACCACGAGTAAATAAAAGCGGCTGTGGCCTCAGCGCTGCCGTGCTGGGCTCGGGGGTCCCCTGGGGATGGCTCTCTCCTCCTGCTTGTAAAGCAGGGGCTGTGAGGGGGCACTGACCAGTCCTCCTCTTGTTTTGGGCTTCCTCCACTCTGTGTGGAGACAATCACTGAGCCCCCTGGGCAGCAAGCAGAGGGCGAGAGGGCAGATGAATAATTCACAGAGCTCAGACCCGGGCGAGCAGCCTGGCGAGCGCTGCCTCAGGAGCTGCTCCAGCTCCCTGCACCTCTGCTGGCTCTGTAGGTGCTGCAGAGCTGCAGCCTGGGCTCTACACGCACAGCACAGAGGTGTCCATGGTGCTGGTGAGGACCGTGGTGTTGCCAAAGCAGCCCTGGCAGCCAGGCTGTGCTGCTCTTGCCTCCCCAGCTGCTCCCCTCCCACTGCCCCCTCCACTGCCACACTGCTGGCTGAAACCCCAAATCTCACCCTGAAGAGCCTGGCCAGGGCACTGCCAGGGATGCTTGCAGGTGACTGTGCCACCTCCCTTCCTCAGGGCATTAGCCAGCCTTGGTGAGGACTGTGCTGGTGAGTAGTAGAGCAGCTTCTCCTGGTGCCTGTGGAAGGGCTCCTGCCCGGTGCAGGAGAAGTCTCTGGAAGCATTTTGACAGCAAAGGGTCAGAGCTGGTTGAGTGAGAGCCAGGAGACATTTACCTCTTGGCACCAATGCAGAGGTCCCTGCATGGGTGCCGGTGGAGGAGCAGCAATCCCTTGGGATGCCTCTGGTTCCCCTTTCCCAGGGTGGGGAACTTCCTGCAGGGTGAGCAATGGTTGTGGCTGGTTGCTGGAGGAATCACAGCCTTCCCCTTTGGGAGGCTGGAGGGAGATGCTCAGATGTGGCTGGTGGAGCAGATGGATTTATGGATTATTTGGAGCCTCTCCTGCTAATTTTGCAAATGCTGGGTGGCTGCAGGCTCTTAATAGCTGCATCCCAGGCTAGATGGATAAAGCAAACGTCCTGTGGGGGCTGAAGGCTTTGGGGAATAGCTCATGCAAATCCTGCTGGCTGGAGGCAGCTGGGGATGAACTGTTGGCAGCTTACCTCTAGGGATGGTGCAGACCCACTTGGGCCAGTGTGGCCCTGGGTGAGTGCACCAAGGACTTGGGAGGTACCAGAGGCTATGTGGATAAGGGATAATGAGAGCTCTCTCCGTGAGAACTGCTGCTCCTCACCCATCCTTCATAGACATAAAGGTTTGGGGTGGAAAGGACCTTGAAGCCCATCCAGTCCCAACCGTGTGCCATGGGCAGAGAGACCTCCCACCAGCCCAGGTTGCTCAGGGCCTCATCCAGCCTGGCCTTGAGCACCTCCAGGGAGGAGGCAGCCACAGCCTCCCTGGGCAGCCTGTGCCAGTCTCTCCCCACCCTCACTGCCAAGAATTTCTTCCTTATCTCCAGTCTCAATCTGCCCTCCTCAAGCTTCAATCCATTCCCTCTCATCCTGTCACTCTAAGCCTTTGTAAAAAGTCCCTTCCTGGCCTTCTTGTAGGCCCCTTCGCTGCTGAGAGAGCTGGAGCCAGGGGACCACAGGAGCCCACAGCAGGAGGGATGCTCGTCGGAGACCATCCTCGCAGAGAGCCCACAGGTGGGACCGAGGGGTGGAGATCTTCCGGAGAGCCGGTGCCAGCGGGGCCTCCCGTGCTGCCTGCCTCTTCTAGAGGAGCATGCTGCCTGCTGCCTGGCTCCAGCTGTCCTCTGCATGCTGAGGCTCCGCGTTGGCTGGCTAAGAGGCAGAGCTGGGGCAGAGCCGCAGCCCGGCTGGAGAGCAGGAGGCGAGGCGCTGCCATGCATTATGAATGCAAGGTGTAGGGAAGAGAAATTATTAAACTCAGAGATAGCAACAGAGCTTCCTTTGTGAGCGCTGGAGATGGGAAATTATGCTGAAGCAATGCATTGCAAATCACCCACTGAAAGGCAGAGAAGGGCCTTTTATCCTCCGGGCCCTGAAGTTTTGCTGCTATCTTTGTATGCAGAGGCATTCCTTCAGGGGAGAGAGAGAAGCCAGCAATTTTGTGCCTGATTGGCAGGCTGTCCAGTGCCAATAAAGATATTTGTTTTCTCAGAGAAGGGCTCACAGACTGAAATCTTGCTCTTGCATTTTCCATTACAGAGGAAAATGAAACTTGGAAGGGGCTCTCCATTAGCGCTGCTTAGCCTCCCAGTAACAGCCCTGCTCCAGCCACTTGAAAGGAGGAATGCTCCAGCCCAGCACCCCTGCAGCCCCAGCACCCCTGCAGCCCCTGCAGCCCCTGCAGCCCCAGCACCCCTGCAGCCCCAGCACCCCTGAGTTCACAATTAATTGCAGGGGTCTGCAGTGAGGCTGAGGCTTCCTCCACCCTCCTTGGTGTGTGTTTGTGTTCCCAGTGCTGAGGGGGCTTTGGTGACCTGCTCAGCCAGAGGCTGGTTGGCCAAGAGGCTTGGTGGCACAGCTGGCAAGGGTGGGGTGGTCCTGCTGGTCCCTGGCAGCACATCTCAGCAGGCTGCAGGCTCCTGTGAGCAGTGGTGTGTGGGCGTTGAGCGGGCAGAGGGTGTCTGTCCTCCAAGGGTGATACTGCTCCTCAGGGGTGGCTTTAGTCCCTGTAAGGCACGAGGGGCACCCAGGAGAGCCGTTGGTGGGGATGCACAGCCAGGCTCCGTGGCACATGAGGGATATTTGGGGCAACCCTCAGGACCCCCAGTCCTGGCCCCCTCCCCAGGCACCGTGCAGGGTCTGTGCAGGAGCTGCCAGCCCCCGGCTCCCCCACACCCCTCTGCTGCTCTCGCCAAGCCCTGCTCGCTGCTGATCCAAGGCAGAGAGGAGGAACAGCTGTTAACACAAATGCCTTCCTAATTTCTCCTTAACTCGCGCTCGGCATCTGCGTCGAACAAGCCCCCGCTCGGCTTGTACAGTGTTTAATTCTGGAACGGATTCAAAAGGCGCCTGGGAGCTGGGAGAGGGAGGGAAGAGCTTCTAAATCTTTAATAAGGCACCGAGTCAGAACTTCTGCCGGGCTCCATCCTCACGGCGTGGGGAGAGAGCAGCCGGAGCCGGGATTCCTGAGTAACAAACACCTCTGCAGCAGCTCATTAAATCACGGCGGTTCTGAAGCGCAGCAGGACACTTGTGTGAATAAATAGTGCAATCTCCCAGCCTGAAGGATTTTCACATCTGAGTTATTTCCCCTGCATCTGATCAGCTCCTTCCTTCGCTTTTTATTTGTATTTTTTTCCTGTTTTGTTTCGCTCTCCCCCAGCTCTGCCACGAACGATTTTTGCTGATGAGCTCAATTAACAAATGAGAGAGAGAGAGTCAAAGGAACGCAGCCCCACCCCCTCCGGACCCTTCCTCGCTTTAATGTTTTGTGCTTCAACCAATTGCCCAGGAAAAGGCAGTGAGGGGAGATTGCTGCCGAGGGGCTGAAGGTGAAGCTTTTCAGCTCTTCTCTCCTCCTTGCTCTTTGTCTTTGTAGATGATAAAACGCAAAAAAAAAAAAAAAAAAAAAAAAGAGAGAAAGAGGGAGGGGGCGGGGGGATGAGGAGGGTGGAAAGAGAGATCCTCTTCAGGTGTTTAACTACCCACTGTCCTATCCCAACTCATGCCTGGCACCAGTGAGATGCTCTAAAGGTACCAAGAGACTGGGAAATGGGATGCAGAGCTGCCTGGAGCACACCAGAATCACGGAGTCACAGCATGGTGGGGGCTGGAAGGGACCTCTGAAGTCCACTGAGCCCCAACCCCCCTGCCCAAGCAGAGTCACCTGGGGCAGGCCATGCAGGAACACCTCCTGTGTGAGAGGATGGAGGAGAAGGCTTCCCAGCCCTACAGGGTCTGAGGGAGGGGGCAAAGGGCTGTCTCCAGCCCCAGGGTTATGGGAATGTGGGGGGAGCCAAGCCAGCCCCCTGCTGGGTGCCTCAGCAGCACTGTCCTTGAGGAGGTTGCCCCCTGGGTTGCTCCCCTCCAGGCCACCTTCCCGGTGCAGGCTTTTCCAGCAGGATCTAATTACAAGGTAAATAAAGGAGGCCTCCCTTCCAGTTAATTCGTTAGGTGGCTTTATTGCCAACAGGAGAGAGATGACACGGAAGGGTACTGCCTGTGGAGCTGCTGGTAATTACTTTTATTACTTCATGTGAGGTTTGCAGCGGGAGCAGGGCAAGCTTGGAGTTGCTGCTTCCCTTTTGCTGGAGTTAATGTTCCCTGTGGCTGGGCAGGGATGTGCTGGGGTCAGGCCTGCCCAGCCACCCCGGGATGCTGCCAGGAAAAGCCTCTCTCAGCCTGCCTTGTGCTGCCCGTCGAGGAGGATCCCAGAATGCCAGGTTGGAAGGGACCCCAAGGATCATCTGGTCCAAAGTTGTCAGGTAAGAGTAGAGTGGAAATGAGCTGCCCCAGCAGGCAGAGTCACTGTCCCTGGAGGTGCTCAAGAAAGCTGTGGCCGTGGCCCTTGGGGCCATGGTTTGGAGGCCGTGGTGGGGTTGGGTTGCTGGTTGGACTGGATGACCTCAGAGGCCCTTTCCAAGCCAAGGAATGCTGTGGTTCTCTTTGACTCTGTGACTGTTCAAGGCAGGCAGCCAAGGAGGCTACCACACAAAGACCAAGGGGCTCATCCCTCCCTGCTGCTGCCTCCAGAGTTGTTCCTTTTGCCACCAGCTGGCCAAGCCCTGGGTCTGCAAAGCCAACAACTCGAATCAGCAGCAACCTCCTGGCCCCACCCGAGGCACCGAAGGTGTTTGAATGGCTTCATGAGAAAGGATGAATTCCCCTCGCCTCACGTAGTGAGTGCTGCCTCTGTATATCTCTTCCCTCTCTCTTTGCATGTGCTAATTGGTCTTAGCATTAATTAATCTGATTTCATTAAATTCTCTTTAATTTGTCAAGATATCATTGCTTTATTGGGCAAAGAAATGCTTCAGAGGATTGCCACAATCGGAAGAATTCCACCCCCCACCCCCTTTTTTTTTTTTAAGTTACTGAGAGAAGTCATTATCAATTAGGCTAATTTGCATACTCATTAGGGTAATCGCTTCAGTTTAGCCAAATCTTTGAAAATTTACATAGCAAATTGACCTTCCCCATTCTGCCTTCACTGTCTGGAGTGCAGGAGACTGGAGCTGGCACCGATAATGAGGCAGAGTTTATTTTGCACGGTTCCCTTCCTGGAAGAGGTCTAATTAGACCAAGTAATTTTTTATTTCACCCCTAATTGCCAAACAAATCAGCTCCTGGGCAGTTCCTTCCTCCTCCTCCCCTGGTGAAGCAGGAAGTTGTCTTCTCCTGATGAAGTCACGTTTGATGCCGGCACAGCCTTCTGTCCGAGGTGCCTCAGTTTCTCCCGGGTAACCAGTGACAGGATGAGAAGAAATGGGCTTGAGCTGTGCCAGGGGAGGGTTAGGTTGGTGATGAGGGAAAACTTCTTTGCTGCAAGAGTGCTGAGTGGGAAAGGCTGCCCAGGGAGGTGGTGGAGTCCCCATCCCTGGAGGTGTTCAAGGAGCTGTAGATGTGGTGCTTCAGGATGGACTCCAGTGGCTGTGGTAGGAGGGTTGTGGTTAGACAAAATGATCTTTTCCTACCTGAATGGTTCTGTATTGGTGCTTAGGCTGTCTGGGTCACCAGGACCAGGCAGCTGTCCAGTTAGGAGGGGAGGTGGGGAAGGAGGGAGCAGGCAGGTTGTACCACAAGCAGGAGGTGCCCACGTGGGCAGGGCAGTGAAAAATCAGCCTTGGCTGCTCACCATGCAGACATCCTCCCCCCCCCACCATGCATTATGGCCTTGAGTGCTTTTAACAGCAGCCTTCATGCTTTGATGGAGGATTTTACACTAATGCAAGGCATTACCTGCTTAATTTGGCCACAATGGAGTGGCATTTTGCACGGTCCGAGTCAGAGCTGCTTGAGCTCCCAGCTCCATGCCGGCGCTGTGCCCACCCAGCCAGGCCAGGAGGGGCTCGTTAATGAGCATCCTTCAGAGCTCAGTGACCTCTGAGCTCCTGGGCGGCATGAGGGATGGATGTGGGAGAGGAGGGAGGGCTGTGCCCAGCATCCTGAGGTTAGGGGTTGGCCATGATGTGCCCATGGTGATGAGCACCTGGCCAGGACACCTTGGTGCCATCAGTGACGGCATCACAGCAGGACACTGTTGTGTCAAAAGGGCAAAAGCTGACTCCTGCAGCCCTAGATGGCAAATGCCCCTCCTTGCTCACTGGGATAGCAGGGATGGTGCTGTGCAGAAGGTGCCCTCTCCCATGGGGGCCTCAGACCCCCAGGCTTTGCAGGAGCAGACGCTTGTCCAGCCAGGCTGGTCAGATGAATCCCTTTGATGTGTCCTTGGTTTGGCTTTCCAAGACTCCTCTGTTCTCTCTCTGCCATCCTGCTGTAGAGGGCCCCAACCCTCATGGCCCTGATCCTGGCTTCTGAGTGCAGGTGGCTGGGACCCATCCCAGCACCACAGCTCCTGCCTGCCCAGCTCCTGTCCCACATCACCACAGTGTAGGGGGAAGCAGCAGACACCTCTGGTGTCCCCAGCACTGGGGCTGAGCCAGCAGAGCCAGAGGGCAGCCAAGCCCTCTCAGGAGCAGTTTTCTGCAGCCCCCTTGCAGCCAGAGGTGGCACTGGTGGCAGCGAGCAGGGTGGCACACTGCAGACACTGTGCATGCCCCTGAGCTCCCTGACAAACCTGCAGCTACTGCGGTGCCCGAGGGCGCTGCTGCACTTGGGTCCTCTCTTGGAGACCTGCCTCCTCCAGAGCCAGCAGATAAACACTGAGCAGGGCTGGCATCAGCCCAGCCTCGTCCTGCACCCTGCTGTTGAAGCCCAGAGATGCTCTGTGGGTGCTGGGGTGAGGCAGGGCAGTGCCACTCAGCATCGCTGCCCGTGGCTGCACGAGGGAAGGGTCAGCAGCCGAGAAAACACCAATTTCTGCCCAGGAACACTCCAGCTGCAGCCTCTAATGTGTCTCTGAGACACATCTAGCAGCAGCACCAGCCCATTCCACACCTCCAAATGAGGTCTGCCAGCCTGTGCCCCGCAGGGTCGCACCTGGCAGGGTCAGGGCCACAGCAGGCAGGAGGAATTGATTCAGGGGGTGGAAAATCGGCGGCAGGCAGAGCTGTGCACGGAGCTGTCGTGGAGGCAGTGCAGGGGCTGGGACTCAGGGCTGCTCAGGGTCACATTTTGCTGTGTGAGGGAAGGCTGGGAGCTGGGTTTGTGCAGCCTGGGGAAGGGAAGGCTGAGGGGAGAAATATTGTCATGGAGCAGTGCATAAAGGGAGGCTGCCAGGAGGGTGGAGACTCCCTTCTGACCAGGAGTCCCTGGAGAAGACAAGGGGCCGTGGGGACAAGGTACTGCTGGGGAGGTTCCCATTGGGCTCCAGAGGAAAATGTTTCTCCATGAGAGCAGCAGGACACTGGAATCATCTGCCAGGGGCAGCAGTGGAGTCCCCTACGGTGGTCAGTTTTAACTCAGCTTGGGAGGGTCCTGGGCCAGCTCACTGCAACTCTGCTGTCGCCTAGAAAGGTTGGAGCTGATGACACTTGAGGTCCCTTCCACCCTGGCATTCTGTGATTCTGGGTCCCCAGTCTGTGCAGGTGCCTGAGGAGGAGGGATGAAAGCAGTAGGGGCATCTCCCCATCCTGCTGGGTGCTCACAGCCTGCCCAGCACCTCTGGCCCTGCCTCATTACAGCACGGGGTCTCCTGGCTGCCGAACTGTCAGGGAGGATGAGCTCGCCCTGAGTCAGAGCCTGGAAAGGAGGAAAGGAAGAGGCTGTGCTGGCCTTGATCACAGGGCCTGGGTGCTTTACGCTTTCTGCAGCAGGGCTCTGCTGCCTGTGGCTGCCTCAGGCTAAGCACAGCCTGGGTGGGAGGATGATGCTCACCAGGCTGCCTTCCTCCCAGGCGCTGCCTCAGCTCTGCTGGGCACTGCCAGCACCATGCCCTCTGCCTCTTCCTCCCCATCATCTCGCCAAGGCCAACCCTGGCTTGGCATGAGCCTTCCTGGGGCAGAGGAGGGGCAAAAGGAGTCCATCAGCAGGGCCAAGCCGGTGGCACCTTCGTGGCTGTCGGTGGTGGTGGCAATTGCCGTGCTCTTCCCGGCAGCCAGGGAGGTCCTTCACCCAGGGAATCTTTTTCTTCTGGAGGGATCCAGGAGTCCTCCACCTGCCTGTGTAGTATTTCCTGTGCCTGGTTAAAGATCATTAGAGCCTTTGTTAGCAGAGCTGACTGACAAGGGGAGTAGATTAATATTAGAACACCCTGTCAAAAGTGGTGAAAAGGCTGGATTGATTTTATAGGAAGTTTAGTCAGAGTTGTGTGGAGAGCCCCTGGGGGGTTACACTGCAGTGAATCAATCTCCTATATTAGCAAGTCCCTTGGGGAGCAGTCAGCTCTGCTGTTTATTACAGCCAAGGCTGCATGGAATAGATATGGCACTGCCTTTCTGCTGCTCCCTCTCCTAATTTGCTCCTGGATACTGCAGAGATGAGCACCCGAGACAGGCTGGCACCTGCTGGTGGCACCTGGTGCCCACTGTGTGCCCTGCCCAGTGCTCACCTTCCCTCCCCGATGGGGCTGCCCTGCTGCCCTCGGCAAGACTCCAGCAGGAGAGCTGGAGCCATGGCTTTGGGGCTGGGCTGAGCTGGCAGCCTCGGGGGCAGCTTCCATCCTGGGCACTGGGTAAGGTGGTGGGCACATGGGGGATGAGATCAGAGGGAGCTCTGGCAAACAGTAATTAGCAGCCTCCCACAGGCTCCACATGAAGAGGAGTTTGGCAGCCCCCAAACAGAGAGGGAAGGCCACACTGGCACACGGTGAGAGCTGGGTACCCTCTGTGGCGCCTGTGCCCTCCTCAGCCCTCGTTGCCTGCAATTACTGCAGTGTGCCGAGGAGCAGCAGGGCAGCAGGGGCATTGCAGGGCAGAGCAAGGGGAAGCAGCCTTGAGGCAACTTCTCCCTCCCAGCCATGGCTGTTGAAAATCCCTCTGTGCTCTCCACCATGGACGCCCAGCTGCCCAGAGAAGCTGATGTCCAGAAGTTTGACTTGGCCTGGCTGGGCTGGGCAGGAGCAGGGGCTGGTGGCTGTGGGCACCTGGGGTGGTGACAGGTTCAAGTGAAGCTAAAGTAGCCTTTGAAAGCTGCAAGATGAAAGCAGATCACAGGGCAAAGATCAAACAACCCAGAGCCACTTCTGAGCCTTTTAGTGGCATGGATTATTAGCATTTGAAAGTGAAGAGCATTAGTGGGAGAGGAGGATGAGGGCTGTGGGACCAGGTTCTGTGTGCAGATCGAAGTGAAGTAAGTGACAGTGGGAGACAAGAGTGGAACCGACCTGGCACAGGAAGGCTGTGAGCACACCAAGGGGCAGGCACCACACTGGCACAGGCTGCCCAGGGAGGCTGTGGCTGCCTCCTCCCTGGAGGTGTTCCAGGCCAGGCTGGATGAGGCCCTGAGCAACCTGGGCTGGTGGGAGGTGTCCCTGCCCCTGGCAGGTCGTTGGGACTGGATGATCTTCAAGGTCCCAACCAACCCAAACCATTCTCCCAACCTGTGAAGGACGGCACAAGCTGAGGGGCACCAGCCCTGGCCCAGCAGCAGCAGAGTTGTGAGGTGCTGGCTCAGGGGGCTCCAACTCTTCTTCCCAACAGAAGCAACCCCCTGGCAGCCCTGCTCTGTGCCACAGGCTGTGCATGATGCCAGCAGCATCCCTCCTGCCCCACACGTTCTGCCAGTGTGTGCCCTGCACCCAGCCAGGACCTGCAGCCATCCCCCTCTGCCCTGCCCGTGCCGCAGGAGGCCCCAGCGCAGGCCTCCGGGAGAGGCAAAGTGGTGAATATTTAAACCCAAGCAGCCCAGGCAAAGCTGCTGCTCCTTTTTTATTTATTCTTTTAATTAAATGCCAATTAGAAAGGAAGACAGAGGGAAAAAAGGCATTAGACACTTAAACACACACTACGCCCAGGTTGCTCCAAGTTGCTACAAGCTAATTAGCCGCTGAAGTGATCATTTGAAATTCCAGATCAAACAATCCATAATCTGCCCCAAACCCAGCAGCTGCTGAGGAGCAGCCCTCAGCCTCCCTGCCAGCAAGAGGACAGTGCCTGACTGCCCTGTGCCTGTGGGGCCACAGCCACATCCATGCCCAGGTGTTCAGCAGGGCTTGGAGACATCTCAGCCACCTTTGCTGCTGTTGTGTGGCCTCCTGTCCCCAGGGATGGAGCACCTCTGGCGCTGGGATGTGAGGGTGTAGGACCCTGAGCTGATCTGGGAGTCTCTTCCCTCACCCTGCAGGAGAGCAGCAGGTAAGGAACCATCTGCTCACTAGAGCCAGGATTCATCCATGCATCTACAGCACCCTCATCCATCCATCCGTGCATCCATAGCACATCCATCCATCCATCCATCCATCCATCCATCACACCCATCCATCCATCCATCCATCCATCCATCACACCCTCACCCATCCATCCATCCATCCCTCCATCCCTCCCTCCCTCCCAGCAGTGTCTATGTTGCCTGCACATCCGACAGCCTCTTCCATTCCCCTCTGCAGGACTGATGCGTTGTCGATGCTGGCTCCCGTGGGGCACTTTGAGGAGCCTTCAGAGGTGTCTTGAGGGGATGGGTTCAGTGCTGGAGTTGCTGGGCAGCCTCTCCAGGAGCTGGCAGGGAGATCTTCGCCTTTCTTTCCATTAGCAAAATGAACTTCTGCATGGAGAGCAAAGAGGAACTGCTGGCTGGCGCTTGTGTGAGTGGCAGCACAGGGGATGGGGGGAGATGCCTGCAGGACCCTGGCAAGGATTCTTGCACTGGCTCCATCCTGGTTCCTTCACACACCTGCAGAGCTGGTTCCTTACCCAGGCTGCATCCCCAGCAACTGGGCAGCTTCTGCCGATCTCAGCTCCCTTTAGAGCCCAGGAGGTGGTGATTCCAGCTCCTAAACTGCAGTCCTTAAGGACTGAGCCACCAGTGGGCCCAAACCCATCCATTTCCAGCCGGACTCGGTGGCTTTCCAGGGCCAGCTGCCACCTGAGGATCACCTTTGCACGCTCTGCAGCTGCTCTCCCCTCCTTCACAGGATGGGGCAGGGATGGAGCTGAAGCCACTGCAGCTCACAGCCCAGGTGGTGCCCCTCGAAGAGCAAAGCCAAAGAAGTGTGGCCACAGCTTTGTTGCTGCCCCGTTGCCCTCCCCTGCTCGCCCACAGGAGGGGTGCCAGGGCGCTGGGGGCAGCCGTGGGGGCTGGCACAGCGGGCAGGGCTGCTTGGGAGTATCTGCACGTGCACTGCCATGGCTTCAAGCTTCAGCCCTCATTTGCCTGCTACCAAACAGCAAAACAAAACGAGCAGGAGGCTGTGAAGGCAGAGCAGTGCTCTAAATGCGCCGGGGAGGAGTCAAAGGCACTTTAAAGTGGGGCTGTGGTCTGGGGAAGAGTCTGTTTTCAATGCAGATTTGTTTTTGTTTGAATTAGTTGATGCTTATTTTAAGCTCCCGTGGCACACTGTCATCTCTGGATTGCTTGTTTTCCTGTGCCAAAGTCAACCTTAATTTCTCCCCTCCTTTCAAGAGGGAGCTGTGATTTTTCCCTCTGCTGCGCAGAGCATCAGATGGGCAGGGCAGCCCCAGCTCCTCTAAGCGATGCTGACAAGATTACCCACTGATTGCCGTGTGGAACGCTGCATTCCAACTAAAGCCGGGGCAGATGGCGGAGGAAAGCACTGGAAACTTGTCTCTAATTCCTCCTGAAGGACAAACCTCGTGGGGACCAGAGATTTGCTCTGGATAAGCCGGAAAACTTTGGCTGCTTTTCCTCAGCTTATCCAATCCCTGCGTCCGGAGCTCCGTGGGCTGCAGCCTGGCCCCGGCAGCTGCTGGATCCCCTGGCTGCAGCCATGGCCAAAGCCCCTGGTCCAGGCAGCTGCCTGACCCCCCTTACTCCAGCCACTGCCAGATTCCCCTGGTCCCAGCAGCTGCCAGCTCACCCCACTGCAGCACTGCTCCAGAGAGCTGTTTGGACAGGAGCTGGGCAGCAGCCGGTGTGAGGAAGCCACCAGCTAGTGCTCACAGACCTCCCCAGCATCCCCTCGCCTTCACTGGCAGGTTGGGTGGGTGCTGAAGAAGCTGGATGCCCACAACAGCTCTCCCAGCATCAGTGCCGCTCTGCCTGCTGCCTCCGTGCCCCCTCTGCCCCATTCCTGCCACCTCTGTGGGCTTGGTTTTGTGCTCAGCATCTTCAAAGATGGGCACTTAATCAACAGTTTAAGGCAATAAAAGCGAGCTCTTGACCTTTCCTTGGGCTTGCCCCAAGACACTTCTCCTCCTCCTGCGTTTTGGTCGCTCTCCTGCGTCATCCCTCAGCCTGCTCCGTTCCCCACCGCGCTTTCATCCTGCCGCCTTTGCTCCTCGTTAATCACCGACGACGAGGTGCTAGGTGCCAGGGAAGAGGATGAGCTCCGAGCCCAAGCGTGTCCCTGGGCACGGCTCGGCTCTCCTGGCCTCCTCCTGCTCTCCTGCTCCTTGGGCTGTGAGTCCTGAGCCTGCAGGTCGGTGGCGGCTGGAAGGGGAGCGGTGGCCAAGCCGCCTGTGCGCTCCAACAGGATTGTTCCCGGCTGGAGCCGCTCGGCACCTGCTGCTGTAATCCGTGCTGCTAAGCCTCCAGCTCTGTGCAGGAAGCTTAACTTTGCTTTGCTTGTTTGCTTTCTCTGTTCCCTCGCATCCGGCAGCCACGTTTCGGGAGGAAAAGTTAATCTTCCCTTCCCCTGGCTCCAGACAAAGGCGTCGCGACTGAGATCCAAATTGCTGATGGAATTAATGGCTTTGAGCCCCAGCTGGGGAAGGCTGACTTGAAAGAGTCCACACCGAGGGGAAGGAAGCGATTTGCACGAGGTGCCCGGGGCCCACGTGCTGGGAGCCTTCATCTGCTCCCAGGGTTAAACAGGGAGTAGCCAAAGATCAAAGCCGAGGAGGTGCCTGGCACAGCTGGGTGAAGGTGAGGGAGGTGCCCTGCCAGGAGCAGCAGCAGCAGCAGCAACCCTGTTCTGGGTGTGCTCCGGCGGCTCAGTGTCCTGCTGGTGAGGGCTCCAAAACTGAGCCCAGTGCCTGAGGTGTAGCTGCAGCAGCGCTGGGCAGAGGAGGACAATCACACCCCAAGTGCTTGTCCAGGATGCACAGGGATGCAGTGAATCAGCTGGGGCACCCCTGGCCACCCTCCCTTGGAGGAGGAGGCAGGATGAGGACCTAATGGTCCATGTCCTCAGCAGGGCAATGATCCCAGTGCCTCCAAATGCTCCTCTGAGATGCCTCCATGGGTGTGGGATCAGGATGCTGGTGGGCTGGGAGCTGCAGGTCAGCATGAGAAGCAGAGTTGTGGCAGTCCAGGATGTGGTGGTCCTGCTCCCCCTGGGACAAGCCCCTTGAGGAGGTGAGTTGGGACACGTTGGTTGGCAGAGCACTTCACCATGTCCTGAGTGCCAGGCCCTGGATGCTGAGTCACAGAGCAGGCAAGAGAAGTTGTTGCTGCGAAGTTTTCCACCAGGAGGTGAAGCAGGAAAGGGCAGGAAGCCTTTGGGGGAGGGCTGCTCTGCTCTGCTGCTGGCAGCCCTCCACACTGCCAGGCTTCATTTCTCTTCCACTCTCTCCCTGCCACTTCTGCTGGAGGCCAGGAGGAGACCCTGGTGGAATATTAACTCCGCGGTCGCCGAGTGGTTATTTATGGCAATCATTGCTTTCGGGTCCTTTGACTCCTCTCTGTTAATTAGGCTGCAGGGTGTAATAAACGTGATGGAAAGGGCCTGGGCACGGAGGCAGGGAGCTGGAGCTGCTCTGGGGGAAACAGGGAGCAGCAGCCGTGCTGGGACCACGACCACCACTGCCATGTCCAGCCTCGACTCTGAGCAAGGGGGCACAGAGAGACCCTCAGAGCCCAAATGCTCACCCCAGGGCTGCCAGAGCAGAGGCTGCTGCCCCACATCACCATGGCCTGGCACCCCAGGCTTGGTCCCTGCAGGGATGAAGGATGTAGTGCACGTCCCTGGGATGAGTGGAAGCCAGGGCCTGGGGCAGAGCTGTCGTGCCCCTGCCAGATGCTGGGGAAATATTGCCCAAGGGAGGAGACCTGAGCTCATTTCCATGGTGCTTGGATCCCCCTGGGGCTCTTGCAGAAGCAGTGTGGGGATGGTGTGGCTGGGTGCTGGGTCAGGAGCTCAGAGTGGCTCTGCTCCAGCTGCTCTTTAAAATTTAAAGGCACAAATGAAAGAGATCCTTGCTGGTGCTGATGGAGTCCGTGGCCTGCGTCCCCAAACACCTCTCCCTGCTGCAGCAGCACCTCGGGGACTGACATCAGCAGGAAGATCAACGTTTGCCAGCGGCCTGTGGGCTTTGGCAGCAGCTCCCTCCTTTCCAGCTGGTCTCACTGGGTGCTGTGGCAGGGTGCTGAGCTGGCCAGGCTCTGCTCCCCTGGGGTTTTCTGCTCAGGGATGTCCAATGACAGGGCAAGGGGCACCAGGTGCAAGCTGGAGCAGAGGAGGAAAACTTTGTCACTGTGAAGGTGACAGAGCTCTGGAGCAGGCTGCCCAGAGAGGCTGTGGAGTCTCCTTCTCTGGAGACCCCCAACCCCACCTGGATGTGTTCCTGTGTGACCTGCCCTGGGTGATCCTGCCCTGGCCGGGGGCTTGGACTGGATGATCTCTGGAGGTCCCTTCCCACCCCTAACATTCTCTGCTTCTGTGAAACCTTCCTGGTTTCAAGTCCTGAACCTGTCCTGTGAGCAGGAAAGAGGCTGCCAGTGCAGCATGATCCCTACCAAACCCAACCTCCTCCTCCTTCTGACCTTCTTGATTGCCCCTCAAGCAGTAAAGCCAGGATGGGAGTGAGGTTCCCAGCTCCTGGTGCAGGGCTGTACACCTCAGCAGGCTCAGGCCTCGGTCCGGGGCTCCGATGCAGCACAGTCTAGGGCAGAAGGGAGGGGGCAGAGGGAAGGTGAAAGAAAAGCTGTTTTATTTCAGCACAAAAGTCTCCACTTTAAATACCCTTTTTATTACATTATCTGCATGGTAATGCTAATAATAGATCTTGTTGGCAGCTCTAATGGGGCTGGGGAATAGAAAGTTTCCAATAAAGTTAATTGTTGCCTTTAATACTCCCAGACATTTATATGAGGTAAACCTTTAAAGCAGCAGCCGCCTCTCCTCTGACATTCAGTGCTCAGGATGGGGCCCTGCCCGTGCTCTGCTGCCCAGGGAGGAGGTGGAGTCCCCATCCCTGGAGGTGCTCAAGAAACCTGTGGCCATGGCACCTGGGGCCATGGTTGGGTGGCCAGGGTGGGGTTGGGCTGAGGGTTGGCCTGGATGACCCTAGGGAGGTTTTCCAGCTGTAAGGATTCCAGGACTGGACACAGGGGTGTGAAAACTGCCCTGCAGCAGTGCCAGGAGGGAATCCCACCCGCATTCCAAGGGGAAAACTGGATGCCCACCGAAGCACTTCCAGCAGAGCCTAGAGCCCAGGGTGCCAGGGAGTGAGGGCTCACGCTGCTGCCCCGGAAGGAGGGTGCTGAGCAGCCCTGCAGGGCTGGGGGCACAGCCTGAGCCAGCTGGGAGCCTCAGCAGCGACAGCCTTACATCCTGTCGTGCTAAAGGTCACCAGTAAAGGCCCCGTTTAACAATGGGCAGAAACATCTCCACCGGTAACCTTTCGAGGAGGGAAGCTAATTGTGTGCAAACCGTCACTCAGAGAGGGCTGCCAGCAGCTGCCGCCAGCCCCTGACCAGGCTTTGAAGCTTTGTTAAATTGGGCTCTACACTTTGCTGGCTTCAGCACGACGCTGTTCCAGCCTGGCATGTCCCCAGAGCTGCTGCCACCACCGTGGCAGAAGCCACAGCTGATGGAGACGCCCCTGCTGCCAGGGCAGTGCTGCCAGGGCAGTGCTCCAGGGCAGCTCCAGGGAGGGGGGGAGCTGCTGGGTTTGAGGTGAGGGAGCTTGCCTGGCCCGAGCAGCAGCCTTTCTGCATGCAGAATGCAAGGGCTGTGGTGCACAGAGCAGAGCCACTGCATCCTGAGCACCACCCCAGTGTGCTGTGGGTGTCAGGAGAAGAGGCTCTGGTTGTTTAGGGGTGAAAGCACCTGGTGAGGAGGAGCAGCTGCCCTGCTTTATGGCAGCCTTTAAAATGGTCTTGCCCAGGGCAGGCAGAGAGGAGCAGCAGCACCTTCTGGCAGGGCTTGCCCAGGCCCCAGAGGCAGGGACTGTGGGCACCCATCCCTGTTGTCTCCCTGCTCCTGCCAGCCCTCACCAGCAGAGCTGAGTCTGGGGATGCTCCTGAAGTCTATTTGGGGCCCAGGAGGCTCCTCTAAGGTATGTGCAGTGTTTGCTCTATTCCTTGTCTGGTGGCACGTGCCAGAGTCAACTTATTCTTCTGGTGCTGCTTCTGTTGCTGATAGAAGTGGCTCAAGCCTCTGCCAGGGAGAACTCGCAGCACCAGTCCCCACCCCTAAGCATCCCTGTGTGCTCTGGGAGGGCTGGGACTGTGTCCAGCCATGGGTTAAAGGTTTCTCTGTTCCCTGGCCAGGGAGGAGAGAGGCTGCATCTCTGTGGTGGTGTCGGGGAAAGCCAAATGGAGCATTTGAGGGCTAATTATCTGCTGCTGGAGAGGGTCCACCTCGTGTCTTGGATGGCACAGGAGGAGAGGCCAAACCTGGTGCAAACCTGCTCCAGTGCTGCTGTGGGCTGCCAGAAGCTGCTGGGGGGTGTTGGCATGGCTCCTGCAGGCACTGGGGGCCTTCTGCTAGTGGTGGAGATCTTCTGCGGAGCAGGGATGCAATTCCATACAGCACTGTGAGGGTCATGCTACATGGAGCAGTGTGAGGAGGTCACTGGTGGAAGCCTGAGGCACCTCAGGAAATTGTTGTGCAGTGAGAGAATTAAGTGCTTTGGGGACTTCAGATGGGACTGGAAGGGACAACCCAGGAGCTTAATTGTCCTAAACCACTGCAGGATTCAGAATAGGCTCCCACCTTGCTCTGTGCAGGGGTGTCAGGGGGAGCAGCTCTATGCCCTACCTGTGCTGTGGGCAGCCTGGGCTGGGCAGCTCATCTCCTGGCCAGCCTCAGCCCTTCCCCTGCTGCGTTTACAGGTTAGCAGGAGCATCATAAGAGTGTCAGGAGGAGTTCAAAGCCCTTCATCAGCCATGGGGCTCAGGCTCCCTTTCCCTCAGCAGCTGGCTGTGCCTGGAGTGGCTCCGCTCCTAAGGAGCGAGCCGGAGCAGGGAGGAGAGGCTGATCCCTCCTTGCATCTCTATCACCTCCCAGCTCCTGCTATATAAAGCATCAAGGTCGCATTCTGGGGAAATGTCTCTTTACCAAAGGTGCCATAACAATAATGAAGCAGCAATTTGTTTCAGCAAACTGCCTACAGTAATGAAGCTTAATTATAAGCGTGTTATTAATACTGCTGCTTAAGGTAATTCACTTCAGAGCGGGGTGCAGAACAGTAAACTATAATTTAAACAAGACTCCAGACCTCATTTACATCGCAGGATCCACGCTGGAGGGAGGCAGGCAGAGTGGCTCTGGCTTCCCTGCCAGGCTCTGGAGCTGCTGCCCTACTGCCAGGCCCCTCGCTGGTGGCATTGCCACCCCGCTCCCTGGGAGGGGCTGCAGGGAGCCAGCCCAGCCCTCTGCCCGGGCACCCCTGGGCAGCTCCTCCCACGGATCCCTGAGAGGAAGGTGATGTGCCCAGGTGTGAGCCTGGCAGGAGCCTGCAGGGAAGCCCCAGCTGCCCCCCACTGTGGGAAGGGATTTTCTACTTTCATTTCTTCCCCTCCATGCTTTTAAGCTATGTCCCTGGCTGCCTGGGCTCCTTGCAGACTCCCAGTGGGTCCCATCCTGGCTGTCCCCAGCTGTGCTCCTCGACTCTGGATCCATCATTTCCAGTTGGAGCATCTCCATCCAGGACCTTTCCCTCCCTGTCCCAGCCCATCCCTCCCTGTCAGTGGCATGCAGGCTGCTGCGTGACCTCCTTCACTCTTGGCTGCTCTCTTCCCTTTCTTCCCCAGGCCTCCCCATTCCCCTCCTCCATAACAAGCTGCCTTCCTTCACCCAGCTGCAAGCCCTGACATCCTCCTTCCCTGAAGCCCTCATTATTTCTGTTTCTTCCCTGGGCTCTCTCCCCTCAAAGCCTCCTCTCCACTCCCACTCCCTCCAGCAGCAGCTCTGTGAAGCCAGGTGACATAAGCTGATGTTTCTCTTTGCCAGGGATGATGTTCCCTCCAGGAGGACATGGGGTGAGGAGCAGCAGCATCCTCTCTCTCCATTCCAGCTCCTCTCTGGGGCTTGCTGTCAGAGCTGGACCTCCAAACCCTGGCATGTGGAACTCATCCATCTGCAGGGGGTTGGGCAGCTCGGTGATGATTGCCCAGCTCACCCTTGTCCCTGCCAGGTGTGGCTCTGCTCTACCTGGTGACAGGGAGGGGAAGGAGGAGATGTGAAGGAGAAGTAAATAGATGGAGCATTTCTTCTTGGGAAGGGGAGGGAGGAAGGAAGGGAAAAAAACCCAACCTCCTCCTCCATCACTGTTCCACTTGACTGCAGCCTCCCGCAGGCTGTTTCATCTCATATTATCTAAGCTCCAAGGGGGTGTCCAATTTGAGGAACAATAACTATAAAGTCATTTGCGGCCCCCCGCCGGGGCACAGCACATGATAGCCTGTGTAAAGCTGCAAACAGCCTTGATGGCCCCTTCTGCCCAGCTGCTCGGGCGGCAGCGCGGCGCTGGGGCTGAGCTGGCTCCTTGGCGGAGAGGGGACAGAGCCCGGGGCCGCGGGACCTGCTGCGCAGCCGCCGGCGCATTTCATGCCGAGGGCAGTGTGAGGGCAAGGCTGGCACCTCCCGCACTCCCGCCGCGCCGGAGGGAAGGTCACCGGGGCCACCGCGCCGGCTGCCATGGACCTGATGAGCACTTACCCCCTGCCAGCTGCAGCCCTGCTCTGCACCAGCATTTTCCTTCCCATTTCCTGCTGCCGTCGGTGCAGCTCCGCAGAGGTGACAGCCGCGATGAGGCTGCTCCTGCCTGCCGAGCAGGACCAGGGAGCGGGGGGAATGCGACAGCGCCGTGTCCTGCCCTCAGGAATGTGCTGAAGGGCTTCCTGCTCCATGCTTAGGACCCCAGCGTGGGTGGGGAGGGGGCTGCAGTGTCCGTGTGGGCCAGGCTGGGTGCAGGGATGTGACCCTGCTGCAGCTGCTGGACCAAGCCTGCAGCTACCCTCCCAAGGAAAGCTCTTCCTCGCCTCTACAGCACTGATTCGCCTCGAGGTTTTCAGCCTCTTTCTCCGTGTGTGCAGAGGTTTTAAACACCATTTGTGGACCATGCCCAGGCAGAGCTAATGGGGGCCCTCAGCAGGGGCTGTGTTCCAACAGCAAGCAGCGAGTGGCCTTTGCTTTGGAATCCTCAGCAGCAGGCTGAGCAAAGCCCAGCAGGACCTGGGACCAGCTCCAGTGTGGCTGCTGCCAGCCCTGCTCGGTGGCTGTGGGCTGCTGGAGGCAGGAGTGATAGGATGAGAGAAAATGGCCTGGAATTGTGCCAGGGGAGGGTTAGGTTGGAGATGAGGAATCTTTGCTGCAAGAGTGGTCAGGGACTGGCACAGGCTGCCCAGGGAGGTGGTGGACTGTGTGTGTGTGTCCCCGGAGGTGTTCAGGGAACCTCTGGCCGCAGTGGTGCTGTGTTGGTGGCTGGGCTGGATCATCTTAGAGGTTTTTTTCCCAAGCCAAACAGTTGCATGATTCTGCTTTTGGAGGGGGCTGTGGTAGATGCCCACCACCCCTCAGGAGCTCAGCCTTGGCTGCCACTCTCCCGGCACGGCGTTGCTGCTGGTCCCGTGGGCACTGCTGGCTTCTGCCAGGCTTGTGCTCATCCTGCTGCCTGCTCCGACAGCACACTTCAGAGCTGCGCTCCTGAACTACAGCCTTAATCCCTGATAAGAGACTTGATCTCAGCAGGAGAGAGTCAACTGGCAAACACTGAGAGGGATATAAAGCAGCCCAGCGGGACCGAATGCATTACCTGGAGATTATTTTAAGAGAAGCAAGGGGGGGGGGAGGAGGGAGAGGGAAGGAGCAGCCAGGCACTGAGCTTCCCTGGGCAGCTGAGTCACCTTGGGGAGCCCCCTGCTTGCACTGGCATTTGAGATGAAAGCGAGTGCAGGACCTGGCTGGGCCGTGGTGGAGGATGAGCTGGAAGGGGCTGTGCAGGACCTGGCTGGGCCGTGGTGGAGGATGAGCTGGAAGGGGCTGTGCAGGACCTGGCTGGGCCGTGGTGGAGGATGAGCTGGAAGGGGCTGTGCAGGACCTGGCTGGGCCGTGGTGGAGGATGAGCTGGAAGGGGCTGTGAGCTCTCCTCTGGAAGGTGGCTGGGCTGAGTGTGGGGAGAACAACCAACAATGGCACAGCTCCTGCATGGGGCTGAGAACAAAGCCTCCTGCAGACAGACATTTGCTGGGGCTGCTCGGAGAATCAATTGAGTCAAAAGGAGGAACTGGATGACATTTTTTATGGATGTTCTACATGATTCAATAGTGGGGGACAAGGAGGAACCTATTACAGTAATTAACTTGCTGCACATCAAAGTAAACCTGCTAAAGAGGATTTTTT
This sequence comes from Picus viridis, assembly GCA_033816785.1. NCBI lineage: Eukaryota > Metazoa > Chordata > Aves > Piciformes > Picidae > Picus > Picus viridis. The sequence goes on along the minus strand of CM066601.1, from coordinate 751,862 downwards.
GTGTGTGTGTGCAGTGCTTCTATTCAGGGCAGGAAGAAAAGGGAGAAAATGGGGGGAATGAAGTGTACCCTCCCTGCTCTCACTTCCCTGCAGCTGGAAGTGTCTCCCTGGAGGGGTTTTATACCACGGGCTGGCTGTCTCTAGGTCCACTGGGAACTCCCCAGAGCCTCTTTCCAGCACCTCTGGCCTTAAACACCATGAGAAGTCCCCGTGGTGGGCATGGGCAGAGCATCCTGGGCTGTGCAGAGCAGGTGCAGCCAGCCTGGGTCTGGTTAAGCCAGAGTTTGAGGTGGGGAGGAAAAGTACTCAGCAGGGACTCAGGGAGAGCAGAAGTTTTAATTGGGTTTCATCTATGAGTTAATCAGGAAGCATTTTGGTGACAATGAGGTCAAAGCCTCTGGCATCTCTGTGAAGCAGCCATCCATCATTAGCCCTACCTGGGCCTGCAGAGTGGTGTTTATGAGCTTCCAAGCAGCAAGGAAGCCCTGCTCAGAAATTAAGGTGAAAGGCAGGCTGCCGACCGTGGGGTAAGGCTGTCAGCTGTGATTGATGGCCAGGAGCAGGGCAGAGCAGCTGTTTATAGGGTCCAGCAAGGCTGGGACACCTTTGTCTGTCCGCAGCAGCTGGGCCTGGAATGAGCTGACACCAAGGGTTGGTCCTGAGAGGGCTGCCTGGGGGCTCTGGGGCATGAGGTGGATGTGATGCTCCATGGCCAAACGGCAGCAGGAGCATCCAGAGGGGCTGCTGTGGGTGCCCTACCCCCTGCCCCACGCAGCACCACCCTCTGCCCTCGCAGGGAGGAGGGCTGGGCTCTGGGCAGGGTGTGAAAGGTGGGCAGCAGCATGGCAGGCTCCCAGCCATGTGCCAGCCTGCTGGCTCACTGCAGGCAGCTCTAACCTCATTCCTGCAGTGCAAACAGCATCTTCCCCGAGCTGCTGAGCTCTCCTGCCAGCCCCAACGAGCATTCCCTTCAGGGCTCTGCCCAAACATGTTTAAATCTTGAAGCTCTGGCACCTGGTGGTGTTCTGGAGATGGAGAAATTTCTCCTGTCCCTTTGGGGCTGGGGCTTGGGCAGAGCCTGGCATGGATGGGACAGTCCCTGGCAGCTCTGTGCAGGACAGAGCCTTTGAGGAGAAGCTGTTGAAGCTTCTCCGGCTCTGTAACTTGGAGGGGATGGAGCTGGGTGAGGAGGGCTCCTCACAGGCAGAAAAGGAGAGAGGGAAGCAGAGCTGAGCTGCAGAGGAGCTGAGGGAATAACCCTCTGCGGTTAGAGGTGAGGGCAGGCAGCCTTTGCTTTCAGGCAGCCCTGGGAGGAGCCTGCAGAGCTCGCTGGGAGCGTCCCTGGCTCAGGTAGCTGAGGTCCTCCTGGCTAAAACAAACACTCAGCTGTGTCCCTGCGAGAGGCCAGGCAGGCAGGAGCCCTTCTCTTTTAATTAGCTGCTGTGGAGGCTGTTCAGCAGCAAATGTATGGAGCTGCCAGGCACACTAGGTACACCCCTCCTCTAGGTTAAGTGGTAATTACTCCTAATTAGGAGCAAATAAATATTTTATATGCTTTTGACTAGCACAAGTGACCAGAGGAGAGCCAGAAGTGCTGCAGAGCCTCTCCTTGCTGCCTGCAGCAGGCATTTAGGCTGCTGCAGAAGGCTGATCCACAGCCAGGGTTTGGTTTCTCTCACCCCCAGCCTGCAGCGTTAATGAGGGGAGAGCTTCCCTGCTCAGCCTCGGGAGGCCTGCAGCGTTTTGTGGAGAGCCAGGAGTCGAGATGGGAGAGCTGAGCCTGCAAGAATGTGAGGGGAGAGCTGCTGGTGTGGGACAGAGGCCCTCAGAGGCTCCCCCATGCCATGGCTGGCCAAGCTCTCTGAAAGGATGGTGCCCGAGGAGGATGAGGGGGAAGGAAGAGGAGTCTTCCTCAGGGCTGGTGGGGATGTACCTGTCGGGTTCTGGCCATCCCTACCCACCACTGCCTTTGCTTTCCCAGCCCTCAGCAGCATGCACCTGCTCCTGCAAAGGGAAATGTCTTCCATGGCAGAGCTTTGTCACTAAATTAATTACCAAGGGGATGGGGAAGACATCTTTGGTCAGATGGCCTCAGGCATCAGCCTGCAATGAGCTCTGCAGCACTGACAAGCCTGGCCAGGGAGCAGAGCAAGTAAGGATGTGGAAGGCTGTGCTGGTGCCTTTGCCCAACAGAGCTTCCCAGGGGTGAGCTTTGAGGCTGCAGAATCAAATGAACTCTCTCCCTCCTCTGAGCTGCCTCCTGGGTGGTGATGGCAGCTGTGGTGGGGTGAGGAGCAGGGCAAGCCCTGGTCACCATGGCTGCTCCAGCCAAGGCAGGCAGGGACCAGCTCCAAAGCCACTCCTGTGACTCAGCTGCCTCCCCCCAGGTGTCCTCTGCAGGCTGCTCTCCCTGACTTGATGGAGATCTTTCAGTGTTAATTGCATGGAGAAGGGCTGCAAAGTTCAGAGGGGAGAGCAGGACCTCAGGTGTAGGAGGCTGCTGTCTGTGAATGAAGCTTTGCATTACCAGGATGTAAAACAGGAAGGGCAGTAGGTAGGGACTGCACTGCTTAATTGAACTCTGTCTTATGGGGCTCTTCCCCCTCCTTTAATGAGTGAGGGGGAGCTGGAATCACTCCTGGAATCCACCTTTTCACTCTCAGGTCTGCAGCGGAGAGAAGGAAGAGGAGACACCACTGCCTGGGCTGGCCTGAAGCAGCCAGGGGACATCCCCTGGCTGTGTGCAGCTGGAGTGGGGCTGGTACCCCCATTTGGTACCCAGCATCTCATCATGTGCTACCCATCTTCTGCCCCAGGTAGGAGAGCTGTGCCAGCCCTGGCATGGGGTGATGCCCAGTGGGGTTCTGGCAGTGTGGGCAGCCCCCACTCTCTGACCAGGCTGCAGATGATGCGCCTGAGCCTGGCTGCACCCCCAGAAGCTGCTCCTCAGCCAGGGCCCCTCAGCCCAGCCCTGCTGCCAAAGGTGAGATGAGAAGGCCACCCTCCCCCCGAAATCGCTAGGGAGACTTGGGGTCACCTCCCTGGGTACCACTCACCCGCGGCTGCTACAGTGAAAGCCCAAGCAGAGCACCGGGGGCTGGCTGCGAGAGCAGCAATCACCTTCCCAGCCCGGCTCAGCCTCCTCCCCCTCTCGGTGCTCCATCGATCGTGCCGTCCCTGACTCTCCCCTGCGCCAGAGGACAGGCAGCCGAGGAGGAGGCAGCTGCTGGGCTGTGCTGGGCCAAACTGGGCTGTGCTGAGCCGAGCCACCCCGGCCTGGGCAGGCAGGCAGTGCTGCAGGCTCCCAGCCCTGCTCCCTGGCTGCCTTCCTGAGCAGGAAATTGTTGGTTTTTCCAGGAAGGAAATGTGCTTGGGTTTGCTGATTTGTTTATTTGGCTTGGCACTGGCTTTGGAAGCCCTCCAGGGAAGTTGGCTAAATAGAAAGCTAATTAAGTGCTGGTGTTTGCCTTTGCCCTGTCTGCACAGGCTGGGCTGGGAGCCTCTCCTCCCTGTTTGCCCAGGCCATACTGGGCTTGCACCTCACAATTTGCTTTGGTTCTTTACCTGCTGGACCTGAGCCCTCCTGTTGGTGCTCAGCCTGGGCCCAAACCCCCAACTCCCCAGGAAAAAGCTGTTGCCAATAAAATGCCATCCATGGATGCATGGCCATGGTGTGCCCCCTTGCAGGAGAGCAGCCTCTGCTCTCTTCCTCTAGATGTGTAGAGCTGGGATCTGTTCCTTGTGTGCTGGGATAGACCTTGCTAGGAAGAAGCTCTTCACCAGGAGGGTGGTGAGAGCCTGGCACAGGCTGCCCAGAGAGGTGGTGGAAGCCTCATCCCTGGAGGTGTTTGCAGCCAGGCTGGATGTGGCTGTGAGCAACCTGCTGTGGTGTGAGGTGTCCCTGCCCATGGCAGGGGAGTTGGAGCTGGCTGAGCCTCGAGGTCCCTTCCAACCCTGAGGATTCTATGATTCCCACCACAGACTGGGCCAGCAGAGCAGGTAAGGAGCTGCTGGAAGAAGTTCCAGTAATCCCAGGCAGTCCTGCACCCAATTCCCTGCCTCTCCCTGCACTGGAGGAGCCTCCTGCTTCAGAGCTGCTGCTGCCTCTCAGGGCCAGGCTCTGCTGCCCCCCAGCCAGGTCCTGTGTTCGTAAATCTGAGCCTGAGTGATTTAACAACTGCTCTGCCTTCCCTGCTGGCCCAGCAGCCTGCAGAGCCCAGCCACAAATCACCCACCTGAGGGGCTGCTTCCAGCTGCAGCCCAGGGATGGGGACAAAGGGGATGAAAGTGCAAAACCACCAGAACACCCCTGGGCTGGGAGCGAGCTGGGCCAGCTGCACTGCCCTGAAACCAGAGCTGAGCTCTGGGGTGCTCCTCTGGGAGCAGTTTTTGTTTGGCTCCAGCAGCATATTCTGCACAAAATAGCTCCTGGCCCTTCCAGTTCACTGCAATTAAATCCCAAATCCCCTGTGGCCTGAGCTGCTGACCCTGTGGGGCTGTGGGAAGCAGCAGGGGCCAGGGGCGATGCCAGTGCTGGGCTCTGGCTGCCTGCTGCTGCCCCTCTGCTGCCATGTCCTTGGAAAACCCTGGGAGCTCGCTTGAGATCCTCCCGGCTGCACCCAGAAGGATTGCTCAGGATGGAGCTGGAATAATCACCACAGGCCCAAGATAAAAACAATAATAATCAAAGACTAATCCTAAAACCTCTCCTTTAATCTTTGTGCTTCCAGACGCAGCCTCCCTTTCATCCAGGCCTTTGCTGTGCTCTGGTGATTCTCTGGCTGCAGAGCCACGAGGCTGGAAGGGGGGAGGAAGAACAGATTAAACTAATGAGCAGGTAAGCAGGTTGATGATTGTGTCTGATCCTTCCTCCTAATTTCTCTGAGCCAATCTGGGAGGCAGAGCCCGCTGCTAACTTTCCAGCAGCCTCTGGGATCTGGTCCCTCCCTCACAGCACCAGTCTGGAGCAGCAGAGGGAGGCTGGAAGCCAAGTCAGGGCCCCCAAGAGAAGGAGGAAAATAAAGAAATGGACACTCTGGGCTCCTGGCAATTGAAGATGTCCTGTGCCATAATGAGGCCGCACACAACAGCATCAGCAGCACCCAGCATGGGGACAGCAACTCAGCTTGGGCCCAGCTGGACTGGGTGGTCAGAGAGAGCAGCCCACTCAGCAGACCCTGAGGAGAGAATCCTTGCCAGCCCCGAGGAGGTGAGGATCTGGTGCTGGGGAAGAGCTGTGGCCTTGCTCCACGGGCTGGGGAGAGCCTGCAGTGCCTCAGAAGGGAGGGGTGGGCAGGGCTACAAATGTGGGAGAGATGCAAAGCATCCTAGCTCTTCTGAGCCCTTCCCTCCTCCCTCCCCTGTGGTCCCAGCAGGCACTGCCTGTCCTTGCACAGCCGCGGCCCGGGGGGACGATGAGCAAACACTTCACAAACCATCTCCCACGAGGGCAGCTCAGCACCAGACAGGTGGGGCCATAAATCCTCCAGCCCCATCCAGACAAGAGGAGATTACTCGTTGCTCTCCAGGAGCTTTGCCCAGAACTGAATGATGGCCTCTGTAGGAGAGCCTGAGGGAGCTGTCCTGCTCCTGGAGCCCCTGCATCCTGCAGGCCATGTGCAGGATCATCCCTCTGAGCTTCAGGGGCAGCAGGAGAACCCCAGCTGGGCTCTGCTTTGCCATGGGCAGTGCTCGGAGGATCTCCACTGGCTCAGGCTCTGCTCATCCCCTGGGCTCAGGACCTGCTCCTCTTGCTTCCCCACACTTCTCTTTCTAATGATGTTTGTTCCCAAGCTGTTTTCCTGCTTTGTTTCTTCCTATCTGCTGGTCCCTTCAAGCCAATTAGTGCCTTGGTGGTGGCTCCTTGGATGGCAGGGACGGCATTCCCGTGACCCTGGCTTTGGGGTCTGTCCCTCACACCCTGTAAGGTTCTGTCTGACACATTCCTTCATTTCATCTTCACCTGCTGGAGCTGCCTGGACTCCTCTGAAGTGTTGCTGCTGCCTCTGAAGTGGAAAAGCTTTTCAATTAAGAAACTTTTTTTTTCTCTTTTTTTTTTTTTTTTAGGCTCATTAGAAGAGAGAGAGAAGGAGAGAAGGTTTTTGTCTCCTCTTTGTTGGGTAATTATTATTAATGGCCTTTCTCCCTGGCAGAGGTTTGTGAGGCTGGCAGGGCAGGGGGATGCAGGCAGGCTCCTGGGGGGGTGGGGGTTGGAACTGGAAGTGACTGAGAATGATGTCCCTGAGCTCTTTCATTAGCAGCAGCACTGATCTGAGGGAGCACAGGATGGGGACACTGCCAGGTGTGATCCACACCTCCCAGCAGCTCCTGCCAACAGCTGCACTGCTGCAGGGCACCGTGGGGCTGGGGGCTGTGTGCAGGGCAGAGGCAGGAGCTCAGCACTAGCTGTGGGACAAGGCTGTTCCTGTCTATCTCCTCCTCCTTATCCCTGGGAACAGGCATCTTCCCTTCCCGTGGAAAGCTGCTGGTCCCTGTGAGCACACCGAGGGAAACTCCCAGCACCTGGATTGAGTCTGCAGCAGGCAGCAGCTCTGTGCTCTCTCCCTCCTCTCCCAGAGCACCAAACGTCTCCAGCACATCACTGAACCTGACCCACTTCTGTATCCAGAGCCTCTGCTGCTGCTGGGAAGCTCTTGACACTGCAGCAGTCCTGGATGGTCAGAGCAGGGGGCTGCTGGTGGAGGTGCTCTGGGCAGAGGCTGCCCCAGCACAGCCTGCTCTGGAGCACTGAGGGCTTGCTGGCTCTGCTGGAGCAGAAAGCAGAAAATGGGACACGTCCCCAGGAAGCCAAACTCTCCACCTCAGCCTCGCAGGGAGGCTCAGGCTGAGCAGGTTGCTGTGTACTGCAGCCGTGGGAAATCCCTCTGCCCCTGGAAAGCAGGAGCTGAACGCAGTGGAAAAGCTCAGCAGTGGCTCTCCGTGGAGCAGCAGAGGCAGGCTGGAGGCTGCTCAGGAGGGATGTGCTGTTTGCTCTCGTGGTGACCCCGTGGTTTTGTTCCCCTTTGAAGAAATCCATTGCTGAGCCAAATCTGTTGCTGGCTGCACTCACAGGAGCTGGGCTCCTCCCACGGCCCTGTGCTGCCGGAGGATTAAACGCATCAGCAGCCAGGGGCTCCTCAGTGGGCACTTCTGCACAGCCTTCCCTTCCCTGAGCTGTTGCCTGGTCATGCATCGAGCCCCCAGCAACAACTTAACGTGGGGGTCCCCCTGCCCCACTTCTCTCTGCTGGGCTATCCTGGCTCGGGCTCTCTGCAAAGGCAGGCAGGGAAGCAGCCACAGCTCCTCTCCAGGCTGCTTTGCTGCAAGTGTCAGCCAGAGCCCTGCGCCAGGACTTGGGGGCTGTGATCTTTTCACCGGGAGCTGAGGCTCTGGAGAAGGAGGGAGAGGCCTTTTGCTGACCCCACCAAACGTTCTCATTATCCTTCAGGGGTGGGCAGACACCCACGCGGATAAACACTTGACTAATGGCCAGGGCTGCGCCTCGGGCGCGGTGCCTCCCGCCGGCACCGATTGTCCTCCTTGTCGCCCCCCCTTGCAGCGTGAGGAACCATTTGGGTCCAGGGCAGCTCGGATTCCCCCTCCCCAATCCCTCTAAGGCAGGGATGAATCATGAGCCGGGCTGGGCATGGGGGCAGCCTGTGCCATCCCCAACAGCCTCTCCAGAGTGATTTTCCCCCGGGTGCCTTTGCTCAGCCAAAGTCTCTTTGTTTCCTGTGGCAGGAGCAAGATCTCTCCTTCCCCATGCTGCTAGAGCAAGAGAAGGGTTGATGCAATTAGAAGGCAACTCAAGCCAATGCCAGAGCATCACTCTGATTACCTGGGCATGGCTGGAGGGGATTTTCCAGCAATAATCTGGGAAGGACTGGAACCAGGACCCTGTGAGCAGGCTGCTAGACCAGGAGCTGGCCAGGCCTGGAGCTGGATGCATGTCCCACGTGCTGGGGTGGGATTTCTGCTCACCCCTTGAAACTCAGTATTGGAGCAGAAAAGGATTTGATGCTTTTTCCTTTCTCCATTGAATCCCAAGTCCTCAGCTGAAAGTCAGCCTCCCCAGACCATCATTCCAGGCAGCAAAGACCTCTTCTGCCCACATCTAGGAGGGAGCAGCAGGATGAAGTCATCCATCACCTCAGGTGTTCACTCAACAGTTCAGAAGAGTTTAGAGACAACCATTGACCAGAGGCCACAGAGCATCTCACCAGCCTCAGAGCTGCAGGAGCACAGAAGCCAACAGATGTGGGGCAGGGAGAGGAAGGCAGATGAAGACCTCAGGCCCTGGCAAGAGCCGGGAGGTTCTGATAGAAAGGGAAAACAAATAGCAAGAGGGTTGCTGTTAATGTGATCTGATAGCTAACTTCCTTCTCCACCCCAAATCTGTCTCTCTTACAGGACACCGCAGCCGGGGGCTCGGAGCTGCTGGTGCCACAGCAGCGTCGGAGGCTTTGTCTCCTGCCGGGAGCAGGCGCTGGCCATTTGGGGACAGCAATTAGCACAGCGGCCGGGAGACGTCCAGCAGGAGCCCTTTGTGCTGCTCGTCTGCAGCCGTGGAACTTGGCAGCAGCGCTCCCCAAGCCAGGGCAAAGCCTCGGTGCGGCAGGACACGCCAGCTGTCACCTCGGAGGCTTTCTTCCCCCCGGGGAAATGACTAAGCACAGCCATCTACCTGGAGGTTCGTCAGGAAGGAATGCAAACAAAGCCCCAACAACCCCCTCTCCAGAAATTACCTCGGCGAGTTAATGATGTAAGGAGGCTGCGGGATCCAGCTGGGTGAGAGAAACCTTCCAGCTGCGCTCTCCAGCAGCCTCCCAGCGCTCCGGAGCTATTAAAAATCTTGCCCTAGGGAGGGGGCCTCCCCTCTGCTCCCAGCTCCCGGCGCCCAGATGATGAGTCTGAGCTTTTCTGAGGCGGTTTTCATCTCGGTAAAGAAAGCAGATTTATAAAAAATAATCACCCCTCCCTCCCCCCGACTTAGCTTCCCTGCAGGATTTTTCTGCCTCTCTATTTTTCAGCTGCAACTGCAATAAAATCGAACAGCAATTTCCCATGCTTAAAGGATGTGTTTCATAGAATCTCAGAATTGTTTGGGTTGGAAAAGCCTTCTAAGACCAAGCCCAGCCTCCGGTCCAGCACCACCATGGCCACAGCTTGCTTGGACACCCCCAGGGATGGGGACTCCACCACCGTCCTGGGCAGCCTGCTGCCGTGCCTCGTGTCGGGGTGCCTTGCACTCACCAAGGTGCAGCCAGCAGCTCCTGCACGGCACAGAGCAGCAATTTTGGCAATGAAATGGGAAGGGTCTGGGGTGATGGACCCCACCCTGTGCACCCCTCAGTCTCTGTGCTGGGATTTAAGCCCAAACCCTGGGTTCTGGGGCTGCAGGAGCCACGTCTGCTGCCTGCTCTTGTGCTGCCTTTGCCGTGCTGGCAGGGGTGGGAAGCAGAGCGGTGAACCAGGGCCAGCAAAGCCTCTTGTGCAGCAGCTCTGAGCCCAGCAAAGCTGCCACTAGCAGAGTATCCTGTTCCTGTGAGGGGCTTTGGTGATGCTGTTGCAGAGGCAGTGTCGGGAGCACGACCTTGTCCCTGCTGAGGACACAGCAGCCTGGCCAGAGGAGCAGGTGGGAGAGGCTGGCTGGGGACAGAGCTGTCTGCTGCAGCACACAGGACCCCAGACAGCAGAGAGAGATGAAAAGCTGGCACTCGGCCACTGCAAGGACGCCGGGGGAGGAGGAGAAGAGATCAGCTGCACTTAGTGGAAGTGAGGGTTGCCTGTCAGCTGCCAGATTGTACAGGAGCCATGCTGCAGCCAAGGGAAGGCAACAAGCCTCTGAGGCTGAAGGTCTCCATGAGCAGTTCAAGGCCCTTGTGCCAAGGGCTGTCTCCACGCTGGGGCACAGTCTTGTGCCCCCTGAGAGCCCACCCAGCCCCCTGACTTGAAGTTGGAGACAAGCCCTAGTTGCAGAGCAAGGGCAGAGCCTGGCTGGGGCATTGCTCTGGTGCTGCAGGACACAGGCCTGGCTCTGCCACTCCCCAGGGACCTTCTCCCATTGCTGTGCTCAGCTAAGCTCCCTGGGACACACCCTGGGCTCTTGGAGGTGAAGGGCATGACCTGGGCAGCTTGGCACTGGGTTTTCTACCAGCAGCATCTCCCTGCCCTCCCAGCAGGGTCTGGCCATGGTGAGCAGCTGCTGCAGGAGTTCTGAGCTGCCCTCCTTCGGGTCTGGGCTGCACACAGATGGCAGCAGAGTCCAGAGCCAGGCTTTTTCCCCAAAGCCAAGGCCTGTCCCTAAAGCTCTGCCCTTCTCAGGCGTTTGCAGACACACCTCTGGCAAGGGTGGGGAGTGGAGCCCCATGTCCCTTGATGGCAGCTGCAGCTAATGCTCATTAGCTGGTCCCACCTAACCTGTTGGGCTGTAAATCGCTTCCTGCTGAGCACCCATAGCACACAGAGTGGAGGTAACTTTACTCCGGAGAGCCAATTAGTGCAAATCTAGAGCCAGTAATTACTGCCTGATAAGATCCCGGCTGCTGGTATCTCTGGGCAGATAAAGGCAACAGGAAGCAACCTCTTACAACAAGGACAGCGATGGTTACAGCCTTGCCTCTGGCCTCCACACCTTTAGGAAGGTCAGGGTTGGGCACCCTGCTGGTGCCACAGCTCCAGGAGCTGCAGCTGCTTGTGCAGGGCATGGATGTTGCCCCAGGACATGGATTGTGTCCCGGGACAGCTCCTCTCTGCCTGAGCCTCTGCACAGAGATGGGCATCTCCTCCCCAGCTGGCAGAGCTCCCTTTCAGACCTGGTGGGCAAACTTCAGCAGGCAAGGGCTGATCTGCCAGGGGTTTGCACCCTGCCTGGTGGCATTGGGGGCACAGGCCTGAGATGTGTGGTTGGAGTGGTTTTTACAGCATTAGAAGCTGTAGAACACTGGGGACAGAGCAGTAAAGGGTCCTAAACCTCCCAGACAGTTCTGGTTGTTAATGTCTGCCTGTGGCTTCATTACCCCATCAGCGCCATTAAACAGTGCAGTAACGAGCTGGGATTTAATGAAGACATGGGAAGGAAGGAATTGGGCTGGCAGTGTAACTGATATCCCTTCATGGAATCAGAAGGGACCAGGATGGAGACTCAATTGCTGCTCAGGAAAAGCAGGGAAAGAAAGAAACAAGAATCAAAGCTGGAGCAGCAGCAGCTCTGCAGGGTGGCACTGCCCACAGCCTCTGATGCCCTGTGCAGGGCATGGGCACAGGCTCCCCCAAAGGGACATGGACCCAGTGGGTGCAGCCAAGCTGGGCGGGGGGGGGGGGAGACTCTGTGCTACCCACTGCCCCAACCCTTGGTGCTGGGAGGGAGGAGCAGGCTGGGCAGTGTGGGGCTCTGTACCCCGCGGGACATGGGCACAGCCCTCTCTTCTCTTGCTCTCCTGGCTCTCCATGGCAGTGCAGGGTGTGTTTGCTCTGCTGGTGTAGATCAGCACAGCCTGTTTGCTCTGGAGGTGTTGGAGCACCTGCCCAGATTGCCTCTCTGTTGACCAGGAGCAAACAGTCCGGTGGCACCAGAGTGCCTGGCAGCCAGCCATGTTTGCAGAGGAAATCCAGGCCTGCAGAGCTGTGCTCAGAGCCAAGGGGAAATGCTGCTGCTGCTGCTGCCTCTTCTGCCCCCTGATGAACTCCAGCAGCATCCCCAGGCAGCTGGAGGAGGGAGGGAGGGATGCTGCTAGGCAGTGCATGATGAGCTGTCCCCAACATGGACCGCATCAGGTGGAGAGGGAGGCTCTGCTGGGAAGGAGGGAGCTGTTCCCACACTGCACCAGCTTCAGGGCTTGGCCTTACAAGACCCAAGTTTCTGGAGATCATCCCCATCTCCAGCGAGCCCCTTGTGCTGCTGAGTCACCAAGAGGCACAGCTACTTAGCAAAGAGGCTTTCAGCTGCTTGCCCAGCTCCTGAGCTTCTCCCTGGCCGGATCCAGCCTGGGATTGCCACAGCCTCCTGCTCTGGGCTGGGGCTGCTCCCAGGGTGCCAGCAGTGGTGCAGGCAAAGAGGCTGGGAGCAGCCTCCCAGTACCTGAAGAGGACTACAGGAGAGCTGGGAAGGGACTATTGACAAGGGCTGGGAGTGACAGGATGAGAGACAATGGCTTTGAGCTGGGAGAGAGGAGACTGAGACTGGAGATGAGGGAGAAATTCTTGACAGTGAGACTGGGGAGACACTGGCACAGGTTGCCCAGGGATGCTATGGATGTCCCATCCCTGGAGGAGTTCTAGGCCAGGCTGGATGAGGCCTTGAGCAGCCTGGGCTGGTGGGAGGTGTCCCTGCCCATGGCAGGGGGTTGGCACTGGATGATCTTGAAGGTCCCTTCCAGCCCATTCTGTGATTCTATCAATCTATGACATTGCAGTGGGCTGCAGTTCCCTTTCTCTGCTGCTCCCTGTGGCCACCTTCCAGCCTCCCATCTGAGGGACCCTCCAGAGGCCACACTCAGGCCTTCCCAGCAGACACCACCGTAGTTTTCCCCTTTAAACCCAGGTGAGATCATTGCCTGCTGCCAGCTCAGCCTCCTCCGTTGTGCCACACAGGCACCTGCAGAAATAGCTCAGCTGCTGCTCCCCGGGGAGCAGGGCTGGGGGCACCCCGAGGGCTGGGGGTATCAGCTGGGGGGTGTGCTCCCAGCTCTGGTACTGCTGCCAGCTCTTCCCTGCCCACCCTTGGCAGGAGGGGGTGAGGGCAGCAGCATCCCCCAGCACCCTCCTCCCCCAGGATATAATCTCCTCCTGCCTGCCTCTCCCCGCTGCGCGGCGGGGCCGCGGGCGGCAGTGAGTGATGCGAGGGGCTGCCGGGCTGCACGGCGATGCTGAAAGGGGTCGCGACTCCCTAAGTGCTCGTCAGGATGAGGGATGACAGCCCCGACAACGCCGCGCTTCCCTCCTCCCCCACCGCTAATGAGTGCTCGGGCGGCCGGGGCTGCTGCTCTCGCTGTTTCCCCTCCGTTGTTTCTCTTTCTGTTTATTTGCTTAATTAATTTATTTATTTTAGGTCTCTCCCCCTCGCTGGCCTTTCCCTGCCTCCCCTCTGGCTTCTGCAGCTATTTGTGTTGGATCCCGAGCAGTTAGAGAGCTGAAAATTTAATTAGGTGCTTGGATGCTACCCGAACGCTGAGCCTGTGCCTGCGGGGAGCCTGCCGCAGCCTCCAGACGCTTGGCAGTGGGCAGGGGACAGAGGACCATTGCCCTGTTCCCGAGGTGCAGCGTGCAGCCACCTCCACCAGCACCAGAAAATCTCTTTTGTGCCCAGAGGAGGAATTGGGATGCGACTGGAAGGGTGTTTGTCAGGAAAAGCCTCTCCCCAGCTGCCATTTCGCTGCTGAGCTGCTGGCCATGGGCTGGCAGCGATGGATGGATCTGCAGTTTCCAGCCACAGACAGGAGAGGGGGAAGATGCTGGCCAGTGCTGCCAGCTCCTCGGATGGTCCTCGGGTGAGGCAGAGGTGGGTGCCTGGGTGCTGCTGTGGTGGCTGCAGGGAAAGCCCTCGAAGCAGGCTGAGGGGAGGAAGAAGAGATCTCCCCAGACCTGGGTTGCCCTTCGCTGACGTTTTGTTTTCCTGCCTTGTTTCTCTGCCTTTCAGAACCTTCAGCTGGCTTTGAAGGAGTCATTGTGGGGACGCTGAACCCCTGGTCTGCAGCGACACAAGGCAGCGCTTTGCTGTGGTCAGAAGTGCGACAGAGGGTCCCTCACGATGCCACCCAGCTGCTCAGAGCCACCTGCACAGCACTTGCTCTCCACTGCCAGCAGGCACGTCGGGGCTTCTTCCTTCCCTGCTGTAGTGGAGAAATCCTCTCAGGCTGTTAGGTCCTTGCCTTTTTTGATGTTTGGTTGTTTGTCGGTTGGTTTTGTTTTTTTTTTCCCTCCTCCTTATTACCACCCACCAGGACTTGTCCTGCCTTCATTCATGACGTGAGCTCATAGCACAGGCGCTGGATACCAGCAGGGAGCTGCAGGGCAGACGAGGTGGGCGTGGGAGGGATGCAGAGGTACCCATCGGCTCCCCATCCATCACCCCTGGCTCCAAGGTGGCCCCAGAACTGTCAGTGACCAGGAGACCACATCACACCCCCACCCCCCCCCGCCTTGTTCAAACGCTCCACGATCCACGAAGTGCCAGCATCAGCAGAGGAAGGCTGGGAAACGTCAGCAGAGACTAATAAATTACTCACTGAGTTGACAGTTGGGGGGGGGGGGGGAGTGTGTTCTTCTTGTTGTTGTTTTCTGCTGTAAACCAACTAAAACCCACGGCAGCTCTTTCTTCCCTGCCCCCTCTCTGGTTTTTAAGAGGCTCGGGCAGAGACAGGGATTCCAGGGTGAGTAAACTCCCATTCAGGTCCCCGCCGGGCTGGGGGAGGTGCAGCGGCGCCGGTTTGGAGGTGAGGGCTCAGCCGCTCGGTCCGGCGCAGGCACTGCAGCACGAAGCCAGCTGAAGGCAGAACATTCTCCAGCGAAGCGAAGCCAGGCAGGCAGAGAAAAGTTAAACCAGGCATAAAGGGAAGTGTCAGCTGTGGGGGGGCGCCAGCTGTCTCTCCACTTTTCCTCCTTTTATTCCCACCCCCCGCGTTTTTCTAGCCCAGATCAGATTATAGGAGAATATATTAAAGGACCCGGGGGGAGGGGGTGCAGCACAAGGGAATTTCATTTCCAGCCTTTAACTTGATGCTCCACAAAGAACAACACTTTTTATTTCTAAATAAAGCACTTTAGAGTGACACTTTTATTGCTGGCAAAGAATTACTCAAATAAGAGACATTGTCAGCTATTTATTTTAAAAGCTTGCTGCCTTTTTTTTTCCCCCTTTCTTTCTTTTTTGGCGTTTGGGGGGGGGGGAGGACATAAAAAAAGAAGAAAGGAAAGTTCAGAACCTTTCCCCATTCTGCTCAATAATCCCTTAAAAGCTTTAAAATGAAGTGGATTTTCTGCTCCCAAGTTGCCTCTCTGATGTTTTCAGGGCTCGGTGGGCATGAGGGATCCTCAGGGGGAGCTGGGGCTGCAGGGTTCCCACCCATGGGATGGGAGGGGGCTGCAGGGACGGGAGAGATCACAGAACCGTGGAATGGTTTGGGCTGGAAAAGACCTTCAATATCATCCAGTTCCAACCCTGTGCCGTGGGCAGGGACACCTCCCACCAGCCCAGGCTGCTCAAGGCCTCATCCAGCCTTCCTCCAGGGAGGAAGCATCCACAGCCCCCTGGGCAACCTGTGCCAAGGTCTCCCCCACCCTCACTCTCAAGAATTTCTTCCTCATCTCCAGTCTCAATCTGCCATCTTCCAACTCAAAGCCATTGCCCCTTGTCCTGTCACTGCAAGTCCCTCTCCATGTGTGTGTGGGATGCAGGGATGCAAGGGAGGTGTGGGATGCACAGGAGACGCAGTGATGTGTGGCCTTGCAGCCTAGGGAAATCCCTGTGGATCTCACGAGGGATTTGCTAGAGGTTACCCACCAGGGTTCTGCTCTTACTGCTCCACTGAATTAAGGCCTATTGATGTAAGAGTTCTTTAATCATGGGGTTGGTCTCTTCTTCCAGGCATCAGGTGATAGAAGGAGAGGAAATGGCCTGAAATTGTGCCAGGGAGGTTTAGGTTAGATATCAGGAAAGATTTCTTCACTGCAAGAGTGGTCAGGGATTGGCACAGGCTGCCCAGGGAGGTGGTGGAGTCCCCATGCCTGGAGGTGTTCTGGAAACCTGTGGCCATGGCACCTGGGGCTGTGGTGTGGGGCCATGGTGGTGCTGGGCTGGTGTTGGACTGAGTGATCTCGGAGGCCTTTTCCAACCCTACCGATTCTGCGATTTGCTGAGAAGCCACAACACTGCCCCTCCTGCCAAGCCTGGGCTCCAGCAGTTCCATCTCCAGGGCATGGCTTCTGTGGGCTGAAGCCCAGGAGCCCCTTCCTGGCACCACGGCCAGGAGCCAGCTGGGTGCCCGGAGGCAGGGACCGAGGGTGGATCCGCACGGAGCGAGCAGATCCGGGACAACCTGCCAGCATCTGACCGAGGCTCAGACCAATTACCGCTGGCACGGGCCCAAGCCATCCATCTCAGCAGCTTTCCCTCCAGGGGCTGCCCCATTAGTAGCAAATAACTAATTATTGCTGTCAGCTTTGATAAAAAAAACAGCAGTTGAAAGAGATTTTTCCCTCCCCCCTTCCCCAACTTTCCGGCGCTGGATAAATTGCTGGAGTCAAAACTAACTTCTAAATTGAGTAATTCCAGACATTTGTCAGACTCCAAGAAGTGCTTTAATTAGTGCTGGTTAATAAAGTGTTTAGGTAATTAGGAGAACATTTGTCCTGCCTGTGCATTTTTAATTTATATTTTTTTCTCCCCTCTCTTGATTACAACTCAAAAAGAAAAGGGGAGGAAAAAAATAATGAATTGGATCCCAAGCTTCAGGAATTGCTGAGCTGATTTCATCTATTTTATTGATTTTTGTTTGGGGTTTTTTGTTGTCTGGTTGTTGGGTTTTTTAACTCTTCCTTTGTAATCAAATTTATTTTATCGATTCTTACTTCCTTTCTTTTTAACCACTTCCTTTGTCACCAGGTATTGGGGAGGCTGCCGATGGTCCTCGGTGGAAGTCGTCTCCGGTGGTGGAGTTCGGGAAGCTTCTCCTGCTCTTCCAGGCTGCTGTCTTCCCGAGGCAGGGAGCAGGAGCGTGCTGGCTCTCCAGGGACGGATCAAAAGCAGCAGCAGCAGCTGGCTCCCCGCGGGGTGCCGGGAGGGATGCGCTGGGGGAGCAGCTCCTGTCTGCGGCAGCTCTTGTCTGCAGCTCTTGTCTTCCTGGAGCCCCCTGGGCTGGGGAGGCAGGAGCCAGCTTTGCTTCCAGCCCAGAAAGCTGTCACTCGGCTGGAAGTGCCACACTGAGCCCTGCCAGCCCCCGTGCCCTCGCTGACAGCTGCCACCGGAGCTCCGCGGCGGTGCCACGGCAGCGCCACGGCAGCCACCTCGTGCTTGGGTCCGGTGCTCCCTCCACACGGCCACCCCTGAGCAAACAATCTCAGCACAATGGATTCCCCCTGGGCAGATTGGTCCATCTGCCCCTCTGTGGACAACTGAGACTCTCCCCAGCCACGTTGCCCCTTCCCCAGCCACGTTGCCCCTTCCCCAGCCACGTTGCCCCTTCCCCTACTGCAGCTGCACTTTAATTTTGCTGGCTGGCTTTGGGTGGCTCAGAGGCAATGGGATGGGGGAGAAGAGTGATGGGAAGGGGTTAAGGGCAGGCAGGGATGGAAGTGGGGGAAGCAGGGTGGTGGGAAGGGGTTAAGGGCAGGCAGGGATGGAAGTGGGGGAAGCAGGGTGGTGGGAAGGGGTTAAGGGCAGGCTGGGCTGTGCTGGGCACAGCTGTTTGCTGTCAGCAGGGATTTGCAGGAGTCGGGGCCTCTGTGGCTGCAAAAGGGCTGGTGCTGGGGGCAGCCGGGGCTGTGGCTGCCCAGGGGGAGCTCTGTGTGCTGCACAGAGGCCAGGAGCAGAGGAAGGAAGAGGTATTTTTAGCAGTGTTTTGTAACAGGGCTCCAGCAAGGCAGCTGCTGGCAGGCCCTGCAGTGCTGTCTCTGGACAAGGCGATGGGCACCAGCCTGGGAGGTGAGTGTGGTGTGAGGTTCTTCAGTGCTCACTGGGCTCTCTCAAGGGTTCTACCTTCCACTTGTGCTGTGGGAAGCTCTTCTCTGCTCTTGAAACAGCTGCCTCTGCCTCTCTGTGACCAGCTCTCCCACAGCTACTTGAGCAGCCAGCTTAAGCCAGCTCAGCTCATTGGGCTTGGAGGAGAGCAGAGCTGTCTGGGAGATGCTTGCACTTCAGATCTTGCACATTGAAGGGGCAGCCTCCAGTCCTGAAGGTATCCCCATGGAAAGGTCTTTCGTTTCTGGGTTTAAGAAACCCACACACAGTGTAGGTTATGCCTTGCAAGCTGTGCCTGGTGAGAGCTGAAGCCTACTGCTGCTGCTCTCAGTGGCTCCTGAGGCTGTGTCCTAGCTGGAAGTTGTCCTTGGTTATTGCTCTCAGCCTCTCCAGTCAGTGCAGGAAGAGACTCTGCAGTTACTTGGCTTGTTCTGGGTTACAGACATGTGGGAGCAAGGACAATCTGAGGGGATTCTGCTCTGTCTTGGGCTAATTGTGGGGAGGGGTCTGCACAGTGCAGGCAGCCCTAAGGCCCTCTGGCTCAGAGGCATGAAGTGAGGTGGGGGTTCATCTCTTCTACCTGGTATCAGGTGATAGAAGGAGAGAAATAGCCTGAAACTGTGCCAGGGGAGGCTTAGGTTGGAGATGTGAGAAAACTTCTGTGCTGCAAGAGTGGTCAGGGACTGGCACAGGCTGCCCAGGGAGCTGGTGGAGTCCCCATGCCTGGAGGTGTTCAAGAAGCCTGTGGCCATGGTGGTGCTGGGGTGATGGTTGGACTGGATGACCTCAGAGGACTTTTCCAACCCAAAGAACTCTGTGATTCCATGTCTGTGGCTCCATCCATGGAGGAGCTCTGTGCTCCTGGTGGCTCTGGGGAGAGAAGGGCTCCGGGAGGCTTCCTGGCTCTGCGGCGCCAGGTGGGTGTCCCAGCTCCACACCTCAGTCTCAGCAGCTGTGAACAGCTCTGCGGGATTGCAAAACTCTGCAGAGGCCTGGCAGGGACCCCACTTTTACCCCACCCCCCCTGCCCCCTGGGGAGTTAAAGCAGCACTTTGCTGTGCTTTTAACCCGTGGTGATGTGTCACCAACCAGCACAATTGGCTCTAATAGCTCCCCAGGTAGATCCAGGAGAGCAAGGAGTCGCACATAAAAATCCCTTTATTATTGCCATTGTGCTTTTATATACCCATCAAGCTTTCATATTTAATCTCCTACATCACAATAGCTGATCATTTTTAACATTTGACATTGATAAAGTGCCCACTGCTATTATTCTGACATCCTATAAAACATTACACCCATTTGCAATAGAAAAGGCACAGAATCAATACCCAGCCCCATTCCGCTGCGCTGCAGTAAATCACAGGGAGCCTAACAAATTGGTTTAAATAGAAGCACCTTCAGAGCCAATAAAGAACCAAACTGATCCCTGTCCCCTGTCATATCTGTCAAACACCTCCTCTGTTAAATGGGCACTGGGGTTCACCTGAAGAGGCCCAGCCTGCCCCCTTGGTCCCCAGGAAGAAGGTCTTGGATGGATGCAGATCAAGGGTGTAGGATCACAGAGATGTTTGGGTTGCAAGAGGCCTCCAAGATCAGGGAGTCCAACCCTCAGCCCAACAGCACCACAGCCCCAGGTGCCATACCTGTGTGCTTCTAGCACCTCCAGACATGGGGACTCCACCAGCTCCCTGGGCAGCCTGTGCCAATCCCTGACCTGCAGCAAAGAAATTTTTCCTCATCTCCAACCTAAGCCTCCCCTGGCACAGTTTCAGGCCACTTCCTCTCCTCCTATCACCTGAGACTAGGAAGAGAACAACAAGCCCCTCCTTACTCCAGCCTTCTTTCAGGGAGCTGTGGAGAGCAATGAGGTCTCCCCTCAGCCTTCTTCTCCTGACTAAACATCCCCAGCTCCCTCAGCTGCTCCTCCCCAGCCCTGTTCTCCAGACCCTTCCCCAGCTTGGTTGCCCTTCTCTGGACAGTCCCCATCAACTCCAGGGTACCTGTGGGATGTGCTGTAAGTTCCTTTGGGATGCACCTGAGATACTTTGTCAGGAGATGTCTTACAGCTTCCCTCTGGCCAGGTGAAAGTTATGGAGCCATAAGCTAAATGAGGTTCGGGAGGTGAAGTGCCACATGTGATGGTACAAAGAAAATTGATGCTCCTGACCTGCCCCAGCTCTGCAGCAGGGCTGCCAGGGCAGAGCTTTTCCAGAGCTGTCTCAGGAAATGCTCCCAGGTTGCTTATTTTGCTGTGTGATTGCTGCTGGGGAGCAGTGAACTCGCTGTGAGTGAGGGCAGCTGTGCTTCCCCCGGCGCTGCTCCCGGGGCTGCTGTTTCCGCAGCCTGCTTGCGGCCGCCGCTTGCTCGCCGTGGGCTGGGATGTTTCCAGGGTGCACCATGGGGCTGCTCAAGCGCCTCCCTCGGGTGAGACCTGAGCTCCCCTGGCAGAATGAGATCTCTGGCGTGGTTTCTTATGTGGCTGTCCCTTCTCCTCACATCTGTGAGCTCCGTGGGCCCTGGGTTCAGCCGGCTGTGAGTGTCGCTGTGCGCCGCGCGTGTCCCTGCGTGACCTTCCCCCATCCGTCTTCTCCCCCTGTGCCTCTGCGTGCTGGGTGCTTAGTCATGGGAAGGTAAAATGGAATCAAAACCCATCCAGCTCGTGTGTCTGAGGTGATGCAGACCCTGTGTGCGCGGCTGAAGCTGTTTGTGCAGCAGCTGTTGTCAGATGGCTGCTAAATATCCAGGGTTACCTGGGCTGGCTGATTTATGGGCACCTGGCTCCCAGCCCCCCAGGATGACATTTCAAACACATCTCCCTTTCATTTGTGAGGGATTAACTGAAGGTGTTTTGACAAGATTGATCATCTGGAGGTGCTGAGGATTTCTCTTTCGTGGCTTCAGTCTATAGCTTGCAGACCTGATAGGATATTATTGTGTCTCATTAAAATAATGCATGGCTGGCAGGCGCCGGCGGCACGCAGCAGACCCAGCGCCGGGGGAGTTCCTCTGCGGGGGCCGCCCCAGTGCTTGTCATGTGGCTCCGTGCTGCTGCCTGCCTGTCCCTTCCTGCAGGGATGCACTTGGACCTTCATCAGGGATGTCTTCAACGTGTGCTCCTCCACGCTGCCCCTCAAAGGTTGCTTGGAGTTAATCGTTGCACTTACACCAGCTGGGAGCTGAAGGCAGGTTCCAGTCCCTCTGTTTCTGCTCAGGAAAGGCCTCCCCCACTTCAAGCTGTGGTGGTGTCCCCACTGCTGTCCCCAGTGAGTACACTTCAGGAGGGGGTTGTGCCTGTTGCCTTGCACAGGAGCCTGGAGGATGCCCGGGCCCCTGCCCGCGCCTTCAGGCCCCTCATCCTTCCATGGCTTTGGGTGCTGCAGAGTGAGGCAGGGCCAGACTTACCCCTGCAGGATGAGGGTTTGGAGCTTCTATTCAGTGATGTCATTAACCTCCTGACTGCTGTTTGAGATGCCAAATCGAAATGGGAGAGGACTTTCTCCATCCTGTTCTTGGCTTGTAGATGACTTAGCTGCTTCCTGGCTTGGAGCAGGCTGAGGCAGCCGCTCCCGTGGGTGGCAGGTGAGTGAAGGCAGTGATCTGGTGCTGGCTGGCAGCCTGTGATGCTGCCTTGTGCAAGGGCAGAAAGCACAGAAATAAAGCACCAGGAGCAGGAAATCGTTGTGGTGTCTTCAGTCGGGCAGGTGGGATCGACCTGCTGCTTGCAGGCTCCCCTTAATGGCCCCTCCACCAGCAATTAGTGCTACATTATCACCTATCTTTAATAGAATATTGATGCTGCTGGCAGAGCTATAATCCCAGTGTCAAGAGGAACCCCAGCATGCTGCGCTTGTTCCACGTGGGCCCAGCAGAGCTGGCGGTGAGGCTTGGCTGAGGCAGCTCCCACCGGTGAGCTGTGGCTCTTCACCACAAGTGGCTTAGGGGACATCAGGGCAGTGCTTGCTAACGACCCATTCTGGGAGCAGCAGCCGCTGGGGAGGAGGTGCCAGCTGGGTCTGATCCCTCTGCTGCTCCTTGCTGGGTTCAAGGGGAGCCTCGGGAGCCAAAGCACATCCTGGCTGTGCAGGACTGTGGGTGTGCAGCACACGGCTTCCTCGGGATGGGCAGAGCCAGACTCCTTCACCTAAAAGCCTTCAAGTTCCCCTGAAAGGAGGTGAAGCAACTCCCAGGCAAGGGGAGCTCCTCTCTCTCCCTTGCCCAGCAATAAACGGGAAGCTAAACAGAAATCAGTGATTCCAGCCAGGTCCTAGCTTCTCTCTGGTGCTGAGTTCAGCCCTGGTGGGATGCTGCAGCCAGCCCCTTCCCTTGGGGCATCCTTTCTGTGTCATGGGGATTGTCCCCACCTTCACCAGAGCTTTTTGCCGCTCTGGAGCGGAACAGATCTCCTCTGGCAAGGAGCATCAGACCCTAGCATCATTTAGCTGAGGTAATTTTCCTCCTTGTACCCTGGGACCATGGGGAAAAGGACTTCATGAATCTCATCCCATCTCCTCCTGGCAGACATGGATCAGGCAGATGGCAGTGTCCTCCAGCAGCATCTCTGGAGCACCAGCAAGGGAGATGGGGATCAGCATTCCCCCATTATCCTCTCTGCTCATGGCAGTGGTGACTCTGGGTGCCTGCTGGGCTCCCTCCAGCCCCTCGCCTGCCGGAGCTGCACCATCCTTTTCCCTCCTCTTGTCAAGGATTTCTCAGCCATCTTCCAAGGGCAGCAGCCGCCCAGGGGCATGGAGAGCAGACAGCATCCCTCAGCCTGTCTGACGGCAGCGGTGCCACGGGGAGCCTGTGCCGGTGCCTGGGTCCTCTGCAACCACAGACTCTCTGCCGCTCCCTGAGCCCGCAGCTGCACGGTGAGAGCCCTGGAGGGTTCCAGCCCTGATTCCTCCCCCAGGATGGCTCCTCCAGTGCCCTCTTGCCGGGGTGGCACTCGCGGCTGATGGATGTGAGTGCGGGAGGAGCGCCGCATCCCAGCGGAGCGATGCTGCGCCGCTTCCCGGAACATCGTAATGTCAAGTATCAATCATGCCTGATAAACACAGCTTGAAAGCAAAGGACACTTCAGGAGAACAGGAGAGAGGAATTTCAGGGCTAGCTCAGACCTCCTTGAAAGACTCAGCGCCCCTGGCACAGGATGGTGCTGGAGAGGTGCCCCCAGCAGGGGCTGCTGGAGGAGCTGGGTTTCTGTGCCAGCTCAGCACCTTTGTTTTCCCCTGGGATGAAAGATTTTGATGACTGCAGAAACCATTGGACCAAGACTGCTGTAAACAGCCTCCCACGCTCAAGGCCGATTCAGGAAGCCCTGAAAGCTTCTGCAATGGTGAAGCTGCTGCTGGGGAGCCTGCCAGGACAGAGAGGGCTTCCCTTTCCCAGAGGGACCTCAGAATCCTTCCCCAGCTCTCGGACCGGCTCTGCCTTGTCCCCCCGCTTCCCTCCACCAAGGGGAGCTGCAAACCCATCTCAGAAGGGAAGATGGTTCAAGCTTTGGGTTCAGCCTTGGGCTCCTGTTCTGGGCCATCCCTGCAGCCTGTGGTGCCTCGAGTGGCCCACGCTCAGCCCCACCCTCCCTTTGGATCCTATTTCCTCCTTCACCTCCAGGCACTGATGCAAAGGCTCCCCATGGGCATCTTGTGGCATCAGCCCATGGCAGGCCACCTCCAAGCAGCTTGTGCCAGAGCAGTGAGTCTGCAGGGGCTTTGCTGCTGCCATTTGCATGGCTCCTTGATCAGTTTTTTTCCTTTCTTTCCCTTTCAGTGCCTTCAGCCTCAGTTAAGGACCACAGCCCAGTGTGTGCCCCTGTTGCAGTCCTCACCCTGTTGGCACTGACCCCAGAGCATAGCTTTCCAAAGTACTCTGCTGCAGGGGACCCTTTCAGTAGCCTTGTTCCCATTTTGTTGTGCCAGTGCTGATGACCACACACAGAACTCTCCAGGAGGTACAACGAGGAGTGCACGAGTGGCCAAGCTGCAGAACCTGCTCCTCTTTCTGCAGTAATTTGACTCTTGCTCTTTTTGCAAGACTCTGAGGCACATCTCCCAAGCCCCATGGATGTGCAGTAGGAAGCTTGAGGAGACAGCTGGCAGCTCCCAAGCCTGAAGTTCAGCAGGCTGGAAGTGTTCATCCTACTGCCCAGGGCCATGTGGGCTCTCTGCCATGGGTGGGATGCGACGTGGCACAGCCTCCCCTTCCCACCCATCCCCAGCCGGATTCAGAGCCCTTGGAAAGCAGCACCTGCAGCCTTTAAACAAACCCTGGAGCCTGGATATGGTGGATGGGGAACCATCAGCAGGCGACTTCTGCATCCAAAGCTTCCCAGCGAGCTCCGGCACCAGGGTGTATTTAACTCGTGGCAAACAGCAGCCATCAGAAACCTTCTCCTGGCAGCCAGGCAGCATCTGCAGAGAGGTCTCCCAGATAAGGCAGGCTCTGCACATTAGCATAGATTTTCCTGAGAACTGAACTGTCAGAGGGCAGCCTTGAAAGCTATTCCCACTATTTACAGCTTTTATGAGGCCCCCCGGGAGAGAATAATCTTGAAGTACTGCAGACGCCGCTCGGAAGAGCTGGAAAACATTCAATTTAGGAGCAATTTTGCCTCCATCTAGGTGTTTGGGGCTTTTTTTGCAAGCTCTTGCTCCCCTCACTGGTTATCTCCCCACCTGGATCCCCTTTGCCGTGGCTGTGGGGTTGTGACTTTGATAGCGCAAGCAGAGGACTCAGGGTTTGGGGAGGGAGAAGGCAGCAGCAGGTGGAAAGCTTTGGGAAGGGAGGTGATGTCTTGATGCAAATACCTCTTTGGAAAGAAGAAAGAGGGAGAGAGATGCAAGAAGACAAAGCAGCTGAGCTGTCTCCAAACAGCCTGCTTGTCAGCCTGCTCCAGGAGGCATGGCTGGATGGCTGAGCCTACCCCAACGCATGTGTCGTGTCCTATTACCCCAGCCTCAGGATTCTGTAACCATGTCAACCAGAAGGGAAGACAAGGAGAGCAAGCACACAAAAAAAGGGGAGGGAGAGGGGAAAAAGAAAAGGCAGGGAAACTCAGGCTGTAACCTGCTCCCTGTTGGATTATGCAGAGCAGCTGAGTACCTGCTCCAGCTCTAAATGAGAGGGTTTGCGGCTCTCTGTTTACAGTGGGATGTCACCACTCGTAATGATCTGCTATATCATTACAACAGCAGATGCCAGACTGGGATCTCAGCGTGTTTGTGGAAAGGCTCTCGCTGCTGGAGCGCTGTGAAGGGCTTCAGAGCTCCTTGGCAGGTTCGGAGGCCCGGGACAAGGTTTGCCTGGGGCGTGCACGTGTGCAAACACAGCTGAGAGCTGCTGCTGGGAGCCTGGGCTTGGGCAGCCCGGGATCCCCGGCCCGGCCCATTCTGGAGCCCCATTGTCTGCTCCTCTAATTACAGCTGAGCTGCCACTGCCATTACCTGATTGTCCTTTTTCTATTACTTAAGAACTTCAACAGAAAGCAGAAGCAATCCCTTCTGGCTGCCTTCCCTGCGAGTAAATGAAAGTGGCAAGTCGGGAGATGCTGAGAGGACAGCCTGGACCGAGCAGAGACCTCCTCTAGATATCTGGCAGATGATCTGTAAACGATTCCAGCAGCCGTGGGAATGGATGACGGCTTAAAAGGTCTGAAGCCACACAACTGTCTCCAGCAAGCACTCTGCCACACCTCAGCTCAAGCAGAAATGGGTCTACAGGCAGCAAACAAGCCTCAAGTGTGGCCTTGGCTTTGCTGTTGGCTCACCCCAAGCCATGGACATCAATCTGAGCGGGACAGCCTGGGCACAGCAGCAATCCCATCCCTGTGCTGCCCCACGGGTGCTGTGGGATGCGCGTCCATGGGGATGGGATTCAACCCCTCCAGCGCTGCTGTGGGTGTGCTAAGGAGGAATCACCGAAGGCTTATGGGGCTCAGGGTGTTATGCAGCATCCAGCACCCTGTATCCCCCTAGGCAAGCCCCAGGGGGCTTATCAAAGCAGAGACATTATTCCCTGCATGAAATAAGCCAGGAGGAGCAGCAAGCAGTGCCCCTCTTTGCAGGTGTTTGCCAAGAAAATAAAGGCTGTGCCTGAATAGAGAGAGAAAGAAAAGAATTCTTGGAGCTGGTCTTCGGGCGCAGCAGCGTGAAGGGCATGTTTTATTCAGCAAGGAGCAGCTGCACTACCTGGAGCAGAAATTCAGCTTGTTGAGGCCTAATCTAGGTAGATCACTGAAGCTTTGGAGAGTCTAAACAGCCAGAGAGCAGATCTTCTCTTTGTTGCGAGTGAGGCACCTCTGTGGCAGGGGCAGGCTGCTTGCCTTCATCTTGCCCAGCATGGCCTCAGTGCATGGCCACAGCCTGCCCCCCAGGAGGGGTTTTCAAGATGCTGAGACCCTCAAGGGCAGCTTGCAGCTCTGCCCTCCACAATCTGAGTCCTCAGTGCCTCCCTCACTTTCAGCAAGTTCCTCTGGCTCAGCTGGAAACCCAAGTCCAGGGCTCTGCCAGCTCCTTGGCTGCTGCTCCAGGCCCTGAGCAGAACTTCTGGGTGCAGTGGAGCCTGCAGCCTGCCTCTGCTGCTGGAGGTCAGGCAGGTGAGGTTGTGACACACTTTTATTCTCCTTCCTTCTGCATGCTGGGATTCAGAAGACAAAGTTCCTCCTGCTCAGGGCAAAGAGCAGACAGGCAGCAGCCTGGCAAAGCAAATCCCTCACGTGCCTGGAACACGAGGCACCAGGGGCTGTGCTGGGCTGCAGGAAGGCTGGGGGTGGTTCAAGCCTGGAGTGTCCCTTAGCAATTTCCACCCCACTGCCTTTGCTTTGAAGTGAGCTCAATGCTGGCCAAGGACCAGCACAGGGAGCCCCTGAGCCCACATCCCAGCACAGCTCATGGCCCTCAGTGCATGCTTGGAGCTCCGGGGCGGTGCAGGAGCAGTTGTGGTGTGGATGGGCTGGAGAGGGTGGGATGCGGAGCCTGCTCATCCCAGCTGGGATGCTGCAGCCTGCAGGGAGGGGGCCTGGCTGGGGCTCATGGCAAATGGCTCCCAGCATGAGAAATGATTTAGGGGAGATGGTTTAAAAGTCAGGATGATGAATGTCTGCAACTTCTCCAGCATGCTGGAAATGATAAATCAGGGCAGGATGGGGAAGCAGTGCATAAATTCACAGGGTGGCTGTGTGGGACTGGTGTGGAGCAAGGCAAGGCTCAGCCTGGGTGGCTCCTGCCACCTTCATACCAGCTGCTGAGGAGGAGGAGGGTGTGTGGTTATCCAGGCACTGCTCTGTGGTCAGCATCTCTCACCGAGGGCGGGCAGCATTGCTTGTCCAGGTCATCTCCCATAGCATCCCAAGGAAACCACACAAGGTTAAAGTATTCCCATGGGAAGGGTTCAAGAGGTGTCCTGGAGCCCCTTCCAGGAACCCAGAAATAATTGGTGATGATGAAGGAAGCCAAAGGTTTCTGTGCATGGAAAAGGAGAGGAAGAAAGGGAGCTCTGG
This sequence comes from Picus viridis, assembly GCA_033816785.1. Classification (NCBI taxonomy): domain Eukaryota; kingdom Metazoa; phylum Chordata; class Aves; order Piciformes; family Picidae; genus Picus; species Picus viridis. Next base: position 724,689 of record CM066601.1, on the reverse strand, counting down.
AGGGGAATTTGCCAGGCAGGCTTTCCCAAGGTCATTCATCTTTCTGTCAAAGGCATCACACCAGGGTGGGGAGAGGGAACTTTGAGGAGATGAATTAAGACTTAAATACATCAAAATGCCTTAAGGAAGAGTTAAACAGGAGGCAGCTTGGGCTAAGTGCAGGCTTCTCTCTGCCCCTTCGCTGGGGTGAAGCCTGTGGGGTTCTGTACAAGCAAGGCCCCTCCCAGGAGAAACCAGGCTCAAACTGGGGATAAACTGGGTGCAAGGAGCTGGCACAGAACCCATGCCAGTGGTGACTGCAAAGGCTGGATTGCCCTGGCAGGCTCTAGGCAGGGGAGGCTGGCAAGGGGAAGGTTGTGCTTGGGTGTTGGCTGCTTTAAAACTCTGGTCTGCTGGTGACCTTCACCTGAGCGCTGCCACCTGCTGCTTCTTCCAGAGGGATCAGAGATAGCAAGGGCACAATTCCCTGCCTGCAGGAGCAGCAGCAGCCTCCTGCACCGTGCAGTGAGAAGGGAAACGCCCCCAGTTACCAGCTCGGCGGTGGTGGTGCCAACAACCGAGGGCTCCTGCCCGGCTAACCTCCAGGAAGCAGAGAGTCTCTTCTGCCTCCTGCTCTGCCTCTGAATGAGTGAATGAGAGAGGAGAGAGGAAGGTGGACGGGAAAAAAAGAAAAAGCCTAGAAAATTGCCTGGAGCTGCTTCTGGTTCTGCAGTGTTAGGACTAAAAATAGCCAAGCAGAGCCCTGCTGCCCGGGCTGCCGAGCGGTGCCCGCTCCTGCCTGGCGCAGGAGGCACAGCAGCCCCAGCCCCGGCGCGTTTGTTTGTTTGCCTGTCTGCCGGCAAGGCTTTGGTTGACTCCTGGTCTGTTTCTGCTGCTCAGCCCTAAGTGTTTCTTCAGAGAGAAGGCTCAGGACGACGCTGGGAACAATTCAGCTCCCAGGCGGTGAGGGGCGGGGGGGGATGCCGAGGCACAGCCCGCGGTGAGTGCCGGATGCGCAGCAGAAATTGAACCTTCCCTGCCACAGAGCGCTCCCTCAAAGCATTCCTTTGTCTCCCTGCCTCTATGGAAAACGTGGGAATTGCTTCCCAAAGGCCTTAAAGGCTCTCTGGATAAAAGGCACACGGCTGCTCCGTGGCAGGGGGAACGAACCCCCCTGGAGCAACCTGTTTGTGCACCTTGGGAAGGAAGAGTCCATCCTGCCCCATCCACACCTCTGCCTGCAACCCCTTTGCCTTTAGTTTGTTTCCTCTGCGGGGTTTTGTGAGCTCTGGAACATTTCCCTTCCTTTCCCTGTGAGTTGTTTTACGAGGCTTTAATTATTATTGTTTATTATTATAGTGTTTTAATTGTCTGCTCTGCTCCCTGCGAGCCCCTGGCTGAGCATTTATTAAAACTCCATTTTTATTATTGCTATTATTTCTCCAGCTTTCTCCTGCTCTCCCCTCTGCCCCTTCCCTCTTTTCCAGGCCTGGGTCTGAAGCTCCTCCATCTCTCCTCATAAGTCAGACCTGCCAAACCCTTTCCACTTTGTTTCCACTCCAATCTCTTCCCCCCCCCCCCCCTCGCTTTTAGTGAGATGCTTTGAAACTTAATGGTGCTGCAGGAGCTGTCACCAGGTGTGGCCCCACATGGACCAGCCCCAGGTACCACCTCAGATGGGGACCACACTGATCCTGGAGCTGGGGTGGGTGATGGACACCATTGCTACAGCAGCAGCCAGCTCTTGTGATGGGTGAGAGCTGGGGCACGGAGCACAGCTGCTCTCCCTGGGTACCACCAGGCACTGGGGTCGTGCCAGAGGGTGTTTGCTCAGGGGCAGACTGGAAGGGGTAGGGAAACCCTCCCTGGCCCATGGCTGGGGTGCTCTGGCAGTGGGAAGGTGACCATAGGGACTGGGTCTCCCTTGGGTGCTTGTGCCAGGGACACAAAGGGATGCAGGGCTGGGGAAACCAGGGGTGGGTGTTCGTTTTTTCAGGCGGCCAGCTCCTGCCCGAGCTGCTGAGCTCCCTGGCAGCTCTGTCTGGCTCCTGAAAGGTCACAGCTTTGCTGGTGTGGAAACACCACCGGGGGCTGCTCTGTTTCCCTGTGGGCAACCTGCTCCCAGCCTCAGGTGTCACACTGCAGAGCCCTGTGGGCTCCTCTGCCCTGCTCTGCTGTGCCATGGTGCCTCAGCCTTGCGCTGTGCCCATGGTCTGGTGCAGGGGCATGCGTGCCAAGCAGGTTCTGTGCCCCGGGAGCTGCAGCTGGCAGTGCCTGGGTGGCTGCTGCCTTCCCCCTCTTTCCTTCCCCTCCATGGTCACTCTCAATGAGTCTCTCTGCTAATGAGCTTGCTGGCAGCAGCAAGTGCAGGGACAGCACTTCTGCAGCCAGTGCCTGCTAGAAAGGAATCTTTAGCTCACCAGGAGGAGGGCTGGTGGCCGGAGCCTGGCGCTGCCTGTGCCAGCCGGGAGGAGCAGGGCTGGGACTGAAGTCCCTGCCTGGGGTTGGCCACACCACGGCTGAGCCGTGAGGAAGTTCTGCTCCCTGACGACCAGAGGAGGGCTGTGGAGGGAGAACACCGTGTGTTGTCTGCTGGCTGTGCTTTGCCAGGCTCTGCTTTTGTTCATCAGAGGACAAACCTGCAGTCAGCACTGCAGTGCCTCAAGCTGCTGGGCAGCATCTTCACAGCCTCCAAGCCCAGCTGGCAGGGCTGGCAGCTCGACGAGGGGCAGCAAATGCAGGCTGGCAAACTAGTGTGGGGGGCACCTCCCTCTGCAAAGACTCACAGATTGCATCGGGCTGGAAGGGACCCTCAAAGGTCCTCTTGTCCATATCGCCCCTGTGGTCAGCAGCGACACCTCCCACCAGCTCAGGCTGCCCAGGGCTGGAGGGAATGGGGCTTGGGAAAACATCTTTGGGCTTGGAGCAGAAATGGCCTTTTGGATCCCAGGGAGAGCCTTCATCTGGGATGCCAAACCTGTTTCATTAAACATGTTTGGGCTTTGCTGCTTTGTGTGGGCAGCAATAGGATTGCTGGGTCTGAAAATTGAAAACTTTGCAGTGTTAGCCTGCCTTGGACTCTGGGTGATAAAGCAGAGGCCTTCCAGAGGTGATAGGGAAGAATAAGAGCAATTAAAAATTTATTTCCCTGGAGAAAAGGGAATGATTAGACTGATGGGGAGGAAAGGTCACGTGGCTATTTTCAGGCCAGCCTCTCTCGGCTCTGAAGGCAGGAGGTGGCATCTGGTGTGAATAGAACAGCACAGGGCCCTTTGGTGTCATTTGAAGCTGGAGAGGGGAGCGTGCCCAGGGCTCAGCAAGGCTTTGCTGCCTCTGACATTTGAGGCAAGCTGCCCTTTCGAAGCGGCCAGCGCCTCGGAAGCGCTCCCTGAGCGGCAGCGATAATCAGGCTGAAATCTGGGACCCCTGGGCTCCCTTGCAGCTGCCGTGGTGGGGGCAGGGCCCTCCCTCCTCCCTGCTGGGGATGAGATGGTGGTGCCAGCGTGGGGCAGGGGCCTGGGTGGAAGGCCCACGGTGATGCTGGAGCTCCTGGTCCACAGGTGTTCAGTGAGGAGTCTCTAAATGGGAAGGAGAGAAATCTGAAGGAAGAGAGAGAGACCAGGGAGAAAGGAATGTTCTGAAGGGAAAGAGGGAAAATGATTGAAACAAAATTATTCTGGAGGGCTAGAAAGAACACAGGGACATGTGGATCAGGGCAGAGCAACAAGGCAAAGCCTCGGCCTGGAAGACCAAAAGGAGCCTCTAAGAAAAACCAAGGTAAGGTGGAGCAAAGGGTGGTGATGCTGCTGAAGAGGTGGGAGCAGAGCTTCCCCAGCAAGGAAGGATGCTACACAGCGGGCAAGAGCCCCAGGAAAGGACACAGCATTGCTCTGCAGACAACCTGGCACCTGGGTATCCATCCCAAATGTCGCACTGCTGATTTTGCCCTCATTAAACCCAGATGCAGCTTCTGGCGGCCTGCAGCACCCAGCAGATGACCAGCGGTGGGCCCCGGGGCCGCGTGACTCGGCTGGAGCCTGGAGTGATCCTGCTGACAACAGCCAGCCACGTTTCAGACCAGCCCAAACTGAAGAGCCCTTCTCAAAGCAGCAGCAGCTGGCTCCACTAATTAAATGTTAAAAGCCGCAGCCAGGCGAGCGGAGCAGGAAGCAAACGGCGCTGGCAGGGCGGGCAGGCTGCGAGGAGCGGGGCGGCTCCACGCCTGCCTGCCAGTCCCTGCAGCCGCCTGCGCCTGCCCCTCCTGCCTCAGAGGGTGGCTTCCACGTGGATCAGAAGCTGTGGGGTTGTGCACCCAGCCCCACGTCACTCTGTGCCTCCCCTGTCCCACTCCTGTGTGCATCTGCCTGCGGGGACTGACTGCAAGAAGAGCTGGAGAGGAGATTCTGCCACTCTGCTCTGCTGAGACCTCACCTGCAGGGCTGTGTCCAGCTGTGGCACCCCCAGCACCAAAGAGACAAGGACCAGTTGGAGCAGGACCAGAGGAAGCCATGAAGATGATCAGAGGGCTGGAACCCCTCTCCCATGAGGACAGGCTGAGAGAGTTTGGGTTGCTCAGCCTGGAGAGAAGGCTCCAGGGAGACCTTAGAGCTGCACTGGAGACTTGATGGGGTGCTTGGTGCCATGGTTTAGTTGATTAGGTGGTTTGGATTGGTTGATCGGTTGGACGTGATGATCTCGAAGGTCTCTTCCAACCTGGTTTATTCTATTCTATTCTATTCTATTCTATTCTATTCTATTCTATTCTATTCTATTCTATTCTATTCTATTCTATTTCAATAGCTGAATGGGAGCTGCAGGCATGCTGGGGAGGGACTGCTCAGAAGGATGAGGAGCAATGGTTTGAGACTGGAGCAGGGCAGAGCTAGGTTGGACATAAGGAGGAAGTTCTGCACAGGGAGGCTGGGGAGGCACTGGCACAGGCTGCCCAGGGAGGGGTTTGAGGCTCCATCCCTGGAGACATTCAAGATGTGTCCCTGTGCAGCCTGCTCTGGCTGGAGCTGTCCCTGTTGCCTGCGGGGGGTTGGACAAAGTGACCTTGGAGGCTCCCTCCCTGTGCAGGATGTGATGTCCATGCAGGCTAACACAGGTGACTCTGTCCTGCCTGTGCCTGAGGCATCCTTGCCCCTCTTTATTTGTGAGCAGTGGGTTTGGGAATTGCTGCTGTGCAGGGGGAGCTGGGAGCTGTCCTCTGGTGCCCCTAAGGATTTCCTACAAGGTGCCTGCATTTCCCACGTGGCTGCATGCATCCCACTGCAGAAATCCTTCCTGCTGGGACAGACACCACAAACAGCACACCACAAACATCTCCTGACTCAGCCTCTACTCTGTGGACCTGTCTGAAAACCAAAGCTGGATATGAACATCACTCATTAAGAGCTGGGAGCAGTTCAGTTCCCTGCTTAGCTCCTGCAGCCAGCATGGCAGCTCAGGCTCCAGCACGCTGCAGGGCTGGCTTGGGCACAAGGCAGCTCCAGCAGCTTCTGTGGCTTTCTGCATCAATGTTCTGTATTCCGCTGAAAACAAATATAAAAAGCAAGGGTTTAATTCCTTCTTCCTTGTGTTGAATTAATCAGATAGCTGAGGGGAGGTGGGGGAACCGAATCACCATTTTCCTTGGCAGGCACATTGAAGCTGAAGGGTCGTAGCTCTTCCTGCAGACAAGCAGCTCACCACGTGTAGAAGATAAAGAAAGGGGATGGAGGGCAGCCGTGGAGTGACAGCCCCTGGAAGGCCCTGCTGCTGGCAGGGGCCAAGCTCCAGAGATAAGTGCAGAGCCCAGGGCGTGATTTACACTCACACATCGGGGCAGGAGCCTTCTCACGCTGCCTCCCACCTCGGATGTGCTGCTAAAGAGAAGTTGTGTCAGCTTCTGCCCTGCCTGTCACACAGACACTGCTGAGTGCTGCTGGATGGTGGAGCGAAGGTGGGAATGGCACTAGGGCTCACTGCCCTCCCCTGCCATGCCCCTGGAGCCCTGTGCCCAGGGGAGCACTGGAGAGGAGCATGGCACAGGGCATGGCTGCAGGGATGTGAGTCACAGAGTGGAACCAGCCCCAGGCAGATGTAGTTCACAGCTTCAACAGCTGATTCCAGGCCAGCTTGTGGCTGGCACCATGCTGGAGGCCACAGCAGCATCTCCCTGCTCTGCCAAGGGGGACAACCCCCACAGCTGTGCCTCCTGCTGCTCCCAGGTACATCCAGTGGGTTTAGCCTCACTCACTGGCAGCCTGGGACAGGCTGAAGCAAACACAGGACTGATGAGACCACATCCTGATAATGGTTCAGCTAAGGAGCTGCTGTAGTTGCCCTCCACGGTGCCTAATTGCACCTCAAGGCTTGGGAACCACTCTGCTAGGGTAAGGCTTCCATTAGCAATGCCCTGCCCGTGGGAGATGCCCTCCTGGGTCAGGTTTCTCCTAGGCTCTCAGCAGAAGCAGCACCGTTGGAGCGAGGCTCTGAGCGAGCGCGAGCCGGTGGCCGGCATTGCCATGCCGGAGGTGTGGAGCTCTCGCTGCCAGCCGGCTGAGCCAGCTCCAGGCCAAGGCAGCAGCTCCTCTGCATAATTTCGCAGGACCAATGCCTCTGTGAGAAGCACAAGCTGCTGGTGGGCAGAGAATCAAAATTCATAGAATAAATTAGAGGCGCTGAGTTATTTGCCCAGCTTTGTTGATTATCTGCAGTTAGAAAGTTGGAGAGAGCTGAGCTGCTCCACATAAACACCAGACGGGTGCTGCCAGGCAGGAGGTGCTGCTTGGGCTTGGCAGGGAGAGGAGGAGAAATTCCAGCCCTGGAGAGGGGAGGGGGCTGCCCACGGAGCCCTGCCAGCCCCTGGGGACGGGTGGCAGCCCCACGTGAAGCTGTGGCGAGCAGCTCGGGAGGGTTTGGCACGGCGAGGCCCAGCAGGTGCAGTTTGGTGTTGCTGCTGCTGCGTGTGAGAGGGATTTGCTGTGTGCTGACTGAGGGAAGCGAAGGCTCTGATGCTATCTGCACCTTATGGAGCGTTTAATGCCGTAAGCGCAGCTCAGCAGCAGCAGCCGGGAGAGTGCTCAGGTTGCTTCTCCAGCCCTAATCCCTAGAAGTGAAGGCAGCCCTGGATTGGAGGCTGCAGGAGAGGTGCGAGACCCACGGGGGTCAGGGATGCTGAAGGTTGATACTTAGCCACCAGCGTGAGGACCTGGGGAGGAAGCTGCTCTGCAAGGCAAATCTGCTACCTCGTGGACACTGGGATGATGGCCCCGAACTCAGGGGTTCTCCATGCTCCGTGCAAGGCACCTGATGGGCTTTGAGTCCCCTCAAGGGCATGTCCCAAGCCTGCAGACCAGACCCGGGGTGCCCCACGTGCAGGGATGCTCTTGGCCGAGCTCTGACTCTCTGGAAGGAGGAGGCATGAGGTAGGTCAGGGCCTCGAAGGTCCCTGATTGAACCTGGTGATGAATCGCAACTTGATGACTTCCTCTACATCAACGGAGCTGAACCAGCTTGGGGAAACTGTTTGATTTAAGAAGAATAGACCTAATTTTGGGAGTGCTTCAGAGCCATCAATCTAAGTGAAATTCATTTATCTGAAGCACAGCTGATCCCTCGCCCATTTCCATCGCCTTAAGTGCCTCACACTCCCTGACGCAGGGAGGCTCAGAGCAGGGGGCAGGGACGGCGTCACCATTGTCCTTCCACGGGCAGGGAGGAGAATTTGCAGCTCGATCAAGTGAGCGACAGAGTCACAGCAGGGCTCTGCCCCGAGCCCAGAGACGCCATCGCCCTTCCCCGGGCCGGAGCAGCTGTGTGCACAGCCGGGCGTGGTGCTCTGGGGGGAGCAGACAGAAGGAGCCTCCGAAGCGTTTTCCAGCTCGGATCTGTCCTGCCTTCATGGAGTGTTTACAGCAGTGTCTCAAAGGCAGGGCTGGAAAGCAGAGTGGGAATCACAGCGGTGTCTGATGGAGGAGATATTTAGAGGGAAGAGACATATGGCATCTTAAATAGAAAAGAACCTGCTCAGTGGTTGATCTCCACTTGCAAAGCGTCCAGGACAGCCTCGTCCATCTCTGTGGTGCTCCCTGCCATGCAGCCTGCTGCCCGAGGCTGCACTGAGTGCTGTGGCTTTTCCCCGCTGCTGCCAGCCTCTGCCAGGCCTTTCCAAACCAGACCCAGACCTCCCCGGTGGCTCTCTCCTCATGGCAGAGGTGGCTTCTGCCCCAGAGCCTCCAGAACCTCCATCCTGATGTGAGAAACCAGCTCGCTGCTGACCTTTAACTACAACCAGTTTACTATAACATAAAGGCAGAGCGGCGCTGGGGCAGAGCAGGGCTGCTAGAGGCATCGCAACAACACAGCTGAGCTTCTGTAGACCTCAAACAGATGCAGTCACACATCTCCCAGCACCTCCCACCCCTCTCCATCGGGGCTGGGACAAAACCTGCACTTTGGACCTGGCCAGGCTTCACCTTTCTTTCCCAATACACAAGGATCGAACCCCACACAACACAGACCACGACCAAGCAATCAGCCCAGAGATCAATCCCCACAGTCCCCAGCAATTCCCCTTGCCAAAGCCAAAGGTTACATTTCCTCACACTGAGATAGCAGAGTGAGGTGGAGGGGGCATGTGGGGGCACTGGGACCCTCAGCAGCAGCCTCACTTTGTCATCCTCCTCACCAGCTCTGTCCTTGGTGGGCTGAGAGCAGGTCGCAGGAAAAGGCAGCATCTGCTCCCTGTGCTGGGGACAATGATGGAGCACTCCAGCAGTCACACCAGGTTTGTTTAATGCCCAAACCATCACAGCCGCGTTCTGCACCAGCGTGAGTGATAGGGGGAGGGGAGGGGGCTGGGGGCAGGGAGCAGAAGTTCCTCTCTCTTCCTCTCAGATCTTCTGAGTGTGCACTTCTGCCGTGATTTATCCTTGCTGCAACCTTATCGACCGGCCGGGGATGTAAATCAAGCGGCCCGAGGGCAGACCCGGGACCCCAGTGATTTACACACAGCCTGGAAGGGTGGCACCAGGGCTGCTAAAAGGGCCCAGCAGAGAGGAGAGACACCGGTGTCCATGTCCTCGGAGGTCAGGGATGGAAAAGTCCACTCTGGCTGCCTGCCCAGCTCTGCGGATCAGAGGCTCTCCCGCGCCTCCGCTGCTCCGTGCCAAGGAGGATGGGGGAGCAGGAGCCCCGGATGGACTCGTGGAGCAGGGATACGCTCAGAGCTTGGCAGTAACTCTGTCAGTCCTTTGGAAGAACCTGACAGCAGCTCTTCCTTTCCCTCCTCCCCTTCCCCCATCTTGTGTGTCCAACCTGTGCCAGGAAGAGGTCTGGAGAGCAGAAATCGATGAGCCCTACGTGTGCTCCTCCCCATCTCTCCTCCAGCAGTTGGTGTTTCTGGGAAGAGGACGTCAGGCTGTGTGCTTGCTGGGTGTCTGGTGGCAGGCTGGGTTTCTGGATACAAGGAGGAGAGTGAGGTGTGGGAATCATCTGCCAGGGGAAGCAGTGGACACCCCCCCCTCCATTGGTGAGTTTTACAGCACAGCTTGCCAGGGTGCTGGGCCAGCTCATTTCGACTCCACTGTGACCTAGAAAGGGTGGAGCAGGGAGTCCTTGGGGTCCCTTCCAACCTGGCCTGCTGGGGTTTTGAATCCCCACCATGTCCAGCACCTGAAACCAAGCAGCTTGCCAGGGCAGTGGGGCACAAATAGCAGCAGGTTTTGTTCAGGGGTGGCACTTGGGGGCAGACATCAGCATGAGCAATGTTTTACTTCCTGAGGTACCAGGGAGAGAGCAGCAGCCACGGCTGGGGCTTTGGAGAGCTTCCAAAGACCCATCTGATGTCATTAGCTGGATCAGTGCTGCCCCACACACCTGGTCAAGGCTGGAGACCATCCCATGGCCCAGCAGACAGGCTGAGGCCCCAGCCCTGTGGGATGTGCCTTGCATGGCTTCACCCAGAGGCAAGGAGCAGCTCAGGGGCCACCATGCAGCTCTCCAAGATGCCCTTCAGAGGCCTGGAGTGAAAGACATCTAAAATTCATAAATGTCAAAGAGGAAAGGAAGAAAAGACAACTAAATATAGATCCCCAAACACTCTGCTAAGGCTACAAAAGCAGAGTGATACCCTCAGCCTTAAAAGCCTCCTCAGGCTTGAGCCTGGCAGTGCCATCAAGGGCAGGCTGCTGGCTGGTGAGCTGTGGTTTTGTGTGGGTAGATGGGCACTGTGCTCCCACAATCCCACCCTTGCTCTTCTCCTACAGGCTCTGCGGGCTCCCCACGACCTTACAGCCGCCCCCTGCCCAGGCTGACCCCCAAGGACATGCTAAGGCCAGCGGGGTGATGGTGGCTTCATGCTCTTCATGATGCCAGGAGCCACAGCACTGGCAGGATCCAGCCCTGGTGAGTTCTGTGCCAGCAGAGTGGGTGCACAGCCCTCCTGGATACATTCCTGTGTGACCTGCCATGAGTGGTCCTGCTGTTCAGGGGGCTAGACTGGATGACCTCTGAAGGTGCCTTCCAACCCCTATCCCCCTGTGAGTGAAGGCCATGGGATGCCAGGGCCAGCCTGCCACGCAGTGCAGCCTCTGCCCAGCCCCAGCCTTTCTGTTGGGAAGTTTTAATTTGTTACATGTCCTGCATTGTCTGATTAATCATTGCTTCTCTGCGGGGAGGACTGGAGTTTAGAGAGCAGTACAGCAGCAGTGCTGGCTGCATGCAGCCCCGGAGCCCGGAGGAAGCCGGGCGGTGCTCCGTCGATAATAATGACTCAGCGTTTGGCCGGCGCGGGGTGGATCAGCAGCGCTTTATTGAAACCTACCCAGTGCAGGCATCGAACACAAACACAGCCAGGAGCTGGGGAGCGCACCAGGAGCATACAGAGCAGCCTCTCCGGGAGAGCTCCGGGCTGGAGCTGCCGGCGCGCCTCGTCCTGCCTGCTCCCCGCACCCTGCCGGCGCAGGAGTTTAATTGCCGCGGTGGCCTGGGGTGCAGCGAGCTGCTCGGTGCGTCCTCCAGCTCCACCAGCGCAGGAGCAGCCTCCGTAAAATCCCCTTTACAGCCCCATCTCTGCATCAGCCGAGCCAGAGCCCGCTCCCAGAAGGAGCCTTCCCATCCAGCAAACGCTATTAGGGAGGTTGTCTAAGGGACTGCGGCAGGACCGGCAGCGATGAGCTGCAGTTGAACGTTTCCAGCGCTGAGCAAGCCATATGTCTTCATAATTTGATTGTGCCCCCGTCCCCCAGGTACCTCCCAGCTCTATTGAACACCGATGGAGTTATTTAGAATCATAAATAATATTATCAAGGAGGGTCTGCTGGGTAAACAGAGCCAGTGTATAAATTGTCGGCGCGAGGTATTGATTCTCGGGAGCTGACTAATGAATTATTCTGTTTAAGGGCCCGTGGAAATCACTCTCCGTGTTTGCCAGGCAAGGGCCCTTTGAAGAGCTTCTCCCCTGGAGCTTCTGGGCTTTGTTGTCCTGGCCACTGCCAGCAGCCAGCGCGGGCTGTGGGCAGCCGCCCTGGCACCAGCCCAGGTGGCTGGGGTGAGCAGCCAGGGATGCGCCAGGGATGGGAGCTCATCGTGGCAAAGCCTTCCCCTAACCTCTGATCCTGTCAGCTTTACCTTTCCCTCCTCATTTCTCCTCTACCCTCCCTCCCCCCATCCATTTTTCTTTGTGCAGGGACACACTGGGAGATCCAGCGCTGGTCTTAGAGGTGCCCTGACCCTGTGCCTGCCACCAAGGCTTCGCATCACCTTCCCAGATCCTCCCCTCGCCCTCCCCACCTGTGGTGAGCCTGGGCTCTTCTCCCACCCGCTGGCATTTCTTGGCTTCTGGGGTTTGCATCTGTTCAAACAGAGTTTTCCCCCTGAGCTGCCTTAAGCCCTGTCCCAGAATGAGGAGCAGTGAGTTGTCCTTTCCCCTCCTCACCTACACAGCCTCTGTTGAATGTGCAATTTCCCAGTCCCTTTGATGTAGGGCACTCAAAGCAGCAGTGGTGGAGCCGCTGAAGGCCTGGCTGGGGAACCAGACAGCAATTATTGGCATTTGGGGGGCTGGGGCAGCATTAAGAGAGGGCTAATTTTAAAACAAATCACTCCATTAGGATGCTTTTGTCCTTTTTTTCTCTGCTTTTTGGGCTGCAGGCTCACCAGAGGAGAGGCAAAGCTGGAGCACCCCATCTGAGCAGCTGTGCTGGGTGCTGAGGAGCAGGAGGAAGAGGAGGGGAGCATTGTCTGGGGGAAGCCCTGGCCTGGGTGGGTCTGTTTGACCCCAAGCACACCAAACAGTCACCTGGGGACCGAGCCATTCAAGCTGGTGACACAACACCCCCCTCACAAGGTACTTCCCTATTAATAACCAGTGAGAGGCACACTCCAAATCTGGCTGCCCCATGCACAGAGCTGTGGTGAGTGGTGCACAGCTGAAAGCAAAGGAGGAGAGTGCTGCAGCTCTGCCTGGCCCCACTCACAGCTTTGAGGCTTTTGCAGAAAGGAGTTACAAAAAGCATCAGGAAGCCACAGCAGAGCCTTGCAAAGAGGCTTTGCACAGCCTGCAATTTGCTGTTATTAAAAGGTAAGTGGAGAGAGCAGCATTTTCCTGCCCCCCTTCCCCGGGCACTGAGGTTGTGAGGGCAGCTTTGCCTCCCTGTAATCCAAACCCCTTTTGCCCCAATGCCTTCTGTTTCAGTGCACTCCCTTCCCTCCTCCCCTCCCTGCTAACTGTGATTGCCTCTCTGCTCCATGGAGGAAGCTCCATTATTCTGCCTCACAAACAGAGCTGGGTCAATTTTCATAGCCCCTTTGCCAGCCCATTAAGCATTACTGGAGTCACCATTTCTCACCCTATCGTTCTCCACTCACTTTTCCTTTCCTCCTAGAGCTCGCTGAGATGCTTGCTCAGAACCACAGGTTCAGCATCCAGGGACTTAAGCATTTGCTTAAGTTAAACAAAGATTTAAATGCTGCCAGGTCTTTACTGGTGGGCAGGATCAGGCAGAGCCCTGGCTCAGCACCCTCCTGGCTGACCTCCTCCCTCAGATTTCTTTAGTTCTTGCAGGTCTCAGGAGCTCCTCAGGGACGCCCCCAGCTGTCTGGGATCCCAAAAGCTGGTTGTCTCCAGGGAGGGGCTTTGCCCTGTGCACAGGAGGACCTGGAACATACATACATGGACCTGCTGTAGAGTGTCCAGAGGAGGCCAGGAAGATGATCAGAAGGCTGGACAGTCTCTCTTACAAGGACAGGCTGGGAGAGGTGGGGCTGGAGAAGGCTCCAGGGAGGCCTTAGAGCTGTATTTCAGTATGTGAAGGGGACCTACAGGCAGGCTGGGGAGGGACTGTTCAGAAGGGCTTGGGGTGATAGGACATGGGACAGTGGTTTGAAACTGGAGCAGGGCAGAGTTAGGTTGGACACCAGGAGGAAGTTCTGTGCAGTGAGGGCAGTGGAACACTGGAACAGGCTGCCCAGGGCTGTGGTTGAGGCCTCATCCCTGGAGAATTTGAGATCAAATTTGCCGTGTCCCCGCGCAGCCTGCTCTGGCTGGAGCTGTCCCTGACGCCTGCAGGGTGTTGGACAGGATGCCCTTTGAGAGTCCCTTCCAGCCCGGTGCCAGCTGTGAAGCTGTGGAAAGGGTTGCCCAGGACCACAGGATCCTTTCTGGATGAGCGTGGACATCAGCCCTGGGTGTGCCAGGACAGGAAGGAGTTAAACCCAGCCCACCCCAGGACCTTGTTGTCCAGCACGATGCAGGCCGTTTAATTAGCGTCCGGTGCTCGGCGGTTCGATTGTGTTGTCCCCCGGGGGAGCAGCTCACACACACCGCCTGTTATCTTTGGAGGACTCCAGCAGAATGCTTCTGCAGTAACCTCATCAAAGGATAAGCCAGGATTCAGATAAGCTTTCAAGGAGGAAGTCAGGGTTATAATTTTCAGAGACTTCTGAATGTCACCTCCAATTTTCGGCTGTGCCGTCGGAGCAGCCGGTTCTGGACGCCACCCAGGCTCAGATATTGAAATGGGTGACCTGTGGACTGTGGTCTCCTCGGCTCCTGGTCACCATCAGCCTGGCAGATCCCCGAGTTGAAAGTGCCTGAGATTTCTGACTTTATAATCACGCAGCTCCTCAGAAGTGCAAATTACAGAGGAATTGGTGCTAAACTCCCCATTAACGACAGAGCCCGAGAAAGCCTCAGTGTCCCAAATTACCTGTCACCGGCTCCGGAGCACGGCGTAATTCTGTCTCCTGAAAAAAGAGGAGAGGGGAAGGGACAGCGTTTGACATTTCAGAGCCGCTCCTAATTGAGTGCTCGGCTCCCTCTGCCGCCTGCCGCCCCCTCCTCGGGGCTGTGGGGCAGGCAGACCCAGTGTTTGTCCCCTGCACATTGTGATGCTCCCCCTGGGACCCACCAGTGATGCTCCACCCTTCTTGGGTCTCTTTAAGCTACTGAGACCTCTTCTGCAGTGCTCAGCCTCCAGAGAGCCTGGGGGCTAAGGGGCTTCTCATGGAGGGAGGGCAACAAAGCTGGGGAAGGGTCTGGAGAAGAGGGCTGGGAAGGAGCGGCTGAACGACCTGGGGGTGTTTAGTGTGGAGGAGGCTGAGGGGAGACCTCATTGCTCTCTACAGCTCCCTGAAAGGAGGTTGGAATGAGGGGGATTGGTCTCTGCTCCCTAGTCTCAGGTGACAGAAGGAGAGAAATGGCCTGGAATTGTGCCAGGGGAGGGTCAGGCTGGAGATGAGGAAACATTTCTTTGCTGCAGGAGTGGTCAGGGACTGGCACAGGCTGCCCAGGGAGGTGGTGGAGTCCCCATCCCTGGAGGTGTTCAAGGAACCTGTGGCCATGGCACCTGGGGCCATGGTTTGGTGGCCAGGGTGGGGTTGGGTTTCTGGTTGGAATCAGTGGCCCTGGAAGGCTTTTCCAACCCAAACACCTCTGTGGTTCTGTCTGCACAACTGTGGGCAGAAGCTTGAGGCTGAACACGCTGAAGGGAGAGGGTGGCTGGAAAACTGCAGCTCAGGCTGAACCCAGCTGCTCTGCCTGGAACATCCCCACATCCCATGGGAGAAATTAGCTCATTAGGAAGGATTTGAATACGGGAAGGCGAGTGGCCTTCCAGAGGAGGTGGAGGATGGATGCAGTCAGCAGCACCAACAAGCAGCAGGGATTTGGAGTCTGGTTACTTGAGGGCAGTGTTTTGGTGTGAATTACAAATGGCTTTGGCCACCCTCCCAGACCATGAACCACCTGCCTGCCCCTGAGCCCCAGTGTGACTGGGGGACCATCCTCTCCCCGGCAGCTCTGTGCTTGCCTGCAGCCACACTCAGCTCTCCTCTTTGGTTTTCTGATGCAATTCCCAGAGCTCCAGAATCTCTGGGTTGGGCTTATCCCAGCAGGGGAAGAAAATTGGGTCCCTGGAGCCTATTTACACACAGACTCCAGCTTCAGTTTTCCTCCCTGCTAGTGGCAGGATCCTTACACTGCTTCATCTGGGAGACTTCCAGCCCTGTCCAAGTGCACCAGCCCAGGGCACCCACTCACAACCCGCCCTGCACAGCCAGCAGCACTCCCAGCCCTCACTGCTCTCTCCAGCCTTAAATCCCTATATTCTCACAGCCAATAGCCAGCCAGGGCCGGGAGCACAGGTGGGCTCCATTGGCCCCATTGGCCCCATCACCACCAGCCTAGCTGCCCCCACTTGGGTATAAATGCCCAGCACAGGGGCCAGCTCTCTTTGGTTCAGCAGGGATGGAGCTGCCTGGGTGCTGCTGCTCTCTGGGATGGTGACAGCTGGGATGAGTCCCTCCAGACTCCACACCTGGTGCTGCATGCTGGTGAGTGGTGTCTCAGGCAGTGCCCCTCTGCCTGGGCTTGTAACCCCCATTGCAAACTGTTGGCATGTAAAGGCTATGGGCAGTGTCTGGCTGTGGTGGTGCTGGGCTGTTGCCCTCTGTGCTGTCCTGTCAGAGGGCTGGGCACTGGCATTTCAGTGTGGCTGGCTCTGGGACCCCAGAAGGGGTCAGATGGAGATCAGGGGTTTGTGTTGGGTGGATCTTGCCCTCAGAGGTGGTTGGTGCTGGCCCTCTGCAAGTGTGGAGTTGCTGGCAGGTGCCAAGGCTCTTCACCCTAACCTGCTGCTTGGTTCTCCCCCCCCTGGGGAAGCATTTCTGGCTACAGAGAGGTGTAGGCTAAAGTCTCAGGAAAAACCTGCGCTGGCTGAGGTGTTCCCTGCTCAGCAGGGCACGGAGAGGGCATGAGGACCATCCTGTGGGCTCTGTGCTGGGAAATGTCCTGTGGGAGCCTGAGCTGTGCCTGGCTCTGCTGGCACCCGGTTGGAGTCACGCTGTAGTGGTTGGCATTGCCTCTTTGCATCCTCCCTGCTCCATGCCCAGGTAGGGCTGGGGGCTGTGGCACCCCTTTGCCCAGGGAACAGGCAGCTGGCAGCACTGGGTCAGGGCACTCTGAGCCTTCCCTTCCCCTCAGTGTTTCCTCTTTTCCCCTCCTGGCAGAATCAATAATTAAGCATATTCTAAGCAGTGCAGTTTTGCTTGAAATTTTCCATTTGGCTTCTGCATTAGTTGGAGATGAAATATTTAGAGGACAGAATCCAGCAATAAAGCCAAGACACATCTTCTGTTAGTATATTTTATTTATTTTGTTTAATAATGAGGTTCTGTGTCTGCCGCTGCCCTCCCTGCACCGGAGCCGTTCTCCTCTCCCTCTTCCTGCAGAGGCAGAGGATAATATCCCCCTTTTAAAAAAATAATCAAGTCTGGCTTGTCTAACAAATCAGGTCCTGTGCTCTGATGTTGTAAGTGTTCAAAGGAGTTTCCCAGCAGGCTCAGGGTGAGGAGCAGCCCGGCAGCTCCTCGCCGATGCTCCTGCTCACCAGCGATTTGTCTGCCAGGGCAGAGCAAGAGCCTTTCCTTCGCCTAAAATCACTTGTTCCTGGTTCAAACCCTTTAATAATTCCCTGGGAAGAGGGTGGATCCTTTCCCCCAGGAGCAGCCATCTGCCCTGCGCCTCTGCATTTCCACTTGCAAAATCTCTTCTGACTCGTGTGGGGTCTCTTCCTCGCCTCTGTCTTCGGCGCCGAGATGTTTGCAGGGATTCGTCCCCCCGGGGATCTCCCTCACGCATTACAGATGCTGGCTGGGAAGCAGGGAGAGCGGCTGAATGCCGAGTGGCTGCCCCGGGGGCGCTGCAGGAGCCGCGGCCGCTCCCAACCCTTTCCATGCCACTGCCTTCTCCAGGCCCGTCCTGGTCTCCTTGGCTGCTGTCGGTGGGAAAAGGCTGCGCCGAGCTCAGAAACTCTGCGGTTTCAACCTTTTGATTTCTTGCCCCTTTTGCTGCTTTTGGGCTGTAAAAGCAAAAAATAAAATAAATAAATGTAAATCCCTGGAATAGAAATTGCTCCCAGGAAATTCCTATCATGCACAGCAAAGCGCTTCATCCCCACGGCTTCAAAATGTTTGGCTGAGATTTTGATCTGCTCTTCAGAGCCTGTTTGCAGTCACACAGAATGGGAGCCCAGGTGTGTGTGTGCTTGAGATGCTCTGGGATTGCTCACAAGCAGCCTGAGCACAGCAAAACTCCCCTGGTCTGAAAGGCAAATGAGGCTTTTCCAGCAGTGGGAAGCCCGGAGCTTCCCTGGCTCTGTTCTGCCCTGCGCCTGCCTCCTGGTCCCAGGTGGGTTTGCCTGGGTGTCAAAAGGAGTTAGCTGCTGGTGCTGCCCATCCCAAAATATCCTGGTCACTGCTGGTGCTCTGCAGGGCTGTGACTGAAGACATCACTGACAAAAGGCAAACCAAACCCTCCAGGCCCCTGTGCCAGGGTGCTTAGGGTAACTCCTCCTGTGCACAGCTTGCCCCTGAGCTTGGGTAAGCCTTGTGTGAGCCTTTGAAGGTGGCAGTGAGGCAGGAAGCTCAGAGGTTAAAGGACATTCCTGGGGCCCAGTTCTTGTCTTACCCTTGCAGGGATGCTGCTCTAGGTGAGGGGCCCTGCCATGGGCCTGTCTGTCCTTCCACAGCTAAATGGCCTTCCATGGCCATTTAGCTTCACCACATCCTTTGCTCTGCTGCTTCAAATCTTGACCCTGTTTTGGGCAGCCCGGAGCAAGTTTCTATCTCCCTTCTCCTACCAGTGCTGCCAAGGTGCCCTGTGGGCACTCTCCCAGCAACTCTGGAGCCAGCGCTGTGTCGAGGAAGAGGAGGATGTGGAGCAGGGGTCTGGGGCTTGCTGTAGGGCAGCAGGAACCCCTTCCTAGCCAGCTCCTAGTTAATTCTCCCCTGTAGTCCTCCCATTGTGGATGTTGTTGTTAAACTCCTGCATCCTCACTGAGCCAGAGCTAATTATAATAATTAACAGAGAACTCATGAACTTGTCAAACTGGTAATTATCAGCCACGGGGACTTTTATCATTGTGAGATGTCGTTCAGCAGAGGGGAGAGGGGGTGCAAAGCCTCTCCTCATTAGATCTGTGCTCATGATGAGTCTCACCTCTGCCCAGCCACCTTCTCTCCAGGACCTGCAGACCCTGTGGTCACTGTGCCCAGGCTGAGCTGGGAGCTGGCACTGCAGGCTCCAAAACAAACCAGGGAGAAAGGCAAGAAGTTGCCTGCAACCCCCCAGGCAGCCCCAGCACAGGCAGGGTTCTGGCTGCTCCCCTGGAAGAGAAATGCTCCTGAGCTGTTGCAGCAACTGCTCTGCTCCAGAACGCTGGAACAGGCTGTCTGGAGAGAGTCTCTTTCTATGGGGACATCCAAAACCCACCTGGACACGTTCCAGTGTGACCTACTCCAGGTGATCCTGCTCTGGCAGTGGGGTTGGACTTGATCATCTTTTGAGGTCCCTTCCAACCCCTAACGTTCTGTGATTCCAGCCCCTAATGCTTGGTGTGCTCCTGTGCTGCAGCTGCATCCTTGGCCGCTGCTCGCTTCCTGGTGACATTACAACTTCTAAGGAGGGGTTTGCTGCCCTGGAAGCTGCTCAGGCTGTTGGCCAGGACATCATCCTGCCCTGTGTGCCTCTGCAGGGGAGCCCCGCGCCCATCAGCAGCGCCGCTGCCCGCCCGGCCGCCGTTGGACAGCTCTTCCCCAGGTTTCCTGCTGCGCCTATTGTGAGCTCTCTCTCTCCCGGACGGCGAACGACAAATGGTCCTTTTCACCCGGGAGATAAGATTGTTCATCTTCCAAAGTCACCGGCACTTGTGACGCGGGCTCTGGAGCAGTTTGAATAATGAGCCTTCGGCAGCACTCGTGTCTCTCTCCGTGTCCTTTCCTTAACAAAGACCTGAGGCTCCCAAGGCAGCGCCGTCTCCGGCAGGCACCGAGCGCGACAGGGCTGCTTCTGAAGGGCACAACTCTCACACAGGAGTTGCTTTTCTTCCTTTTTTATTTTTTTTTCCTTTTCTTTCTTTTCTCTTCCTTCACTTTTCCAATTGTATTTCTGTCAGGCGCCGTGGCTCAGACAATTGCTGCTTTAGAGAAAAATTCCCACCAGGAGCCACACGAAGGCTGCTGCAGACCCCCTCCTCTCCCCGTGCCACCTCTGCCGCCCGGCGCCTCGCATTTCGATCTAAAAAGGCAGCCACAAGTTCCCTGTGCCCTAAAAGCCTGACTCCTGTGGCTCTTGTGCCTCGCCTTGCACCCTCCTTTGGCCTCTCTCCACTTTTGCATCCTCCCCAGGCATGGCCTCTGCATTCCCACTTCCCTCTCTCTGGTCCTCTTTGGCCTGCTGGGCACTGCTCTCCTGCATCCTCCAAGCTTCCTGCTCCATCACCTGCCGTGATGAAGGGGCACCAGGCACTGGTGAAGGCAGGGGAGGGGGAGATTTGACCAGAGACATGCTTTAGGAAGGAGAACACCCACCTGTAGCTGGGGCAGAGTGGGTGGCAGCATGAGGGTGGCCCTTAGCAACCACTCCAGAGTCCTCCTGGCTGTGTTGAGAGCTCATTGAAGCTGCAGACTGAGGAGCTACTGAATGTGGTGCTGTGTGGGGAAAGTGCTTCAGACTGTTTCCAGGCTCTGCAAGGGTCCAGCTTGTGTGAGGTCCTATCTTGCACATCCTCTCCCACCTCCTCCTCCAGCCCCACCACCTTGGTCTTGCCCCTCTGGTCTTTTGCCTGCGTGGTCTCACCTCTCACCTGCTCCTGTCCCAGTGCTGCCCTTGCCCTCTCCTCTAACTAAAAGAGGTGCAACAAGAAAAACAAAGCCTCTCTCACAGGGTCTGCCTGAAATTCTGCAGGGGAAAAAGCACCACAGACTAATTGGGGACATCTGCCTGCTGTGGCTGTGGGGCTTTAGCCTGGGCCCCTGCCCAGGAAATGAAGATGTGAAAATATGCAAAGGAGATCTAGAGGAAGGTTCCTCGCAGCAGCCAGCCAGAGAAAATCAAATTCATTCTCCCTGCTTCCTAGTGTGGCCACAGAAGAGGCAGAAACTCCTCATTTCCAGCTGCTGAACTTTAAAGGTGGATCTGGAAGCTCAAGCTGAGCTCCTCACAGGGCTGCCAGGACCTGCAGCCACCACATTTCCCAGTTCCTGGTGCAATGAAGCCCAGTGCCATGCAGGCTGCCTTTGAGTGACCAACTGGACTGTGGAGGGATGCAGGTGATGGCCATGGGGGATGCTCAGCACCCAACACTGAAGTCGGGGGGCAAGCAGGAGTCAAAGAACCAGCCCTGAAATCCTCAGCTCCTCCTGGATACCGCGAATCTGTGCTGGCAGAGGAGCCTCCCTCCTGCTCCACAGGACATGTGCCCATCCATGCTGTGCCATGATGGGGCTGCAGGACCCTTCCGGGGACAGTGGTGAGGAGGGCAGCCAGGGGCCACAGTGCCCTTGCCAGCCTGGTGCGGGGCGGCGCTGGAACAGCACATTGGAGCATTTAAAATACATTAAAGGAGCCCTCCCTTTGAAGTGGGAAACTATCTCTATTTAATCAGAGAGAAACAACTTTTCAAAAGACTTTTTTCTTCCTCCTCTTTACCTTCAGCCGCCTGCCTTCTCCTGTGGATAGTACCATGAATAAAACATGCATATCCCAATTAAATCTTGATTTAATTTCTCTTCTTTGCAAAGCTGATGAACTCGAGTGCTTTCATACCGACACCGGCATTAGCATTCTTTTGTGATGCGCAAGCCGGGCGGAGGAACAAGGGACTCCAACAATCGCCGCCTGGCTCCTGGCCTCGCCGAGCTCTGCGTGGGCTCGGAGGATAAACCCCGGGCTAGGATCACCCCCCCGGAGCAGCGCCTGTGTCTGCTCGAACCGGCGTGGGCTGTGGACATGCCAGCTGCTCTGCTGAATAGGACAGCATCTCCTCACCCAGCGCTGGGGAGCACAGATCCTGCACAGCCCATCTCGGAGTCCCAGAGTGCCAGGGTGGAAGGGACCCCAAGGACCATCTGCTCCAACCTTTCCAGGTGACAAGAGCTGCGATGAGCTGGCCCAGGACCGGCCAAGCGGAGTTAAAATTGACCAGTGGAAGAGGCTCCACTGCTGCCCCTGGGAGAGGATTCCGATGTCCAGCTGTGTTCACGGGGAAACTCTTCCTTTCGGAGTCCAACCAGAACCTCCCCAGGAGTGCCTTGTCCCCATCTCCATCCCTGCAGAAGTTCTGAGGTGTGCTCAAGTGCTCAGCACTGTGCAGCTGTGAGGGTATCCCATGGAGCCGGGAAGGAGCTTTAATGCCCCTGGGAGGGAGGGTGATCAGCCAGTGTCTCCTGATTTATCCTTTTCTGGGACAAAAATGAGGTTAGTTGGAGCATGCCAGGGGTGTTGCAAGTTCTGCCACACGTGCAGACTCCCACATGAGTGATGCCAGTTGCTGTGGTGCAGTCCTGCCCCTCCACTCCAGCTCCTGGCACTAATCAATAGTCTCTCGTGTTCACAGATTGACTGCAATCCATCCACTCCCCTCTCTGGGCTGCAGCACATTCCTCTTCCCCCAGCTTTCCTGGGGCCTGCTGTAGGACAGCACCCCCTGAGTTGTTCTTCCATGCTGGCAGCATTCCCATTGAGTCCAACAGCCTCAGGCTGCAGCCAGACAGCAAATGGTCCTGGCAGAAAAATGTGATCAATGAGGTTTCCATGAAGCTGAAGCTCTGAAGGGTGGGGGTCAGGAAGAGGAGGCCAGGCTGGGCCGGGCTCCTTGCAGTGCTGTCCTGTGACAGGACAAGGGGCAGAGGACACAAACTGGAACCCAGGAAGTTCCACCTGAGCAGGAGGAGAAATGTCTTTGGTGTGAGGCTGCTGGAGCCTGGAGCAGGCTGCCCAGAGAGGTTGTGGAGTCTCCTGCTCTGGAGACTTTCCAAACCCAGCTGGGTGTGTTCTGTGTGCCCTGCCCTGGGTGCTGCTGCTCTGGCAGAGGGGTTGGACTCAGTGATCTTGGGAGGTCCCTTCCCACCCCTCCCATTCTGGGATCCTGTGAGAAAAACCAAAACAACCTTCAAAGCCTCACAGACCCAAAGCTTTCCTTAGGAATGGAAGCAACCAGGACACTTCCAACTTTCTTTGCTGGAGACCTTTTCCTTTTGAGCAGCACCTACAAACCTTCTCAGAGCAGATTCTTCCCCCCTGCAAATTGTTTTACTCTTCCATTTCAAACAGACATTTTTGAGATTCATTTCCTGCGTGGCTCTGCTCAGAGCTGCTGAAATGTCACCATGGTGATGGTCCTCGTGACATTTCCATTCAGGACTGGGAGCAGAAAACAAACACAACCCTCCTGGCAGGGGCCAGGGATGGGTGGGAGCACGGAGGAGCGAGGGGAGGGTGCTGGACCTGCCACCAGTTCAGGAGGGCTGGGCTGTGCCTCAGCTTCCCCACCTGCAGGATGCTACCAGGTCTGGGGACCTGCCCAGGGAAGGGGGGACATGGAGCAGCCACCGTACTGGGATGGCACATCCCAGATAACCCATCAGCTCCTGGAGCCCCCAGATGCATTTCCCTCGTGCCTCCCCACCCAGCAGCTTTGCTCTCCCTGCTGCCCAGTGCCTTCTGCAGGCCTCTGGTTTGTTTTGTGACAGTCCTGATTTATTCCAGCCCAGCCCCAGCTTTGCTCCCAGTTGCCTCTGATTTACAGCTCTGCCCCAACGCTCACACAGCCTTGTAAGTGTGGCATTCCTGGCTGTGCCCCGGCCTTGGCAGCACCAGCCCTGCCTCGCCTCTGCAGCTCCTCTGCTGCTTGGGGGTGGGGGGAAGTGTCCTTTGCATCCTGTGCTGTGGCAAATGCCAATGTGTCTCTCCTTTGGCATTGGCACAGGCTGCCCAGGAAGGTGGAGGAGCCCCATCCCTGGAGGTGTTCCAGAAATCTGTGGCCATGGCACCTGGGGACAGGGTTTGGTGGCCGTGGTGGGGTTGGGTTGCTGGCTGGACTGGGTGATCTCTGAAGGCTTTCCCAACCCAATCAATTCTGTGATTCTAGGATTCTCCTGCTCCTTGGCAGTGGGAGGGCAGGTTGGGTGCTGCCAGCATCACTGCTTCCCCTGCTGGAGAGCAGGGAGGTGCAGAAGGAGCCTGCCAGTTGCTTGCCAAGGTGTGGTGCGCAGGGGGAGCAGGCAGGGAGGCAGAGTGCTTTTACCTGCTCAGCTGGATAATTAAAAGCTGCCTGAAGCACCACTAACCTTTTTTTTTTCATCATGGCATCGTTCATTATAAAGCCAGAAAGAATTAGCTGTGCTGCCTTATCAGATGGAGAAAATATTAATAGCAGAAATGGGGCCGAGAAAGGAGGACTTTGGGGTGAGTTAATTAAACCACACATCCTCAATGACTTACTAAGTAGCTGGGCCAGCTCCTTGGGCCCCTGAGACCCAGAGATGCTGTCTGTGAGGGAGAAAGTTGTCAGCCTGAGCAACTTCTCCACCCACGGGCCAGCACCTGTGATCTGCCCAGCTCCCAAGGGAAAGGGAGAGCTGCTAGATGTGGGGCCAGCATCACTGCTCGGAGATGCTCAGGGCTGCGAAGGCTCTTCTCACAGCGCTGCCAGCAGCAGCAGCTGACAATCCCATCCCATAAACAACCACTGACAGACCCTGCAGCCCCTCCTCGCCCTCCTGCAGCCCCTCCTCGCCCTCCTGCAGCCCCTCCTCGCCCTCCTGCAGCCCCTCCTCGCCCTCCTGCAGCCCCTCCTCGCCCTCCTGCAGCCCCTCCTCGCCCTCCTGCAGCCCCTCCTCGCTCTCCTCACCCTCTGCAGCTGCACAGTTCCACATCCAGGGAGGTTCCTGGCACCAGCCGGGATCTCAAGCCCTGATACACCACAGCATGTAGGTATCAGCTCTCAAAACCACCTCTGGATGCACTCAGGTGGTGCTGGGACACTCTGCAGCCTGCATGGGGTTAACTAAGAGAGGCATCCTGGTGCCGAGTTCCGGGGCAAGGCTCAATTAAGTCGGGAAGTGAAATGGATAATTCCATTAGCATGGATTTGCTCACGGGGCTCAGGAATCCTTCCAGTGGGAGCTTGAATGTTACCAACTTTGCTTCCCTGTCCTTATCGTCCCCCAGTGCCTGTGAGAAGTGGAGAAGCCAGCAGCAGCGTGGCACAGGTGGATTTGCCATCATCCCCTTGCCTGGGCCAGCCCTGTGGCTGCTGCCTTCTCCCTTGTTTGTTTGGCCTGTGAAAGGCACAGGATAAGCCAACAGCTAGGGACCACAGCACCCAAACCCAGCTCCTGTGGTGCTGCTGGTCCAGCTCATCACCTCCACTCCACCCCAGCAGCACCAGGCTGCACAGGAGGAAATAAAACCCAGCCCTGAAGGCTTAAGGCACAGATTTGTTTCCTTCTCTCCAAAGGTCAGTTGCTTTAAACTCGGTTCAAGCCACTGGGGCCCTTTCAGTTTCATTTCTTCTGTTTAATTCTCAGCAGTTCATTAAAGTCTGACCTTGCCTGCTCCTGGCAGCTGCTGCTGATGGCCAGCAAGAGATGAGACCTGCAGCTGCCCAGGCTCTTAAACTGCCAGGGAAATCTGAGGTCCTTTGCTTGAGTGGTTCTGGTGGCAACTCGTCAGTCGCTATCTCAAGCCTTAGCACGAGGCAGAGAGCAGCAAAAGCAGGAGGAGATAACACCAAAGAAAAGAAGAAGAAAGGCACTGAATGCCATCTCTTGTGAGCCCAGGAAAGGTCAGGAGAGACCCTGGACACTTATCTGCTCTCGGTCGCTGATAAAGCACAGGAGAGCTCAGAGCCACCAGCAGCTGCCTTCAAACAAAAGGACATTTAATTAAAGTCCACGGAAAGAAAAGGAAGGAGAAGGCTTTGGAGATGAATTCCCACAGCCTTGCCAGGCTCCAAGATACCTGAAAGATGAGTTCTAATCTTCCTGCACCCACTCCTCAGGGTGCTGGGGCATCAGCAGTGCTGTGTGCCTGGTTGTGAGCCTGAGACCCACTGAGATGGGGCCAGGAGGTTTTGGGGGGCTCAGGAAAAGCTCCTTGAGCCTGTGCTTTGGAGCTGGTGGGGGCTGTGCCCTGAGCAGCCTGGGCTGGCCAAGAGCTGGGTGTGATGGGGCTGCACCAACCTTCGTGTCAGGGGTGAGAGGATGCTCCACAGTGTCCATCCCAGCCCCTGCGGTGTCCATCCCATGCTGGCAGCAGCCTGAGGGCATCTGAGCAGAGAACAGGAGCACAGAACAGTTTGGTTGGAAAAGCCCTGGAAGAGCAAGTCCAGACATTGACCCAACACCACCACAGCCACTAAACCTTGTCCCCAAGTGCCATGGCCACAGGTTGCTTGAACACCTCCAGGGGTGGTGACTCCACCACCGGCGTCCCGCAGCCCGAAGTGATCCGTCACAGAGGACGGCAGAGCGAGGCCAGCGCCGAGCAGGCTGCCTGCGGCTGCCCGGGGCGTTTGGACACCGGGGTTGGTTTGTCTGTCTCGTTAAAGCAGAGGCAGCAGTGGCTCTGCCCTGCCCAACTGCCCAGCGCCAGCCGGGGAGGCGGTGGCTGTGCTGCCGCAGCTCCCGGCGCAGAGCTGCGAGGAGCAGGTCCCGCTGGACTCGCCGTGTAATGAACCCCTGGCATGATTTATTATCTCCCTTGCTAAGGCAGAAGCCTCTCTCGCCAGGTAAAAAACATCCTCTGAATCCTCTCGCTTCATTTGCATAGGTAATGGTCATATCATTAACAGCTCATTAGCGAGAGAGCAGTGTGACAAAACACAAATCCAGGAACGCTGAGCTAGGGGAAGCCAGGGAGGCACAAACTGCTCCAAAGCTGGCTTTGAAAAGCCGGAGCGTGTCTGGGAGGCAGGGAAATGCGCAGCGAAGAGCCAGGGGTGGGTTAGATCCGAGGAGATGTGAGCAGAGCAAAGGTTGGAATTGTCCTGCTGTGGCCACCGCAGCCCTAAAGTGCTGGTGTTGGGGAGCTTCCTGCGCTGAAACGAGGCGGGAGGAGATAATTGCATGGGAGAGGAGAGCGCAGGGAATGGGATGAGGCTGGGGCACGGATGCTGCCAGGCGGTTCCTTCCTCTTGCCTTCCCCAGGCTGTGCTGGGGATGCTGGGCTCCCTCGCCAGCCCCGGAGCCATGGCAGGGACTGGCACTGGGTTGTCCGTTAGGGCTGGGAAGAGCTGGTGACCGAACTAGGATCTCACGGGGGCACCGCTGGCCTCTGAGTGCCTTGTCAATTACCCCAGGTGATTGAAACAATGAGAGAAAGCAAGGAGCTGAATTGGAGCCAGGCCTGGTGAGCAGGGGCTTTGTCAGGAGAGAAAGCCCTGGGGTCCCGCGGTGCTGTGAGCAAAAATAAAACAGATGGCAAAAGAGAATTGGGTAAAAGAGAAATTAAAAAAGAATAGAGGTGGCTTCAATCAGTACCTCTGGAGCCATCGACTGCTCTGCCCAGCCCAGCCTCACCCCCAGCAGGGAGGCCCCTGTGGAGCTGGGCAGGGCAGGATGCTGACTGCTGCTGGGAGCTGTGGCTCCTTCCAGCTCCAAGTGACGGGAACGGGGCTTGGGGGCCAGGGTCCTTTGCAGAGCTGACCCAGGGTCACTGCAAATAGCACAACATCGTTGTCTGGAAGCCCTGTGCTCAGGAGAGGTGCCTGGCACGTGGGGCCAGCTGCGGCTGTGCCGCTCTTTGAGCGGGGACCCTTGCTGTCCCTTCTGTCAACTCAGACTCAGCAGCTTGCTCTGGCCCAACCAGACAGAGCAGCAGAATTCTCCTGATGGAGCAGGTGTTGGGGGAAAGGGAAGAGCATTCCCTTGGTGGTCATCAGGGGGAAGCAGGAGATGCCATCCCTCCTTGGGAGTCCCATGTCCAAGGGATGTGGGATTAAGGGTGCTGAGACCCTGGAACAGGTTGCCCAGGGAGGCTGTGGGTGTCCCCTCCCTGGAGGTGTTCCAGGCCAGGCTGGATGAGGCCCTCAGCAACCTGGGCTGGTGGGAGGTGAATGATCTTGAAGACTCCTTCCAACCCAACCCACTCTGTGGTTCTTTGTCCCTTGTGTGCCTGCCTTGCTGCAGCCCCGAGGTGCTTGTTCCCTTCCCAAGGGCAGGGATGACGTGGAGCTGAGGCCACAGCCCCTGGCACTGTTGTTCCAGGGCAGGATTCATGACCAATGCTTTTGGCCACACCAAAAGCAGCTGCTGGGCTTTTGTCATCCTCCCAGAGCAGAGTTATTAAGGCCATTCCTCACCACGGGTGGAGCAGCAGAGGGGCTGCTCCACTGCTGCTGCAGGAAGATCTCAGCCATTTCCAAGCCTTTTCTTCTCCCAGCCCCGGGCAAGGATGGGGCAATGATCAGTGAGCCTGGAGGCAACGTCCCTGTGGTGTCTCTTGCAGATGAAAAAGGAACAAAAGCTCCTGGGAGCCTCATGAGGCTGTGTTGAGGTTGCCCAGGGAGGTGGTGGAGTCACCATCCCTGCCACCACCACGGCTCTTGGGGTTGCAGTTTGAGGGCCATGGTGGTGACAGGTCGATGGTTGGACTTGGATGATCCTGGAGTTGTTTGGGTTGGGGAAGCCTTCTGTGATCCTCAGCACAGGCTGCTGCTGTCACCCCAGCTGTGCTCCAGCCTCCAGGCAGCTCAGTGGTCACACATGAGGAATGTCTGGAAGGTGGTGCTGGGAGAACTGGGGAGCTGGAGCAGCCCTGTGCCCCCTGCCTTGCTCAGCCCTACCTGCTCAGCAGCCCTGGACACACTGCAGCCTGCTGCGAGGTGCAGGAGCTGCTGCCTTGGCTCCCCCTGTCCCACGGTGCTGAATTCCTCTGCCAGGATCAGCAGCACTCCCGGGGAGCTTTATTTACACTTCCATAACAAGAGAAATAACGAGAAAAGGAGAAACAAGTTGTGGCAGCTTTGGGCAGCACTCAGAAAGGAAGGCAGGAACAGGCTCCTGGCTGTCCTGAGCTGAGAATTCATAGACTGAGAGAAAGGGTTGGGCTGGAAGGGACCTTCAAGCTCATGCAGTGCCAGCCCCCTGCCAGGGGCAGGGACACCTCCCACCCGCCCAGGTAGCTCAAGGCCTCATCCAGCCTGGTCTTGAACACCTCCAGGGAGGGGGCAGCCACAGCCTCCCCGGGCAGCCTGTTCCAGTGTCTCCCCTCAGCTCAGGGGGTTGGTTTCTCTCCTTCCCAGGCACCACTTTCCTTCTGGAAAGCAGAGTTCCCCCGGGGGCTGACTGTCTGAGCCCATCCCATGCCTTGATTTATTTCTCTTCATTGTCACTGCTGCTCCTCTCTTCTTTAATTGTTGTCTTATTTCAGGACCAAAGTGCAGCTGGGGGAGTTGCTGTTTATTGCTGTGTGACCTGCTGGGCAGCTCTCTCCAGCTGCTGAGGATCAGAGGATCAGAGGATGTTAGGGGTTGGAAGGGACCCCCGAAGATCATCAAGTCCAAGCCCCCTGCCAGAGCAGGACCACAGAATCCAGCACAGGTCACACAGGAGCACATCCAGATGGGGCTTGAAAGTCTCCAGAGAAAGACCCCACAACCTCTCTGGGCAGCCTGCTCCAGGGCCCTGTGAGCCAACCATGGCCTCAGCTGTGCACTGTGGAAGATTTATGGAAGATGAAGTTATTTAAAGTCCCCTCCTGTCACCACCACCTCTGCTTCCCCACCACACCTGTCCCTTTCCCACCCCATTCTCCCCTCAAAACCCACAGCACCTGGGCTCTATTGGAGTCTCCTCCCTCCCCAGGTGTGGCCACTTTGCCCTCCCCACCCACTCCCCTATTTACTCCCCACCAGGAAGGGCAGCAGCCCCAAGCTGAGCCCCTCGGGGCTGGAGGATCCTCCTCTCATCTCAGGTGAGTGCCCACGGTGCACACTGGGTGATGGTGGTGGTGACAACAAAGGCCGGGGGGCCTGGTGGCCCCCGGTCGTTAGGGCTAACATTGATGCCTACTCCCATCCCATCCACGGGTGCTGGTGGGGCTGAGCTCCTGTGGGTGCTGTCTTGGCTGCTTGAGGCTCTTGCCCCTGGCTCTGGGATGGCTGCAGAAATGTTGGTGGGGAAGCAGGGGCTGTTTAGGCGGGGGGAGGGTGGTAGGGGGAGCAGGGGCTGTTTAGGCGGGGGGAGGGTGGTAGGGGGGAGCAGGGGGCTGTTTAGGCGGGGGGAGGGTGGTAGGGGGGAGCAGGGGCTGTTTAGGCGGGGGGAGGGTGGTAGGGGGAGCAGGGGCTGTTTAGGCGGGGGGAGGGTGGTAGGGGGAGCAGGGGCTGTTTAGGCGGGGGGGAGGGTGGTAGGGGGAGCAGGGGCTGTTTAGGCGGGGGGAGGGTGGTAGGGGGAGCAGGGGCTGTTTAGGCGGGGGGAGGGTGGTAGGGGGGAGCAGGGGCTGTTTAGGCGGGGGGGAGGGTGGTAGGGGGGAGCAGGGGCTGTTTAGGCGGGGGGAGGGTGGTAGGGGGAGCAGGGGCTGTTTAGGCGGGGGGAGGGTGGTAGGGGGGAGCAGGGGCTGTTTAGGCGGGGGGAGGGTGGTAGGGGGAGCAGGGGCTGTTTAGGCGGGGGGAGGGTGGTAGGGGGAGCAGGGGCTGTTTAGGCGGGGGGAGGGTGGTAGGGGGAGCAGGGGCTGTTTAGGCCGGGGGAGGGTGGTAGGGGGAGCATGGTAGGGGGAGCAGGAGCTGCTTTGGGAAGATGAAGGGGGTGGTGGTGGGGGACAAGGGCCTGGCGGCCTCCTGGCTATGTAGAAGAGCTTCTTGGCTGGGGAAAAGAAGCACTGGGAGGCCACCTGCACTCCAATGACTTTATCCTGACAGAGGCCAAGCAAACTACACGCCAGAGCTGGAAGTATTTCACAGTCTCAAGAGAGCTCACTGGCAGTTTCTGAGCTCTGAGCACAGAGCCAGCCCTTAGCCCCTTAGCTCTTGCAAACATAACCTGAAGCTGATGTCCTGCCAGGCCAACTGCTCCCCGGTCAGCTGGAGGTGTTCCCTCACCCTGCTCTTCCCAGGAGCATCCACCTCTGGGTGGAGGGGAAGGAAAAGTGACAGGTGAAATCTTTTTGCCAGTATTGATGCAGTTGGCCTCCATGATCCAACCAAACCAGTTCTGTGGCTCTTTGGGACTGACCGGCTCGGGTCAGTTGTGGCTCTCAGCAGGCCACTGACCTCCTCTCCAACCCCAGCAGGGAGGGCAATCGCGGTCTGCTCGCTGATGGCATTGCCAGTGGTGAACTGCACAAAGCCAAACAACCAAACCTCATCCTTGTAAAGGTTGCATCTTCTCCCCTCGGTCTCCAGAGCTGCCCAGGGCTCCGCTGCGGGCTCAGCTGCACGCTGGAAGGTCTGAACACCTCTGAAGGTGGAGGGAGAGCACCAGGCAGGGAAGTTGAACTCCATTGACTGTGCTGTGGGGACCCAGGACTATTAAAGCTAAGCCCCAGCCTGTGGAACACAGAAAATGGTATTAAAGGATTTGCTTTTCATGACCATAATTCAGAGTTAATGTACATTTGATGTTTAATGTATGAGCCACAGGTGATTTCCAGCTGGCACGGCCTTTTCTAAATAGTGCTCTAATCTTGGGGGGGTTTTGCCATTTTTTAAGGTTCAGCTACTCAGCCTGGCAGAGCAGAGGCAGAAAAAACCCCACTGCAAAGCTAGGTGTGAGAACCCAACGTGGGCAGAGGCTTTTGTTCCCTCCTTTATTGAGGTTTTACCTCTAATCTCTGCCTTTCTGATGCAATTTAAGATTAAGGAAATGAAAGGCAGGGCTGCCTGCGAGCAGCTCCACAAACAGGGCAGCCCCGGGGCGGCTTTGTGAGCGGCTTCGGGAGGCTTCCCCCGGAGGGAGCAGCCAGAGGCTGGGCAGTGCCGCCTGGGGGAGCAGAGCTGGGCATCTCCCACTTGCCACCACACCTCCCCCGTCCTCATCCTACGGGAAGTGATTCCTGGGCAGAGCAGGCATGGAGATGGAACCACAGAATGGCTCAAAAGCTCTCTGAGTCCTAGCAGCACCTTGGCCACTCAGCACAGTGCCACGGCCACAGGTGTTACAGGGTCATAGAACTGTTCCAGGGACACATGTCCAGAGGGGCTGGAACCAGATGACTTTGAAGGTCCCTTCCAACCCAAACCATTCTATGAATGAGTCCACCCAGCCCTCATCTGCACCACCTCTGGGGGAGTTTGTCCTCGCTGCCCTTTCTGGGACAGCCTCATCCCGGCAGGAGCCTCCAGCTCCATCTGCAGCGGCTGGATTTGTATTCACGGAGGGTGGGTCCCTCGGAAAGCTCAGAAAATGGGGGAAAAACAAGTCCCTGCCAGGAAAAACATCTCGAATAATCAAGGCCCTTCACGTGGTGCTGGTGATGAATTGGTGCTACTTATCCTGACGAGCTGAAAGGTCAGGAGCAGACCTTCCGAAATAATTATTAAATAACTTTGCCATTTGTTCAGGATCAGTTGCAACCTCATTACTGGGAGCGGGAGCTGATAGCTCTGCATCCTGGGCACAGCTCCAAGGAGGTCGTTAGGAGCAATCGTCCCGAATTTTGCGGAGGGAGGGAAGATTTATCCTCAATTAACGCCCGGAGCTCTCCAGCCTTTTGTCTTGCTGGTAAACAATCGGCGAGGGCTGGGGAGCTCCTCTCCTCCTCCCGCATCTATTTCCATAGCCTTGAAGGGGTGAAGGGCAGTGTTGGAAAGAAATGTTCTGTCGCGGAGAAGCTTTGAGCTCAGCAAAGAACCGAGGGCTGTAAATTAAAACCTCTTTAGTGAATGAGCTGCTTTGCCTTGCTGCCCCTGGCTGCTCCTTCACAGCCAGAGCTGCTCTCTGGGCTCTCCAGGCAGTGCTGGGCTTGGAGGGCAAGCAGGAGGCCTCTGCAGTCCACACCTGAATGACCATTTTAAAGCAGCCTGTCCATGATGAAGACAGAAAGATGCAAAGTTCAGGCTCTGGTTGAAGGAAGCTTTAGGTCTGAAGGTGCATCTGTAACTCAGTGCTTGTCCTCTCTGGACACAGAGCTGTTGGAGCAGGTCCAGAGAAGGCCACAAAGATGAGCCAAGGGCTGGAGCAGCTCAGCCATGAGGACAGGCTGAGGGAGCTGGGGGTGTTCAGCCTGGAGAAGAGAAGATTCTGGGAGCACTTTAGAGCTGCCTTCCAGTACCTGAAGGGGCTACAGCAGAGCTGGTGCTGGGGTGCCCAGGGTGGGGCTGGGCAGTGAGCTCATCTCAGCTGTGCCCAGCTTCAGGGCTCCATTATCCCACCTGAACTGCTTCTGAGTGCTACTATTCCAGCCTGGCCCTGGATAGCGGAGCTCCCACACTCTCCTGAGGTCACCCATCCCAGGGCAGAGCTGGCTGTGCCCTCAGCAGCCTGCACCAGGCTGGTTCTCTCTCCCCTCTGTGCCAGCTGTGCCTCCCCTTGGCACAGGAGCTGCGTCTCTGATGTCGAACACGATGGCTCCTCGCTGCAGTTTGTGTTTATCTTGTCATCCTCAGAGGGAACATGAAAACCTGTTTGTTCCCCTCCTTTGCAGAGCTCTCCTCTAAAGGTTTGAAGCCTGTTTGCCTGCCTCCCCTCCTTTCTCTCCTCTAGATAAGCAAACCAGAGCTCCCTTCACTTTTATCCTCCAGCAGTGCTTTAAACTCCCTGCCTGTGCTGGCTGCTCTGGGGCTGGGGGCCCCATAAGCATCCCCACGGATTCTATCCAGGATGGGCAGGGCCTGAGCAGCACTGGGATGCTTTGACATCTTCCAGAGGGGGAAAACCAATCTTCTGTTCCTGCTGATTTGGAGAAAAAAGCAGAAGAGCTCCCTGGGGGGAGGATGGAGTGAGGAGGGGGGCAGTGTCTTCTCCTTGGTGTCAAGGGACAGGACCACAGGCAGTGGTTCCAAGCTGCACCAGGGGAGGTTCAGGCTGGAGGTTAGGAATTATTTCTTCCCAGAGGGGGGGTCTCAAACTCTGGAACAGGCTGCCCAGGGCAGTGCTGGAGTCACCAGCCCTGGAGGTGTTCAAGCACCCTGCAGACCTGGTGCTTAGGGACGCGTTGCAGTGCTGGGTTGAAGGTTGGACTGGGGGATCTCTCAGGGCACTTCCAACCAGATCTATTCTGTGAGTGTGTGAAAAGCTGAGGTTTGGCTTTTCAGGAGGTTTTTTCCACCAGAGCAGCTCAGAGTGCAGGGACAGAGGGAGTGGGAGCATGGAGGAAGAGAGGGAGCTGGGGAGGGGAAGCCAGCAGCAGGGCTGTGATTTAAGCGGAGAGCAGAGCCCCACCGTGCTCCATTGATCACCCGGTTTTCCCTGGCTGTTGTGACATTTGCAGTGAGGCTAATTTATTCAAGCATGGAAATCTTTAAAAACTTAATTAAGTTATTTCTGCTATTTCCATGCAGCATTGTTTCGACTTCACATTTAACTTTTATTTCTGGTTAATGTCTTTTAGACTAAAATAAAATAAAATAGGAGGGGGTGGGGGGAGGGAGGGGAAGCAAGAGGAAGATGCAGAGGAAACATTGGTTTGTGCCCTTTGTGGGTCCCCAGAGGGCTGATTCCTGCCTTTGGCTGGTGCCTGTGTGTGGTCACGGGGTGCAGCTGGGTGCTTGTGGGTGACCTTGGCCTTGCCCCTTGGCTTCTGCCAGGTTTGGAAGTGTTTGGAGGTGGTGACTGTGTCAGGGAACCCAGAGTGCTGGCTCCCATCTCCAGACTCTCCTGAGCACCCTTGGTTTCCCTCTCCTCTTGGCTGGTTGGGGGTGGAGGGGGTACCAGTGCGCTGCTCCTCTCCCCAGCACCAGCATGTTCCCTGGGATTCCTCCCTGCCTTTGCCTGGTCATGGGCAGCAAGGAGAGGGGAGCGTGCTCGGGAGCAGCCATCTCCCCATTTCCCAGCAGCAAAGCCTCCCCCTGCTGGCTGTGGCTCCCAGAGACCATGGCGGTTTAGGCTCCTGCAGAGCAGGAGCTGCCATCTGCTCCTCCTTGCTTGTCCCATGCAGGACCTGATCCCTGTCCTGGGTCTGTGCTGTCTGCACTTGACTGTTTGTCACCCCACCCCCAGGGCTGGGGGCTCCTGAGCAGGCAAAATAGTGGCAGGAAAATCCCCCCCCCCCCCCCCTGCCTTGGCAGGGGCTCAGCTGCCCTGGTGCCAGAGTTTTGCCCAGAAGGATGCCTGGAAGGGTGCAAGACGCTGCCAGCAGAGCTAAATGCTGCGTTAATAAAGTTTCTGTCAGTAAATTCACTAATTAAGGCTCACAGATGGAGCTGGAAGGGATGCTTGTGGTGAAACCCAAGAAGTGTGAAAATTGCCTGCTTTGGAGGCGGCACTCTGGGAGAAAAGGGATGGGGAAGGAAAACCTTCAGGAGTTTCAGAAGCCATCTCCTGCATCTCGAGGAGGCAGGCTGAGGGCAGAGGTTGGGGTCTGTGGCTGCCCGTGTGGTTGGCTTCCATCAGCTGGGGCTTGGCCGGGTGCTGTGGCTGTGGTTTTAGAGCAGAGCTGCCCAGGAGCAGAGCTTTGGAGTGAGTCCAGGTTTCTCGAGTCCCAGGCTCATGCCCTGGTCACCAGGTCGTCTTCTCTGTGGCAACAAAGGCACAGGCAAGGAGGAAGTGCTGCTGCTGCCAAACCCCCAGAGCCACAAGGGCAGGGAGTTGTAAACTCTCCTGGTGGCAGCAGCGGGGGTGTGTGTGAGAGAGATTCCCCTCCCTGCCCAGCCTGTGCCAAGCTTTGGGCTCTTCTCCCCTGGGCTGGCAACAGCCCTCTCTGCTCTCCCCATGTTCCAGTCTGGTCTTGTAAAGCCCTTAGCCCCTCCCTCCCGCTCTGGCCGGAGAACTTTCGCAGGATGAGTGCCAGGAGTGCCCGCTCCCAGCTCACGGCCAGGCTGAGCCCCTGCGCTGATGGAGCTGCCCCCTGCTCAGCTGCTTTGCTCTGCGCTGCAGCCTCTCTGCCCCTCCTCCTGCCGTAGCTAAGGCAACGTTTGCGTTTGTCAGCCCGTGGCCACCCCCTGCCCGTGCAGTGCTTTGGGCGTTTGCCATTCACGTTTGCTTTTCTGCTGGGTGTCGGAGGCGGCCCCGGTTACCGGCCCCGCAGCGCCGAGCTGCTGTTTCCTTGCTCTTTGCTTTCATCTCCACACGGCAGACAGGAAGTGACAGGATGGAGAGGAACCCAATCTCTGCGCTGTGCTGGGGGCTGCCTGCTCTCACACAGCCCCTGGCTTGCAGGGACGGCGGGGGGTTGAGAACCAGGGGGCAGCTCGGTGCAGGGCTGGCCCCAGCCTGGCAGCAGAGGAGCAGCAGCCGTGTGGATGCTCTGTGGCAGCTTCCACTGCAAGGTCTTTCTCCACTTCTCATCCCAGCCTTGCTTAACTCGTCCTCCTCCGAAGCTTTATGTCTCCACTTCATAACTTAACTCCACGAAGTCAAGGAGAGATAAAATTGCTTTAGCCAGTGAAGAAAGGAGGGGCCAAGTAAGTGCACATCCCCAGCTCCATATTTCTGAAGTGCTGCTTTCCTAAAACATAATTAAGCCATAATGTTTAGAAGCAAGCAGTTGAAAGAGCAATAAATGGCTGCCAGGTCAGGTAAACAGCTGAGCAGCAGCAAAGTGGTGAGCAAGGCTGAAAGCTCTTTATTGTGAGCCCCCGGTGTGCTCCCAGGCCTTATTGCATTACCCAGGCTGTCAGCAGCCAGCCAGCGGGGAAGAGCTGGGGCCCTTGGGGGCTGCTGGTCCCCATGCCGGCCCCCGTGGGTGGGGGCTGGGCTGATGGATGGGTTGCCAGCTGCCCCCTGGACCCGTGGGTGCCTCAGCTCAGAAAGCTTTAGAAAGGTTGTGGTGTAAGCTTGAGGAGGGCAGCTCTAGACTGGAGGTCAGGAAGAAATTCTGGGCAGTGAGGGTAGAGAGATACTGGAACAGGCTGCCCAGAGAGGTCGTGGATGCCTCCTCCCTTGAGGTGTTCAAGGCCAGGCTGGATGAGGCCTTGAGCTGCTTTTCCCTCTCCTGTTTGGAAGCTACCCCTTGGGAGCACATCCCTGAAGGCATCCTAGGGATGCTCTGGCTGCAGGGCTGAGAGGTCCCTGAGGACTGGGGCTGGTGCAGGAGGCAGGGCAAGAGAGCAGCTTATCCCCAGTCTGGTTTCTGAACGTGGATGTGGCTGCTGTTGGTGACAAGAGAAATGGTCAGAAGCCAAGCCATGGCCAGCAGGACACATTGCACTGCACCATTGATTCCACATGCAGTAAAATTTGACTCCTTTCACAGAGAGCTAAATATTTAGTAAGAAATGCCCCAGCTCTTCCTAAATCAGCCTGACAAACGCTTTATGGCACATGTACCAGGGGCAGAGGAAAATATACTGCCCTCTCTGCCAGCTGAACTGCAGAGGGCAAGCCCAGCTCAGCAGCTCAGCACACAGGCTGCAGGAGATGTTGCAAGGGTATGAGTCTGTGGAGTTGTCCTTCTGCCCCAAAAGCTGCCAACCTCTGGTGCCAAGTCTGGGCTGGCTTTGCTTTGGAATGATTTTAAAGGTTCCTGCACCCCAGCAATCAAATAATCCCCCAGAATTCTGCTGGATCACCTTTTTCTGCCCCTGGGTTTCCAGGGGTGGTTCTAAGAGTGCCAGGAGGTCATTGCAGAGTGTAACACACATGGGGCCCTTTATTGCCTCTTGGTGAGGGTAATGCTGCACCACCCCAGGCACAGAATCACCGAGGATGGAAAAACCCTCTAAGATCGTCCAGGCTGTTTGGCAGAGCACACCGAGGTTCAGCTCTCGCTCCAGACAAGAGCAGCTCGGGACACAAAGGGCATTTTTCCCTCTCCCTGTTTGGAATGGGCAGGGAAGGATGAAAGCTAAGGAAGGACAATGAAAACAAAGATGAGAGAGCAGATATAGACTGAATGAGAAGGTCCTGAGCTGCCAGTGCAAAAGCAGCATCTCAACAGCTGCTGAGCAGATTTGCTGCCATGCTGTCAGGCTGCAGGTCTGAGGGCTGGCTCCTGCCTGGCCCTGGGACAGGACAGCCTTGCCAGGAGGAGATGTGAGCTCACTGGGACAGAGGTGCACAGCTCCTCGATGCTCCTGCAGGAAACCTCCTCAGGTTTTGGCATTCCAGGAGCCAGCCCCTGCCAGCCTCTGCTGCCTGAGAGCCAGCTGCAGCCCTGTGACCAGCAGCGCCGGGGCTGCCCTGGGTCATGCTGCTGTCGTTCTCTTAATCAGTTCATTACAGCCGGCAGGGGGATCAATGAGAGCAGCTTATTGATCAGAAATTCATAACTTCAGATTGTTCTGCTGCTCCTAGTTCATTTCTCAGTGGCAGAGACAAATCTGTGCCTCCCCTTCCCTGCAACCCCCAGCCAGTGCTGGCTGTAGTCGCTCCCTTCTAGTGCTGCTTGAGCATCCTTGCAGCTGCTGTGAGCAATGGGGAACTGGGGGGGGGGAGGCGGGAGCCAGAGGTGAGGAGCCCTGGCAGTGCTGGAGTGTCCGGGAACCAGCTGTGATGTCCCTGGAAGCCAGATGTGAGATCCCCAGCAGCACTGAGGTGTCCAGAACCCAGATGTAGGGTGTCTGGGACCCAGCTATGGGAACCCCGGCCGCGCAGGGGTCCCAGCAGCCAGCTGTGGGGAGCCCCAGCAGCGCCAATGTGAGAAACCAGTTCCCTGCTGGACTTTAAACGCAACCAGTTTGTCATAAAATAAAGGCAAAGCAGCCCTGGGGCAGAGCAGGGCTGCCAGAGGCACCATAACGACATGAGCTGAACTTACATAGATGTCAAACAGACACGTTCATACCCTTCCCCAGCACCTCCCACCCCTCTCCATCGGGGCTGGGACAAAACCTGCACTTTGGACCTGGCCAGGCTTCAGACGTGTCGGCGCCTCACCTTTCTCTACCAATACACAAGGATCGAACCCCACACAACGCAGACCGCGACCAACAATCAGCCCAGAGATCGAACACCGCGGTCCCCAGCAATTCCCCTTGCGAAAGCCAAAGATTAAAACCAGGATACCCAGCCAGAGGTGCCCCTCGGGCAGAGTACAGCAGGGTGCCCGTGCATGGTGCCTGCAGCCCCTTCCCCAGGGAGCCTCTCTCCCGCCCGCGTTAGCGCCCGAGGGCGCTGCGGCCGCGCTGCCTGGAGCCGGCGCCGCTCTGACAGCTCATCCGCTCCATCCTGCCGCTCCTGTGCTCCCCCTCGCCGCCCGGAGATCAAAATCCCCGCAAATGACCGGTTTCATGGGCTGTTTCCCCTGCTGTCAGTGCAGGGAGCTGGGAGCTGTCATCGCTGTCCCTCCCCAGGACAGACAGACCCCCGCTGCTGCCGGCTGCCTCTCGGAGAGCTAATTGCACAGCTAATTGTTTGTCTCCTCGGAGGAACATTTCCCCGCTTTCAGGCGAATGGCTCCAGGCGCTTTAAGGGTTTATAAAGAGTGTTTCATCAAACATGTGCTTCAGGAATGAACTCACCGAGATGACATTTCCTTTCCAATTTTCTGTTTATATTATCGAAGTGGGGATTGCTGGAAGCCCAGGGCTGGAGCTGCTAACCTGATTCATTCCCTACCCAGGGCCGGGGCTCGGCGCAGATGAATTTCCCCAAATTGGCCGGTGTTTGTGTGTAATGGCAACAATAATGCCGCTGATCTGTCTCCTGGAGAACTCCAGAGGAGCTTTTCCGGTGAGTTCGACAGAAAGAGGATCAAGCTGCTACTTAAATTTCTCCTCGGAGAGCCTCAGGGTAGTTTTCTTCCACCACTTCTTGGAAGGGCATCCAGGATCCTCGCACATCCCTCACATGGAGGCATGGCAGAAGAACAGAGGCAGGTGGGGGGCTGCTGCCCACCAGGGACCCAGGGCTGCCTGCCCAGTGCGTCCCGACGGGGAGAAGAGGCCTGGCAGGGAGGTGGCTCTCGGCGTGAGCTGCAGAGAGCTGGCAGTAGAAGATGTTTTTACCAGAGGCCCCTGTCAGGGCTTCCTGCAAGCTGGAACTGCAGTTCCAGGGTTTTGTTCCTCGTGTTGAGGTGGCAGCCCCGGCAGTGGGGAGGCCTTCAGCTCACACTTTGTGTGGCACAGGGAGAAGCAGGAGGATGGATGCCCTTGGAGGCAGTGGGCTCCCCAGTGGGGTGAGGGGTGCAGGGGAGAGCCCAAGGCCCAGGAACATCAAACCAGTTTGCAAGCAAACATCAGGCTTTAAATGCTTCCTCCCCCAGCAGGCAGCAGCTCCTCTGTCACACCTCCTGGCTTTTCAGAACCGTGATTCATCTTCCCACTCCAAAGACACCCTGAAGAGTGACAGCATCAATCATTGATTAGCTGCAATTAGTTTACAAGCTTCTAATCCCTCCTTGCCTGCTGTCTGCTGGAGCAGAGGTGTAGCCATGGAGCCTCGGTGCTGCTGGGCCATG
Source organism: Picus viridis (assembly GCA_033816785.1). NCBI lineage: Eukaryota > Metazoa > Chordata > Aves > Piciformes > Picidae > Picus > Picus viridis. Next base: position 684,950 of record CM066601.1, on the reverse strand, counting down.
TGCTCTGTCGGCAGCTCACCCTGCACCCAGCCTCCCTCCCTCCAACACTGTGTCTGACCCTTCCCAGGGACTCCCAGGTGGTCCAGGCTTCCAGGACCAAACCCCACCCCTTCCCAAACCTGTAAAGATGAGGAGCTCTGTGACTCTGTGCCCATTTCCACTGCCTGAGGAGGGAAGCAGGAGCCCTGTGAGGCCATTCCCTTGCCTGGCTCCGCAGGATGAATTGCAGCAGCGAGGGAGCATCAGCCCTCGTTATGCTGCGGCACAGCCAGCAATTTATGCCCTGCTCCTGCCTTTTAATGGTGCTGGAGCACCTGAGGATGGCAATGAGCTGTAAAAACAAACAAACACAGACATGCTTATCCCCAAGCCCTTCTGCTGCAACACATCACAGACCCTGTGCTCCTCCCCAGAACCTGCTGCTGGGAAGCAGAAGCCACCACGAAGCAGGAGAAGAGGAGGGGGTCCACGTTGCTCCCCAGGGACAGCAGAGGTGGCTGAGGCTGCTGGGATGGAGCCATCGCAGACCTTCCCATGGGCTGTTCCCATCCTGGTGTGCTGTCTGCCAACCCAAGAGAAGCTGCTCCTTCTCTGGAGTGGGGCAGAGTGCAGGCAGGGACCCAGCAGCAAAGCTCCTGCAGCTCTCAGTAAATCAATGAAGCTTCCATGCTTTGGCAAGCCCCTGCCTCTTCAACAGACAAGAAGCAGGTAGGGCTGGGTGCTATGGGTGCCTCCAGACCATGAGGCATAAATCTCAGGAGGACAGGCACAGGATGGCAAAACGCTGCTGGGAACACAGGAGAGGGTTTAGAATTTGTTCAGAGTTTTTCTCTTTCAGCAGCAGAGGAAGGGACAACTGCAGCCCCTCTCCTGCCAAGGGTGGCAATTAGCATGGCAGCAGGGAGAGGAGATCCAGTGGTGAGCTTGGCAAAGACCTTGCTGCTGAACAGCTCCTCTGAAGGTGATCATTTGGAACATCAGCTCTGACAGCTCCTCCTCACCCTGGTGGTTAGTTCAGTTTGGATTAAATAAGGGCCAGACAAGCCCCCACCCTGAGGCAGCTTCCTGCTCGGTGTGCAGAGTGCCACTCCAGCCTGCCACCACGGGGCACTGATGCCCCATTTTCCTACCACCAGATGCTAAGATAATGAGCTTGGGGTAATTAGCCTTGATGGATAGGCAAGGAGATGGAGTATCACTGGGGGTGACTGGATGAAATAGATCAGCTGCACCCCCTGACCCAGCTCCCCAGCTCCAGCCATCCCTCTCAGCTCACTCCACCACAGAGCAGCGAGGCAGAGCCACCCTTCATGCCACGAGCAGGGGCTGTCCATGGAAGAACAAATGCCCAAGCCATGATGTCTCTTTCCTTCCTGTGCTGAGAGGAGCTGTGCTGTGCTGCCAAGTGTGCAGGCTGTCATCTCTGCTCTCATCTGGCTGCAGCAGGCTGCAGGACAGCACTGGCTGTGGAGAGCAAGCCAAAGAATGCTCAGCTCTGTGCCTGCATATGGAAAAAGAGGAGAAAGTGGAGAGGAAAGGGAGATCCTCTGCTCTGCTGGGTGTCACAGAGCCAGCTGCCATCCCCTCCTCCTGGCAGCACAGCGGGGGTGCTCGGTGCTGTGCTCCTCTGGGTGTTGTGGAGAGATCTCAGCATCAGGTCTGTGGCTCCAAGGTCAAGCTGTTAGGCCGTGCAGGGGCAGCCTGGCTCTGGCAAGGGCTTACTGAGCTCAGAGCTTGATCCCAAGTGCCTCCTGAGGCTGACTGGAGCAGGTGAGCTGCTGGAGTGGTGCTGAGCAGCAGGGTGAGCAGCAGCAGTGATCCACCACCACTCTGGTCCAGCCTGACAGGGTAAAGCCTTCTGCGATGGGCTGAACATTGCCCTCCACAGGTGTTGGCCTGGCAGTCCTCAGCACTTTGCCATCCTGTGTGGCTCCAGGTCCCACTCTCTCCAGGCAGGAAATGTTTTCTGGGTCTAACATGTGTGCCTGTGCTGCAGGCTCAGCAGCAGAGCAGAGAGGCAGTGCAGGGCGTTGGTTGCTGCTGGAGGGTCTGCAGCTTGGCCTGGCCGCTGTGAATCTACCCAGAGCAAAGCTCCTCCAGAGGGCTGCAGTGATTCTTCTGCCAGCACAGCCACAATGTGCTCAGCCTCCTGCTCAGCCTCCCCGAGGACCAGCAGAGAAAGCTGCAGCAGCAATTACCTTGATGCAGTTATGTCAGACGTGAAATCCCAGAGCAGTGCTTGGCAGCCTGGTTTGCAGCCACTGGAGGGAACGTGAGGGCTGTGCCAGTGCTCCACACCCCGGCCGAGGCTGTGGCCTCCTTCCTGGGACTGTGCAGGTTCCCTGTTGGAAAACATGGCAGAGGCAGGAGCTGGGCACTGCCACGTCCCACAGCATGGCTGTCAGAGAACCAAGCCCCTGCACACAGACCAAGGCACAGGGACATCTCTGCACCTCTGTCTGATCGCTGCTCTCCCCTCCTCCAGCCAGCACTTCGGTTCCCAGGCGGTGGTTAACACCACGAGTGTTAGCAGAGCAGTGCCCCGAGCAAGGGCTCCCAAACCAGGACAGCATCATGTGAGCACTGAGGCAGCCCACACCCCAGAACCAGGCTAGGAGGAGCTTGGATTAATTCCTCTTGTTTAGGCACAGCTCTCTGTAGCCCTTGCCAAGGATGCAGGAAGCAGGGGAAGCCATGGAGTAAATCCTGGAGCTAATGGTGGACCCTGGGCTGCTGCGATCCCTCCAGCTAGAAGAACCCTCAGCAGCTCATCATTAAGGACACTCAGCAGGAAGATCTAAGCTGCAGAAAGTTCCTTGAAGTGCCAGCACACAGCCATCAGGCCAGGAAGGAGGCTGCAGTTTGCTCCTCTTGCAGCTTTCTCATCCCCCACGAAGGATGCAACTCATTGCAAAGGATTTTGGGCAGCAAGATTGCAGCTAGCCCCAAACGCTGAGCAGCTTCCACGGCCTCTGTCAACACCTAATGCCCGAATGCAGCGCAGGGCTGGGCTTTGCTCCTGCCTGCTCTGCTGCTGCTTTCTGCACCCCTCTATTTATTTATATTCTGCACCTCCCTTGCAACTGACGTCCTTGTGTGGCACCTTCAAGCTGATATCTCACATAATTAGAGGGAATTGTCTTTTCCAGCCGCTAATCTGAACTGACTTAATTACTCTGAGCATGTTCAGCTCCGTGCCCAGGCAGGCGTGGAGCAGGGAAGCGCCGGCGCTGCCCACCCAGCTCCGTGCAGGAGCGGAGGCAGGGAGGTGGCACCCAGCGCGCAGGAGGGTGCAGAGCTGGTGGTGGCATCCCCAGAGGGTCGGGGAGGGGCCTGACAACCCTCAGCACAGCATCCCAGCTCCCGGAGCAGCCTCCAAAGCCAACTCCTCTCCGTGGAGTCTGCCATCTCTGTCCCTCTGGGGTCAGTTCTCCAGCGGCTGCTGCTGCTGGGTGGGTTTCGTTTCCCCACTCTGCTCTCTGGTGGTGTCCTGCACAATCCTGGTTTTGGAACCTGAGCCCCACAGAGTCACCACTTGAAATGGTTTGTTTACCTCAGGGACTCTTTACTGCAAACTCCAGGCTCTTGACTGCTAATATCTCACATTTACGTAATTGTGTAATTAGGAACCAGGAGACAAATGTGGAGCCAGGCTCCATTTTTCACCCTTGCCTTCTTTTTGCCCTGTGCCAGGAGCAGTGTGCCAGGCTTGTTCCTGCTGCCCTGCACCCTGGAGCACGTGCCCTGAGTGAGGCCACCCTCCCTCCGGCCCTGTGACCTAGCCAGTGCCTGCAGAACCAGAGTGCCAGCTTGGAAGGGACCCCAAAGATCTGCTCCAACTTCTGCAGGTAAGAGCAGAGCTGCAACGAGCTGGCCCAGGACCCTCCCAAGCTGAGTCTTCAAACTGTCCAGGGCAGGGGACTCCACTGCTGCCCCCGGGACCTGATTCCAGTGTCCAACTGCTGTCATGGGGAAGCATTTTCCTCTGGAGCCCAATGAGAACCTCCCCAGCAGTTCCCTGTCCCCATCACCCCTTCTCCAGGGGACTCCTTGTCAGAAGGGAGTCTCCCTCCTCCTGGCAGCCTCCCTTTATGTTAAGGTCTCCCTTAAGCTTTCTCTTCTCCAGGCTGAACAAACCCAGCTCTCAGCCTCTGCTCACAGGGCTGCCAGTCCTCTGATCATGCCCAGGCTGCCAGTCCCATGCTTTGTCCCTTCCTGCCCTGCCTCAAGGTACTCAGTGTCCCTGGAGCCAGCTGGTTCCGCCTGGTTTTCACTCTCTGGACGTGGTGTGAAGCTTATTCCTGGCAAGGTGACTCCCTCCTGCTCTCTCTCTGCAGCACCCCAGGTTCTCTCCCCTGCATCCAGAATTTTCCTTCCTCCGGAGGAGCCTGGCTGCAATAAAGCCTTGGCTGCAGGCTCAGCTCTGCTCCCTGCTGTGTAAAGGTCTCGTCTCTGGCATTTGATGGCCTCAGCCTTGCAAGTAGCCGTTAAAAGCTCAGGGCAACGGCGCCTTAAGGGATTGCTTCCTCATCCCCTCCCCCAGGTACCGGCAGCGCTGCTGTGTGCTGCCTGCGAGAGGTGGCAGGGACCCGGTTAGGGGCAGCGGGGTGGGAGGGATGTTTAAAGGTCTTCTCCTCTTTTCTCTCCATTAGAAGCCACTTTGCTAAGGAACCTCTCCAGCATCACTCGGTTTCAACGCTGGGAAAGCCTCCCGAGTGGAGGTGGCATACGGATGGGCACTGCCTGGGCACCGCTCCAGGAGGCGCAGCTCCCAGGGTGGGCACAAAGCTCACCGGGTCCCCCAGGAGCCCCTGGGAGGCCTGCAAGGCTGCAGGGCATGTTTGATGTCAGCTTTCATCGCTTCCTGCATCCCACTGAACCTCCATCCATCAGTGAGAGACTCTCAAAGTGCAGGGGAATAAAACTCCTCATTTATAATGGCCCCAAAAATGCCTTTTGGCAGCTTTATGGCCTGTCAGAGGTGGGGGAAGGAGCAGACGTGGTTTGAGAAGCAGAAAGCACTTTGATAATTCCATTAATAACCAACCCAAAGCAAGGGGAGGGCAGCAAGAGCCACTCCTGCTGCTGGAGCTCTCCAGAGGACAGCTCAGGCTGGCTCGGATCTCCACACCGCTGCTGGGAGCCTGGGGAGCAGGGGGAGGTTTGTGCCAGCTGGGAAAACCTTGGCAGCGCTCTCCAGAGCTCCTGTGTTGATCCCAGGAGGGAGGAGGTCCCCTTGTGGGTACTGCCCTGGTTGGCACGGTGGCAAATTCACCACCAGCCTTCAGAGACGAGGAAAGGGCCTAGGGGGCTGCCTGGGCAGTGGGCACAGACTGGAGGCAGCACAGCAGGTCTCTGTCAGGCCTGCCCATGCCATCAGTCCCAGCTGGCATCAAACCCAGCCCCAGAGCTCAGCCTCGTCCTGCTGGCCTCTCCCTTCCCATGGCTCCATCCCCACGGGTCTGAGCCTCACTGCAGCTCCTGAATCCCATGGCCAGGGACAACTGACCCCAGCCCGGGCAGCGTGGCTCAGTCTGCAGACTCTGCTGACCCCCAGGGCTGCCAGCCCCTGGCTCTGGCAGCGGCCACTTCCCCCTGCCCAGCAGCAGGACTGTGCCAGCAGATGGGCTCCTGGTGTCCAGATGTTGTCACCGGGAAGTCCTGTCAGGGGTTGCTGGCCAGGGTCTCGTTGTCGCCTGTCAGCGCTGACATCTTCAGCGCCTAATTAAATGCCAGGCCGCGAGCAGCAGAGCAGGTGCATGCTAATGAGGAGATCAATTTTAATTATGATTTTAATTAAACACCCAATCCAGTAGGAAATATGACAGGCAAGGCTGGAGAGGCAGGATTTGCACCGGGCAGAAAGGGACGGTGGGGGAACCGCTTCGTTAGGGCTGAGCACTAACCAGGGCTGGGGAGTCCTGCAGGGCCCCAGCGGCCCCCCGGCTTTGTGCTGGGGCAGGCAGAGTGTTCCCAGGAGCCTTGCTGGGCACAGGACATCACTGCTCCTCCTCCAGCCCAGGGGGCATGGGGGAAACCCCTCCAGGGTCTTAGTTTCCCCTCTGCAAAGCCTTTGCAGCTACCTGCGAGCCACCTAAAGACCAATTTGGAGTTGCAGGGGAGGGCATGAACCCAAAACGTGAGAAGGGGGAAGGGGGAAGGGGGGAAGGGGGAAGGGCAGTTTGGCAGTTAGGAGCCAGAAGCTGAGGGAGAGGGCAGCTCAGTTGGGTGCTGAGTTCTGAGAGCACCTCTTGCACAGCCATGCCTGTGCCCATGCTGCTCACAAGGAGAGTCACAGAGCTCCCTGCTCCACCACCTTGCCTGCCCACCCCTGTGGGCTCTGCAGGCAGGGTGATGCTCCTCTGAATCACTCTTCTCAGTGGGATGCTCTCAGCACAATCAGGAGACACAAAGGGGAAGCTGAAAATTTCTTCTTGCTGCCATGATTTGATGAGGAAAGCTCAAACCCTCCCCACATTCTGTTGCTGTTTTTCCCAACTCCTGTTTCCTGCAGGCCCTACACAAACACCATGGTGAGGCCACCTAGCAAGGAGAGCACTCAGGCTTTGTCTTTGTGGTGGCCAGAGGAGAGGAGAGGAGATGGGGAACCACTTAAAGCAGCTTTTTCTCTTCCCACCACAGGCAGACCCAAGGCAGCTTGTGCCACATCTGCCTCCTCAGCACCCACACCACCTGAGCTCCCGAGCTTTGGGTGTCTACAGGGCACAGCCCGAGGCAGTGTGTCCCTTCCATGCAGGACAGCAGCTGGTGGAACTGCCCCGTGGAGGGAAGAGGGGCCAGGGATGCTCCAAGGGACCAGGAGAGGATGGGGAGTGGTGAGTGCAGGCTGAATGCTCAGGAGCATCTCTGCAACCCAAGCCCAGAGACCAGGAGTGAGGGTTTCAAGCTCATGGCTTGTCTGAACTCAGCCCTTGGCCCCTCCTGCCCCCAGCCTCCCCCTGGCTCTGCAGACTTATTGATTTTGGCCTTTGTCACTATTTTATATCACAAACCTGACTTCTGCAGCCCTGGTCCCTAACTAATGAGGCCATTAGCCAGAGGGTGTGGGTGGACAGCAGCCAGCCCCAGATCAATCAAAGCAGGGAGAGGGTAAGGAGAATCAGCACCATGGGGATGTCACACAGCCTGTGCCAGCTGCCACCAGAACCCACCTGCAGCAGGGACCCAGCCCCAGGAGCATCCACCCAGCCCCAAGATTGGCAACCCAGCCTCAGGATCATCCACCACTGGGTGCCCATCCCGTGGGAATGGCCATCCCAAGGCCATGGAGTGCGAGCATGCTGGGGCAGAAAGCAGTGAGCTCTGTGGCTAAACAGGGACTTGGCACTGGGGATGTTGTGCCATCAGTCACAGCCTTCCCTGTGGCTTGGCTCTGAACTGGGCCCTGGATGAAGCCATTTGGTTAGGAGCAGCCCTGCTCCCCTCTTCCCCGAGCGCAGGGGGCTGAGAGGGGGCAGCTGCTGTCCCCCCCGCAGCCCTCGCACCGCACCAGGCTTTTCTTTGCTGGCACTTTGCTTTGTGGCTTCCCTCTTTAATTAGCTGCTTGGAGAGCTCCAGCAGGACCCAGAAAGAGCCCTGGCCTGTGTTTTCCTCCTACAGCCTGCGCTCCTGGCTGCGTTTTTACCTCTCACCCCGGGAAATGTCAGCGCAGCAGGGGGCTCTGCGCCGCTTTGTTGCCTCCGCGGTTTAATAACTGCGGGGCTGGCAGTGCCCCGGCGGCCCCGGCGCCCAGCTCCCCCTCGGAAGCAGGGAGATAAGAGCCCGTCTGACGCGGCAGAGCGGCCGACACCGGCTCGGCGTCCGTCTTTAACCCCGGGCGGCCGCGGGGGTCATTCCATTTAGGCAGGAGGGAATTCGCCGCCGCCTGAGCAGCGCAGCGCTGCGCACTTGCCGGCGGAGGCCCAGTAAATCATCCTGGGCAGATAAAAATGGAAAGGGTGGGGAGAGACTTATCTGGGGCTCAATTGAAAAGGCAGCGGCTGGGGAGGAGGGGGAGGCTGGGGGCACCTCGGCTCACCTCCGGGAACGGGTGGTTGTTAGAGCTGTGGCACCTCTGGCTGCAGGAAGCAATTTGTCTCCCGAGGCTGTCAGGGGCTCCTTTCTTCTCCACTTACTCCTTGCTCAGAAATAAAAGGGGCAACCGCTCACATGAAAAGCAGGGAAGGCTCCAGGTTCCCCTTCTGAGGGCTCTCCCGAGCTGGCACGGATGGGCAATTTGTACAAATGACACTTCCCGGGAGGGAATAAAGCAGGAGAAGAAGAAAGAGCCACCCCAGCTTCCAATTTGTGCCTCTGCAGTCTGCTCCAGCTCCCCTGCTCCCCCTCTCTCCAGGCCTTTGTGATGCTCTGGTTCCTGTCTCTCCCAGCCAGCCAGCCCTGCTTCGCTGGCAAGTGCCTGGGATCCCAGGCTGCATCCTGGCACGGGTGCTTTGCTCTCCCTCATGCCGAGGCCATGCTCCTGACCAGCCACTGCGACCTGGCTCCTGGTCCAGCCCCAGCCTCAGCTCTTGGGGCCACTTGGGGGCCTGGATGGGGCCACGCAGCCAAACACCCCCAGACTGGAAAGGATGAGTGAAACCTTGGCAGGCTCCTGGGTGGGGGTTTCCCTGCAGCATCAGACTGCTTCTAATTCGATTTATCTTAATTCACTTACAAATTGCTCCTAATTAAGCCACAGTGAAACCAGGGGATCTGAGTTGCCCAGGAATCTGATGAGGATGGTGAGGAACCATCTGAGCTCACTGCTCAGGATCTTCAGAGGAATGGAAATCAACGGTGGGATCACTTCATCCCTCTCTGGAGCTCCCCATACAGCTGGCAGCTCTCTCTGGGGGGAACCATCATCTCCTGGGCTTGGTGCTCATCCACAGCACCCAGGACCAGCTTCCCACTCTTTCTCCCTCTTCCCCAACATCTTCCCAGAGGATTCTCAATCCCAAATTATCCTGAATTGCAAGGGCAGCTCCCACCTAGCTGCCACGCTGCTGGCAAAGGCTTGGCACGGGGAAGCTTGAGTCGAGCTGGAAAGCTGCTCTGGGGACCACACGTGGAGGCTTCCCAGGGAGGCCTGTGCATGCAGGGACATCCCCTTCCTGCTCCACAGCTTCTTCTGGGCCAGGCTCTGGGAGGCGACCTCTAAATCCCGCGGAGCTAAAGGCCTGATTTGCATTTCGATGCCCTCTCACGCTCAAAGCACCAAGGCCAAGCACACCCCAGCCAGAGTGCTAATGCACGGCAGGCATGACCAGGGAGCAGGGCATGCTTGCTCCTGAGGTGGGAAAGCATCCTTCTCCTCCATCTCTTCACCTGCAGGCAGCTGCCCGAGGAGATGGTGCAGCATCCCATCCCACCCCACCCCTTGCCTTGCCAGCCCAGAGCAAACCACAGCTCCTCCAGGCCCCCAGAACGAACCACAGCTTTGATTCGCAAAGCCACCCTGGTAATTGGACAAAAGAGCCAAGCAGGGAGGATTTATTCCCCCCAAGACCCTCCTAATGGCCCCGGCACCCGACAAAAGGGGGTCATTACCAGGAGATAATGGACCTTGTCAACATTAAGCTCTCTTAGGACGCAATTCAACACACTCAATTATCTCCTAATCAGGGCCATTTTGTCAGAGGTTATTGCCCTGAGGGATCAATTAGATTAAATCTACGGCATTACTATTTTATGGACAAATCATTCACGGGAAAGTGTTAAACACCTTCCCAAACTTCCTTCCCCCAACCCCAGGGGAGAGCAGTTGTGGGCAGCAGGGTCTGATCCTGAGAGGAAGGTCCTCAGAGAGGACAGTGGCAGCTGTGCCTGGCACTGCAGGCATCCTGCCCAGCTCCAGGAGTGCCCCTCCCTGTCCTACCACCACCAACCACATCTAAACCTCATCCCACGATGGGTGCCCTTGGTGGGATGCTGGTAGCTGGCCCAGGTAGGCCGTGGATGCCCCTTCCCTGGAGGTGGTCAAGGCCAGGCTGGATGAGGCCTTGAGCAACCCGGGCTGGTGGGAGGTGACCCTGCAGAGGGTTGGAACTGGATGAGCTTCAAGGTCCCTTCCAACCCAACCCATTCCATCAATCTATGAATCTCCATCCAATACCAGCAGAGGGGAAAGGATGCTCTGGCCTCATCCTGATGCTCAGTACACGGCTGGGTGGTACTGAACATGGCAAGGTGCTCATCCCTCTCCTGACAATCTCTTCCCCACCTGCTTGCCAAGGTGATGCTCAGCACAGCCCCAGCTGCCATCTCACCAGCACCAAGAGTGCTTCACCCATGTGTCCAAGGAGCCCTGGTGCTGCCTGCAGGTCCCTGCCCGGGTGCCAGCAGGGAGGTGAGCAGGGGAGCTGCTCTCCCAAGCCCTGGCAGCTTCTCTCCCTGTGCTCTGAAGTTATTTTTGTGCTCTGAGTTATATATAACCCGAGCCAAAACAGTTTGCTTTCAGAACCCTCTCTGTTTTGTTAAGCAAAGCATTTGGGTGCCTGCGAGGGGAGCTGCTGGGGAGAGGAGCTGCAGGCAGCTGCAGAGCCAGGGACTGATCGTCATTACCTGCTTCTTTCCCCTCCAAATAAAGCCCTCCCTGCCACCCAGCCGCTCCCCCACCTCATCCAGGACACCTCCTCTGGGGGAGGCAAAGCTCCCTGGCCTGTGGGGATGCCACCTGCTGTAATGGGGCTGTGACAGTGGTGACACTGACTGTCCAGGGTGCCAAACGTCCTCAGCATCCCCAGAGCTCAGCTCCTGAGCACAGCCTTCAGGGAGTACCTTTGGCAGGCTGTCACCCAGCAGCTCTTGGGTGGCCTCATGCTGTTACTCTTCTCTCAGGTGGATTTTCCTGCTGAGAAAAAGACAATGGAGAGAGCCAAGAGAGGGAAAATGTGTTCCGAAAGCTACAGAGCTGCAACACCTTGGGATGTCCCTGCACCTCCTGAGAGCTCCCTGTGTAAACAATGCCCCTGGCTTAGCTTCCTCTGCTGGACTGCTCAGAGGCACTCCCAGAAGCAGCGACGCTCCTCCTGAAGCAGTGAGGTGGTCTAAGGATGTGAATTCTCTGAGACACTTTTGAGACACTGCAAAGCTGGGAGGTGATGGGAAGCCCCCAAGGTGCCCCCTGTCCCCCCACCTTGTGGCTGGTGCCCAAGATGAGTGCTCCACAGCTGGCACATGGCTGGGTTTGCAAACCCAGGCCTGCTCTTCCCTGGGTGGTTGGGATGTGCATATTGATATTAACCTAACTTCACGATGATTAGAGAGCACAATTAGGGGCTATTAATAATGACACAAATAAGGACACTTAGGGCCTCATTGTGATGGGAGCAGTGCTCTGTCTGGTGGCATTTGCACAGCTCTGTCTGGCACAGCTCCTGCGGTGCCAAGGTGTGAGTTGTGTAATCGCAGCATCAATCACCCAGCTCCCTGCCAGCACCTGCCCCTGCGAAGGGAGCTGGCAGCCTGGGGTCCCCTTCACCTGGAAGGGAAGGGAGGGGGCTGCAGCCAGCAGGAATGCTGATGAGGAAGACTCTGGGGCAACTCTGTCAGCAAGCTGGGGGAGAGAGCTGCTGCCTGGTGGGAGCCAGGGGCTGGCCGGCTGCAGGCACCAGTGAGAGTCATCACCATCCTCTGCTCCTGAGAGCAGCACAAGCAGCTGGCAGCTGGTGGCAGGTCACCGTGGCAGTGGCCAGGAGAAATCCCTGAGGGTTGATGGGCTGATGGGGACACTGCAGGGAGGGGCTGGGTGGCTCTTCTCCTGCCCTAGGAGCTGAGTCCTCTCGGCAGAGCACCCTGCAGCCAACCCCTCCTCTCCTTCTGCCCTGGGTGCCTCAGCCCCACGGCTGCGGGAGGAGACAGCTGCCACGATCCCAGCGGAGCAGCGTCCCAGGAACCAGCTGATCTTCTCCAGGCTCTCCGGGGGCAGCCCAGTGGGGCTGCTCCAGCTGAACTCTGCCGATGCTGGGCACTGGAAATGCCTCATTGCCTTGGCACTGCCCTCGCAGCCGCACTCAGCCCTGCCAGCGGCCGTGCTGTGCTAATGGCACTTAATGGAAACCTCGGAGTCAATTCTTCACTCCCCTGGAGAAAATCCCTCTGCTCCGTGCAGCAAAATCTGCAACTGCAAATGGCCTCGGATTTCAGGGGGATAAAAGGAGGAGAGGGAGAGGAGAGAGAGAAGAAAGGGAGATGAGAGAGAAGGGGAGAGAGAGGAGGGGAGAAGAAAGGGAGATGAGAGAGAAGGGGAGGGAGAGGAGGGGAGAAGAAAGGGAGAGAAGGAGAGGGAGAGTGGAGGGAGAGGAGAAGGAGAGGAGGTAGGAGGTCCATTGTAGTTGCACAAAAGGGAGTGAAGTGGAACGTTGTTGTGTAATCACCAGGTCCATACCTGGTGTCCCCTGGGCCATCAGGGCTGTGCCATGCTGCAGGGCTCTGTGGGGGCACAGCAACTCCCTCCCCGCAGGGAGGGAAGCTCTAGAAGCACTCCCCCTCCCCACAGCAAAGTCCTGCTCAGCTGAACCCCCAGAACCTGCTGAGCTGCCTCATGCCTCATTGCTCTCTACAGCCACCTGAAAAGAGGCTGGACTCGGGTCAGTGCTGGCCTCTTCTCACAAGCAACTAACAGCAGGATGAGAGGAAATGTCCTCAAGCTGTGCCAGGGGAGGCTTAGGTTGGAGATTAGGGAGAATTTCTTTGCTGCAAGAGTGGTCAGGGACTGGCACAGGCTGCCCAGGGAGGTGGTGCAGTCCCCATCCCTGGAGGTGTGCAAGAACCAAGTAGATGTGGCAGGCTGGGACATGACCTGGTGGGCATGGAGCTGTTGGGCAGAAGATTGGACTGGATGATCTTTGAGGTCTTTGCCTACCTTGATAATTCTGTGCCATGGAGAAGCAGAGGTGGGGAGGCAGAGGGGGAAGGCAGAGGTGGGGAGGCAGAGGGGAGAGGCAGAGGGGGGAAGGCAGAGGGGGAAGGCAGAGGGGGGAGGCAGAGGGGGGAGGCAGGGTGGGGAGGCAGAGGGGGAAGCAGAGGTGGGGAGTCAGAGGGGGAAGGCAGAGGTGGGGAGGCAGAGGGGGAAGGCAGAGGGGGAAGGCAGAGGGGGAAGGCAGAGGTGGGGAGGCAGAGGGGGAAGGCAGAGAGGGAAGGCAGAGGGGGAAGGCAGAGGTGGGGAGGCAGAGGGGGAAGGCAGAGGGGGGAGGCAGGGTGGGGAGGCAGAGGGGGCAGGCAGAGGGGGCAGGCAGAGGTGGGGGCTGTGTTATCCCAGCCTGCAGACCCTGGCCCCGGCCGCCCAGGGGGATCCTGCACCTCCCTCCTGCATGCTGAAGTTGACTCATTTCAGATGAGAGGATGTGGGCAGCTGCACACCCTGAGCAACGACTGCAGGGCTTGCAGAGCTCTTGCAGCCTGCACCCCACGATTTCCAGAGACTGATGGCTTCATCTGCTCGGAAGGGTCTGGTGGAGCCAGGGGGAGAGAGGCAGAGGAAGCCACCAAACAAGTGATTAACCTTTAATCAAACAAAGCAGAAGGCAACAGAGAGAACAGTGGAATTTAATGAGCCAGTCTTGGTGGCTCCCCAGCAGAACTGCCTGGCAGTAAAAGCACAGCTCCCAAAAGGTGCCTGACTTCCAGACACCATCCACAAACCCTCCTCACTCTTTGTTCTCCAGAAGAAACGGCCTGTGAAGTAGTTCATTAGGGCTGGGAAGTGGGGGGTTGCCTTCCCCTGCTCCTCGGCAGGCCACAGACTGCTTTTTATTTCTTCTGCTTTCTCATCTTGTCACAATTTATTTATTCCAGATTTTTTTGTGTCTCTTTCTTCAGAGCACAGAAGCAGAAAGGCCTCCTGGCCCAGCACCAGTGCAGAGCCTCGCTGGATTCTGGGGGTGCTACACTCCCTGAGCAGCCCCACACCCCACCCTGCAGCGGCCCTCACCTGGGGTGCCCCTTGCTGCTGCTCAGGGCTTCAGCCCCAGCTCAGCTTGTGCCCCAATCCCCCTCACACCCACCCAGCCCTAACCCCCTCTGTGCTGAGCTGGGTGACAGGGCTGCTGAGCTGGGGTCTCCCAACCCCCCACCCCCAGCTCCTGCTCCTAACCCGCTCTTTGCTCCCTGCCTTGCAGCCTGGGTGCCAAAAACACGGGGGGAAAAATCAGCATTTCAGCACTGTGGGTTGTGGCAACCCCCACAGCCAGATCCGGGGGTGGGGGGTGCGGGGGGCCGCTGGACACCACGGGGCAGGGCTTTCTCTCTCCAGGGCATTTCCTTCCCCTTCCCAGGTGCATTTGCCAGGGTACAGAAGGGGCAGGGGTGGGCACGGCCCTTCCCCGGGGGCTGCAGCAGCAGGAGGTCTGCGTGGAGCCGCGGTAGGTGTGGGACAGTGGGGTCGGGGGGGCGTGGGGGGAAGCTTGTACCGCTAAGTGCTGACAGGACGTGGCTGTCAACACAGTGTTCCGCCTTGATGAGCCTTCATCTATGAAGATATTTAATGAATTAGTTAATTAATGAGTGGGGTTTTGATTGATGGATCATAGGGAGAGCTCAGCAGGGGTGAGCCTGACCCTGGGATATTGCTGCTGCTGCTCAAATGCATCCCCTGGCTGGTCCGGAGCGCTCCCTGCGCCGGCAATTTGCATGCATTAAATGGAGCTCCTTAATAGGCTGTAATGTGAGCGAGGAGCCAAAAGCAGAGCAGCTGTAACTTAAAAGACAGCCCCATTACTGCGAGCCTTATAATTAGGGTAAGAGGGAGCCTCGTGCTGCCATATGTTAAACTCTTTTGAGGTTAATAGCTCTGTAAGATTTTGCAATTTGAAAAAATTAGTCTTGAGGAACGGTGACAAGGCTCAGGAAGTGCCACGGCGGGGGGCAGGGGGCTCTGCCCTGCTGCAGCCGCGCTGGGTGCACCGAGGGGCTTGCAGGCATCCCCGGGTCACCCTGGGGACACTGTGCCCCCTGTGAGGACAGGCTGGGAGAACTGGAGAAGGCTCCAGGGAGACCTCAGAGCAGCTGTCCAGTACCTGAAGGGGCTACAGGAGAGCTGGGGAGGGACTTTGATAAGGGCTGGGAGTGACAGGAAAGGGAATGGATTGAAGCTTGAGGAGGGCAGATTGAGGCTGGAGATGAGGAAGAAATTCTTGAGAGTGAGGGCAGGGAGACACTGGCACAGGCTGCCCAGGGAGGCTGTGGATGTCCCCTCCCTGGAGGTGTTCAAGGCCAGGCTGTGCTGGTGGGAGGGGTCCCAGGTGGGTCAGAGCCCCTGGTGTGTGTTGTGGTTTGGAGCTGAGCAGAGCCTGGGTGGTCTGTTTTCTGCTCAGCCCTGGTAGGGATGCTGCTCCCCAGAGGCTGATCGTGGTGGGGGTGCTGGGAAGCTGCTTTGGAGTTCTGCTTTCATGGCTGTTCCCTTTCTTCCTTCCCTCTGTCATGTGCACAAATTATTCTACCTCGGTAGCCTCAATTTGCTCATCCATAAAACTGAGACTAACACTGTGCTTGGTAAGGGTGTCACAGGGCCCTTTGTGTCTCAGAGGGCTTTGAAGTCCTCTTCTCCAAAGTACCGTGGAAGTGCCAGTCCTCAGGATTATCCCCCCTGAGCCGGGTGGCTGGCAGGCTGCTGGCGAGGGCTGCTGTGACCCCACGGGCAGGGACCTCAGGGGACACTGGTGGTTGGTGTCCTTCATGCTGCAGCACAGGTGGGGGTCACCTGGGCACTGCCTCGCTGTTTCCTCCTGCCAAATGCTGAGGGAAGAGTCCTTAAGCAGCCAGGAGGGACAGAGAGGGGATTAAGTGGTTTGGGGATGGTCCTGAGTGGAACCTGTTGCAGAGCCCACAGCTGGGCTGGGTGCGGGTGCAGTGGGCTGGGTGCGGGTGCAGTGGGCTGGGTGTGGGTGCTGTGGGCCGGGTGCTGGTGCTGTAGTCCAGTCAGACTCTCTCATATTCCTGTTCTCAGCTACAGCAGTAGGAGGTTTTAAGGTCATCCTGAAATCACTTTAATGGCTTCCTTCCTCCCCCCACCTCCTGCCTTACTGCAGTGGTTAATTGCTTTCTTATTTAAAAGCATCAAGATTTCCTGATGGGTTTGGCCATTTGGCACCTTGTGCTCTTTAGGGAAGCTGCAGGGTTGGGAAAGAGAAAATCATCTTGAGACTGCAGGTTAGTGAGGGGGCAGACACAGGACTGCTAGATCCTTTCCACGGGAGCTGGACTACCCCAGCCCCCGGGGGCTGTTTTGACCCCAGGCTGGGTTTCACCTTCACAAGTCCCTGCTTTGTTCTTTTGCTGCTTGGAGAAAGAGGCCTCAGCTCTGCGTGCCTGGTGCTGCTGCACTGCCAGTGCTTCAGGGGTGGTTCCCATGTGCCTGCTGAGGAGCTTGGGTTTGTACTTGGGAGGCAGGTTTGGGGCCATCAAGCCGGAAGGGCTCTGACACTGGGCAGGGCTTGTGTGGTACTCGGGTGGCAGCTCTGAGCCCACAAGCAGCAGCTGAACAGGCTGCAGGTTCCTTTTCCCATGGTGTGCTCCACTGTCAAAGGCAAAATCCTCATCTCTGGATCAATATCAAAGCCATTAAAGTGCATCTGCAGTTTCTGTGCACGCTGCTGCTGTGTGCAGCGCCGCAGCAGCCCTGCCGTAAAGAGTTCATCTCCTCTGGTAGAGGAAATTCTTCACTGCCCTCTCCTCTCCTGCAGCCTGACCATCAGGTGGCTGAGCCCTTGGCAGGGAAAAGAGGGATTGGAGAGGCTTTTGGAGCAGAGTGGCTCTGTGGCTGCAGATTTCCAAGAGGAAGGAGGAGCTGCCAGCCTGCAGCTCGCTGACACTTCAGAGTCCAGCTGCAGCAGGGCATGAGTGGGGCCAGGCATGAACAATTTGCTTAGGCTGCCTGGGCTCAGGGGGCTTAGGCTGCCTGGGCTCAGGGGGCTTAGGCACTTGCAAGCACATTCCAAAGCATGACTCTGCCACAGGGGAGCATGAAAAGCCTTTGCTGCTCTTTCTCAGCCCTCTTGGAATCTGCCTCGGCTGTCACGCTGGCAGGGATCAGCAGCTCCCAGCTGCAGCCGGTGGATCCCTTTAGCACCATGTTCCTACCAGTCCCAGATGGTAATTTGCTGCTGCAGAAGTGCCTGTTTGGTACCTGGGCAGCAGCTGATGCCATCTGACACTCAAGGTTGTACTGGTTTTAGTCCAGTCCTTGGTGCTGGGACACTGTATTAAGAGCTGCACCTGGCCACCAGCGACTGATCCTTCCCCACCTTCCTTCACTGCATGGGGCAGGAAGGGGAGGAAGCTGTGGTCCTGTGCTCCCCTTGTCTCCTGCTGGGAACAGTGGGGCTGGGGTACAGGATGGCTACCTGGTGCTGATGCTGTGTCCCCACTGCTGTTCAGGGTCCAGTTTAACAACCAGTCATGATGGAGAGGGTTGTGGATCTTACCCTGATCCATCCCTGATGGATGGGAAAAGTCCCTTCAGGAGTCTGGGACTCTTAGGCAGCACAGCGAGGGGCTGCTGGTGTGTGATGAGTGAGGACAGGGAGTGTAGCAGGAGGAAACAAACCCAAATCCATCTTCTGGCACTGGTTAAATGATGACAGTGGTGTTTGGACAGCAAAGAAATATCTTTTGGGTAGTGTGACAGAAAACCTTACGGGTGCTGTCAAACAAGCCCTTAGCTCCCTCAGCACATCGTCCATCTCCTTCCTCTGCCAGCTGAGACAAATGACCTCTGCTCCCGGTGCCAGCCCAGTGCCCTCCGTCCCTCTCCCAGGTGCTGAAGCAAATGGGGCTTGCAGAACTCCAGTTGGGAACTGGGAACAGGCCAGGGCTGCAGGGTCCTGAGCAGCTGCTGAGCTCTCATTGCAGGGGTGGGGGTACTGCCCCAGCTGTTCCATCACCCCGTGACCTGCTGTGGCCTCTTCCATTTCCTCCTTGCTCCTCTCTAAAAATAGAGGGTGGTGACATGTGGCTAAGCTGCTCCGAGGGACAGATGTGCAGGGGCCCTGCTGCCAGCCTTTCCTTCCGTGGGCAAGGAGAGGGACAGGCTGCATGGGTCTTTCCCAGCTACTGGGAACCCTTGCTGGCTGCTTTTCCTTCTCCCCTGCCCAGCAGTGTCCTGGCAGGGCTGGCTGCTGGGATGTAAACCCTGCTCTGACCTCCCCTCTCATCCTCATTTCCTCGGCTCTGCTGTTCTGAGCAGCGGTTTAGCTCCGATTCCCCCAGCCAGCTGGGGGGAGGAATAATGCTCTGTGCTATTTTACACCTCTCTGCTCTGGAGGCTTTCCAAGCCCTCTGCAAACAGCAGCGGAGGCGGCAGGTGAGGATTTGTGTTCCTGTCCAGCAGACACAAACCCCAAGCTGTGCAGAGGCAGATCCGGGGCTGTGCAGCAGGGCAGCAGCAGGGCCGGGGCTCTGCAGCCCGGCTTCCCACACCTCTGCCTGGGCACTGGGGTCCTGCTGTCTGCACAGGGACTGGGGGGGGGGGCAGCTGTGCTGGTCAGCAAGCAGGGATTTGCTGCTCTCAGCCCTTCCCAGTGTCCTGGAACAGAGCAGCAGAGCCTGAGCCCTTGGCTTGCAGGTGAGCCAAGCATCCCAGATGCTCCTGCCTCTTGGAGCAAAGCTTCAGAAGGGAGACTCCTAACTACAGCCCAACCTGTCATCCTGTGCTCCCTGAGGTTTCATTTCACTTTTAAACTGATTTAATTGATGAGCCCTTTTGTTTCATGCAGCCACGTCGAGCTGGTTTCCACAGTAACAACCAAACCTGGAACCCAGAGCTCCAAGTCCAAGCAGAGTAAATAATGCCAGCCCCAATCTTTGAATATTTAATTGAATTTGCTGCCATGCCCCTTTTGTCTGCTTTCTGTGGAGCTTCTGTACACAGATTTCATGGAAATGTGGACTTTAAAGGGAATGGCAGAGGACACTCTCCAGGGGAGATGCCCAGACCCCTCCCCAGACCCCTCGGCAGGCTCAGCTCTGCTGGTGTGGTTCCAGGGCAGAGCAGCTCCTCCGTGTCCTGTGCCAGTGAGCACATCCCAGCCTGCTGCTGGTGGCTCCTGTTCCATTTGTCACCCACAGCAACCCCAGGCTCCTGCACTTGTGCTTTTCTAGCAGCTCCTTAGAAGATCATCAGAGAACAGCTCAGGTTGGAAGGGACCTCAGAGCTCATCTACTCCAACCTCTGCCAAGGGCAGGGACACCTCTCAGCTAGACTTGGCAGCTCAAGGCCTCATACAGCCTGGCCTTGAACACCCCCCCTGCCCAGGGAGGAGGCAGCCACAACCTATTCCAGAGTCCCACCACCCCAAAAACCTGCTGGGACTTGTTTGTGGAGAGCCTCAAATGAGCTCTTCTTGAGGAATCCTTGGAGTAGAAGCAAAGGTTTGGGGCCAGGGCAGCACATGTCCAGGCAGACAGTGGACAGAGAGATTGTCCCAGAGGCAGCAACCCCTGGACGCAGCACTGCCCAGGGACAGGATTTGAGCCTCTTTCCCCTCCCAAGGATGCTTCATGGAGCAAAACGTTTGGCAGTGACAATGTCAGCTGGGAGTCATCAGGCTGGGTCCCCCCTGGGCAGACCACTCAGGCTGAGTCCCCCTGGGCAGATCATTTACCCTCTGAGGAGGATCTGCCATTAATGCCCTGCCAGCAGTGCCGCTGTGCTCACCACAGCTCCCTGGTGCCAGGCACAGCCCCAGATGGGGAGTTGGTTTCATTAGTCCAAGGGTAGGTTTTATTTTTGATTCCTATGACTACTTAACCTGAGGGCAGCACAGTATCTGCTCACAGGTCTGCAGCTTTCCTTTTGTAATTAGCACTGCTTTTAATTGCTGGTGTGTCAGGGGTGGTGGCTGCAATAGGGGAGCTAGAAGATGCCACCCTCCCTGGGTCACCCCCAAATCCATGTGCCCTGGTGTGCCCAAGCAGATGGGTGCCTAGGGTGGAGCTGCTGGACACTCAGCTTCTGCCAGAAGGAGGTTCTTGGGGGCCGTGGCGTGGTTGGGTCTGGCGTGGGAGCTGGGCATGGTGGAGTTGGCTGTGGGGGAGTGCCAGGGCGTTGGAGTGCCTGGGGAGAGTGTCTGGAAGCTGTTCAGGTAATGCAAGCAAAGCAGCTCAGAAATTTCCTCAGCCAGGCCTGGCATTTATGACTAAACCCTCACATTTCAGGACATGCAGATGGCTGGCAGGGAACAGCTTGCAGGGGTGGGCTCAAACCAAATTATTAATCGTAGCCTCCCATGCACCTTCCCTCCAACAAAGGCTGTGAGAGCCTGCTGCCGTGGGTGGCAGTTTGTGGCCAGCATGAAGGTCTGGGGGGCTTGGTGAGGCTTACTCCATGCTGCTGAGCCATGCTGGCTGCTTTCATGGACAGAACCTACAGGGCTGGGTGGCCTCTCCCCTTGCCTGGGCAGCAGAATTCAGCTGCTGTCTGCAGGGGCTGGCAGTGTGGCCGGTGCCCAGTGTGCAGCCCATGAGCGCCGAGTGCTGTGGTGTCTGAGGAGCACAGAAGCGCAGAGATGTGCTCAGTTAGATGCATTTCCCGAGTCCCAGCATCTCCACCAGGCTTTTGGGTGTTGCCTTTTCCAGCTCCTGCCAGCAGAGGGAATGTGTAAATGTGCCAACTGCTCCCTTCGCTTCGCTTCCATGGAGAGGACCCTGCCCGGCTGGAGGGCAGGCAGCAGGATGGGCAGACACTCAGCACCCTCATGTTAGTTCTTGGATGGGTTACACCTTGAGCTGAGCCGTGCCAACCTGTGCTCAGCACCCTGTGCAAGGCCCTTCCCACATGCACAGGGAGGCAGCTTGTGGTACAAAACATTGGCACAGATTCCCCTGTGCCCAACCTGCTGCAGCGACAGGGCAGCGCCAAGCCTCCTCGCCAGCCTCTCGCAGGGTGACTGATCAGATAATGTTCTCTAAGCAAATGCACAAATAACATGAATTGGGGTTGGCACTGAGCAGTGAGGTGTAAAAAAGGCAATTTGAGGTGGTCTAAGGAAATGCCAGTGCCTCTGAGATGTGATTGCCTGTCGGGAAGCCGTGCCCAGGGCGCAGGCGCCGGCAGCGCTGCTGGCGAGGTGTCAGCCCCAGGAGAGCAGGAGGTGAGCCTGTGGAGAACCTGGGATTACAGACTCCCTGCCTGGTCCTCAGCTCATTTCATCTTCTCTGGCTGTGGCAGTTTGTGGCTCTCACAAAGTGTGAGGGCAGGGAGATCCTCTGGTGCAGCCCTGGCACGATGGGAGCTGCTCTGAGCGGGCAGTGGTACAGGCAGGGCTTGAGGGAAGCTGATGCCTGAGCCAGGCTGGGCACTGGGCTGCTCCTTCCCTAACAGGGCGGGAACAAAAGACAGAGCTCAGCAGAACCAGTGGCATCCCCTGTTGCCCTGTTACAGCTGGGACTGCCACACAGACCCCTCTACACATGGCAGGATGTGTCCATGGCCTGGGACCCATCTCTTGCCCATGCCCACTCTGGCCCTTCCTCTGCCCTGGGCTCTAGCTGAGCCCTGCTGTGGTGGGAGCTGCTGTGCCATGGTTTCTGAGCCAGCCTGTCTGGAGAGAGCCAGACGATATCTGAGATGGCAGCCTTGCATTTCTGCTCCATTTCCTTCCAGCCCCTGCCTCCTCCCTCTCCTCCTGTAACATTCATTAGCTGCAGAGAGGCAGAAGCACCGAGCAGAGCCTGTGTGCAACCTCTGCGTAACCTCACAGCCGAAGCCTAAGCCTTGGCACTGCCACCATCTCCTCTCCGTGCAGCAATCAGTCCTCACCCCTGTGCCCCAGCAGCTCCCTCTCATACCAGTGCTCCTCGTTAGCCTGGCAGGATCCACATCTGCCTGCTTGAAGGAGTCTGTTTGCATGGGGAAGCCTCTGAGGGAGCCTCTGTGTTGTTGGAAATAAAAGCAGGGTTACAAGAGCCCTGGGAATTCCCTGGTACGTGAACTGCCCGTTTGGAGCTTAACAATCTGCCTGCAGCCCTCGGGGTGTCAGGGCCACCTAAATGGTCTTTCATCTGAGGGACTCCTTGGGTGTAGGACACTGGGATGCTTTGGAGTAGTTTCCCTGCCCCACTGACTCCAGGCCCAGGAGGGTCCCATGGCTCAGATCTGTTACTGGGTTAGATTATTGCTCTGCAAAGCACTTGTGGGAAGCCAGCAGGCACAGCCTGTGAAGCATGTGAGGAACTGTTCCTCACCAGACCTTTCATGCTCACTTCACAGCCCAGCTCCTGCCTCCCTCCTCTTCCCTGCCTGGCAGAAGAAAGGGCCCTTCAATGCGAGGGGGTCAGAGCGCGGGCCTGGTGGTTTGATCTGCCCCAGAGGAAGGGGGAGTGGGATGGCTGACAGTGTGAGGCTGTGACAAATGAGAGCAGAGAATGATGCCAGATGAGTGGCACAGGCAGTGATGGGTCGTGCTCCAGGGTGGTGCCAAGGGGAGAGCCCCTTTCAAACAGCCCTGCTCTGTAACTGGTCTGACTGGTTAGTGCAGCAGGGTCTGCCGAGAGCCTTTGCCAGAGAGGCTTTTGATGTTGTTCCAGAGGTGCTGCTGAGGTTGCAGGTCAGCAGCTGGGAAGCTGCCATCCTCTCCAGCCCCTCCTGAACCCTGCCAGTGCCTTCCTCACATGTCTGTACCGCTGCTTGTGCACAATGCTGGGACAGGAGCTAAAATACTCTTGCAGATAAGGATGTGAGAGAGTTATCTGGAAGCCTGCAGATACTGTACGTGAGGGGGAAGGTCACTGAGAAGAGGGAGGTGGTGGAGATGGAGATTAGGTGATTTGGAGATGGCTTGAGGGATTTAGCAGAGAGGCAGAGCTCCTGCGGAGCATCAATGGGCAGCAGCACCTCTGATGGATTAGAGGCAGCCGTGCTCAGAGGCTTTCCAGGGCTGCAGGCACCAGCAGGGAAGAGATGGGGAATCTTGCATGGAGAAGGGGCTGCAGAGCTCCAGGTAGTGCCATCCCTGGCTGTTGCCCCCACTCTGAAAGCACTCTCACGGCTGAAATAGCATCAGGTGCCTCATGGGGTGCCAGCGGGTGCAGTGCCCAGCTGCCAGCTGAACCCTGGGGCAGAGCGTGGCTGCAGGAGGCAAACTGGGCATAAAAGGCCGTTTCTGGCTCAGATGCTCTTCCCGGGGCAGGGAAATTCCACCTGTCCCTCAGAGCCACCTTCCTCCCTGCCTTGCTGTGCTCAGCTCCACACAGCTCCTGTGAGCTTGTTCCCGGCTCCATGGAGAAGCAGCAGCCCCTGAGCCCCTCTCGTTGCGTTCGGGATTTGCCTCTTCATAGCCTGCTTCAAACCCTCCTTTCACTGCCAGCCCAGCTTGCAGCCCTGCCCCTGGGGGCAGCATCCTGCTGGCGCTGTGCAGGAGGAGATGTGCCGCTGCTGCTGGCGGGGATGTGACCCCCAGGCAATGGGCAGCGATCGGATCTCTTCCGCCGGACGGAGAGCTGAGATCCCTCCATCACAACCCGCGAGCTGCATCAGGCTTTATCCCCTGTTGTTAAGGACAAAGCAGGGGGATTTGTGTCCCAGGCTTAAGCTGCCTCAAATCCCCAACTACATTCCCCAACCGGCTTTTTTCCTGGCTGGGCTTTCAGAGCAGCTTCTTCTCCCAGCGGCTTTTGTTTCCGATCGGTGTTGTGCTTTGTAATGCGTATTTACTAAACATCCTCGCTATTTACCCCGAATGGGCAAGTTTGTTTCCTTCTCCAAGTGATTGCTTCCTGCGGGATGCTCTCAGCCTTCCCCTGGGCTGGGCCGGGGCAGTGGGAGCCCAGCACAGCCCAGTCCCCATCCAGCGAGGCTCGGGGCTGCTGCTGGCGTCACTGCGAGGCGGCCGTGACGCGCGGGAGGTGCCTGCATCCTGGAGAGCGTCGTTAACATTTAAATCAGCGCCGTGGTCTGGGAATAGCAGTGAGTTAAAAGGACCTCTCCTGAAAAGAGCACAGCAGGGACTTGGCTGAAGAGGTCTCTTAGCCCTTTAAGCGCAAGCGGCTGCAGGATTTTCATCAGCAGCCAGCTCCGCGCCAGCCCATTAGGGCTTGATTGAGCTGCTCTGGGGCCGGGAGGGAACGGGGGAAGAATGGGCATCTCCCCTGGCACAGGGCGGATGGAGGGGGTGGGTCTGAGACCTGCTGGTCCCTTCTTCTTCCCCCTTTTGGAAGTCTGCCTAGGCCAAGTTCTGGGGTCCTGCCCACGCTGGAGCGTCGCAGGGGCAGGTTTCGGGGTTCATGCTGCTCTTGCTCACCCCTCTGACATCTCTGTCACATTTCTGTCACGAAACTTGAGGCCAAGCTAATAAATGTGTAAGTATCTGCTCCGTGCATGAGGCTTTGTCTTCATCCCTTCGTAGTCCAAGGTGCTCCTCAGCATGGAAAATGAGGTTTGAAAGGCTTCTTGGAAGTGTTGTCACCGAGTGTTTGGAGGAGCCTGGGTGCTGCTGGCAGCTGGGGGAGTGTGCAGGGCAGCCTGCAGCCCTGCTCAGCCTTTGTCCTTATTTGCTGTGGCAATAACTCCAGCAACTTAATCACCACCTTGGAGGAGTATTTCTTTTTATCAGCTTGGACTCTCTTCCTGCCTGGTTTTATTGCAAGTCCTGGTTCTCATGTCTTATGAGATGGTCCCAATCTGCCTCTTATAGATCATCTGTTGCCTTTTTATTGCTGCCTCTTCACCAGTTGCCATCCCAAAGTCAGAGCCTCATTTTTTAGCTCTGCCTTTGTGTCAGAGCTGTCCAGGACTGTCACACTTTCCTCTGAAGGTTCCTGTCCCTGTGGTCCTCACTTTGCAGTGGGGAAAGAAGATGGCATGTGGGACTGCAGGTGGGATGAGGGGTGCCGGAGCCATCCCTGCAGTGGTGCTGTCCCAGCAGAGGAGCCTTCTGCCCACCCTGCCCCTGGCAGGAGCTTCCAGGGAGCTGTCTGTGCCACCACAGCCCTGCAGCCAGGATGAATTTCAACTCCATATGGTGACAGGGGTAGCTCTCCCCTCCCGGGCTGCTCTCTGTGCAGACAGCAGTCTTGTTGCCACCTCACCTGAGTCTGTGCTGACCTTTTCTGACCCTCAGTAGCCCTCTGCCCTGGTGAACCCTGGCAGCTGTCCTGCCCACATGGCGCTGCCATTCTCCCCTCTTTCCGGGGTAATAAAACCCATCAAAGCCAGTAACCAGACACTGCTGCAGATGGGCTTCCAGGATCCTCCTGTGAGGGTCTGAGTGATTTAGGGAGCCTGAGGGAGGGGTGAAGCCTCCATCTCCGACCCTGGATCTGACAGCACCCGTTACAAACACAAACACTCCGGGCACTGGATAGAAAGCAGAGGGGAACAAAAGGTTCTTACCACGGGACTGCAGCTGCCTGCAGGGTGGTACCCGGTAACTGTGCCACCTTCCCAGTGGGGTGGCAGGAGCTGGATTATCTGGGGCTGGCAGAACTGGGGCAGTAGCACAGGAGCCGCTCTGGCTGGCGGCGGGGAGCCGAGACCTGGATTCCACTCGCGAGTTTGGTTTGATTTAATATAACTTGGGGCAAGTGAATTAATCTTTTCTGCTTTTGCTGCTGCAGCTCCCAGCGCTGAGGTTTTGTTGGTTAATGTTTATAAAGGCTTTTGAAATGTGGCTGTTGGCGTGTGGGGCCCAACAAAGAGCCGACAATAAAGGAGTATTTTCCCAAACAGAGGCGAGGAGCAGCAGCCGAGATAAGGTCTGCTCTCATTAATTGAAAAAATGATATTTTTCCCTCCTTCTTTCAATAAAAAGCTGTCTGCATGATAAACTGACATCTTTAACAATTGTTTAAGCTGCACAGGTTTAAATACACACTGCCTGCATGGGCTGCTGATGAGTCACTACTCACAATTATTTATCCGCCGCGATCGCTCCGCGGCGCGAGATGGAGCTCCCCCTCTCCGTGCCACAGCCACGCAGGTACTGTGAGCAGTCGCCAGGGCTCTGCAGCCTGCCCCTGATTTAATGATCTGGAGTCGGTGTTGACACCTTTGGGAAGCCGAGGAAGCTCTGGAGGGAGGGGTGTACAAAGCCGAGTTGGCTGCAGCCCGAGGGAGTTGGGCAAGTTGAAGCCATTCTTGGCCCAAAATTGTGCCGGGGAGGGTTGGACATCAGGAGAAATTTCTGTGCTGTAGGAGTGTTCAGGGACTGGCACAGGCTGCCCAGGGAGGTGGTGGAGTGCCCATCCCTGGCATGGCCATGGCACCTGGGGCGGTGGTTTAGTGGCCATGGTGGGGCTGGGTTGCTGGCTGGACTCTATCTGTGAGGTCTTTTCCAACCCAAACAATTCAATGATCTATGAATTGCTGCTGGAAAGGTGTTCTGGGCACCTCTGCTGTCCAGTTCTGAACATTTAGGATCCTGTTTCTTGTGACTGCAAACCCAAACAGTGATGTAAGAGGTCTGATGTGTGTAGGTGGACACTGCTCTACCAGCAAGCTTTTGTGTGTCAGCGCAGGGTAGTGGGTACCAACACCAACATCCCGAGGAGGGGGACATGCAAGATACCTAACAAAAGCTCTCTCTGAAGTGCTGCTGTGCTGATTTAGAGGCTTGGAAGGACCCAAGCCATTGGCATTTGTGATTTGACTTCACCAGGGCCATGCAGTGAAGCTGAGAGGATGCTCGAGCCACAACCACAACAGGCTCTGGTGATGGGAAAGGGCTGAAATGTGCTGTGGGCTGAAACGGATGAGGCGATGAGATGCAGAGGGTGCTCAGGCACTATGAACTCTGTGTGAGCCCAAAGAGGAGCCCCAGTGCTCTGGGGATGCCCAGAGAGAAGCAGTGGGTTTGGGAGGACAGGAGAAGCTGCTGGTCCCTGGCCATGCCTGCACCTCCTCGACGCCCTGCCTGCCTCCAGAGCTCCGCAGCAAAATCCGTGCCCCTGCCTGGTGTTCTTGGGGCTGGTCTCCAGACAAAACACCTTTATTTTCTTTTAATCAACTTGTCACCAGGAGACACATCTGTTCCTGCCTGCCTGGCCGCTTTCATCAGGGGCGAGGACCGAGCCTGTGCCGATGCTTATGCAAAACACCGCAGCCAGGCAGGGCTGCTCCGATATCAAAGGCAGAGCCTGGAGAGGTGGCCTGCTGGAATTTGCATACAAAATTGCAAGCTGAAATCCAAACAGCAGCGAGATGTGAAGATCAGTGGAGGGGTGAGCATGAAAAGCACCGGCAGGCCTGGCGGGGGTGGGGGGAGCAGGGCAGGTAGGGGGAGAGCAGCGCCGAGATATGAAAGGGGAGGAAAATGAACACACAGAATATTTTAACTAACAGAAAAGTTTCTTGTACTGCAGACAGATGATGAAAGAGAGACAGTGAGGAATTATTAGGACAAAAGATAAGGAAACAGCAGAGATAGGAAATAATTATTTTGTATCTGTCTTTATAAATGAAAATGAAGGGCATTAACTTAAATAGGATTTAGATTTTCAGGGACAGAAGGGGATGAATTAGGAAGTGTTCAGATAACAGCAGAAATGATTATTAAAGGTCGGGGGCTCTTGAAACTGACGCTGCAGGGAGGCAGGGCAGGAGCACCCCGGGGATGTGGAGGGGCACCTCAGGGGCTGCCACCTCAGGGGCTGCCACCCCAGAGCCAACAGCTGGTACACGCTGGCTGGAGGGGTACTGAGTGCTGGTGCAGCTGATCTGGGGAGGGATGAGGGAATATTCATGGTGCTGGCACTCGGAGGAGTGCTGTAGGTGGTAACCACTGTGCTGCCCTGGCACAGGACCCAACAGCCTGCCTGGTGAAGCCAAATCACCCCAGGAAGGGCATACCTGGGGTGCGTTTTCTCCCTCTAGCCCCCTGCCTGTGGCACACAGTTCCCCAGGCTGGTGATTAGCACAGTGATAATTAGGAACCCTGTCTGACATTGCTGTGGGGGTAAAGAAACCCCAGCCCCAGTGAGACCCTCCTGGAGGTGTTTTTCTCCCCTCACCCAGGCTGAGCAGAATTCAGCGAGTGAAACATTTTTATTGCCTTCTTAAACCAAGCAGCCTTCAGCCCTGTTGCATTTTCATGTGGTTAGAAGAGCCCTTGCAAAGCTCTTTCCATTTGCACTCACTTCCATGTCAGGTGGTGCTTTCCTCACCCAGCTCTCCCTCTCTGCATGCAGGAGGGCTTGGTACCCACGGTCAGTGCCAGGCGTGAAACCTGGCACACGTCACTCAGCATCTCTGCTTGGTGGCACAAAGGGTGGCTCTGGGGGCACCAGGAGTTGCAGATGGGGGAGGTTAGGCTGAAGGATTCATTCTACGCTGCAGGTCAGGATTTTCCAAGCAGCCTGGTGACATGGAGTTTGTCTGACACGGAGCTGCCTGAGCAGAGCCTGAGTCCCAGCTGCTCTCTGAAAGTGCAGCTGGAAGCCTTTTAGCTGGGGGGTTTGGACCTCAGGAGCCACTTGTGACAATCCTGCTGCTCCCCCAGCCCTGCCTCTCCTGCCTGCTGTGATCTTGTAACTTCTACCCTGATAAACAACACAGAGCAGGCTTGGAATAAGGCAAATAAAAGCAATTGCTCTTGACCTCAGGCTTTTAACCACACTTCTCTCTTCCCTTGCTCTGGTCGCTGAGCTTGGCTCTAATGGGTTTGGTTTTGATGCCATCATTGCTGCCTGGGGTGAGAAGAGTCCTAGCAGCTGGTCCCTAAGGGTTTCATATGGTCCTGCCAGTGGGTCTGTACACTCTGATTGCCCCAGAGAAGCTGGGGCTAGGTTTGAAGTGAGCTTTGGGGGTGGCATTGTCCTGACTTGAAGCTCATCTGCTGGCAGCATCAGGTGACCGCCTAACCCCTGGGCCTGGCACAACTGGTGAGCTATGGACTGTGCCAGGCTGCAGGTTGCTGCCTGTGTGAGCCCCTGTGCCTTGTGGTGCCCACCTTGAGCACCTGGCCATGCAGAGAGCACAGGGATGTGCTGCCTGCTGTGATTAGATTCACACATTGTGGTCCCTGGGGGGCTTTTGCCCCTCTGAGCAGTGGCAGTGAGGCTGTGGGATGTTGGTGCTGGTCCATGCAGACCCTCAGTGAAGGTGGTGGCTGAGCCCAAGCTGCCAAGAAGAGGATGGTTGGCAGCAGGGGCAGGGATGCAGCAGTGAGGTGACATTGCAGAGGGGAAGGTGGCAGCTTCAGCACATCAGATGCAGACTGCTGAAGGGTTTCCAACAGACATCCCTGGAAAGAGGGCAGCTGTGTTTTTAGGAGATGTCCATTACACTGTTAATTGCTAATTGATAAAATCTGACACAGAGCAAAGGTCTGAATCTGCATGAGGGGAGCTAAGCTTGTCCTGTAAATTACCCAGCCAGAGCTGCAGCTTCCTCCCTGGCTTTTCTGTCAGGCAGAATGGATCCATTCAGCTGCTAAAGTGGCAAACCATGACTGAAATGAGTTTTACAGCACGGCTGTGGGAAATAATCAAAGCCAGAGGCTGCCTCTGCAAACCACCAACTGCAAGGAGAGGCAGCCAAAGGAGATGGCTCCTGTGTAGGTCAGCCAGGGACAGCACGGCTGGGGCACATGGGGAGGGGATGCCAAGCTGGGATGCAGAGCAAAGGTGGCAGGGAGTGGGTGGAGAAACTGATGCCCACCAAGCTTCAGGCAAAGGCAGTGCTGAGGTGAGGCTGTGGTTTGGAAATGGCAGGGGCTGGGTTGAAAGGGACCTTAAAGATCATCCATCAACCCTCCTGGGACTTCTTTCTCTACATCACATTGCTCCAAGCCCTGCCCAACCTTTCCTTGATGGAGCATCATGGAATGTCATAGGAGCAGCAGAAACAGCCCCCTGTTGATGTGCCTCTGTGAATGAAACCAGAAACAAGCAGCAGGGCCAAGGGACCCTTCCTCTAGGGCAGTGTGAGAGGTCCTCTTGGTCTTTTGAGACACTGGAACAGGTTGCCCAGAGAGGTTGTGGCTGCCCCCTCCCTGAAGGTGTTCAGACCAGGCTGGATGAGGCCTTGAGCAACCTGAGCTGGTGGGAGGGGTTGGAACTGGATGGTCTTGAAGGTCCCTTCCAACCCAACCCGTTCTATGAATCTATGAAATGCAACCCGAGGCTCAGAGCAGGCACTGGGAAGCTTGGGAGAGCAGCCTTGCCCCTTCCCTGGTCTGAGGACGATTTTGCCCTGCATGAGCTGCCTGGGCACCCTCCCAGCCTGGGCTCCGCACGCCTGGCCTCACCTGCTGCTTGTCATGCAGCAGCCACTGCAACTTCTGCGCTGCCTTAATGGAGCAAAGTAAATCCCATCAGCTCCAGAGGCTGCGGACTGGACCTGGGGAGGGGCAGCTCCAGCCTCCCGGCGAAGCGAGTCGCAGCGTCGCCGCTTCCTGTCATGCAAGACAAAAGGTGCAATTTCAGGCGGCATCCTTCAGCTGCTCCGAGCAGCCAGGGCTGTCAAACGCGGATTTCTGCAAGCCAGTGGGCCAGAATAAACTGGTAATGAAGACTCATTTGACAGCAGGCAAGCTGGAAACGTGGCTGTGAAAATAATCTGCGAGGGTCTCGCTTCTCGGCGCCGAGCTGAGCGATGCTCCTGGCGTGCAGCTCCGTGCTGCTGGGGAAATCCAGCACAACCAGAGGCTGGGGACTCAGGCTGCAGGAGCAAGCAGCACATGGGCGAGAGGGCATCGTGCTGGCTGCAGCACAGCCAGGCTGCTCCAGCTGCTTTCTGCAGAGTGAGCTGCTGGAGAGTGTCCATGGAGGTGATCAGAGGGCTGCAGACCCTCCCCTGTGAGGACAGGCTGGGAGAGCTGGGGCTGTCCAACCTGGAGGACAGAAGGCTCCAGGGAGACCACAGAGCAGCCTTCCAGTTCCTGAAGGGCTCCAGGAGAGCTGGGGAGGGACTTTGGACAAGGGCTGGGAGTGACAGGATGAGAGGGAGTGGATTGAAGCTTGAGGAGGGCAGATTGAGACTGGAGATGAGGAAGAAATTTTTGCCAGTGAGGGTGGGAACACTGGCACAGGCTGCCCAGGGAGGCTGTGGATGTCCCCTCCTTGGAAGTGTTGAAGGCCAGGCTGGATGAGGCCTTGAGCAACCTGGGCTGGTGGGAGGTGTCTCTACCCATGGCAGAGGCTTGGAACTGAATGGTCTTGAAGGTCCCTTCCGACTCTTTCTATCAATCTGTGAGCTCCTCAGATTATTTTGCAGAGCCTGAGAACAAAGCTGTGACTTGTGCTCCCCTGGCCAGAGGGGAGGCTTCTCCAGCACCCTCACACCAAAGAACAAGTTTCTCCTCATGCTGAGGTGGAACTTGCTGGGCTCCAGCTTGTCCCCTCTGCTCCTTGTGGTGTCACTGGGCACCACCAACAAGAGCCTGGGCACCTTCTTGCCCTCCACCCTTCAGATACTTACAGACATAGATCAGATCCCCTCTCAGCCTAGGCTGGGCACGGATGGCATCAGCAGTGCTGAGCCACTCCTGGCAGCAGCTCCCCTCCTGCCTAGCAGGGAGCAGGACTGCCCTGCTCCTCCCTGCTCCCTCCACCCCCTGCAGGCTGGCAGCGAGGGCTGTGACAGCACCTATTATTTTTCCAGTTATCCAAACTGTCCACATCTTAACAGCTTCCTCCTTCAGTCGAGACAGTCTGAAAAGTTTAATATCATTTCAAATCAGAGCCCCAATAAAACCTGACATTATTAATCTGATGTCAAGGGGTTTCCCAACTGCTTAGGGAGAAGCAGCCTGTCCCATTAAACAAAGCTCCCTGCACACTGAAATATTAAGTGACTTTTCAACGAGTGCCAGCTGGAGCTATTAGTTTGCCTTGGGTGCAGTTGCTGTGCAGAGGAGGGCTGCTGGAGAACCTTTCACGAAGACATTAGCTGGGTCCACACTGCTGGGGAGGTTCTGCCTTCCGAGGGACTGCGCCCCAGGGGGCTGCGGCTGCTACCATCAATTATTCAGGGTGCTAAATAGGTTTGGTGGGGAGTGCCTGCTCCCCACTTCATGCACTTGGTACCCTGGGGAGTCTGCAGCATCCCCTGGGAAGGTGAGGAGATGAGATTTTAATAAACTGAAGGCTGGGATCGTTCAGTCTGGAGGAGAGGCAGCACGGGGGCTTGGTTCTTTTCACGTGGAGGCAA
Organism: Picus viridis; assembly: GCA_033816785.1. Taxonomy (NCBI): domain Eukaryota; kingdom Metazoa; phylum Chordata; class Aves; order Piciformes; family Picidae; genus Picus; species Picus viridis. Next base: position 652,867 of record CM066601.1, on the reverse strand, counting down.
AGCCAGCCCTGGCCTCAGCTGTGCATTGTGGAAGATGAAGTTGTTTAAAGTCCCCTCCTGTACCACCACCTCTGCTTCCCCACCACACCTGCCCCTTTCCCACCCCTCCCACCCCATTCTCCCCTCAAACCCAGAGCACCTGGGCTCTATTGGAGTCTCCTCCCTCCCCAGGTGTGGCCACTTTGCCCTCCCCACCCACTCCCCTATTTACTCCCCACCAGGAAGGGCAGCAGCCCCAAGCTGAGCCCCTCGGGGCTGGAGGATCCTCCTCTCATCTCAGGTGAGTGCCCACGGTGCACACTGGGTGATGGTGGTGGTGACAACAAAGGCCGGGGGGCCTGGTGGCCCCCGGTCGTTAGGGCTAACATTGATGCCTACTCCCATCCCATCCCATCCACGGGTGCTGGTGGGGCTGAGCTCCTGTGGGTGCTGTCTTGGCTGCTTGAGGCTCTTGCCCCTGGCTCTGGGATGGCTGCAGAAATAGTAGGGGGAGCAGGAGCTGTTTAGGCGGGGGGGAGGGCGGTAGGGGGGAGCAGGAGCTGCTTTGGGAAGATGAAGGGGGTGGTGGGGGGGGACAAGGGCCTGGTGGTCTCCTGGCTATGTAGAAGAGCTTCTTGGCTGGGGAAAAGAAGCACTGGGAGGCCACCTGCACTCCAATGACTTATCCAGACAAGGGCCAAGCAAACTACAAGCCAGAGCTGGAGAAGAGGAGGCTGAGGGGGATGTCCTTGCAGTCTACAGCTCCCTGAAAGGAGACTGAGGTGGGGGTTGGACTCTTCTCCCTAGTCTCAGGTGTTAGGAGAAGAAATGGCCTGAAATTGAGCCAGGGGAGTCTTAGGTTGGAGATGAGGAAAGATTTCTTTACTGCCAGAGTGGTCAGGGACTGGCACAGGCTGCCCAGGGAGGTGATGGAGTGCCCATCCCTCAAGGTGTTCCCAAAACCTGTGGCCAAGGTGGTGCTGGGTTGAGGGTTGGCCTGGATGGCCTTGGAGAGCTTTTGTAACTCGGACAACTCTGATTCTCTGTTCCTCACCTCCCAGCTCTGCCAGCAGGAGCTGAGGACCAAGGGTGTGCCTGCAGTCATCTCCTGTGGTCTGACTCACGGACGGACGCTGGCCCTCGCTGCTGGGTGGTGCTGCTGGGCACTGCCTGACCCAGCCCTGCACCTTGACCCTGGAATCCTGGCTCGGTGCTGACCCTTTCCCAGAGGACTTTCCTCAGGGAGAGCCACTGCTGTTTCCTGGCCAGCTTGCTGGTGCTCAAGCAGGAGGCCTGAGGTTTCCAGAGGCTCCTTCAGCTCTGTTGTTGTCAGAGCAAATCCTTCTCCTCTTGCCCAGACCAAGCATGTTCTGCACACACGAAAAGCTGAAACCTCCCCCACTTTTTTTTTTTTTTGTCTTGGAATGCCTTTGGAACCCCCCCCCCCGGGAGCCAGCAGGTATTTAGTGCACCGGGGGCTGTGTGCAGCACATGAAAGCCTCAGCTCTGCTCCGTGTTTACAAGGGGCACGTGTTGCTGCCTGTCCTTAAACACACCTCCAGCCCTGGCCCCGGCTCTGCCTTCCCCAGCGCTCTGATAACTGTGACTTTGATGTCTGGCAGGGGAAGTGTAAGTGTTTAATTTCACTTTTGTGGAGTCCTTTGACAGGGTAAAGAGCACTGCACACAAAGCAGAGTTTCGGGGAAGTCGAGGCACTGATGTCCCCCTTTTATCTCTCAGAGACATCCCACATCTGAGCAGAGAGCCCTCCAAGCCCCAGGGCTGCCAGCCAGCCACGCTGTTGCCTTAAGGCCATCGCTATTTTTGTCGGGTTTAGCCCACAAATCCCCCACTCCCTCCCCCTGCCCCCCAACACAGCAGCCCTGCGCTGCTTCCCTTGCTGCTCGTCCTGCCTGGGGCTGGAAGAGGCACAACGCTGAGCTCCCTTCCCCGGGGGACCAGGATCTGTCCTGGTGCATCCCATCACCTGGGGCTGCTCCCCGGGGCTGGAAGTGCCTCTGCCCAAACCCCCAGAGCTGGAAGTGGCTCTGCCCAAACAGGGCAGCTCTGTGCCTCAGTTGGCTTTTGGGGACCTTCCTGGCAGGAGTCAGGGGGCTCCATGGGCTGGGTGCTGCTCCAGCTGCTGAGCGAGCCAAGCTCCTGGAGGGAATGACAGCAGCTGTAGTGTAGCCTTCAAGGAGGAGGAGAAGGAAGCCTGGAGCTGCCTCTTTCCTGTCTCACAACCTTCCTTCACCTTCTTTCTTTTAATGTCTTAATCAAGTGGCTGATAAGAGAAGTGATCCATGAAAGGGAAGGGTATCTCGAGGAGACACAGAGCCTTGTGGCAGCACTTTCCCCACAGATCAGCATCCTCAGCGAGAGGGAGAGACAAGGGGAAAAAAAGAGAGGCAGGTTTTTGTACCCTTAAGCTTCCACCACTGCAGTTCAAAAGAGCACTCTTTACAGAAAATAAATTTAAAGGAGAATTTTTGATGTCTGTGATGGTCTCTTGTGGTCGACAGGAGTGCTGCTGGCAGGATCTGGAGTTATGCAAAGCCAGGGCTGGGATTACTTAAAAGTGTCTGTAGTGCTTTGATTAACCAGTGTGTGTTTTATTTTTCATATGGCAGCATCACAGCCCCACGCTGATGATATCTCCTCTTATTGTTCCACACAACCAGCCCCCTCCCCCCGGCCCCCTCCTCCAGCAGCAGGCAGCTGCTGTTTAGGGCCCTCTTGAAAGGGTTCACTCCCTGCAGATGAAGTTTGTGGGTCTGGAGGTGGGGCTGATGCCTGGGTGTGCCCTCTTGGAGGGTAGCTCTGGGGTGTGGAGGCACAGGAAGGGATGGGTGATGACCACGGAGCTGGCTGGGGGATGCTGGCCCTGGAGCCCTGCAGCATAGTATCATAGAATCAGTCAGGGCTGGAAGGGACCACGAGGATCATCCAGTTCCAACCCCCTGCCATGGGCAGGGACACCCACTAGATCAGGCTGGCCAGAGCCTCATCCAGCCTGGGCTTAAACACCTCCAGGGATGGGGCCTCAACCACCTCCCTGGACAACCCATTCCAGGACTTCACCACTCTCATGGGGAAGAACTTCTTCCTCATACCTAGCCTGAATCTCCCCACCTCCAGCTTCATTCCATTCCCCCTAGTCCTGCTCCCCAGGCCGAGGGGCTGCTCAGAGCTGTCGCAGCAGGGGGTGCTGGTGACTGTTGGTGCTCTTTTCGACCACAACACTTTGCCAGTTGTACCAAAGCCCGGGTGGAGCACTGGTGGGGCCCAGGAGGTCATGCCTTGGGTTGCCAGGGCAGATGCTGCCCTCCAAACTGGTGGTGCTTTCTTTGCACCCCTCGTCAGCTGCCTCCCTCAGCTGTTCCTGGGTTGGGCCAAAGGCATGTGAGAGACATTTGCAGAACACAGAGATAAAAATAGCAACCCCCAGGGAGGCAGCAGGGAGCAATCTGAGCCCGGGGTGGCTGCAGGGGAAGTTCAGCAGCTGCAGCACCCGAGGAGCTCCTGCTCAGTGTGCTGGGATGCAGTTTTGGGTGGCTGCTGCCCTCTGCTTCACCCTGGGTCAGGGGCCTTCAGCCCTCAGAGATCTCCTCAGGCCCTGGCAGGAGCAGGTGGCAGAGGCAGGACCTGCTGTGCGTCCTGCATGTACCACCAGAAGCTGTCCCTGCCCAAAGTCCTGATGATCTTTGCAGCAAATGCAAAACACGAAGTGAGATGACAAATGCCAGCTGAAACCTCAGCCCCTTCTGCCTTTCTCCTCTGGCTGCTGCGCTTGTGGGCCCTTTGCTGCCTGCAGGACCTGTTCCTGGGGTGGCATGGGGCCGTGTGGTGCTGATCCTCAGGGTGCTGTGGTGAGGCAGTGAGGCTCTGGCTCTCCCCTCTGCAGTGCTGATGGCTCTAGTGGCTTCTTGTCACTTGGCTGAGCAGAGAGGACTCTTGGGGTATACACAGAGCCAGGGAGGAGCTGCCCCAAGTTGTCCTATTTCCCCTGCAGACCTGCTTCCACCTTTCTTTGGAAAGGAGAGGGAAAGGCTGCCCGAGGATCCTTGAGCCCATTCCTGACTGCTCAGCATTGCTTTGGCTTTGCTAAAGGAAAGGGCAACCCCTGGCTCTGTGCCCTGAGCTCACACAGGGCCCAGGGTGATGTCAGTGAGCAGCGTGTGACAGCCTTGGAGCTGTCCTGGGACAGGTGAGGGCCAGGGATGCTCTGAGAAGGGCAAGGGCAGGGTGCAGGAGCTGGGCAGGTGAGGTTTGTTCGGTGCTCTCAGATCAGACCAGCAGGGCAGAGGTGTGCTCAGCGCTCCCATTACCTCCCCTCGCAGGATGCCTGCGTTCCCCAGCAGGCAGGGGGTAGGTTCCACAGCCGGCGCTGGGTGCCTGCCCTCAGCAGCTCGGGCTCGGGGTCAGCGCTTCGGCGGCAGCGGATTCGGGTTTCAAAGGGCTGCAGCCATTGCTGCACTCAGGCTTTCTAAAGGGCCCAGCGTGGTGACACTTGCAGCCAGATTGTTCAAACCCAGCCTGGCACTTCAGATGCTGAACTCCTGAAAATGGGCTGGTTGGATTTGTTAAATGGGAGCGAAGGTCTCCTCAGATCATCTCCCTGCCCTGGCAGGAGCCCAGAGCTGCGGCAGGCAGCAGCCTGCTCCCCACTGGAGCTCCTTTCAGGTGCAGAACATCTTAGCTTGGAGTCACTTTAAAGTACATTTTAAAGGCAAGAAGCAAACCAAAGAGGGCAAAACGCGACCTGATATCAATTAGCTGGAATTTGCATGGCTTCTTGCTTGGATTCAGGGGTGTTTGTTCTGTGGCAACCAGAGAAGCCCTCACAGGAGGTGTCCTGACAAAGCTCAGCCTGGCATTTCTTGCTGGAGCAGGGAAGGGGACAGAGGATGCTGCCTGAGTGAGTGATGTGTCTCTGAAGGCAAATAAAAACCCTTCTGTGATAGCTCACTCCTAGGATTTCAGACACATCCTCTCCTGAAGAGACTCAGGTGAGCTGAGCACTGCCTGGGGAAATGCAGCTCCAGCCTGAGCTGTGCGTGATGAGAGCCTGGTCCTCGGTCTGCCCTTGCTGCTCATCCCACCAGTAACAGCCTGCCCAGTGCTGGAGTTCCTGCTCTGACCCCATCTATGGGACCAGATCCCAGCTCTGCATCTCAACTGGAGTGAGTCCAGAGGAGGCCACAAGGATGAACTGAGGGCTGGAGCAGCTCTGCTGTGAGCACAGGCTGAGGGAGCTGGGGCTGTGCAGCCTGGAGAGGAGAAGGCTCCAGGGGGGCCTCAGAGCTGCTGCCAGGACCTGAAGGGATCCTGCAGGAAGGCTGCAGAGAGACTTCTCATAAGGTGCTTGGAGACAGGCCAAGGGAGAATGGTTTGGAGCTGGTGTTCTCACCTCTCTCAGTGTGTAGAGACTGGAGAAGATCCTTCCCTGAGCACTGCGTGTAGGTGTAGAGTGTGTGTAAATACCAACTGATGAGCTAAGCCTCTTATTGACCTTTAACTGCTTGGGAGCTGATTCTCTCCCATAATACATATCTGCAGCAATTAATAGTCAATTGGCACTTAATTAATGAAGCAATAACAGTGGAACAGAACATTGTCACAGGATAATGGTCTCCCGCAGCCATTACACCGGAGCTGTCCCACTAAATCAAAATTAAGTGGGGAGTGATGCTGGTTTGGAGCAGGGAGAGCAGAGCCTGGGCTGGATCCCTGCCGCCCGGGGCTGGATCGGGGCTGGATCCCTGCCGCCCGGGGCTGGATCCCAGGGCTGGCCCCGGTGGGCAGCGGCTCCGCGGTGGAGCAGGGCAGGGGGAGAGTATGGGGCTGGAATAAGCTTCCCCCAGGGTGTGCAGGAGCCCCTCAGCTGCAGCTGGGGGGCAGCAGGAGCTGTCGCTGAGAGAGGGAGCAAAAGCTCAGCTCCCACTGAGCCCAGTTTAACAGGATGGGCCCTGCCTCCTCTTCTACATTCTCTCCTTCCTCAGGCTGACCTTCTGCTCCAGCTTCTGTCGCCAGCAGGGTTGTACCAAGTGATGCCAGAGCCTTTTTCTGCAGGGGTGGGGCTCGCTGGGGGTGGCCATCAGCTGCCCATGCTGCAGAGCCTCCCTTGGCTGGTGCTGTGCTCTCCCCAGGGCAGGCTGCTGCTCCGGAGGTGGCTCCAAGCATGCCAGCCCCAGCTTCTTGCTCTCTCTGTTCCTTTTTTCTTTTTCCCCCTCCTCAAGTCCCATTTTTCTGTCCTGTCAGATCTATTTAAGCATTTAATGAGGTGAGTACCAATAAATTCCACACAGCACAAGAACTCTGGTGTGGGCCACAGCCTGATGAACTTCCAGCCTTGGGACGGGAGGGCGAAGCAGCCAGCGCTGGGCTGTGTCTGCTGTGCTAGGGCAGGTCTGAGGCTGAGCAGGGACTTTGGAGGCACTACCACAAACCTGAGGGTGTCCACCAAGAGGGGCTGGAGCAGGTTCCCCGAGGGCAAAGCTGGTGGCCATCAGCTGGCAGCAGGGATGCAGGACAGGACTCATTTCTTTGGTTGCCAGCCCTGTTGTGTTGTGCATCTCTCGTGCTGATGTCCACTCAGAGCTGCATGGAGGGCCCTCAGGTGCTCAGCTGGAACAGTTTCTGGTGCTCCAGCAAATGGAGCTGGCCTCAGCTTCAGCTGGTGACTCCCTGAGCACCCACAGGAGCATTCAGGAGCAGTGACGTGTGTGCAGGCAGGCTCAGAGTTTAGGCTGGCACTTTGGAGCACCTGGCTCCTCTAGGTGCTCAGTGGCTTGCAGGTGCCTCAGCCTCCACATCTGCACCCTGTGCTGGAAGGCACTGAGAGCATTCAGCCCTTACCTCCTGTTCCCAAGGACTGATCCTGAGAGTGATGGTTTCAGTAGCTGAGTATCCTTGGGCAGCTAGCTTGGGCCCCATGCTCCTCAGGGTTCTGCTGCCTGCAGCCTCAGGTGGAGCACCAGGAGATCTTGGCACTGCGTGGTGGAGTGTGGAGAGATTTGTACTTAGGCTCTGTGAATGTCTCCTGAATGAGTAACTTGGCAGATGACTTTTTTATGCTCCTCACTACTTGCAAATCTGTTTGCAAGCAGCTTGCCTCCTTGGAGGAGGACTTGGAACCATCAGCTGGCTCCTGCCTCCCGTTTGCTGCAGCATCCCTCGCCGTGACTGCCTTTGGCAGTGCCTCCTCTGCTCAGAGCGGTGCAGGGAGGAGGGGAGGCTGAGTTTAAAGCCGTTTCCTACAGGGGGATCTGTGAGTTTAAGACTGGTTCCAGCACTCTGGCACACGTGTTCATGGCTGAAGCAAAGCTCTGGCGGACCTGGAAATGACTCTCTGGCTTTGCAGCTCTCAGGCTTTGAGTTGCATGGAGTGCTGCAGGCTGAGCAGTGAAGCCACAGCCCCAGCACCCTGGGTGCCCTGCAGCTTTGTTGTCCTGAGGCTGAGGAAATACCTAGGATGTAAACTGGAAGTTGTCCAGCACTGACCTGCTGCCTCCTGGGGGAGAGGCAAGACCAGCACCCACCCAAGGGTGGTATCTAAGCAGGACCCCAGGCCCTGCTTGCAAAGATCCCATCCAGGCCTCCTTTGTGCTCCTCTCTCTCTAGAGCTCTCCAGCCCCAGCCCCCAGTAGCCCCTGCAACCCGCCAGCCACAAATGCAATTGTCCTGGGGGCAGGGAGCAGTGAGAAGGGAGCTCGTGGAGATGCCAGCACCCAGCCTTGTGGCTCCCGGTGATTGCCAGCCCTGAGCCCTTGCTGGCAGCAGGATGCTCAGCCTCAGAGGCTCCCTCAGGCAGCTCCGGCTGAGCCGCTTGCTGTGCTGCACCCAGGGACATGCCACGAGTGGTTTATTGCAGCTTTCTGCAGGGCTTGCTGCAGTACAGGGGAAATAATGCAATCACGGCTCAGCTCCCTGTGCTCCCAGAGCCTGAGCAGCAGAACAACCTTTTGCTTTGTTTGTGTTCTCACCGCCGGCTGCGGGAATGCCGTGGGGATCGCTGGCGCTGCTGCTCCCACCCCTGTGCCTGTCCTGCTCCCATGCTCAGCCCCTGGCCTGGCTGGAGGGGGCTGCAGTGCCTGGGGAACAGGCACCTTCAGCCAGATTTTCTGTTTGGGGTTTGGCTTCTAGACTGTAGTGAGGCAGCAGCTCTCCAGTGCTGCACTCAGAGCATCCAGGTGAGACCCTGGAACAGGTTTCCCATTGGGGCTGTGGCTGCCCCCTCCCTGGAGGTGTTCAGGGCCAGGCCTTGAGCAAGCTGGGCTGGTGGGAGGTGTCCTTGCCCATGGCAAAGGGTTGGAACTGGATGACCTTTAAGGTTGTTTGCAACCCAAACCACTCTGTGGATCCCAGCTGAGGATGCCTGTCAGGGTGGGAACGCAGAGTGCTGCAGCAAATCACTCCTGCTGCCTTCCATTGCCAGGGCCTCTGACACTGCTCTTGCCCTGCACTCTCAGCTAGGGCTGGAGGAAATGAGGGCTTGTCACCCAGGCTTGGGTGATGTGGCTGTGCTGGGACCTTAGGCAGGAGCAGAGAATGATGGCTGCTGAGGGTCACCAACCATGCCAGCTGCCGATGGAACTGGGCACGAGGGCAGGGCATGGCCCTTACGTGCTGGGGGGCAGCCTCCTCCCAGAGCATCCAGGCATGGTCTGGTGCTTGGGCTCATTATGGGAGCTGCTCCAAACAAGGCCAGGGATAACTCTGCTCAGATCCAGGGGGCCTGGGTTTCGGCAGGATAAATAACTGAGCTGCTCTTTGAGCAGGGAGCTGCGAGGTGCCAGTGCTCTCAGGTAGGAAGTGATTCACTACACAAAAATGCCTCAGCTGCTGGGTTTCCTCAGCTCCACAGGTCATGAACTCTGCTAAATTCTTCCAGCTCCAGTTCTGGAGCTCCATGAGACAAACCTGGGGGAGAAGGAAAACATTCCTGGTGCCCCCGTGCCTCCGCAGAGCTGCAGCAGCAAATGGTTCCAATTACCAGGAGGAGTTTGCATGCTCTGGGTTGTTCCTCCTGGTGCTGGAGGGGCTGAACCTCCTCACCACTGTGGCTAGGGTCCGGCAGCCCACACTGAGGGGCATGGGGAGCAAGAGCAGGAAAGTCAATGGAGCCTGCCCAAAGGAGGAGCAGAGGGGAAGTCAGCAGCACAGAGATGCTCAGGACACCAAGCCCCCTGGCTGGGGTGGCATTGGGTGGCACTGGGAGGCACTGGGCAGCCAGGGATGGTGCAGGGACCTGCTCCATGTGAAGCAGCTTCTCTGCCTTGCTGCCTTTGGGAGAAAAATGGGACAGAGTGGTCCTGCAACTCAGCTCTGATCCAAACTGTGTTCCTCGAGAGGATCAAGCAGCAGGCAGTGTGTGGTTGGTGTTCAGACAGGCTGCTGGTGGTGTTTAGAGAGACCCTGAAGAAAGGCACGGAGGGAACCTTCCACCAGCACAGGCTGCTCAGGGCCTCATCCAGCCTGGCCTTGAACACCTCCAGGGAGGAGGCAGCCACAGCCTCCCTGGGCAGCCTGTGCCAGCATCTCCCCACCCTCACTGCCAAGGATTTCCCTCTAATCTCCAGTCTAAATCTGCCCTTCTCAAGCTTCACTCCCACTCATCCATGATTTTGCCGTGGGATGATTGATTTTGTTCTCAGGGCAGGCTCCAGCAGCTCTCCATTGCCCCATGGCTGCTGGGCAGTGTTCTCCTCCCCAGTCCTTAGCTGAGGAAGCAAATCAAGCAGCCTCTCAGCTCCCCTCCTCCTCCCCCTGCTCTGCCGAGCAATTCCCACAACTTTCCAGGGCGATGCCAGAAATTGGCAGTGGGGCTGGGCAGCAGCTCCCCCCCTGCCCAGCATCCCTAACGAGCTTATCAAAGGGCTGCTTGGCAGGGAGAGCTGAGCCCTCCCGGGCTGGATTCTGAGCAGGTGAAGGCAGAATGTGCTGAAGCCTGATTGAAATGTGCGAGGTCAACAAAACAGAGCAGAGTGCACAATAATTGGGGAAGCAGCAGCAGCCTTGCTTTCTGCCTCTGTTCCTGTGATCCCTGCCTTGTAATCTCCCCTCCCAAAGGGAAGCCTCCTGGCTTGCTGCAGTGCAGCCTTTGTTGCACCTCAGGCCTCTTTGGACAGAAGGCAGAAACCCCAAAGCTAAACCCCTCAGTGGCTTCTCCCCTTTTCTCCTGCAACCAAACTGGGAGAGAGCTGGAGAAGGGCTGTGGGGAGAGGAGTGGTGCCTGGCTTTCCTTTGAGGCTGGCTTCCTTCTCCCAGCACTGGAGCCTTTTCTCCCCATAGTGCTGGGGTTTGCTGCAGGTCAGCAGGTCTGGAGGTGAGGAAGGAGGTCTGTGGAAGGCAAACCTCTCCTGCAGGCTGAGGTGGCTCTGGCAGCTGAGCTCTGCAGGGCAGCACATGGCTGCTGGCACAGACTCCTCCAGGCTGGGGACATTTGCAGTTTTGGGGAACTTGAGCCTTTCTCAGGGATGTGGGGAAGAGGTAGAAGAGTTTCATTGTCAGCAGAGTCTCTCTGCAAAGGCTCTGGCACGTTGTTGGAAAGCCTCCATCCCCCACACCTGTGCAAACCAAACCCTTCCTTGGCTTGGGAGCCTGCGCCTGGGGGATTTCCCTTCTCCTCTGCCTTCTGTCTCTGAAAGGGGAACAGATTAAAAACAAGCCAGGGAAGGGGGAAGAAATCTGTCCCCTTCTCCCTCCTCCCCATCTGCTGTTTAATCCCCAGCTGCTCAGCCTTAAGCTTGGATTACTCCCCTGCACCCTGCTGCTGGGGTGCAGCAGGGTTTGCATCTCCCATGCCGCGTTGTGCATCCACTGCCAGTGGAGAGAGCCAGGCAGGGGCAGTCTGGGGTGGCCAAGGCCCTCACTGTGTCTCCTGCAGGCATGGCCACCTCTGCTGCTCGAGATGTGTGGTGGGGCCTAGGCCTGCCCCAGGCTGCAGTGCCCACCACACCGTGACCAGTGGCACCAGCAGCAAATGGAGCCTGTTCTGGGCCACCCCTGTCAGCTGTGGAGGACAAGAGCCGAGCAGCAGCCCAGGGCTGCCAAACAGGGTGGCCACAACATTTTCCTAGACTCCATTTCAGAGCAGGGAAGGTTCAAAGGCAGGCAGGGCACAGCAAGCAGCCTGCTGCAGAACGCTGGCAATCGATTGATTCAGCTCCGTGCTCCTACTCCTGCAAAGAAAAGAGAGGAGGGGGAATGGGGCTGAGGGGCTTGGGGACAGCTCACAGCAGAGCTTTCTTGCTAGTACAAGTGGTGGAGCTGCTGGGGATGGGATGTGCTGGCTCCTGTGCCCTGTGTGAGGCACCTGGGCAGGAGCTGACCATAAGGCTGGAGATGTTGAGGTGTGTGGGAACAGGCTCCCTGCTTTGATTCCAAACAGAAAGGAGTGGTTAGAGGTGGGGGCCAGGGCTGGTTCTGCTGGCCCAAATGGTGTGTGACTTGGGCAGGACAAGCTCTGGTACTGCTCCATCTATCCCTGGTGCTGGTAGGAGCCCCTGGAGGAGGGGGAAATGTGTTGTTATCTGGGGCACGTTTACAGCTTGCACTGTGACCTCAGGGTCAGCTGCTTGCCCCAGCTTCAGGTGGTATCTGTGGAGGGTGGCTTTGAAATGGGAGCTTTCCAGCTCAGATTTCCTGGGCAACCCAACAATGGCAGAGAGAGGAGCTGCTGGGGCCAGCAGGCCATACATCCCCTGGTTAATGCACCACCAGCCCAGGGGAGCTTCGTTACACAAGGGCTAATCATTGACGAGCTATGCATTGAGAGTGGGGCTTCAAGTCCATTACTTCATGCCCCAGGTATGTGCATCAGTCTCCTGGCTCCAGGGTGGTGGCTCCATCTTTGCCCCCTTTGCAGAAGAGCCTGGAGATGCAGACCCCACTAAAGCCACACTGTGCAGACTGCCTCTTCTCTGGTAATGGTCAGAGTCCATCTGTGTCTGCCAAGCAAAGCCACACTGCAGAGCACCTGCAAGGCTGGGGTGTCCTGAGGTGCTGGAGCTTTCCAAAGCATCCCTCCTCAGCTCCTGCACACGTGCAGAGTGTAAATGGGCAGAAACCTCAGCCCTTGACTTGGAGCAGGGCTGTCAGATGTGACCCAGCAGAAGCCTAAAGCATTAATCTCAACTTCAAGCCACTTAAATCCAGACCCTTGCATGCTGAACTCATGGCTTAAAGGTGCAAAACTTGCTTACACCTCCTAAACCTTTGGGGTTAGGTCTGGGGCATGGAGCTCTTTGCTCTCCCCGTGCCCTGCATGGTGCCTCCTGGGTTTCAGTGCTGCAGGCTTGCTCTTGCTGCCATCAATGCCATGGGGCACAGCATTCTGTCACAGCAGCACCATGAAGGCTCTGGGGTACCAAGGGCAGATGGTGCCCAGTGGGAGGGCTTGGGAGGCAGCCTCGTCCATCCCTGCCCTCCATCCCTGCCCTCCATCCCTGCCCTCCATCCCTGCCCTCCATCCCTGCCCTCCATCCCTGCCCTCCATCCCTGCCCTCCATCCCTCCATCCCTGCCCTCCATCCCTGCCCTCCATCCCTCCCACTCTCTCCTGCTCTCCAGGCTCTGTCCCTGGGCTCTCCTCTCCATTTCCCCTTCGAAGCAGCTATTGATTTTCCTGACTAATGCACTGGGCCACGTCGTGCACCACACTCCAAACAAAACCAAGAGAACTCAATCAGCCACTTAAACAACAACAACAAAAACATCAACCAGCAGCTTCCCATCACAGGCTGGGCAGGTCATGCAGCTGTAACTTGAAAGGGTTCCCGATGACCCCCAGCACTCGGTTAAGATGAAGGCAGCAGAGCAAACACAGGCTGGATGGAGATGCAGGCTCAGGAGAGCTCTTTCCTCACATAAAAATAAAGAGGAGAACATTTGGCTTCTTCCTTGCTCCCTGCAGAGGAGAAGGGGACGCTGCTCTCTCCGGCTCTGCACGGCGACGTTCCAGGCGTACCAGCGCCTGGCTCCCTGCTCCCTCAGCTAATAAGTAATCATGAGGAGGTTTGTGGCCTTGCTTGTTTATATTTGGCCCAGAAAATGCATTGTTTTTTCCCTCTCTCTCCCTCCCCTTGCCTCTTTCAGTCAAATGCTTCCTGAGGTTTGCTTGCAGCTTGTAAACACGGAGTAAATAGCTTTAATTTAATTTCCCAGGCTGCCGTGAGGAGCTGTGTCTGTGAGCAGGGGTCCCAGCAGCCTCTGCTGAGCAGGGAAGCACCTGCAGGTGTGGCATGTGTGGAGCTTTCCCCTTCCTCTCCCTTTCTTTTTCCCGAGGAAGGAGCTGTTTCCTTGCCTGCAGGAGCTTTGCTTGCAGGATACTCTGCTGCAGGTCAGCTGCTTGGTGGGAAGGTGGCAGAAGGGCTCTGTGACCCTGAGGTGTGGAAGGTGAGGGTGATGAGCTGCTCCTCAGCCCTACTTGCTTTGGGCTGACAGAGCCAGGGAGGACATCCTCCTGCCTTCTGCCAGCCCCTGCTTCAGAGAGGGTATTTCCATATTCTCTCACAGCTCTCAGAGGCTTCCTGGTTTCTGGAGAAGAGTTGGCAAGCAGAGCTCGGTGCCTGTTTCTGCAAACAGCGTCTGCAGAGATGTGACAGAGTGAGGTGCTGAGTTTTATGAATGGGGAATGTCAGTGGCATATGGGAAGCAGCTCTGAGTGCAAAATCATGGTGAGGAAGCAGGGAGAGGGTGTGAGCTGGCACTGGCTGGTGGCTGGAAGGAATGAGGTCCTGGCTGCTTTCAGCCTGGGTGGGTGCTTGCAGAGCCTAGCTGGAAGGGGTGGCTCCTTCAGAACAAAGCTCTAGATTGCTGCCACGCAGCAGGACCCTTCCCCAGAGGTGTCTATAGTTCATGATAGGGCATGGGCAGCACCAAAACCCAGGGCAGCAGCCCCTCGGGCAGCCCCCAGTCTGTGGTGCATGCTTTGCCCCTTTCCCAAGCTGCAGCAGGCAAAGGTGAATCTGCAGCCCCATGCAGCTTCCCTCTGCTGATGTTCCCAAGGAACACCCCAGGGAATTGCACCCAAGTTGTATCACTTCACTCTGCATTCCCAGCGCCCCCAGTCACTGCTCAGGGAGGTGATGTGCACCCCGACCCACTCCCTGTCCTGTGCCACAATCGCAGCTCCCTCTGAAAGCACAGGGAGAGTGGTGAAAGGAGACTACAGTGGTTCCCATCCCTACCCTGTCCATCTGCCCTCCCTTCCAGCCCTGGGGAGAAGCTGCTCATCCCCATGGAGCTGCTCATCGGAGCGTTCCATGGCTGGGAGCCTAGAGCAGGGTGGGTGGGAGCAGGGTTAACACTGGCAGCCCTGGCACTCTTGCCAGGATAGGTCCTGGATCAATGACTCACTGAGGCAGGAGCCCTGCTACGCCCTGCTTCGTTCCCATGGCAGGGACTGGCACTCTCCCAGTGACTCCGCAGCTCAGGTGCAGGGCCGGAGTGCCGCTGCCGGTGTGCCCTGCGCCGCGGTGCCCGCATGCGTGCCAGGGGGGGTGGGGGTTGAGGCTCCCAGATGTGCGATTTGCCACCCGAGGTTGCTCATTTTGCATCACTTTTCGCGGCGGCTCCCCCCCCGCCCCACGCACTCCCGCGTCTCGTTAGCTGCCTGCTCGGGGCTGACAGCTTCTTTAGGAGGGGCTGGTGCCCAGAGCCAGAATTTGCAAACAAATAACTTTCACCCGACGTGTCAGTGCGTGAGAGGCTGCGAGGAGCCTCGGCGGCGCTGGCTGACGTGACAGTGACAACAGAGTTTTGTCCTCATTAGTTTTCCCAACAGAAAGGCTCCCGGCTCTGCCCAGCCCTCGCTGCGTGTCAGCGGAGCAGCCGCCGCCGCCTCGCTGCTCTGCAGGCAGCCGCTGCTGTCTGGGGCTGCGGGGAGCTCAGGCACCCTTCTCCTACCCTTCTTCTCCTCGGCGAGACGATGCTGGCAGGCGGGAGCCTGGTTCCTGTGTCTGCGGGAGCGTTTTGCCCCCTGTGTGCGCTCACAGTTGGTGCGGGGATGAGCTCTCGTCTGGTGCGGGTAGGAGGGAGAGGGGAAGGGCTGATGGCTGCCTCGCCTTGCGCTGCGCAGCGCGGATCCGAGCGTTGCCGCAGCTGCTGCTCTCGTCTGTGGTCATAGCAACTTCGAAATTAATTTTGCTTACTTTTAATCTGGAGTGTCTGCAGCTCCCCCGTGAGCTGTCCTCTCCAGCGCCCATCTCCCTTAGCTTCTTACACCGGGAGCCTGTGCGGTGGGCAGAGGGTGAGGAGGAGTAAATCCTCCCCTGCTGAGAAGGGGCCGTGGGGGGATTTGGTTAAGTATAGAGGCTGAACCTGCTGGGCTCTGCAGGGGCTGGGTGGGGACAAGCTGGGTGTCCCTGGTCGACGTGGCTTGGCTCTCGGGCAGCCCAGCTGCCAGCACCTCTGCCTGCTCCTGGCCATTTCCCTGATGCTAAATGAGGCACCCTGCAACTTCAGCCTCCCACATTTAAGCCTGGGGATGTGGAGCCCGTAGAGGACGTGGGGACACCTTCTTCATCTTTTCCCTCTGCCAGGCTGCAGTGAAGGGGGAGGCTGCTGGATGTCCATGGAGAACACCCACACAGCCCCCCAGGAGCAGGAGCTGCCGCCCCGTTCCGTGCTGGGGTGCAAGCAGACCACCATTTTTCCTAATTAGTCCTGATGTCTTGCCCATCACCGGGATAAATAGCAAACCTTCCCTGAGGACATGGGATGAGGAGCACTATTTATCGTGGCTCTCAGAGGAAGCTGACAACATGACAGGTGAAATATCAGGAATAATTAAGAAAAATAAGGGGCTGTGTACTTTATTGCACCGGCAGCAGGGATGGATTGCCAGCCCCTCCTGCAGCCTCGGGTGCCCCATCCTGCCCTGCCTCTCACCACTGCATTTTCTGAACCACCTTTGTGCAGTGCCTCTCGCCCGGGGCCCATGGCAACGGCTGCCCAGCCCAGCAGGCACCAGAGGTGTTCATCACTCCTGGGTTTAGTGGCTTAAACAAACCAAAGGCACAAACAAAGTGCCCCAGTGGTCATGCTGGACCCGCTTGGAGGTCCTGGCTCTGAGGTTTAACAGGTTGTGTGCTGTGTGCTTAGGTGATGCTGTTCTCCAGTCAGCTCTTTGTCCAGGAGAGAGGAAGGACAAACCCCAGTTACCCCTCCCTGGAGGTGTTCAGGGCCAGGCTGGATGAAGCCTTGAGCAAGCTGGGCTGGTGGGAGGTGTCCTTGCCCATGGCAAGAGGTTGGAGCTGGATGAGCTTTAAGGACCCTTCCAACCCCACCCATTCTGTGAACCTAAAAATGAACTTGCCAAAGAGTTGGGGATTTTAGACTCTTTATGAGTTCCTGACCACAGGAAGGTGGCTGGGAAGAAGATCCCACCAAGATGCTGGCTGGAGGGGCTACAACTGGGCTTCCCACTCACCTCCTGCCTGGTGGGGCAGGCTCTTGGTGGCATTAGGAAGAGCATTCCCAGCACCGCCCCAGAGCCTGGAGTGCTGTCCCTGCTGGAATCGATGATGAATGATGCACAGGGGAAGGGGAGCAGCTCTGGTGACCTGGTTTTCCATGACAGCATTAGCCTTGCCCTCAGGCCACTCTTGGGCTACCACTGGGGTCGATGGCCTGGTTGGGGATGAAGCTGGAGCTGCAAGTTGAACCACACTGGGAGATGTGTTATGAGGCAGGACAGCTGGGGAGCTCAGGAACTGTATCTGCTCAAACAATGTGGAAATCTGATTACAGCAAGTGTCACTGGGCATCACTTAACTCTTGCTCAGCAGCCCCAGCCTCTGCTGACAGGGATAATGGATCTGCTGGATGCAGAGGAGAAGGCCTCGTCAAAAGCAGTTAAAATCCCTCCGGTCGTGTGTTGCTGGTCGCACCTCTCCCTCTGCCTCCCTCTGCCCATGCCTGCCTGCCCCACACTAAGCCTCACTGAGCTGTGCAGCAGCCTCCCCACACCTGGCCTGGTCTGGGTTGTTTTGGTGAGGGGCACTTGGGAGAAGAGCCATTGTGGTCACCACCCTCCTCCTGTCCCCTCTGCCCGTGTCCTCCCCGCGCTCCTTGGTGCTTCTTTGGAGGCTTGTGAAAGGGATTCTTTGTCAGGGGCAGGAGGAAGCCAGCAGCAAACAAGGGAGAAATGTTGCTCCTGGGGCACTTATATTTAGATGGCTTGCAGCACTGTCCCTTCAATTTATAGTCACCCTTTTGTCCCTCTTAACTACTGGCACCGAGGGTCTAAAGGAGCAGGCTGGCAGCGAGGAGCTGCGGCTGCTGCTGGCGGAGGTGAAGGTATTTTTAACACAATGCCTGAGAAAAAGGGATTTGTTTCCTCCACCCTTCATTCAAAGTCAGAGCTGTGAAGGATCTCTGAAGGCAAGCAAAGCCTGGGTGCTTCTGTCAGTGAAAGCATTGAGGGGCAGCAAAGCCACCTAGCAAAGCTGAAGAGCTGCCTCCAGAAAGACAGGCAGGGGTCCTGGCATGGTGGCCTGTGGTGACTGACTGGTGGAGGTGAGGGGCTGTGGGGGAGACAGACCAGGCACAGGCACCCGTGGGGAACATGCGGGGTGGGCAGGAACCCAGCAAGAGGAGAGCAGGAGGCTGTCCAGTGAGAGCCAGGCTCAAAACCGAGGCTGCTGTTTGCTGTTTTAAATATTTGCAGACCACTGCAGCACCCTGTGCCTGTGCTCCCTCGGGCCCTGGGGGTGGGAAAAGGCATCCAGAGCAGGCTTGGCATCTTCTGCCAGATGCTGCTTCAGAGCCTGACCTTGAGGATTTCTCACCTCCTGATTTCAGTTCATGGGCTGATGCTTCTCACCGCTGCAGTGTGTGTCCCCTGAAGGCCTTGGGGTGCTGGGCAGGGAGATGCTGGGCAAGGAGGTGCTGGGCAGTGCTGTTGACAGGCAAGGAGCAGGCTCTGCAAGGTGTGGGATGTGTTGGTGCCAGGTAAAGGGCAGCAGCAGGGATCCAGCAATCACGCTCCCCATGGAGCATACCCAGCTCCTGGGGTGCCGGCTTTGGCCCCGGGTGTGCTCTCCCAGCTTGCCCTTCCTTTCAAGGAAAAGCCTCTTTCTCCCCCTTCACTTCGGTGTTTGCTTGCTTTATCAGCTGGCATCAAGTCCAACAAGTCTTGGGATATCTGTGCAATTCCTCAATCCTCCAAGCGAATAAGCCCAGATAAGAGGCAGCCCTTTGAAGCCAGTGGTAATTTAATGCAGCTTAACTGGTAAACATCGAACAGTGGCAAAGGAAATATGATCAGAGCCATCGATCTCTGGGTAGCGACAGTGGCTTTTGGAATAATTCCCAATAATGAGAAAATGTGAGAAAATTGAGACCTGTTTAGAGGCCTAAATGGTCAAATAAATAATTAGCAAGCTCCTTGTTTAAGCTCTCCGTGTGAGAAAGCAGGAAGCTCTTCACTTCCCAGTGCACAATGCACTGAGCAGCTTTTTGGAGTAAAACAGGGGGGAAAGGGCAGTCCCTGGGTAGAGTGGAAGATGGATTTCCTCTGCTGGCAGAGCAGGATGCTTCATGTGGGGAGCAAGCAGCTTTCCCCACACTGCATCAGTACAGCACCATCCACTCTCTGCTGGGTGCTTCGTGCTTCATTCCTGCTTGCTGGATTAATTTTAGAGCACCATTGAGCTGGCCTGGAGCTCAGAGCCTAGAGAAGGGCTGAGGTGTTGCTGTGAGCAGTTCCACATCCAGCCAGCCTGTGGCTGAGGTTGAGTTGTTTCTGTTTGGGAGAGCCTGACCTGGCAGCACTGATGCTTTCCAGATGTCCTGCTGTTAAATCCTGCCCTGAGATCCCCCTGGGCAGTGGGGAAGGGGCACCAGGAGTGTAAGGTGGAGTGGCCAGAACCTGCACAGCCAACTGCATCCCTGCCCCTCACCCAGCGATGGCACCCGCCTCTGGGTGCGGGGAGCCAAAGTCATCCCAGCGCTGGTCTGAGCTGTTGGACGTGCTGCTCCTATCGCCGGCAGCGCAGCAAGGCAGCGTTAGGCTGCTCCGCTGAGGAGCTGCTGTGGCTGGAGCCGTTTGATGGGGGCTGTCTGTGGTGCCGTCACTGAGGATGCTCTCCAAGCGCTGTTAGCGTCGTGCTGACTCCCTCTTTGCGTTTCAGAAGGGCAAAGCACAGCAGTGAAGAGCTTTAAAGAAATGGAAGCAATTTGTTAGCACTTCCCTGTGAGTGCATGGAGAGGAGATGCTCTTGCATGGGTATCCTGCGCTGCTCTTCTCTTCCCTCCTCCTGCTTTTTCCAGCCACGTGGCCCACGGCTGCTGGCTTTGTTCCCATGGATTGGCTTCACAAATACCCCAGCCCAGCCCATGGATGGAGCAAATCCCACCCCTGTGCACCTCTCCCCTGACACACACTTTGTGATGCTTCTGCTGAAGGAGGCTTCTTGCTCACACTGCAAGGTCCTTCTGCTCTGGCTTTGTGCCTAAGCAGAACTCTGGGGTTCCTTAAGGACAAGCCCATCGCTGGGGTCCTGCCCGGGCTGTCAGAGGATACTCAGACCCTGACCTCATGTCTGCCTCTCTCCTGGCTGCTCCTCGGCTACCACTGCCCTGTGCTGCACCAGCATCTCCAGCTCCATGGTCCTGGGCACCGATCCTGCTCATTGACTGGAAGAAAATGTTTTCTGTTCTCATTTATGTTAGGTCTAAGAGAAGGATTTTTGCTTCTAACCTGGAAAGTGGAGGGGTAGGGTACCGAGTGCCACTGGGCTTGTGCAGCCTGGGGTAGGATGCTCTGTAACGCTGCAGTCGTGGCAGACACAGGAATTTAGTGGTGCGAGTGGAAATTATAGACTGGAGAGCAAGAAAGAGAGGTTTCTAGTTTCCCCGGAACACAAAATACCTGCCTGATTACAGGCCCCGCGGAGGCTTCCAGACTTCTTTCCTGACAGGCACGTTCGGCGGGATGCCTGCCCACCCCCCGCAGAGCCTCTCCACTCCCGGGTTTGTCTGGATTTGCAGAGGCAGCCGCTCTGCCTTCCAGACGCCGGGGTTCCAGCGGGGTCTCCTGGCTGCTGTCCAAAGCAGGAAGGGGTGGCCAAGAGAGGAGGATGCGGCAGGCGGTGCCGCCCGGCGCTCCGGGGCGACGCTGCCGCGCGGGGCAGGGAGCCGCTGGGCATTGTTCGTGCCAGGGCCAGCTCAGAGTGGATGCTCTCCAAACACAGCCCAGCTCTTCCCCGGCCCTTCAGACAGAAATGAAAAGGCTTTCATGTTCCGCGGGGGTGGAGAGCACAATTTGTGATGACCTGGCTCTGGCTGGTATTCGAAAGGTCACTTTGAGTACGAGGCGCTCGGAGCCCATTGATTTAAAAAAAAACAACCCGGCGCTGGAGAGGGGAAAGCGGGGGAGCGGCAGCGAAAATAGCTCTGGCAACAGGCATTGTCCAAAGCCAACAAAGAGGCTCTGAAAGGCTCCCCGCTCGCCGCCGTCAATAGCCAAGGCAAGGGCACTGCCTGGCACGGACAGGAGCCTCTGCTCGGCTCCTGCTGCTGTGGGTGAACGTGCTGAGGAGCTGGGCTGGTGGGGACGATGGAGAGGGCACATCCAACACTGCAGGTCCTGCTAGGGTGCTGCACCCATCCAGCACCACAGGACTTGCTAATGGGGTGCCATGAGGATCACTCTGGCTGCTGCCCGCTCTGCAGGCAGGACTGTGGGATCAAGCCGAGTTCCTACGAGTCGAAACACGGTCCAAGGGGCCTCAGCCCCCGCCATGGCCGGATCGTTACCTTGCAAGCATCCAGGGCCAGGCAGGAAGCGATTTGCCCTGAGGAACTCAGCCGCCCATCAGCTGGAGCAAGAGCAGCATCAGTGCCGTGTGCCTGCGGTCACTGCCGCGTTACAAGGCGAGCACTGGCACCTTGTCATGTTTCAAGCGCTGTTGATCAATGCTTTAGACAAAACAATAATCAAACCCAGCCCCGTGTGCGCCCAGGGGCACCGCGCTGCCTGCAGCAGCGATCTGGTGTGCAGAGCAGAGGGGACCCTGCTTCTGTCCCCGAGCCTTTGGAGCTGTGGGACCCAGTGGGCTGCAACTGCTACCCTGCGAGAGGGCTGCTCTGTTACCTGCGGGTTGCTGCAACCCCAGAGAGGTCCTTTGTGCTCTCGTTGTGGAGCACAGGAAAGGAGATCTCCTCTTCTCCATGGACATGCTGGCTGGTGGTCAAAGCTGTGCCAGAAAAATCGGTCCTTGTCAGTGGTTCATCTCAGCACAGGAAAGAACTTGGGGCAAGCTGAGGGGAAAAGAGGTCATGGAGGGAAGTCCTCAGTTATGGAAAGCCAGATGCAATTTGCTGCATTTGCTTAATGTCTGTGAGGGAGGGGACAAACTGCTCCCTAACTCGGAGCCCTGCCTGTGACATGGGGATGAAAGCACCTCAGAGGTGCACCAGGGGTGGTGACAGCGTGTGACAGTCACAGGCTGCTCAAGCACTGCCACCCTGGGTGCAGTGCGGGTGCAGTGGGTGGGAGAAGCCTAGCAACCACCTTCTCCTTTGTTTGTGTCTCCAGAATTAATTGCAGCAGGCAGTGGTAGACATTTTGGGGCTGGGAAGGGGAAAGGGAAGATTCCAACTTGTATCTAGGTTAATTGGGAGGGAGAAGGTGAGTTTTGCTCTGCCCAGGGTGAAAAAAGGCCCAGGGAGGAGAAGGAGGAGGCAGCATCTCCTGGGCTGGGCAGCTGGTGGGAGAGTGGTGAGAGAGCAGAGTTGGCTCTTCCAGAGGACTCACACTGAGGGGCGCTTAGGGGAATGAGGTTTTCTGACTGACTGGGGGTGGGGATGCACAGAAGGATCTCTGCTGCTGCTGCCACTTTGCTCCAGCAGATGCCCAGATGGACCCTGGTCAGTGGGATGGACCAAGGGAGGCAAAGCTCTGTGCTGGAAGAAGGTGCTCAGCAGAAATCACTTAATGGATTTATTCCTCCAATTTCCCTGAGCTCTCCCAAGCCCTGGACATAAGTGAGGAGAGCAAGGTAAGGCTGAGGTTATAAAAGTGATGGATCTGCTGCAAAAGGAGACGTCTGAAGGGTTGCAATGCACCACAGAGCCTGGCCCAGGAGTGACCCCCTGCCTCCTGCTCTGGATGTCTCCCTTTCTGTGCAGCAGGCTGCAGTGGGGCAGCTCAGCAGAGGGACCTGTGGCAGGGTCCTGGTGCTGTACCATGATGTATGGCAGCCATAGATCACTCCGGGCTTCCGGAGAGCAGGGGCGACGCGGGCGTGAGGCTAATTCATGATGCATGAAGGCATTGATCCTCCTGGCTCTGAAAATACAATGTAATGAACCCCCGCCAACAGATCATTTTTATGCCACTGCACTTCACTAATATCTAATGATTTCACCTTGCTCTGAGATAAAATATAATTGTATGGGAGTTCCAGCTTTGTTCTTAACGCCGCCGCAGAGCTAACGAATTATGTTTTGCTCTGTAGCTGTCGGCAAGTTGAGACAAGCCTACAAAAGCCCCACAATTACTAGGCTAAGATGCACGTTTAAAACACTCCCTCTGTGTGTTTGTATCTGCTGGGGATGTAATGACTCAATGCATGGAGCCTGTGCGTGGAGCTGGCCATGAAGGACACTGTGAGAAAGATGCTGAGGTGCTGCAGTGTGTCCAGAGAAGGGCAGCAAAGCTGGGGAAGGGTCTGGAGGACAGGGCTGGGGAGGAGCAGCTGAGGGAGCTGGGGGTGTTCAGTGTGGAGAAGAGGAGGCTGAGAGGAGACCTCATTGCTCTCTACAACTCTGAGAGGATGCTGAGTGAGGTGGGGGTTGGCCTCTTCTCCCTGGTTGCAGGTGATGTAAGGAAACAGCCTGAAATTGTGCCAGTTTGGAGGGAGGAAAAATTCTTAGCTGCAAGAGTGGTCAAGGACTGGCACAAGCTGCCCAGGAGAGTGATGGAGTCCCCATACCTGGAGGTGTTCAGGAAGCCTGTGGCCATGGCACTTGGGGCCATGGTTTGGTGGCCATGGTGGTGTGAGGTTGATGGTTGGAGTTGATCTCAAAGGTCTATTCCAACCCAAACAGTTCTGTGTTCCATGACACTGGCAGGATGCTGAGGAGCTGGTGTCCATGCACAGGGATTCCTGGATCTCATCTGCCCATCTGGCACCTGGGGGGCAGTGGTAGCTTCATGGTGAAGGCTCTCAGTAAGGGCATCCTGTGCAGCACCCTGCCTGGTGCTGTGGCAGCACAGCCATCCTGTTGTCACTTCCTGAGGCCACACTCCTGTTGCAGATCAGCCCAGCCCAGTCTGCCCTCCCAAAGCTGTGCTGTGTTTCTTCCCCAGCTGGGCAAAGCATCTGCTCACAAAAATAACTTTGGAGTCCTTTTGATACCACTCTGCTGAGCTCTTTGTGCCTCACCCCAGTGAAGGTGCACATCAGGATTTTTCCTGCTTATTATTTGTCTGTAAGCAAATGCCAGCTCCCTTCCAGGCCTGCTTGAGAGCCCACAGCTTGGAGCCATTTCTGATGATCCTTTTCAGTCAAAATTAGGGCAGGCTAAAAGGAGAGGACAGTTAACCATGGACAGTCCCGGTGGCAGACAGTTAACCACCACTGCTCCTGATGGAGTTTTGTGGGGCTGGTTTGCAGGAGCTGCTAAAGTCAGTTTGTGCCTCTGTACCAGCACCAGAGATGCTTCTGATCACTCTGGCAGGGTCTGTCTGGGCACCTTCTCTGCAGTGCTCTGTCTGCTTGTGCTCTGCTTGGTGATGGGAGGTGCTTCTGGGGGCGAGGGAGCAGCAAACTGCTGTGTACTGGCGTGCTGCTCTGTGCTTCTCTTTGCTGCTCTGTGCTTCTCTTTGCTGCTCTGTGCTTCTATTTGCTGCTCTGTGCTTCTCTGTGCTTCTCTGTGCTTCTCTGTGCTGCTGCATGCTGCTGTGTGCCTCGCTTTGCTGCTGTGTGCTGCACAGTGTCTCCTGCAGCTGGGGTCCTGGCCCCCGACTGCGGCTTTTAAGTGCTGTCGCCGTACGAGAACTGAGCAGGAGCTGGGGAATGAGAGCTGAAGGTGAAGATGTTTGTGGATGCTTCAAAGGAGAGCTGTGGTGTTACAGACGGAGTCAATGGCAGCCTAACCGCTCTTGACAGTGGAAGCTGAAGTCATGTTGTACCTAATTTGAAATTCCCTCTAGGCTAAGTAAGACTTCTCCTTTCATGTGCTGTGTTTCTATCCCTTCTGGGAGACCTTTCCTCTGCACCAGGCTTGGTTACATGTGGTGTTGACAGGTGATTAAGACATGAAGTCTCTTAAACTGGAGGCCCAGCCCAGGTTTCGCATCCTGTGCTGCTCAGGTGTTGACTCATGGCAGCTCCTCTGGCTCTGAGGTTTGGGGCTTGCTGCCTCTTGCAGCTTCAGGTGTCCCCAGCAAAGGAGATGCTGAAGGGAACAACAAACTGGAGCTGGACGAGCAGGACCTCAGAGGAGAACACAGCCCTTTACTGGCAGCAGTGTGTTCAGTGTGGATTTGCTGGCATCCTGAGAATTTATCTGGAGGGGATGAGGAGCAGAAGCTTCTGCAAGGCTCTGCTCCCTGTCTCCACCAGGCAAACCTTGGAAGGGGTCTTGGGGAAGCTGTGATCTGCGCCCAAGCATCCCTGGGATGTTTCCACAAGCCAAGGTTGATACTGCTGATGCTCTGGCACCTGGTCACCAGGGTCCATGCTGGGTTTGGGGGAATTCAGGTGGGGCAGGCAACACCCAGGAGGCATCTTCTTGTGGGGCTTTTGATGGCATCAGAAGGGTTTGTTTTCCCCAGCAGCTTGTGTAATGCAAACAAATGAACAACAAAGCTCAGCTGATTTGCCATGGTGCCTGTCTGGAAGGAGCTGGGCTGGGAGGTGGCAGTGGGAGCTTTCTAACCCCCAGCCCTGCTGCCAGGATGATGAGTCAGATCCAAACTGGGCTCTGCCACGGGCTGAGGAGCGTGGGCATCACAGTGGACCGAGCTCAATACCCTCAGTACACTCCATTAGCACTGGAGCCATCTCCTTACGGCAGAGCTGCGGCGTCCCCTGGCACTGATTTTTGATGGCTTACTTCCTCCCCTGCCCCGTGAGCTCCGTGTCTTGACTTCTGCAGGCACTTTTCTCCTATAAGAATATTAAACACATTTTAAAAACACTTAAATGCTAATGTGGAACCTGGAAAGAGGATGTCAAACGGGAGCGGCGCACGGAAGACACGATGTCTCTGCAGAAGGGTTTGACCCTGGTAATCTAATTTGCTTTACATTTCAAATGATACTTCATTCTCTTATTATAAGGCTCTGTGTCATTGGCTCATAAAGATTACAATTTCTTGTCTTCCAGTTGTAATAAATCCAACTCAAGCACCCTCTCGATCTGAAATTTGTCACAACACCACGCAGAGGGCACAGTTCCTGAGTTTTATGGCACGGGTGCATTAGAGACTCATCCTGCAGGAAGAGATGATGCAAGGCTATGAAATGATTTGTCCTCCTCTCCCTTCTCCACTGGATCCACATCAGGAAATAAATAAATAAATAAATAAATAACTACTCTAAATTATAGCTTACTCCTCATTATCCCCTAGTAAAAAGGTTAGGCTGGCAGGGGAGCCAGGCTGGCGAGGCTGCTCCTGCTCCGTCCTTACGCTGGGGACTAATCTGGGCTCTTTAAAACCAGCTGAAAATATTTCATCTCCTTCCAGCAGACCTTGGGAGCTTAACCTTGCTGGTTGTGCTTATTGGAGGTGAAGAAAACCGGTGGTGTGCATCTCACCAGGCACTGAGGGATGCAGTTGATCCTCCCAGTGGCTTCATTGTGGGGCACAAGCCCCCTCAGCTCGGCTGCAGGGGCTGCATGGATGGGCAGAAACCAGCCTGTGGGTGAAAACTGGGTTGGACACGGCAGTGGAGGCTGCTGGCTTCGAGCTGTGCACTGAGCACGGAGGGATTGTTGGCCTGTGTCCATGTGTGTGTCTGCAGCGATAGCAGTGTGCTTGGCTTCCTCCAGGGAGCACGAACCGCTGCGTAGGTGCCTGGCTGGCACTGCTGCCCCAGCTGGGAGGGAGAAGCATGTGGGCGCTGAACAGGAGGACCTGGGCTGCTCCTGTGTGCCTAGACCCAGGAAGACCCCAGGACTCAATGTGGTGGCTGCACAGCTGAGAAACACAGCTGGGAATGGAGGAAGCCCTGGGAAGGGGTGTCCCAGGGAAGGGGTGTCCCAGGGTGTCCCCGTGAAGCATCTATTGCGTGGCAGCAGAAGTGGAGAGATGCTGCCGAATCCCGGCAGGTTTTGGGTGGATCCCTCCGGCTGCTGGCACAGAGCAGCTGCGGGGCGGGGATGGTGAGAGCGAGGCGTTAGCGATACGGAAATGGTGTTTTTATTCTGGGTAGTCTTGAATAAATACGTGTGAGAGACTTTGCCGGGAGAGAACTTTTATACTTCTAGTGTCTGAAGTTCCTTAGGGGCTTTTTTTTTGTGTGTGGGTTTTTTAACAAAGGTTTTAACCAAGCGGAAAAAAAAAAGGGAAAGAAAGAAAGAAAACTCCCATCTGGCTGGCTTTTTATTAGGAGATAAAAACGCAGGAGTTCATAGGAGTTAGCGTTAAGTCACCGTCCGCAGCCATCGGAGGTGCCGGCTGGCTGGGGACTCTCTCTGTTTATTTCAAACACCCTTTATCGCTGGTTGAAAGAGCGCTGTTCTCTGTAAAGCTCTGCCAATTGAAGAGAGAATCAGATAATGAAGACTGATGCTGCACTGATGACAGCCCTTCAGATCCTCAATAGGATCTCTCCCAAATCAAAAGACTTTTTTTTTTTTTTTTTTTTGGTGGGGTGGGTTTGGTTTTGTTATGGTTTTTGTTGTTGTTGTTGTTTGTTTTATTGCCACACTTGTGGCTTACAAATAATTAAATTTCATCTTATTGCTCTTTAAACCGGAATGAGAAATCTCGAGCCAGAGCCCCCCACGTGCAGGAAAATGACAAAGCAGATGCAAATGTGCAGTGGGTGCTGGAGCAAAAGGAGAAAGGGAAGGTGGCTGTCCAGCGTGGGAGCTTCACAAAGCCTCCTCCACTGCTGCTCCCAGCCAGCCGGGCTGCTCCGTGTGCCTGCGCTGCCTGGCCCAGGGGAATTCAAGTCAACATCTTACACCCTGCTATAAACCTGCTCGCCTTTACTAACCTGGCACTGGTGCTTTGGGGAGCCATTCTGAAGCTCACCACCCTTTCCATCCAGCCCGAGTGCCAGACATGCCCTGGGCTGCACAGAGACCTGTGGGATGCAGATGCTGCTGGTGCAGCGTTGGAGCTGCAGCAAGGGCACACTGCTGCGAGGAGCTGGGCTGCTGCAGCCAGATGTGCCAGCTGCACCTCTCCACTGGGGGTATCCTGGGTGCCCTGTGCCTCACCTTTCCAACCTGCATGGTGGTAGCAGGAGCTCGCCTTCTGCAGGGCACACAGTGAGGGGGGTTGGCATTTGGGGACATAGCTCTGTGGCAGAGCAAGCCCTTAAAGGTTTCTGAGTTTTGCTGTGGTGGTCCAGTTGCTGGTTTGTGGCAGTCAGGGCAGGCGGTGTGGGCGGGAAGCTCCTGACCAGAAGTTCCCAGGAGCATCTCAGTGTGCACCAAGTGCACCTTTGTGCTGCCTGGCACCTCATGTGTCCCTGCATGGCACGAGGGCTGCGGCAGTCCTCACTCAGTTGGCTGAGCATCACGAAAGAGGTGATGAGAATGAGGTGCCCAACACCAGGCTCTGGCATGAGCGGGGCCGTGGGTGCTGAGTGAGCAGAGCACCCCCACAAGGTGCCCCCTTTCCTCAGCAGGCAGCAGTTCTGCTGGGTGCTTGGGCCTCCCTTTGATACCTGTAAAAATGGTGAACAAATTTGTTCCTCGCAGTGGAAGGCAGATAAATAAAACGCATTGGGAGCTATTTGTACTGTAACTAAAGCCCTAAATTTATAGAGGGAGAGCGTGGCAAATGACAACTTTGTCACAGTACATGAAAGACTGGAAATGAGGCTTTGCATTTCTACCTGATCTCCAAAGGGGCCGCGCCGGGCTCCCGGGATGGGGACAGGTACGAGAGGCGCTGCGCAGGAGCCCAGCCGGCTGGGGGGTGGGAGCACAGCCCACCCGGGAAGCGCTGGAGAGTCTGCCAGCCGAGCCCTGAAATCTGAAATGCTCTAACTTGATTATTCCTTCTCCACTTTCCTTTTGACAAACTCCTCCACTTTCAAAGGGTTACACAGGATTTAGCCTCACGCTGCCTGTGGTGTGAATTGTGTGGCTAAAATGCCATGTGGGGCTTTGAAACTCCGGGAGCAGGCTCCTCTCCCGAGACCGACAACGGTTTGATTCCTCCTGACAGAATGTGCAGCCAGCAAACACTGCCAGTGCTGGAGGAAGCTTTTTGCTCTCCCTCTCCGGAGCACCTTTAATCTGAGGCTCAAAGAACTGCACAAGAATGGCAAGTCCTGCAGTGCCTGCGGTACCTTCCTTTTGCAGAGGGGAAAACTTGGGCTTCCTTAGGTTCTTCCCCCACCTTGGGTTCCTGTCAGGAGTGAATGGCAAAGCTGGGAACTCAGTGGAGAGCCATCGTGGCCAGCGAGCAGCCTAGGCTGCCTTTTCCCACCTGTGAGCCTCATTGTTAGGTTTGCAAACCTGTCTGAAAGCAGCTTCCTCTGAAACTCCTGCTGCAGCGGCTGTAATGAATGTCAGCTGCGCTGTTGTGGCCTCTCCCAAGGGTGGGAGTGGCAAGGCTGGAGCTGATTTGCCCCAGGACCAATTTGATCCCTGGTGTTATTAGCAGCTAATTTCATCCAGGTATCTACACCTGGCTCCTGTGAGCCGACACCCTCCAGGGCACATCAAAATGCCCCCTCCAAGGGTGGTGCCAGTTTGGAGCCTCTCTCTCCTCATGCCTCGTTTAGTGTTTAAAGCTGTGGGGCTTGGCTCTGTCTCTGGGAGTGTGTCACAGATTGGATTCTCTTCTTTAAGTTCATTTCTGCTCCTGATTGAAAAGCTGAAGTAACAAACAATTGATTATCGGTTTTAAGATGCAAAAACACCATCTGGTCCTGGAGACGTGCTGAGCTGTGCCTGGGGGAGCAGGAATGAGACATCTGAGGGATCTCAGCAAGTGGCACCGGCAAGGCTCCTGGCAGGAATTCCTGACCCTGGCCATAGCAGAGGAGGAAACCTGATCGTTCACGTGGGGGCCTCCAAGTTTGCTGCAGTCCTTGGGCAGGCTTGGTGACAGGGGGCTGTGGCATTTCAGGCTGGGACACCAGCAGCACGCAGACCAAAGCGTGGGCCCAGCAGTGCTCTCCTCTCCTCCTCTCCCTCTCCTCTCCTCTCCTCTCCTCTCCTCTCCTCTCCTCTCTCTCTCTCCTCTCCTCTCCTCTCCTCTCTCCTCT